>JALPQD010000085.1:5106850-5706850 GCA_023101885.1 Typhlomys cinereus
AATCATACTAATTTTTGTCACACCCCCCAATTTATATTTCTCTTCCTTCCCATTCCCACAGAAATCCTTCCTAATAAGTCCCTCTCCTTTATTAGTCTTTTATGTGTGTGACCCATTAAGTTAAATTAGTTTCTTTCTTAGACATGTGTAGGAAGTTATTTAATGGAACAAGGACATCTTATCAGTGGCTGTGTTACTGAATGGAATGATAACCTGTCTTCAACAGCATTTAAAAATCACAAGAAGGGTTGAGGGCTCCTGAGCACCTCTCCCATCCATGATGAAATTTTGATGGTCCAATCTTGTTCAAGTACTGTGCAGATAACCACAGACAATGAGTTCATGAGTAGTTTGATCATGCCATGTACAGAAGTCAATTTTTTGCTGTTTCTTATCCTCTGATTCTTACATTCTTCCTCCCATTCTTCCATGTAAATTAGAAGGCTCAGCTCTAAACTCATGCAAGGACTTTAATAGAGAAGCCAAAATGCATATTGGAAAGGAGAAAGCCTCTTGAACAAATGGTGCTGGGAGGACATTTAAATATAAAAGAATGAAACCTGACCCTTATCTCAGATGCTGCACTAAATCAATTCCAAATAGATCAAAGACTTCAGTATTAAACATGAAATTCTGGAAGTGCCAGAGGATGAAATAGGGAGCACACTTGAAGATTTAGGTATAAATAAGGCCTTTCAGAATAACGCTCAAGTTGCTTAGGAAATAAAGCCAACAATAAACAAGTGGGGCTGCACATAATGAAATATCTTACAGGTACACTGTAAAGGAAACAGTCTAGTGAAAACACAGGCTATACAGTGGGAGAAAATTTTGCCAACTGTACATCTGTCAGAGGATTAATGTCTAGATTATACAAAGAGCTAAAAAACTAAATATCAAGAAAACAAACAATTCGATATAAAGGAACCTATTTCACTGCTCTCCTGTCATCATCAATCTAGATTATATCAGAATAATAGTGAGATTTTGACATCTAGTATATATTTTTCACTTGTTTACTTGTAAGGTTGAAGGAGACAGTCCTTAATGGGGACCAAACAAACACTTAGAATCCTATGTCTTTTCCATTTTCTTAAAAAACAAGTTTCTTGTTCTGTTTCTATTTTTGAGTGTCTTTTTATACTTTTACATGTGTGATTAGCCATACAAATTTTTGTTATTTCATATCATACTTTTTTAACTTTAGATGAATATTCCACTTTATATATGCATAATAAATACTTATACATTCTGTGATACTGCTCCATTGAATTTCAACTTATTCAATTGGATGCACACTAGTTTGTGAACTGCTTGTTTAATTTTAATTCTTGCACAATGTTATACCTCAGGGATACATTGTAAATACTTTACGCATTTCCTTTGTGGAACTTTGCTAGTCTTAAATCTTTGCTTAGCTGTGCTGAGTCAGTCCCCTGTTCTGATCCATTGCACCTTTTACTTCTCCAGGAATGCTCTCTTCACTACATCTGTATCCCCAGTGCCCACTGCCTGGCTAGTTCCAATATTTAAATCTAAGCTCAAACATTTGTTACTTTTCATACCTTTCCCAGGTTGCAGAAAGAATCCACACTTTAAAACCTAAGAGCTAAATTTGAAAGTGCCTGACTCAATAAAAAAGTGAAACATTTGTGAGATACAACTTGCGATCTCAGTACAAATAAAACCCAAAGTAGACGTCTTACAATTTGTAGATCAGTTTTGCTATGTCTTGGTTGAAAAACAAGTTGCTAATGAAACCAAATGTGCATCACATATTTCGTTTTCTGCATATTGCATTGAATAATTTCTGATTAGAATAGTATATACCCACTGATTTAAAAAAATATTGGTACTATCCATGCTGGAGAACATGTGCATAGTCAGGAAAAATATCTGTATTTTGAATCACCGAATAAGCATTCTTTCTAAAATTCCCATGCATTGTTTTGTAAGATATAATTTGCTTATTGTGATAAGTAATTCAGCTTAAATGATTGATGATGAGCCTTTACACTATGCTTCATAATCTGAGTATCACGAGTCCTTATCAAGGTCCTTTGCTAATAAATCTTTGCATTGCAGTACTCAAGACCATCAATTCTCAATGAGGATTTCCAAAATTATATGAATAATTAATATGTTGTAGCATACATCATGCATAGTGCATTTAGTTCTGAGGAATATAAACAACTGCTCATAGTTTAAAGTTTTTCTTTATAGTATTATTTTGAGTTGGGAAAATTTTTATTTTTTTGTTTTTCATACAAAACGTGTTTTGTGAGTGACACTCATCACGATTAATGGGAGTAAGTTTAAAAACTTCTCTCTTGCTTCGTGAAATGTGCAGAATACATAATGTTTCCAAAAGGAATACTCTGAAGCCTTCATGAAGCATTTATATCACTTGGATAGAAAAAAGAAAAACCTCCTTTAATAAAACATTTGTCCTTATTTTATGATTCCATTTTAGAATTTTATTTATTCAAGTAATGTGCACAATAAATTTGAATGATATGTACATTTTATATAAAATGAGAGCATACCGTGGTCCCATATTATAAAGAAGGATTAGCATTCCACATAACAAAAGTGAATGCTTGGCAGGGACTTGCCGAGTTCTCCTGGGTTTACGTGTATGCTTTTCTTAGTTTTGGCTTAAGCTATGAATCTTCAATTTATGTGTTAAAGAAAGAAATATTATTCTTGTTTAGCTTTCTGAGTAAAAGGTCACTGAAATTAAAATCGTTTAGTGAGAGAAGAGAAATAGTCATTTAAAAATTTTGCATAATCAGTACACATTAGATTTATTTGGTAGCATTATCTTAATTTGGCTTTTATTCATAATTTTCTTGAATTTAAAGGTATGTAGGAATTTTAGAAAGGAATGTAAAAATTATGCAAAGTTCTTTAGAAACTCTGAATATAATACAGCTTCTTTAAAAATCACCAAAGGACAGACATGTGCTAATGTATGCATAATTTGTAGCAAAATATTATATTCAATTAGCTTTTCAAAAAGATTTCTGTACTCGGATATTCTTAAAAATGTTCTGCAGTATACATTTGATGTTTCTTTATCTTCAGTAAAATTTGCACTCTTCTCAGGGAAATGTTAAAATGTTGAATGTCTATGTTCTCCACAAGTAAATAACACATTATATGGCTACATTATGACCAGATTATATCTATTAGTTACTGCTGTGCACCATGTAAATCTCTAAATTCCCCTAGGAAATGAGAAAATCATTTCAGACTTCAATAACTAACAATCAGTTATTGCTCTGGGCAATAATAAAGCTGAATGCAATTACCTAAAGTGAAGTTAGCAGTGTAACAAATGAAATACAGATTTTTTTTCCTCTCTTAAAATAAATGTAGCATCTCTTCTTCTCACACTGCTGTGTCTTATAACTAGATCTTCCAAACAGTGCATTGTTTGAATAGCCTATTTGATGTTTGAAATATATGTGATTACCACTCATGAAGCTACTTTTTATGAAATAATTTTATTGGTTGGTTTTCAAAGCATCAAAATAGCAAATAGTTGCAATAGTAAAAACTGTCATAACCTTGTAACACACAAACTGCAAATAGTAAACATGTAAAGCATTAACAGATTTTTCTGGATGGGATCATACTTTTTAAAAATGCTGAAGTTTTTAATGAAAATATTACAACATTTCCCCCAGTCTTTGCTCTATAGCAAAAGCCAACAAGGAAAATGTTAAAAATCACTTTCTGATTTAGCTATAATGGCTACCTTACATAGCCCATTACTTTATATCGCTAAAGTGTTCACCAACAGGAAATGTTAAGATAAGGAAGTGGTTCACAGGAAAAAGATCAACCTACAAATTTTACATAGAATTTTGTTTTTATGCAGCATTATTTATGTATCCCAAACTGATTTCTAGACCATGATTTGCATGCATTTCCTATTTGTCATAACAGAATGAAATTATACTGAAACAAATTTCTCAGTAGAAAGTGAATCCTGCTGCTTCACATTTTGTTTAACCATTTTTTTTAAAAAAACGTATAATTGTACTCTGTTTTTTGGCATAGACTTATCCTGAAACTGGGTTTTCTGGCAATTTGGTTGTTAACATACTTTTGATGGTGAATACAACCTTTCATTAGCTCTGTATTCAAATAGCACTGCCAAAGTATTTTTGTGTTTTTTTTTTTCATTTTTGTTTATAATAAGTCATTGGAAGCTTGAAGCTGACATCTAGTTTTTGTAGTAATGCATTCTCTTCCCTCTGTATGGGTACATTCTTACTTGTTATTGTAGGGTTGTTTATTAGAGTTGGCTTCTAGCAATTATTATTATTTAGGAAAAATGGTTGTTTTATGAGTGAAAGCCATGCAGGAAAACTGCATGAATAATGTTACTAAAGGCTATGTAAAAGTAGACGCCTACAAAAACTGACAACATCTGTTTAACAGTATATTTATATCATGAAGTTTTATTGTACATTAAGTAATTTGAGGGATGCTCATGGGCCACACATTTGGAAAATAAAATTCATGTACCATTAATGAATTTGTTAGCTAAACCCTGATTTTAATTATTTTATTTCATTCAAGTGATTTTTTTTCTTTCTCTCCTTTCAGCCTCTTTTCTTCTTGTACTCCTTCCTTCCATTAATGATTATTGACTGCATGCTGTGTCCTGGATCAATAAACAATAGTATCTAATAACCAGAAGCTCATTATACCATAAGTAAATGACATAAACAGACAATGGCAATTATTTTTTATTTGTTTGCTTTGTTATTTGTTTGTTTAACTGGGAATTGAAAATGGGGCTATACACATGCAAGCCACCACTCTACCACTGGGATTAAAACCCAGGCCTGAAAATTACTTTTATATTGACTATGAGCCAAGTCAAATATTCAGAGTGTTACTTAATAAAGCCTTTTTTAATAAGCGTATTTGTCCATTAATCAGCAATTTTCTGATAATAGAATATTGAAGAATTGTGTATTATTCTTTCTTTTAAATTCCATTTAGCAATTAAAACATAAAAATAAAATCTGGGAAATTTATTACAAAGAATTCTGTAAAGGCTTATCAAGGCTTGTTGGGCTGATCTCTTGTATGGAAAGTATCACATTTCTTGAACATAACCTTTCTATCTGTACAAAGACATAAATATTCAGTACCTGGTGGCTTTCAAATTTACTATGCATTTAAGTCATTTAGACTGCTTGTACATGTATCAGTGTATGCTTTTTCTCATTCAATGTATGTAGAAAAACTCAGACCTCTATATTTTTAATATGTTCTCAAGCTTCCTGGCTGCTTTTGATCAGAAAGCTATACTTGAAGGGCCTCTACGCTGTACCATTAAGGAATATATTTTATCCTTTGCTTTAGTGTGTTTAAGAAAGAAACTAAATCTACAGACAAATGTTACTGGAGTTCAAGATTAAGCAAGTACATTTGTCAAGTATAGCAAATCCCTGCTGTTTCACTGCCTTTATACAAATATATTAGCAAAATATGACATATATCAAATTTCAGATTAAAATTGAAGAATTAAAAAATAAAATAGAATGAAAGAGCAGTTTTGTTTTGTTTTAGCACTTTGTCTAGTTTAATTTTTCTCAAACACATGTGAACATGTCCAAGACAGGTACAAAAATGTTCATGCCAGAGACTATAAAAACCATAGTTGAGAGGGTAGGGAACTACCTTGAGCTGATTGGGTTAGACCAAGAGTTCCTAAATGGACATCCAATAGCACAGTCACTACAACCAACACTCAACAGATGGGATCTTGTGAAATGAAAGAGCTTCTATTCAGATAAAAAGATTGTAACTCCAGCACAAAGGCAACACACAGAATGGGAGAAAATCTTCACAAACCACATATCTGATAAAGCTCTATTATCCAGAATGCACAAAGAACTTAGAAAACTGAAAAACAAGGAAAAAAATGGGCCAATTAAAAAATGGGCCTTGGAATTTAAAAGAAGCTTTACCAGGGATGAAATTAAAATGCCTAACAAATACCTTAAAAAATGCTCCACATTCTTAGCCATCAGGGAAATGCAAATCAAACTTCCCTGAGATATCATCTCACCCCAGTCAGGATGGCAAAAATCCACAATACAAACAACACCAAATGCTGGAGAGGATGTGGAGAGAGGGGAACTCTCCTACATTGCTGGTGGGAATGTAGGCTCATACAACCACTCTGACAAGCCGTCTGGTGATTCCTAAAGAAATTAAAGATTGAAATGCCATATGATCCTCCTATTCCACTTTTGGGAATAACCCCCCATACAGCAAAAATTCACCTCAATAGCCCAAGCAGGATCATGTTCATAGCAGCACTGTTTATAATAGCAAAGTCATGGAATCAACTCAAATGTCCAACAGTTGACGAGTGGATAAGGAAAATGTGTTACATTTATACAATGGAATACTACTCAGCCATCAAAAATGATGAATTAATGCAATTTGCCGGGAAATGGATGGAATTAGAAACAATTATATTGAGTGAAGTATCCCAGACATGGAAAATTAAGCACCGTATGTACTCCCTAATAGGTGGATCCTAGTACCAAACCCACTTAGAGACACTCAAAGATAAATCTCTGTAATACCTACAGCAATTGCAAAGATTATAAACAGGAGGGATGGGGAAGGAGGGTCCCACCAGAAACAAGGAGAGAGGGGATCATGTTACAGCAGAGAAAATGGGCCACCATCAAGGACTGCAAGTAAGTAATGAGACATCTGGTTAAGTTCACAGACTTTCCTTCTGATCATTTGCAACTGATAGGGTATGATCTCACCAGAAGGGGAGAGTATATAGTCTGGCAGATAGAAGGTAACCATTTTGCCAATGGAAACTGACCCCTCTCTCACCACAGTCTCCTACTTTTATCCCATCTACCTTTGAATATACTCTTATAACAAGACTCTAATTTAACAGGTTTTTATCTCTGGCCAGGGGGTGAATTCCAGTACCCATCAGGATGGAGCCAAGGGCATTGCAGGAGCAGCGAAACTGAAAAAAAAAAAAAATCAACAAACCATAATTCAGAACATCAGGGACTCTATATCAACCACCTGGAACTAGGCCAGCCTAATTTCTCCCCATCCTGAACTTCAAGGAAATTTGCGGAAGAGTGGGTGGTAAGATTGTAAGAGCACAAAGATGGGAGGAGTAATGATATGCAAGATACTCCACACAAGTTAGGGCCCAAGCAATCGTAATAGGACTTTGCATGACCTGCGTAATGTCCAACACGTTATTGACCCCACAAAGTCTAGAATGGACTGAAGGCACTAGGATCCTTGGAGGCTAGGGACTGACAGCCACAGTAGTGTTCCTAAGCTTAAGGGGAACACAGGAAAGGGTTCTGGGAAATGCCGCTGGGTCCTTGCACTTCATCGGAGAGGAGGACCCAGAGGAGAGTTTGGCATGCACATTAAAGGATGCTCCAGGGATTGGGGGGACACTGGGGGATGGGGAAGGAGGGGGGAGTAAAGGGGGAGAACAGGGTGTAGGAGGGTGGAGGGAAGGAGGGAACTGGTGTACCTGTTAAGTTTGTATGAGCAGAAATGAAAAAAAATGTTCATAGCACTAAAGGATTTATCTTCCTGAAAGCACATTGTGTCTCTCCAGTTGACATACTCATGGATCTAGAACAAGTGCAGAATTTTAGATCCTTTGTTTTGCCTGATTACCAAACCAGGCCCTTCTTATATATTTAGCTGGACTCAAAATGTTTTCTGTAACAAAGAAAAGACAAAATAATTACATTTTCTATGAAAGCAAAACTGTAAAAAAATTGAACTGTTAAATAGGACTTCTGGCTCATTATTTATAGAGCGTTTGGTTGATTTTTTTGATATTGACTCCCAAATTTCCTGTCCATCTCTAATTTTTAGCTCATCATCTTGGCTTTCTCCTTTTTATTTTTCATTTATTTCCTTTGTAGTCTAGTGTTAGAGATTTTCTCATATTCTTTCTAGAATTTTTTTCTATTTTATGATATCACCCTCCCCCTCATCTCTCCAAGTTTTCAGGATCCATATCTATCTGCAGCCCTCTGTCTTTACTTATACCTTGGCTTTAACAGATCTGCACCAGAAGGCTAGTGAGTAAGAAAATGGGTCAAATTTCTCAGCTTTTCTCTTCTTCAGTTTTTTTTTTTTAATCTATAAAACAGGGTTGTTTGTTAGTTCACATTTGTTTGCAAGTTAAAGTATTTATTAATTTTTTGTTTTTTGAATTTCTTTTCTTCTCCATTCTTTTATTTTTTAATGTTGCATACATGAACATAGTGAGTTCATGGTATTTTCAGTTTAACCCTTTAGTGCCTAGTCCCATTTCCCTGCTTTTCACCTTACAATTCTGTATCTCCTCTACCAGACTCCTATTTTCAATCTTTTTATGTCTGTGGTCTGCTGTGTTTCATCTTTGTATTTGTCTTTGATGACATATGTCTGATGTGCTTCATGCTCCAGCAAGTTTCATAGATCAGTGGGCATACCATTGAAGAAAGGATCTTTCTTTTCATCTCCTTCAGTTTTAGTTCTCATCAGTCTCTTAGAGAGGTGTAGATCTTGAGATCGTTCTACTTTCATGGTGAGACGTTGAGACAGATCCCATGCAATTCTTGTGTAAACATAATCTACCATGAAATCTTGCTCATCACAACTTTGTCTTCAGGAGATAATGTCTGGCCCACCAATGTCTCACTTCAGACTCTCACACTCTCATTGTCCTTCTTCCATGATGCATCCTGAACTTTGGAGTGGAGGTAGTTGAGATATATATGACCTGTTTAGGGACAAACAGTTGGCAGTCATTTATTTTCTGAATTTTAATGAGTTGTGCTTTTCAGCAATAAACTCCTTCTGTTATAGAATAAGTGTTTTTTTAGTCTATGAGCTTAACAGGCATTTGCAAGGCAATTTGTTTTATTGTCTTCCTAGCTAAAGATTCATAGTCTGCTCTTGCCTTTCAGTTTTTATTCTAGTTTACAAGAACAGGAATGTGTTCTATTCTGACAAGTGAGCTTTAATTCTGATCATATTAATTCTGATCATATTCATTCATGGTTACACTGATTGTCCCTACTTTGTGGTTTTTTAATGATCGAATCATAAGATACTTATAAAGTACAACTAAGTATTTGCCTCAAATGATGCTGTTTCCTCTTCTTCACAAGTTTTTACCCCACAAGATCTTTATTACTAGAATGTCATCCATTCTATCCCCCATCTTCTCATGAAGGGGGACCTTGAAAATGCTGATGCTATTTTCTTCACTCTTTATATTATTATATTTTTTCTAACTTTGCTAATGCCTACCCCACTTCCCCCTCCAATTCTAGCCCTGCTACTTTCCTATTACATGCATTCCATTGCCAATTTTAGTCCTTTTTTTAATTTGTTTTATTCTTTGTTATTTTAATATATAAATGTAATAATTTATGTAGTTTTTCCCCCTTACTGCCCAATCCTAGCCTCCTTTGCTGTCCCACTTCATATATTCCCTTTACAACCAATCTCTTTCCTACTTTCATGCCGGATTTCATCTGGGATGCCTGTAGTGGCAGGTGCCTGAGTATTTGATGGGACATGGATGACTTATCAGTAGGTAAATCACTGAGGAAAGCAGTTCCCCATCCTCTGTCTGGCATTAACCTTCCTTAGTTTGTCCAGGGAGTTGTAGCATTTCTTGAGGTCTTCTTTCATCCATAGTGAAACCTTGATAAGACAATTATTCTGCAGGCGTTGTGGAAGTAGACATCAAGGCTTTAATGATTTCTAGAGTGTGGTAGCCCTAACAGGAACAGAGGATAGTGTCTGGCAGTTTCTTTCCCTACCCTAAGGCTGTCACAGTCCTGTCACACTTCCTCCTTCACAAGGTCCCCTGAACCTAGGAATCAGGGTGATTTTTACATCCTTTTTATAGATGAGCACTCCACAGTCACTTAATTTTCTACCCTTTGACTTTCTCCACTGATAATGGCTGTACAAATATCTCTGTAGTTCATTAATTTCAATCCTTCAAGTTTGTATCTAAGATTGGTATGGCAGAGATTATGGGTCCCTCCCCACATCCATGGCAGCATTTGCTGTTACTTGCTTTCTTTTTCTGACTGGCTGGGGTGAGATGGAATTTCAAGCAGTTTCAATTTGCTTTACCCAGAGACTAAGGATGCTGAACACCTTTTCAAGTATTTATTGTCAGCTTATATTTTTTATTTTGAGAACTGTCTAGTCAGTTCATTAGTACATTTATTGATTGAAGTATTTGGTAGGGATTTTCCATTTTAATTTTTGCATACTCTGAATACTAATCCCCTGTTACAGTTATTCTTAACTATTGCTGTTGAGAGAACACCCGAAGTAAAACAACTTAAGGGAGAAAAGGAAATTTACTCATCTTAAGGTTCCAGAGGGGAGATATAGTCTCTCAGTGGAAATGGCATGGCTGTTTGGCCAAAGTTGGAGACAGGCTATGTGATACCTATCCATGTGGCTGAAGACTGGAAGATTCCTGGAGAATCTCTCTCCATTTTTTCTGTCTTCTGTTCTGTGGTACCTTTGGTCTGGTCCTCCACTATGAGGTTTCAATGGCATTTAGGGCTGGTCTTTGTATTGTAAATGTGTTGATCTGGATAATCTCTTCAAGTGATCTCAGCTGATTTTAGTTAATACCAGGGGTGTAATATTGACACCCCTGGTATTAACTGTCACATCCCCTGTCTGATGTATAGTTGGCAAAGCTATTTTTTTTTTCCTTTTTAACTTCTTTTTTTTTTCTTTATTTTTCTTCTCATACAAACATAATAGGAACCCCTGTCCCCTCCCTCCCTCCACTCCTCCCTGGTCTTCCCTGTTCCTTCCCCGCTTTGTCCCTTCCTTTCCCCCCTCCTTCCATTTCTCCCAGCCATATGTACTCCCTAATAGGTGGATCCTAGTACCAAACTCACTTAGAGACACTCAAAGACAAATCTCTGTAATACCTACAGTAATTGTAAAGATTATAAACAGGAGGGATGGGGAAGGAGGGCCCCACCAGAATCAAGGAGAGAGGGGACCATGTTACAGCAGAGAAAATAGGCCACCATCAAGGACTGCAAGTAAGTAATGAGACATCTGATTAAGTTCAGACTTTCCTTTCTGATCATTTCCAACTGATGGGGTACGATCTTACTCGAAGGGAAGGGCATATAGGCTGCCAGATAGAAGGTAACCATTTTGCAAATGGGTGATTGACTGCTTTCTCACCACGGTCTCCTACTTCTATTCCATCTACCTTTGAATATACCCTTTTTAACTTCTTAATTTCACATAAACATTTTTCAGTCTGGGGGATTGTATCTCCTGCTTTTGAAGTACTGCTCAAAAATACCTTTACTTTTAGCTTCTTGTTGCTCTTTCATAATTTAGGGTCTAATATTAATATTTTTGATTAATTTTAAGTTGATTTTTATGTAGAATGATAGGCATAGATCTAGTTTCATTCAAGATGACATTTTGTCTTTTTTTTTCATGTATGTTTATCACTTTTCTCAAAAGTCAAGTGGTTGTACCTGTTGGGTTTATATTGAGGTACTTTCTTCAATTCCATTGTTCCATATGTCTGTTTAATTAATTTACTATGCCATTTTATTATTATTAATTAGAAATGTAATTTAAGTGTGATAATTGATATCAGTATCATTGTTCTTTCTGTTAAAGACTGCTGAACTATTTGAAGCATTTGTGGTACATGATATTAAAATCTTTTTCTACTTCTGTGAAGAATGCCATTGGTATTTTGATGGAGAAAGTATTAGATCTGTTAATAGTTATCAGTAATATAGCTATTTTTACAAACTTAATCCTGGTTATTCATGAGCAGGTCTTTTCATATTCTAGTATCTTTTGAAATTTCTTCCTTCAGTGTTTTGAAGTTTACATTGTAGAAATCTTCCACTTCCTTGGTTAAGTTTATTCCTAGATAATCTTTTTTGGGGGAGTATTTGTGAGTAGATTTTTTTTTTTACTTTCTTTCCAAATGAATTTTTCTTTTTGCATTTTTATTCTTTTTATTTGTAAAAATATGTCACATGACAATAGATACTGAATATTTATTTGCCAATTGACAGACTTATGAATGAATTAGTAAAATGAACTGAAATTTACCTTTTCAAAAACTACACAAATTATTTGTTATAAATTCACATATATTATTATATTATAGACAGATGCTATCTGTCTATATCATTAGGATGTTTTGGAAAAAAATGAAAAAATGAATTGATTTTTTCCCTTACTACTTTAGATATTTTTTCTCTTGTAGCTATGTCACTTTCCTCCTGAACTCGATGTTTCATTCAATAGCTATTTTCTGTGTGTCAAAAATATTTCATATCCCTTATAAAACAACATAATATAAGGAGGACAAAAAAGACAGTGTTTAGGTATTCAGATATACTCTGTTCTCAAGTATTTTACAAGCACTCAGTTGTATACATTTAGTATGCTAATTGAAATTAATTATCTAGTTGTAATATAAACTTTTTTTAAAAATATTTTAACTTTTTTTATTATTTCCGTTCATACAAACTTAATAGGTAGACCAGTTCCCTCCCTCCTTCCTCCTCCCCCTGAATCCCCTGCTCCCCTTCCCTCCCTCCCCGTCTCCCAGTGCCTCTCCCCCAATTCCCAGAGAGTCCTTTATTGTGTATGCCTAACTCTCCTCTTGGTCCTCCTCTCCGATGATGTACAAGGACCCAGTGGCATTTCCCTGAACCCTTTCTTGTGTTCCCCTTAAGTATAGGAACACTACTGTGGCTGTCAATCCCTTGCCCCCAAGGATCTTGGTGCCTTTAGCCGATGTTAGACTTTGTGAGGTCAATAGTGTGTTGGACATTGCGCGGGACATGCAAAGTCCTATTATGATTGCTTTAGCCCTAACTAGTGTGGAGAATCTTCAGATCATTGCTCCCCCCATCCTTTTGCTCTTACAATCTTACCACCCCCTCTTCCGCAAATGTCCCTGAGCTTCAGGATGGGAGGAGATTAGGCTGGCTTAGTTCTATGTGGTTGATACAGAGTCTCTGAAGTTCTGGATTGTGGTTTGTTGATTTTCTTTTGCAGTTTTGCTGCTCCTGCAATGCCCTTCACTCCATCCTGATGGGCACTGTATTCCTAGATAATCTTTTTTGGGGGGAGAATTTGCGAGTAGATTTTTTTTTACTTTCTTTCCAAATGAATTTTTATTGGAATATAGAAAAAGTTACTATATATTTGTGTGTTAATTTTGTATCCCGCATATGTTGAACCAAGCTGTATGGCTGGAATTAATCCTACTTGATCATATTAAATGATTTTTGATATGTTTTTGAATCCAGTTTGGTAAAATTTTGTTCCAGATCTTTGCATCTGTGTTCATAAAAATGATTAGCTCATAGTTTTGTTTTTTATTGTATTTTAATTTGGTTTAGGATTAATTAATAGCTTCATAGAAAGAATTTGGGAGTGTTCCTTCCTTTACTATTATGGAATAGTTTAATGAGCAGTGGTGTGGATTGTTATTCCAATGTCTGGTAGAATTCTGCACTGACTCCATCCTGTCCTGAACTTTTTTTGGTGGGGAAATTCATAATTACTTCTTTATTTTTCAAGTATTTTTTTGGATTTTCCAACCTCTTTGATTGAGCCAATTTGTTCTGTCATTTTGTCTACCAGTTCTAACATTCTATTTTCTGCTTCATTGGTTCTGCTGGTAAATCGTTCTGTTGAATTAGTTAGTTTATTTTTAATTTCAAGTTTAATCTCTGTATGAGATCTTTCAACTCCTCTATGCTTAGTTTTGTTTCTTCAATTGCCTTTTTCACCTCATCTAGGTTTCTGTTGTGCTCCTGTTTAGAATTGACTTACACAGTTGTTTAACTCCTCTCATATTTCCTCTTTCATTGTTTTGATCATGATAAAGATCATACTTTGAAAATCCTTGTCTTGGTTTTTGAATTTTTGACTAATATCCAAAGGGTTATTCTGGTAAGGATCCATCGTTATAGGGCCATTTTTTGTAGGGGAATTATTGTTGTGGTTTTTGTTGTTTCTTACAGATTTACAGTGACACCTAGTCATTTCGTGTTTGATTTCCAGAATCTTTCTTGATATGTGTTTATGAATGTTATCAGTCAGACAAAATTGTTGCACTTGGACTGTTATTGCTACTGCTTACCTAGGTGTTTAAGGTATCAGAATAGGTTTCCTTGCTATTATTTCATGATTAGGACGATTATGCTACCAAAAATATGTGGAAGCCCTACTCTGGTTCTGAGGGTGACAGAGTTTAGGTTTAAATTTGCCTGGAAGTTTGGGATTCTACATCAAGGGTTGTTATGTGTGGTTTGGGTTTATGAAATAAGGTGTGTTTAATAGCCATGGTTAGAGCTTGGTGTTTTATGGGAACTATTAGTTCCTTCAGATTTGTGTGGGTAGATGGTTAATGCCCTGAGTGGTGATTATGTGAGATTTTGGGTATGCCATATAGAGGTCTGAAACATGCATGACTCTCAATTGAAATGAGAGGGAAAGCAAAAAGAATTAGTTATCTTATGGTTGGATGTGAAGATTCCCTTCTGTTCAATGGAAAGAGCTTTTGGGTCCTTAGTAGCAAGGTATTGCACTGTTCTCAGGTTTGTGTTTCCTGTGGACTCTAGCCTAGAACATTCACGAACCAAACTTTCTACTGACTGGGTCTTTTAGAAATGCAGGAATCAGCCTGAGCAGTTTGATGGATTATATGTTCAATGAAAGAAAGCATGTAGAATACTTTATGAGTGGAAAGGAACACTGTTGAGAATGTAGAGCAGTGAGGTTTTCTACTGGCATCACAACATAAACCCAATGGTTCTGTTGTTAGCCTTGCCTGCTGGCAGGAAGCCTACTTGTGTATCTTCTACTAGTTTAGCTTTCTCAGCATAAAAAAAACCAGAAACACACCCATCCACTGGAGTTGAATGAAAGCATGAGTACGTAATGAAGAACACTGGTTCACTCAAAAGAACCCTTAGAACAGATGTTCCTCTATCCCTAAAAAGCACTGTGGTTGTAAAAAATCATTTGCTCACAAACCTCAAATGAAAACTTAAATCCTTTTAAATTGATAAAAGACAACCATCTGGAACATCTGAATAATTTTGAAATTAAACATATTAATAGATAAATTGAGGAAAATATACACTATTGTGAATCAATTAGGTGATAAGGAAGACAGGAGAAAACACTATTTCAAAACACAGTGAGAGCAAGAGAATATAGTTAAAAGAAAAAATCATTTACAAAAGGATAGACTTGCAAGACCTAGACTAAGCTGGAGGAGAAAGTGGAGAGATTCTAAGTGTCATGGTCTGAAATATGTCCCCCACAGTCTCATGTGTTTGGAAAAGTCATGGCACCTTTGAGAAATGGAGCCTTGCTGGAGGAAGGCAGTCACAGGTATTGAGGTGGATTAGTTCCATCCTACCTCCTGGAGAAGTCTGTTTCTGCACCAGTAGGCTTGCAGATCTCAGTCTCCAAGATGTTACAGCGACTTAGCTTTCCTCCAGCTTCTGCCAACCAACTATGCCACATTTGCCATGAAAGACTGTATCTCCTCTCTGGAACTGTAAACCGAATAAATGTCCCCTTCTCCCTAAATTGTTTTGACTTTGGGTGTTCTTTCTCAGTAACAGAAAAGAGTAGCCAATTAGGGTTCTAATAATTTAGATTCTAAATGTTGAAATTACTATCAGGGAAAAGTTGAAAGTACTATCAGTACGAGGTAGGAAGATCAGAGAAGCCCTGACAAAATCTTTTAACATTAAAGCTTTTAAAACACAGAAGCTCTGAGTTAGAGGAAATACATTGAAAAGAAGGAAGGATCAAACTTCCACTAAGCTATTTAATCATAACTCTCAAAACAAGGACATGTTGGAAAAATAATAGCTAAGAAGAATATGTAATTGCCTGAAAATCTATACAGATCAAAAATTCTTAAATCAGGATGTAAAAAGACATGATTATATAAATCTAGACAGTATAACATAATCTACCTGAGAAAATTTTTAAAAAATGAATGAATGAGTTGCAACTCAGATTTATACTCAAGTGTAGATAAATAGCAAGGAAAATGAAGTACCAGTAATCCTTTAAATGAAAGCACTTGGAAAAACTAGAAGAAGGGATTTTTAGAGTATCCAACAGAAAGTTTCTAATTGCAGTATTAAAGGAGATAAATATCTTAATTAGATTTATATCATTCAATGCATATATATCAACATTGTCTGGAACCCCATCGATCTGCACAATTTTTGTTTTTATACATTAACTGAAAGTAAATCTAAAAAGTTTGTTTTATGCATTGAATAGTATTGTAATGGTAAATTAGTTATATATATATACATACATATATATATATATATATATATATATATATAATGTGGGTATTTTCAAGATAAAAAATAGAGTGGTAAATCAACCATACTTAGAAGCTTAAATCATCTGTACAACAAACTAGTGCATGCATGTGTGGGGAGAAATGATGGGACTACATGCACAAAGCTTGGGACACTAAGACAGAGAGAAGAGCAGCATATGCCGTAAAACTAAGTCATTATTTATTGTATTGAGTCATTGTGAAGTATCTATGAAACTGAAACTTAATCATTGAAGAAAGCAAGAAATAAAAGACAGCACTTCACATGAAGTTCTAAAGCTAAGTTAAAAGCTCTATTTAAAGAAAATATTGTAGGCTTAGAATATTTCTATATTAGTAATAGAAGAGAAAGCTAAAGCAATGTTAACCTCAGTAATATTAAAAATAATCACAAGCTATAGTTGGAGATATGGTTCAGAGCAGAAAAAACTGGAGTTTGAATCCTCAAATCCTATATAAAATGCTAGGTTGGAGTAGCAGCCTATCTCTAGTTTCAGCCCTAGAAAGCAGTTCCTGGAAAATACCCAGAGGAATCTGACTGGCTTGACCTGCCTATATGTGAGTTCTAGGTATAATTAGAGATAAAGTGATTGAGAATAGTTCTTAGTATTAAAATCAGACCTGTACATTCATATTTGCATACATGTGTGTCCATGCAGATGGAAAAAAAAACCTTATACACACATACCACCCACAGTACATAGGAAGATGCAAAAATAACTATTCACAGGTTATTACAAAATATGGTTTGTTATAAGAAGGTAGGGGTGGTATCATAAGTATACTTAACTAATCATTGAATTAAAGAAAGACACCTTTATGAAATTATGTGTTTAAAAGCAATTGATCACATTTAACTTTTATTTTTCATTTGAAAATACGAAATAAAAAGAAACATAACATACGAATTAAAGTAATTTCACAGAAAAATTTCAATTACTCTGAAGAGATTGTTTTCTAAACCTAGGAAGACAGAATCTTACTGTTTATTGTGTCCTGTTCACCTATAACAAATTCCACAAGATGTGTCTATTTTGTTTGTTTATCTGGTTTTTTATTGCCATTGTATTATCCAGAATATTAAAATTCCAGAAGGATAGAGATTTTTATGTGTGGTTAGTTCTTTGCTAGAGTCTCTGAGTTTTGAAGAGTGTCTAGACCATGAACTAACTAGGTAGATGGTTTGATAATTTAAATAGTTTATCCCATTTACTTTGGAGGTGATAACTAATGCAACGAAATAAGAAAGTTGGGTTAGAAAAAAAAAACAAAAACATTGTGGCACTACTGATTCAGGGAGGCCCTAGCCCGGGTTCCCGGCTACGGATAAGCCCAGGACTACGTACATACCGGGGCTAGAGAGGTGGTTCAGGGGTTAAGCCTCTGCCTTGCAGAAGGAAGGTCCCGAGTTCAGATCCTAGACTCCATGTATAGATAGATGACCAGCAGAAGTGGGGGCGGCCTGCATTTCCAGTCCTGGTAGGGCGGAGCCTGTGAATCTCAGAGCAGAGTAAACGAGGAGGTGAGGAGGTGGAGGCGTCCATGGTGGTTCCCGAATTTGTCCGTGGTTCTACATACACACACACGTACACATGCACACACACATACATGCACAATTGAATAAATAATAAATAAAAAGTATGGACTATACCACGGACATGTCCCAATAAAGGAAACTTACAAGCGGAGGGATGAAGAACCAATGGGAAGGAGGGATGAACAGCCAATGGGAAGCGGCCATCTAATCTGCCTCTGTAATGGACACTAGTAAATAGCTAAGATTGGTGGCTGCTCTCTGCCTCCCCCTGAGCGAAAGGTCGCCACACCTGATGCCTGATTAAAGCTGAATCTGCTGCGGCAACTCTTCCACTGCTTGCTCCTCACCTGATTCCCCCGGATCTGGTTGGTGACCCGGTGGCTGGCTCGCTCATTCGCCATTCGCTGGCTCGAGGCCCTGCTGTTTCCCCTTCCTTTTCTTAGCTGGCCTGGCATGGATTTGGCAACAACTTATTTCCTTTTTCTGATGTTCATGTGCATCAAGAAAATCTAGGAATTTGAATCAAAAACTACATAAAACTATTGCATTAAGTAATATTTAAGGATTATAAAAACTACTAAACATAATAAATGTCTGGAATTAAAAATAGTTTCTCCATTATAACACTAAATGTTAATGGAATTAATTCACCGATCGAGAGACACAGATTACAAACTTGGATTAAAAATCACAATCCATCAATCTGCTGCCTGCAGGAAACCCATCTCACCACAAAAGATAGGCACGCTCTAAACATAAAAGGCTGGTCAACAATTCTACAAGCAAATGGAAGCAGAAACCAGGCAGGGGTAGCCATTATGCTATCAGACAAAGTGGACTTCAAACCAAAGAAAATTATAAGAGACACGGATGGATACTACATTTTAGTCACAGGTACAATTCACCAGGAAGACTTCACAATACTGAACATATATGCACCCAATATGGGCCCCTCCACATTCATTAAGAAAACCCTTCAGCGTCTAAAGCAAGACATCAACTCCCAAACGATAATTCTTGGGGACTTCAACACAGCCCTCTCAACATGGGATAGATCAACAGGTCAAAACTTAACAGAGACACTTTGGAACTTAATGAAACCCTGAAAGAAATGGACCTTACAGATCTCTATCGAACTTTTCACCCACGCACCAAAGAATACACATTCTTCTCAGAATCACACGGAACTTTCTCCAAAATAGATCACATATTGGGCCACAAAACGAATCTACACATATACAAAAAAGTTGAAATTCTAACCTGTGCCCTATCAGACCACCACGGCCTAAAGCTGGACATCCACAACACAACAAACAAGAGAAAATACACTAACTCCTGGAAACTTAACAATATGAGGCTGAATGAGAACTGGATTCAGGAAGAAATTAAAAAGGAAATTCAAGATTTCCTGAAAGTGAATGATAACAAAAATACAACTTACCGAAATCTCTGGGACACAATGAAAGCTGTTCTAAGAGGTAAGTTCATAGCTCTTAATGCCTACATCAAAAAAATGGAAACATCAGAAATAAACAACTTAACAATGCAGCTTAAAGCTTTAGAGAAACTAGAGCAATCTGATCCCAAAGTAGGTAGAAGAGAGGAGATTAGAAAAATAAAGGGAGAAATATCTGAACTTGAGATTAAGAAAACCATAGAAAAAATCAACCAGTCAAAAAGCTGGTTCTTTGAAAAAAACAATAAGATAGATACAGCCCTAGCTAAATTAACCAAAAGCAGGAGAGAGAAAGCCCAAATTAAAAAAATCAGAAATGAACATGGAGTTATCACTACTGATACCCAAGAAATCCAGAGTATTATAACATCATATTTCAAAAACTTATACTCTGTGAAGTTTGACAACACAAAAGAGATGGATGAAATTCTAAGTAAACACAACTTACCTAAATTGAATCAGGAAGTTGTGAATTATTTAAAGAGTCCTATAACATATAAGGAAATTAAAGAAGTAATCACAAATCTTCCCACCAAGAAATGTCCTGGACCAGATGGATTCAGCACAAAGTTCTACCAGACATTTAAGGAGTTAATAATTCCAATACTCCTTAAACTGTTCCATCAAATAGCAAAGGTGAGAACACTACCAAATTCCTTCTATGAAGCTAATATCGTCTTAATCCCAAAACCTAATAAAGATTCACTTAAAAAAGAAAACTATAGGCCGATCTCTTTGATGAACACAGACGCAAAGATTCTCAACAAAGTCTTAGCAAATCGGATTCAAAAACATATTAAAAAGATCATTCACGGGGACCAAGTAGGCTTCATCTCCGGCACACAAGGTTGGTTCAACATACGAAAATCAATAAATGTAATTCATCGTGTAAACCAGTCCAAAGTCCAAGACCACATGATACTCTCGATAGATGCAGAAAAGCTTTTGACAAGATCCAATAGCCTTTTATGATCAAAACGGTAGAGACAGTAGGAATGGAAGGAACCTTTATCAATATAATAAAAGGTGTATACAACAAGCCCACAGCAAGGATTATGCTCAATGGGGAACAATTGGAAGCATTCCCACTTCGATTAGGAACTAGACAAGGCTGTCCACTCTCAACACTTCTATTCAATATTGTACTTGATGTCTTAGCTGAAGCCATAAGACAAGAAAGGGGCACAAAAGGGATTCAAATCGGCAAGGAAGAAGTCAAGCTATCCCTATTTGCAGATGACATGATCTTATACCTGAGGGATCCCAAAAACTCCACCAGGAAGCTCTTGGAACTAATTGAGAAGTTCAGCAGAGGTGGCAGTATACAAAATAAATGTGCAAAAATCAGAGGCCTTCCTATATGCCCAGCATGAAAGAAGTGAAAAAACCTTAAGAGAAACAATCCCATTTACTGTAGCCTCTAAACAAATGAAATACCTTTGTATAAACCTAACTAAGGAGGTAAAAGACCTTTACAATGAAAACTTTAAAACCTTAAAGAAAGAAATAGCAGAAGACACCAGAAGGTGGAAAGACCTCCCTTGTTCCTGGATTGGCAGAATCAACATCGTAAAAATGACCATCCTACCAAAGGCAATATAGAGATTCAATGCTATACCAATCAAAATCCCAAAGCAATTCTTCAAAGAAGTGACCAAACAATCTCAAAGTTCATATGGAAGCACAAAAGACCCAGGATAGCAAAAACAATCCTGAGTAACAAAAACACAGCTGGAGGTATTGCCATACCAAACCTTAGTCTATACTACAAATCCATAGTTATAAAGACAGCCTGTTACTGGCTCCAAAATAGACACGCAGATCAATGGATAAGAATTGAAGACCCAGATATACGCCCACTAAAATACAGCCATTTGGTCTTTGACAAAGGGGCCCAAAGAATCCAATGGAAAAAGAACAGCATCTTCAACAAATGGTGCTGGCAAAACTGGATCTCCACATGCAGAAGATTAAAGCTGGACCCATACTTGTCACCATGTACAAGACTTAATTCCAAATGGATCAAGGACCTTGATATCGGCCAGAGACTATAAAAACCATAGTTGAAAGGATAGGGAACTCCCTCGAACTGATTGGGCTAGGCCAACATTTCCTAAACAGACATCCAATGACACAGTCACTGCTACCACCTCTCAACAGTTGGGATCTTGTGAAATTAAAGAGCTTCTGTTCAGATAAAGAGATTGTAATGCGAGCTCAAAGGCAACCCACAGAATGCGAGAAAATCTTCACTAACCACACATCTGATAGAACTCTACTGTCCAGAGTGCACAAAGAACTTAGAAAACTAAACACCAAGGAAACCAATGGCCCAATTAAGAAATGGGCCCTGGAACTTCAAAGAAACTTTATCAGGGATGAAATTAAAATGTCTAACAAATATCTGAAAAAATGCTCCTTCCTTAGCCATCAGGGAAATGCAAATCAAAACTTCCCTGAGATACCATCTCACCCCGGTCAGGATGGCAAAAATCCACAATACAAACAACAACAAATGTTGGAGAGGATGTGGAGAGAGGGGAACTCTCCTACATTGCTGGTGGGAATGCAGGCTCATACAGCCCCTCTGGCGAGCCGTCTGGAGATTCTTAAAGAAATTAAAGATTGAAATGCCATATGACCCTGCTATTCCACTTTTGGGAATAACTCCCCATACAGCAGAGGTTCACCTCGATAGCACAAGCACGACCATGTTCATAGCAGCACTGTTTACAATAGCAAAGTCATGGAATCAGCCCAAATGTCCAACAGTTGACGAATGGATAAGGAAACTGTGGTACACCTATACAATGGAGTACTACTCAGCCATCAAAAACGATGAATTACTGGAATTTGCCGGAAATGGATGTCATTAGAAACAATTATATTAAGTGAAATATCCCAGACTCAGAAAATTAAGCGCCGTATGTACTCCCTAATAGGTAGCTCCTAGTACCAATCCCACCCAGCCCACCTAGAAACAGTAATTCCAAGGATTATGAACAGGAGGGATGGGGTAGGAGGGCCACACCAGAAACAAGGAGAGAAGGGACCATGTTACAGCAGGGAAAATAGGCCTCCATCAAGGACCCAAATAAGTAATGAGACATCTGATTAAGTTCACAGACTTTTGTTCCTGATCATTTACTACTGAGGGGGTGTGATCTCACCAGAAGAGGGCATATAGTCTGGCAGATAAAAAGTAACCGTTTTGCAAGTGGGTGATAGACCCCTCCCTCACTGTGGTTTCCCACTTTTATTACATCTACCTTTGAATGTGCTTTTATCACAAGACTCTAGTTTAACAGCTTTTTGTCTCTGGCCAGGGGGTAACATACAATGCCCACCAGGATGGAGTGAAGGGCATTGCAGGAGCAGCAAAACTGCAAAAGAAATCAACAAACCACAATCCAGAACTTCAGAGACTCTATATCAACCACCTAGAACTAGGCCAGCTTAATCTTTCCCCATCTTGAAGCTCAGGGAAATTTGCGGAAGAGGGGGCGATAAGAGTGTAAGAGCAAAAGGATGGGAGGAGCAATGATATGTAAGATACTTCCATACTAGTTAGGGCTGAAGCAATCATAATTGGACTTTGCATGCCCTGCGCATTGTCCAACACACTGTTGACCTCACAAAGTCTAGCATTTGCTAAAGGCACCAAGATCCTTGGAGGCAAAGGATTGGCAGCCACAGCAGTGTTCCTGTACCTAAGGGGACCACGGGAAAGGGTTTAGGGAAAGGCCACTGGGTCCTTGTACGTCATCGGAGAGGAGGGCCCAGAGGAAAGTCAGGCATGCACAAGAAAGGACTTTCTGGGAATTGGGGCGGGAGGCACTGGGGGATGGGGAGGGCGGGGGGTGGGGGGGTGGGGAGGGGGAGCAGGTGGTACGGGGGGGGGAGGAGGGAGGGAGGGAACTGGTGTACCTATTAAGTTTGTATGAGCTGAAATAATAATAAAAAGTGTATTAATATTAAAAAAGTAATATTTAAGGAAAAACTTTGAATCAAGAGGAGAATAAAGTTTCCACTCTAGTAGACAGAATTGGGGTCGAGCTTCTCTATTGACTGTGCCTCAAAAATACAGCCCTTGGTATTAGCATCCTCAGAGTTCTTCCCATTCAAGCTTCTTGATTTTTATGACGTTAGTCATAAAAGTTATCTTTGTTTAGACTAAATTATTTAAAGTCAATTCTTTTCACTTGATATCAACAGATCTTACTTGGTGCAATAAAATTTAAAATTTTTATCTCAACTTAAGCATAAATAATACAGATTTATGTTTGGCAAGTCTGACCATACAAACAGAGAAGATAAAAAAATAAAACTTAGGAAATGAAAAAAGAGCATCTGTGCAAAAATAGCATCCTTATTAGCACATAATTGACTAGGACTCTTAGAGCAACAGATGTTCTGTTTAATTTAATTTTCTTATAAGTTTACAAATAAGAAAAAGCTCCCAATAATTGAGAACTATCTTTATGAAGTGTCTTTTCCAGTTTTATTGCTTTAAAAAGCAACGAAATGGCATAAGATACCATTTTTTTGTTAGTTCCTAATTTACCTGCCATCTTATCACATTCTGACCATTAATGAGCATTGTTTCAATAATTTTCTGCTTTTAATGCATACTTCCTGAATTGTTTTTATGGCCTTTTTGAACTATTTATATTGTACAATTGCCTATGTGATGGTTAATCTTGATTGTCAACTTGAGTGAATTTGGAATCATCTATGAGGATGTTTACAGAAAAGGTCAAATAAAGAGGAAAACCCCACCCTGAATGTAAATGATGTGATCTTATGTGGTGGAGTCATGGGCTGGAAAAAAACAAAAAAAAAAGAAGGATTCCCTGAACGGAGGAACTGAGGAGCTGGTGCATGAAATTCTCAAGGGGAAAGCTAGGCTCCAATGTAGGTCCCATGATTAAAGAGATGCCAGGACATAAGTCCTTTGCTGAAGAAACCTGAAGGCATTCGGCAGAGCTGCTTAAGAGAGAAAGAAGCATTATGTGATGATGGTGGCAAACTAGAGAGGTAGTGTTGTCAAAGCTCTCTGGAGATCATGAGATTCCATTATAAGACCTAGATGCTGCACATGGAATTTCTGCTGCTGGTACTGTCTTTACTGTGAATCTGTCTTGCTTACTTTGGTATTTCCTTGCTATTTTCCTATTCCTCTTTTCAGACTGGACAAGTTTGGTCTGTGCTAATGGTTATTGTATGTTTTTTAACTTCTCAGAATTTTATAAAGTCTCACAACTAGGAAACTGTCCTGAGTCTTAAATGCAACGTTATACTTCTAAGTTTTTGAAGAACATCAGAAGTACTGAGACTTTTGAGAGACTGTTTTTGCACGTGTGTATGTGTGTGTGTGTGTGTGTGTACACAAAAGGGCACCTAAGTATCTGTGCCTGTAAAGGTCCAAGGGTGACATCGGGTGTCTGGACATCATTCTGGATTCATCCAGGATTGCTTCTTCTTTCTAGAACCTTTACTTGTAAAACCATTTGAGTGAACTGTTTGTGGTCATTATATTGGTTACTTTTGCCTTCTCTGTGAGTCCCAACCATCACAGTAGGGAGCTCCACATGGAGCTTCTTGCTTAGGATTGAAGCATGCTATAAGCTCCTCACATAGAACTGGCAACCAGATGCAGAAAGCACAGATGAGAATTCTTGTCTGTTGTTACTGAACTGTCTCCACTAGTTAGGTGTCTTGTCCCACAAGTTTCACAACCTCTCAAATTAGTTCCACTAAATAGGAACCAAGCAACTTTAGTGCTAGTGCTGAAAACTGGATTAGGTCCTACTGTGTGTGTGTAATTTACCTCTTAGTGACACTCCTCAGATCCAAAAGGGTGAATTTTATATGGCTATTCCCTATCTTCTATATATATAAAATAGAACAAAATAAGATATGAAGCTTCGAGACATGAGCTTAACTAAGAGCACATGCAAGATGAGACTTGACAAGCTCCTTCACAGAATTACTGATATAGTATTAATTTTAATTAAGTAAAATTCTCAAGGCAAACTAAGTCATAGGTATCAACAATAAAAGATTTGTTAAGAAAAATATTCTTATTTGCACCTTTAAATACAGTTGTTAATTTTGCTAGTTCTGGGATTAACTATTTCTCCCAAGTAGCTGTATTTTGCCTGAAGAAGAAAAATCATTAAAGTGAAAGGACTTACTATTAGTGTCAGTAGTTTATACAATTGACAGAGTCAAAAAAAAATAACACAAAGCAAATTGAAGCTTTACTAGAGAAAATGGAATGACTGCTGTCTTTCAAGAACTTTCAAGTGGATTCCTTGTTAAGTAATTCTGTGGAACATAAAGTAGTGCTCATGAACAGTATTTGACTTTGGAGAAGGTGTGAATAACACCTGAATAGATCTGGAGAGGTCTCTGTCCAAATACTACAGTGTTTTCAAATCCCTTACCTAGTGCATTCCAAGGGTTGATTCCCGTAAACAGATTTGTTGTGAATGATTTCACATGAAATTGAATATGAATATGTTGGGGGGGTAGAGAGAGAGAAGGTACATTTATGCTATGGCATGTGGTAATCAGAGGAAAACTTTTGAAAAATTGCCACCATATGAGCCCAGAGATTGAACTGAGATCACTAGACTTGCATAAAAGAGCCTTCACCCACTGAGGTAACTTGCTGGCCCTTATGATTTGCTTTTATGCATCAGTAATTCATGCTTTAGAAGCATGCAATACAAGTTTTGACTTTTGTTAACTATGAAGTTTACACATCAATTCTTAAATATACATATGAGAGCTTAGACCTGAATGATGAAAATAAATATTTATGATTTTTTTATTTGGCATAAATTAGGTTTCTTAACAATAGTAGCATCACTACCAATATCAAAAATTTTAAATGCAACAGATGTTTTACAGATATTTTCTTAATAACAAACACACTGATGTAACCTATCTTAAGTCCTTAGTTTTTCCAGTTTTTGTGACAACTAGCTCTGATTTAATTCTGAAGAATTTCTGGACATTTGGATATGTACAAATCCAAAGTACATACAATTAAGTATTAGCCTTTGCCTTTTCATTAAATCTTATAAATGCAATTCTAGTTAAACCACCCCTACATGTCTTTAGATATCTATGCCCTAGGACTTTATATAAAAAATAGACATATACATTAATTTCAATCTCTACTAAGTGTCAGTTCACTTTGTCAAAGAAAACCAAAGTGGAACCAGACAGTGTGAAAGTGCGTCAGTGTTTAACCTGAATCTTGGAGAAATAAAGACCATTAATTTATTAGACACAAGTAAGAAGCTGAAAGAAATTTTTCATGAGACTGTCAGTTGCACAAATGTATTCAAAGCTAGAATTTAGTTCTCTTAGAGGCCCACATTTGTGCATTATACATAGTAGTTGAATGTTCTTTTTTATTTTTGGCTTCCAGGTTTTATGCAATATAAAGCTACACAAAATGTATAGAGTAAAGCAAATATTTTTTATTCACATATAGCCAAAGGTTGTAAATATAAGTAAATGATGGCTTAATGTACAGAGAGGCATTTGACAGTAATTTGCCACTTAAGAAGTGAGTTCCCATTTTCATTTCCTTAGGAAATAATTAGCAAATAATTAAGATACCATGCTGATGTTTCTCTTTTATTCTCTTATCTAAATAATACTTATGATGAATTGAATTCTCTATATTTCAGTTGCTTCCCAATATGACCTCTAAATTTTACATTCCAGTTACACATCTTCTGAGTCTATGGCTTCAAAAATCCTTAATTTATATCTAATGATAATTCTTTCATGCTGAAGACTTTTTACTTTTTATATCATAACTTATATGGTTTCTCTTTTTACGATAAAGTGTTAACTAAAATTGTATTCCAGCTGCATATTATCTATGAAATTTACTATACATGTAACATTGAAAGGGTATTTTTGCTAGTGAATTTGATAATGACAAGGCATGAAGTATATCATGAAGCCATGCCATTATCATCATAATTTTCAGCCTTGTTTTTATTAGTAAAAGTATTATTTTGTGATTCCTAATTTATCAGCACATTTTCCTGTGTTTATGTATTTATATTTCCAATTCTGTGATTAAGGTAGACATTTTTAAAGTAATTGAAACTGAAAAAGTTGAATTATTTAACTGAGTGTTAAAGAAAATAAGAATAAAGATATGGTGTTCCACTTGGATCAACTGAATTCTGACAATGAAAACAAATTACAGCAAATTCTCACATTTTTTTCTTCAATTTAAAAAGAAGTAGTTCTCATTTTGAAGGTAAGAGGATTAAAAAACATTGGGTGAGGATAGTAAATTATAAATTTATTGGCTCCATAACCCTTTTTCTGACATATTATCAAATATTCTTTGTACAGAATCTATGCTTTGTCATCATAATTTTTTTAAAAAATACTTTCCCCTGCAAACACAATTTGATTACATCTCCAAATCTCCCTTCTATCAATAGATAGGACCCTGTGACTAGTCAATTCAATATGAGAAATTTAAAAATGTTTCCCATTGTTTTTGTGCATGGTTCCTAAAGTACACCTAAGTGATTCTCTCTGTTCTTATCCTCTTATGCTTGTCTTGCTCAGCAGATTAAATAGGTTATCTCTAAGACTGCATTTCAGGCAGTAATTTTAAAGAATATTGGTAGGAGCACAAAAATATCTAGCACTGAATGATATAAATTCAAAATTTTGATATCAAATAAAAATTTTGGGGGTACAAAAATATATTGCAAAAAAGGAACTGTAGGGTATGAAAATATTAGTCAATAACAATAGACCCAGAGAGGTCTCAAAGTTGAAGAGATTATATGCACACAATATTATTGTATTACCATGAGTCTGAAAGAAAATATTTACCTGGATGACATGGAAAAACAGATTGTAGTGGTGAACAGCATGAAGAATAAAATATAAATAACCACTCTATAAAGAAAATGAAACAAAATAAAATGGTGTACCATTTAGGTTTGTATACCAACAAAAAACAGTCAGGTAATTCTATGGAATCCTGTGTAACTGTATTTATTGCAATGCTGCTCAAGTTAACACATCAACTAATCATTGAATGAATAGATAAAGATATACATAAGTATACATAGAAGTGTTTTACCTAGTGATAAAACAAGAGAAAAATTATGTTTTTCATGAAAAATAAACATACTTAAAAATCATCCTGTAAAGCAAACTAAGCCTGAATCAGTGGGGAAAATGTCCCATGTTTTCCCTCATATGAGAAAATTCGGGGGATTAAAAAGAACCTGACACTAAAAGGAGAAGTATTAGACATATGAAAATGAAAAGAGTGTGAGGGTAGTAATGATCAATGGGGATTAAATATGAAGTTCACTGCATAAATATATGGAAACAACATAATGGAATCTATTGCTTTGCATAGTAAACATATATTAAACAAACAAACAAACAAACAAAAAACCCGACCCAGAGGTGACAGAGGTGATAGAATTTACAGACAAATAGGATAAAGAGTTATTACTAATATATCTCAAATTCACAAAAGTTACAGCAAGGGAAGAGTATATTAGGGAGAGAAATCGATGCCATTTTAATTGTTAAATTTCTAAATGTAGAAAACCACAATGTAAAATATGAAAATTAAACAGATTATACTAAAAGTAATGAAGTTTATGTAATAATGGGGCAATAGAAACTATTCAAAATTACAGACAGAGCTAAAAAGAAACATTTAAGCACAAAGTTCCTGAAGGTGGAAGAGGAAATGAAATCCACTCAATATCATTATGACTGAGTGGTTTTAAATTTTATGAAAATTACAAAAACATAGATCTAAGAAGCTCAATGGATCAGAACACAAGAGGCATGAATGAACTGGCACTGTGTCATATTGTCATCAAAATTACCTGAAGTGACTGATAAAGGGAAAATTTCTGGAGGAGTCAGAGGTCAGAAGAATTCAGTAGTGCACATTAACAAACACATGGAAGTCACAGACATGCTGTTGGAAATATACGAAGTTTAAGGAAGAACTTTAAATACTGAAGTGAAAGCCTGGAGTCTGGAATTGTATGCCCAGCTATGGTATATCTGAAAAGTAACTGCAAAATAATAATTCAATGAGACATACAATAAAGTGAAAGAATTCATGGACTTCAGGTTATGCAGAAGAAAAACAAAACTACTTAGCAAATATGCAGAAGGTAACAATGACTTTAGCAACTGGACGCACTGAAATTTAAGGAACCACTGAAATAAAGCACAAGTGCATACACAATATTGACCAAGATAACCTATTTAGTAGGCTACAAAATGCTTCTAAAACCTTAAACCAAGAAAAGCATGAATTTTATATTGTCTGGTGACAATAAAATTAAATGGAGGGAATTAATAACAAAACTCTGGAAATCACTAAGAAATTCCAGAAGCAGGCATCACATCTGAAGAACAGAATATAATCTTATTTAATGAGCATCTTTAGAGACCAGGGTGACACAGTTATCACCTCTGCAACCAGAATTCTTGCACAGGACACCTTGCCAACTTGCTCCAGAAAATTCATGCATTATAATCATTATTCATTGTAACTTAATGCCCTGCAACAGAAAAACAGAAATATGACTTGGCATAACTTCAAACACAAGTATAATTCAAAGCAAACCAATTATTGACTATGTCCAATAATTAGTTGAGCTTTAAATCTTTCTTGAGTATCCAATAAGTTCTCAGCTCTTCTATTGCCATTCAAAATATATTTGTTAATAAAGCTAACAGGGATATCTACCCACAAATAGATTCAGATCTTGAGGTGGAACAACACATGATATACATAATAGGTACATAGATCATATACAAAGCACAGTAAAAGGTAATGAAATAGAATAAAGAACACAAGCAAAACAGGATGAGCATTTTCTTTGACACTGGAGTTGGGAAGAACCTGGGACACAAAGATGTATAATTGGTAAATTTTCTTTTCAACGGGACTTTAAATGGTTTACAAAATTGTTGAATCTCAGCAATAATCACAAGTGACAAAAGTGTTTCCCAGATGGTGTGCCCCAATTCTTCCCTGTAGTGGCTAAACTTCCTATGAGATTCTGCAGTTGCTCTTTTATTCTGCGTGAGGAATGGGAAAAACCTCACATTGAGATGCAGAAAGCAAGAAATCAAACCAGCATGGATTTGAATATTAGGAGGCTATCATCTGTAAAAAAAACACTATCATTACATGGCAGAAAGGTGCCTATAAATCTTTTAAGTTGCATCATTATTCCAGAAATATTTAAGTTATTAACATCATATTAAAGAATGTTGGGCCACCCCAGGGCATGGTCAAGCACATGGGACTAAAGATGGTGCTGAGGGCAAGGGTCTTGGGCGTTACCCTGATGACATTACAAGGACCCCTAATTGGCTTCCAGATACTGACCTGCCCTCTGTACTGAACTGACTTTGGACTTGACCTGTGAAACCTGAAGGTTGCTTTAACCTTTGATGTAATTGGCCGGCCGTTTTGGCACCCTTTTGTTTTTGTCTATATAAGTTCCTTTTCTCCCCGCAATAAACTTGAGATTTTGCTCTGACAAACTCCAGGTCCGTGACTGAGTCTCTGGAGCATCCTAGAGACCAGAGGCGGAGGTACAGGGGGTCAGGCTTTACTTACCTTCTTCGTCATCACAGCCAACAGCTGTGTAATTGAGTGAGTGAATGAGTGTGTGAGTGGGTGAGTGGATTCTACAAAAGAAAGTGAGACAAAGTTAACGTGGACATTTTTCAAATGGCTATGATGTGTATGTTTTTTCTGAATGCTGTTCCTTAATGAAAGAATTGGCACTACTCAAAATAATTGACCCCAATTATTTTGTTACTCCTTTCCATGCACATGAAAAAAAATTGTTTCTGTGCCACCTGACTGTATCAAAGATGTTACTTTTCTAAATTTGAGAGACAATCTTATGTTTAATTACTGGAAAAGTAAGCTCTCAATGATATTTTCAATAATGTAAGTTCATTCTTTGTACATTCTATATATTTGCTCTGTAACTCTAATTTGAAATATATAAAGGAATGAAAACCAAATTGGAAATGAATTTGTTTATTTTATGACATGTTTTTTGTTTTTTCTAACTTTTTAAAAATTCTTTGATATTTTCCTGCACAAATATAATGAATTTATATGTCTTGGTCCCCACTATTTACCCCCTTCCAGTCCCACTCCCCAACACTTTCCATTCCAGCCAATTTCCCTCATACTCCCGTACTCCCTTGTTCCCCTTCATGTGTGAGCCACTAGGAACCATTCAGGACATTTTCATTTTTTTCTCCCACATTTTATTTTTTCCTATTGTACAAGCTCAATAAGTATCCCCATCATCTCCCTTCCTCCTTTCTTCCCCAGTCATCCCCCATTACACTCTCCCCCTTCTTCTCTTTCTTTTACCCCCTTCCTTCCTCCCCTCTGTCCCAGTGCCTTCCCCTTCCTCCCTCCCATTCCCTAAAGCATACTTTTGTGTGAACACCAAACCTTCCTCTGAGTCCTCCATTCTAGTGAGAATTCAGGATTCGGTAGCATAGCCAGAAACCCCTTCTTGGGCTCCCCATTAGTATGAGAACTCTATTATGGCTATTTAATCCCTTGCCTCTAAGATTATTTTAGGGAAAATCATTGCCATTTCCCAGTTTTTATTAAGTGACTTATATTAATATATTGCACTATGAATTAAGCCATGTCTTTTGAGCATAGACCATGGGTATCACATAAATTTCTTAAGTGAATTGACATGGTAATAATTTCTTTAAATAATTTAAACAGATTTATCCTAAATGCCTCCTTGACTTAGAATGATGCTAAAGAAATAGGAAAGTGTTTGATCCATTAAATAATCAATTCTACTAATTGAAGGCAAAGTACTTCTGACATTAAGTAACTTTACGCTATATCATTTTAGTATGTTTCTTGGAATTGATATATAATTGACAGAAGCATCATTTTTTTAAAGACATCTGTACCTCATGGGTGCAAAATTTCTGCAAGAAGAGTTAAAACTATTCTGTTGAAAACTCTTAAAGATACACACATACACACACACTCTCATACATATACACACAAAGCTGGTTATGAGCATTAGTATATTTTTATTTAACTTTACCTTAATTCTGGAGAGAGGAACTGGATGCATAAAATAATTGATTTACTTAACTTTCCAGTAATATGGATAGTCATCTAGTCCCAAAGTGCTAGCATACCTAATGACCAGATTTTTGCTTAGATTTCAAATGATTACAAACAGACTCCGAACAATGTACTACTATAGTATAAAGAAATATATTTAAAACATCCATTTGTATGTGTTTTCTCTATGTGAATTTTTGAGACAAAGTCTTGTTAGAGCCTTGATTGTCCTGGTACTTGCTATATGGCATGGTATTTCTAAATCGGTCTAGAAATTACAGCAATTCTCCTGCCTCAACTTCCTAGATGTTGTGATTGTGGACATGTGCTACAACACATTGTTTTCCATTATTTCCCGTTAGTACTCCTAAAATATTTACTAATTTTTATACATTTGTATTTATTTGGAATTTGGTCTGCATAACATCTTCCAATGCACCATTGTTCCTGGGGAGGAATTTTAAGTTATGGGCCAGAAGCATTTGCTTCAAATAAATGAGATGTGGATAGCATTAATGTCTCCTACACGAAATGTGGGAGATACTCAGTTATTTGGAAATACCAGTATTTCATTTGAAAGACAGTTACAAAGCTCCTTTTTGCTAGTTATATTCCATATAGTGTGAATGGTTGGTCCCCTTTTTAATAGTTCATTATAAAATGCTTTCAGAATAAGTGGTTGAAATAAGCTGACTCTTTAAGGTTCTGTTCACAGTAAGAAACTGAGCTGTACAGACTTATTATTTGCTGTTCTGTGCATATGTAGCACAGCACTTTCTACTAGATGTACAGCTAGATGCTAAGGTGTAGAATTCCAGAAATTTGGATGTATGCCTCAAACATCTGGAGCTATACATATGTCGAATCTACAGCTGTGTTTATTTCAGTGATTACACATTTACATTCATACAATACATTTACTTAGATGTATATTTTATACAAGTGAGAAATTCAAACAAATGTATTTGAATAGGCATTTGAAAATGATTCAAATAAAAGCATTCACCACTTTTATTTAAATCTGACACAGCTTATTTATATAATGTACCTATTGGCCCACAATCATAACTCTTTTAAGCTAGGATTTTTTTAAGATTAAAGAAACTTAATAGAGATCAGAGAGTCAAACAAATCAAGAAAGTTTTGTGTTGAGTTATTCATAGTTACCAATCTTTCAGAAGAACTTGGAAATTCAGCAGGATAAGAAAATAAAATCATTTGCCATTGGAAGGTATCCATTTTATTTCAACAATTTTATCAAAATGTGGTGGCCATATTATTTGAAAATCAAAGCATGTGTCCTGAGTAATTACTTTTTCTTTGTACTTCTGTATCAGACAAGATTAAAAAGTTAAGAAAGTGATGGGCTGGAGAGATGGCTCAGGAATTAAGACTCTGTCTAGAAAGCAGAAAGTCCTGAGTTCAGATGCCAGGTCCCAAGTAAAAATGCCAGGGCACTTGTAAACAGTGGTGGCCTGCACTTCTAGCCCTGGTTGGCAGAGCTTGGGAAATCTCAAAACAAAGCAAGAAAGAGTAAAACCAATCTAGGATAATTCTCAAAGTCACCCTTGGTCCTCCACAGGGCCACACAGTGCCCTTGGAGACACACACACACACACACACACACACACACACACACACACACTACTTAAAACATTTTTAAATAAATTAAGAAAATGGTGATTCTGTTGAAAACTATAAACTATTCTGTTGAAAACTCTTAAAAGATACACACGTACACACACACACTCTCATATATCTACACACAAAGCTGGTTATGAGCATTAGTATATTCTCATTTAACTTTACCTTAATTCTGGAGAGAGGAACTGGATGCAGAAAATAACTGAAGAGGACAGAAACTAAAACCATTCACTACTTTCCATTCCTTAGCACAATATCCTGGGAAATATAGAAAAATCTGTTTATACTTGTCTCGTTTCTTTTTTACATGCTATTTTCTTTCTAGCAAGTTTTAAAGAAAAGGATGCAATGTGTTTGTCAGAGAAAGGTCAGACTTTAGTGTGGAAGTTGAATCAGTTTTTAAAGGAGTTTCAAATTCTGTTAAATGCAGAACAGAACAGAACTAAACAGAACAGAATCACTGCAGGCTCATAGATTTAGCGAATGATTGAATAAACTTAACCGCTCTGGGTCTGTATTTTATAGGTTAATATCTCTCAGCGGATTTGGTAAATATTACAAAACCATATTTTATAAAGCATTCAGTTGGCAAGTGTACTAGAAATAATAAACATCCCTATGTTATTGATGTTCTTGCTAAGTACCCGAATGGACCCCAGTCTTCAGTTATTGAGAAAGTTTCAGGGAGTCTCTTTCCCTAAGGTGATTACTCTGTTACACTTTAGCTTGCCTTTGTTCTTTGTTTATATCTCTTCCAGCTTGCAACTGACTTGCACCCAGGGCTGTTAACCTGAGTGTGGATTCGAGGGGGTGTGTATAAAAAGGTGCGCTTGTAAAAAGTGGTCAGTCACTTCCTAAAATAACTTATTTTTTCCAGTTCCACTTTGCAAAACAGGTCTGACTCCTTACTTTAATTTCAGCGGCTGCCTAGGGGGAAGCTAACTAATGCTTTGCACGCCCCTCAAGGGAAATGAAGGCCACAGGGCGCGCCCAGTGGGGCAGGGTAACAAGGTGGGCGGGAGACACCAGCCAATCCGAGCGCAGTCTGAGGCTGGCCCCGCCCCCGCCCTGGTCCCGTCCTCTAGGTCCCACCCTCCTGGAGTAGGGGTGTGCAGCGTGGCGGTCCCGCCCCTGCCTCTGAGTGACGGGACGCTGGACTGCAGCTTTGCGGGTCGGACGTGAAGTTTGGTGGCCCCGGGCTTGGCCGAGTCGAGGTGTGTGCGCGTCCCGCGAGGCGCGGGGCTGGGGCCTCGCCCCGCAGGAAGCCCGGTCCGGGGCGCCAGCCTCCCAGACGTGGGAGTCGCCGTGTCTGGTCGGGGCGGCGCCGGGGCGGGCGGGGCGGACCGAGGCTCTGGCGTGGGGAGCTGAGCCTCCCTGCAGGACCCCTGCGGGAGGATCCCGCGCAGAGGCTTGGGAAAGGCCAGGAGCGGGGTTGGGGCGGTGGGCGTGGCCGCCGCCGTTGCCCAGCAACTCCCAGAGCCCGCCCTGCCTGCGTGGCTGGCTGCACGCTCCAGGGCTGGTAAAGTAGTCCCGCCCACTCCTAAGCCGTCCTCTGGGCTGGGCATGGTGTGTCAGTTAACTGGAGGATCTTTATGTCACTGGGCCTCTCTAGTTTTTAGGTTCCTCCTTAGATCTCACTTTCCTGGATTTTAATTCCTTGCCATTACTTACAGTTTCCTTTCAATAATGAGCAGTGTCTGCAAGCCAACGTATTTGTAAGAAGAGATGTGCAGTATTAGTTGTGGTGGTGCTAAAACGGGGGTTCCTTTTTCCTGTTGCTTAGTATACGAATTCCTGAACCCCCAAGAGGTTGGTCATGTGGTTGACTAGGGACCTTAGAGGTAGTGTAGCTTCCCACTTGAAATCAGTGAGCTTCCTCAGGAAATTGAAGCACTTAATTGCCATAAGTGTTTCAAAGTATGAGCTTCCATGGGGGTCTCTATTACGGAGAAGCACATTAAATTTCTAAGCACACCCCTCCTTTCTTTATTGGGTCCGTATTTAATGATCAACTACAAGATGACAATTCAGATAACCACTTCAAATCTCTTTGGCTCCATGGGATTTAGTAGAACAAACATTACAGGGAACTAAATCACAAAGGAGCTGAAAACCTGCTTGGACTTCCTGGTGCTAGGTTTAATCTTGTAAATCCGCAGTAGGAGAATTGTACTGCTATTAACAATGTTAACATTGGCCTGCAAGTAAAGAAGCTGGCAGGTTAACTGTCCTTAGATGAGAACCACCACAATTCTATCCTCTTCTGTAATGTGGGAATACTGGTGTGCACCCAGGAGGATCAATTGATTTAAAAATATAATTAAAACAGTGACCTGCACAATGGCAAGGGGCTAGGGGTTATCAGTCTAATTTGTATAATTTTTTTAAAAAAATATAACTTAGAATCAATCATAGTTTCTACATATTATTTTTAATGTATCTGGGTTGCTTAGAAGTGAGGAAGAAGCCCCTTCATGTATTTCTTACTGATTTGGTAGTATCACTTCTTAACACCTGAAATGAAACATGGCTGTTCCCCTGCAGGCCTCTCCCCTCTCCAAACACTACTAATTCCCTTTCAAGTACGTGTCTTTTTAAGCTATCCTGAAAAGTTTGGGGAAACACTGTTTTCAAGTCTAATAATGACTAAACTTTGAGAAGCTCTGTAACCTGTTGCTGTGTTAGCTGTATTTCATGTAAGCCGTTTTTCATTCCAAATGTCTATTGACACAGGCCTTTAAAGCAGATTTAAGCCCATGAAAAGAAAGTTTAATGTTTTAAGAAAACGTTAAATTGTATTTTTTGAGATAAACTTTAACTGCATACAATTTCTCTTGTATCAGTTTCATTTTGGATAAAGAAAAGCTGATTGTGTTTAGCTTGGCAGCTGTAATATCAACTCAGATTCTTTTTTTCAATATAAATGAAAGTTCTTTTTATATTTTAATTCTGGAAAGTTGGTTTTGCTGTTGGGTCTTGGTCTTATTTTTTTATATTCAAATAGATGACTGTGAATAGAGTTTGCTACTTTGCTCAAGTTCCCAATAAATGTCTGTGCTAGTTACAGATGTAATATCACTGGATAAAGAACATATGAAAAAGGCAAACACGAGTTTACAGAAGTACCTGGTGTTTCCTCAGCACCTTTAATGTGAGCTCTTTAATGTTCAGCTCTTCTTTTCTTTGCTCAGTTCTTCATTTCTGGTAGAGAAACTGAACTAAAGTTGTGTGTGTGTGTGTGTGTGTGTGTGTGTGTGTGTGTGTGTATGTGTATCAGACAGAACATCACAATGACTTAAAGATTGTAAGGGCTCAGTAATAGATTCTTCCTGTCCTGAGTTACTGAATTGGACAGTTTGCTACTTTAATTTTTTTTTTCAATAAGAGACCAACAGAGAGAATTACTCTGTCCTCTTAATTCTCTACTGTCTTTTGGAGACTAGACGTTAACCAACTGTGTAGTTGAATATTCAGTTTTTAAGACAGGTATATATACCCAAGATTTATGGTAACTCCAATCATTGGAGAACTACAGACTATGAATTTCAGTCACTGCTCTGATTCTTCTCCTACTGGGAGGCTGTGAATGAATAGAATCTGAGGTCAGAGTTGTAAACTCAGTGCTCTGGTTTCCCATAATGGAAAATATTCCTGGCTCATGGGAAATATGTAAGAATTTTTATGGATATGAGTATATATGTGTTTGTGTGTATGATTGTGTGTGTATCAGTGAAGGCCTCAGAGTGACACTTAGAATCACTCTAGATTGTTCTACTTCCTCACTGCTTTGCTCTGGGTTTCCCAGGCTCTGCCTTCCAGAGCTCAAACTGCATACAGTCCACTTCTGCCTTTCCCATCTCGTGTTTTTATGTGGGATCTAGGGATATGAACTCAGGTTCTTTAGCTTTTAAGGCAAAGTCTTTAGCCCTTTAGTCATCTCCCCAGCCTTGTAGGAATATTTTTAAATTAGTACAATATGTTTGTTAGCTTTGAGTTCCTGAAGTTCAAGGACACTAAGTATTGATATTGGTGAAATCTATCAACTTAATGAAGAATTTCTCTCACTGCAATGCCATAAATGCTTTCCAGTGGATGTTTTTCCATGAGAGGCCATATTTCTCTTAGGCTTTGTTCATATGTCTCTGTCCATATTTTTAATTTTTTTGCCATATGTTGTTCTTCTTTTAAAAATTTCTTTTTTATTAATATTTAATCTTAATTGTAAACATTATGGGTGATTGTTCCTTCCTCCTTGCCCTGACTTTCCCATCTTCCCCTCTTTTCACCAATCCATCCCTCTTCCACTCATCCTCCTGCCTGTTTGTGTGGACCATCGGGTTCCCTTTGGTTGTCTGTATTGATATAGGCTCAGGTCTCTGTGGCACATTAACTGACCCTTCCTTGGGTAGACCCACTGATAGGGCTACTCTCCTTTATCTGTCTAGTCCTACCTCTAAGGTTCCACCTGAATGTAATTATTTCTCTTGACTTTACTGCTAATCTATGGAGAATGTTGCTATGTCAGTTATAGTGCATGTCTGATGAGAATAAGTCTCATGTAGTTAAGTTTCTGGATGCAGCAGCCCTATCTTTAATGGAATGATGAGCCTTAGGAAGAGGAGAGGTTTGGGTGGCCTGGTTTCAGCTGGGCGTTTTAGGGTCCCCAGTACTCTGCACTCTGGTTGTCTCCATGTTTTGATATAGTAGTTTTCTTGGACTATATAGGTCTTAAAATTCTTAAAATTCTTCAAAAGATATTCTCAAAATAATTAAACTCATGCTAAAGAAAATAATGTTACATATTCATATTTGATATCCTCAATAAGCTTTTTAACATGAGAATCAGTGTTACAATAATTTTTTCATATCAAATACATATATTTAATCTTTGTTAAAAGTAATGCATACTTTTTTCAACAATAGCATGACATATGTATGTATTTATTGAGAAAATGGTTTCTTATGCATAATTTGTAAATATCAGTAATTTTGAAAAATTACTCAGCTTAGCAAATTATTTTGTTGAATTGGAACATAAAGGAGTTTCATTAAATAAAAGACTATTAACTATATTGAAACTGAAAAATTAGAAACTGAAAATGGCAGCAGAAATAAAATGGTTTAACTCTTTCATAGTATGTAGTGGCATAGTTGCAAAAGTAGCAGACTAAGTACACTGATTAAAATAAAATTTTAACTCTGATGAATAAAGACAGCATAATTCAAAGAACATTTAATTTCATCTACAAATGTGTTTGTTGAGTTTAGAATAACAAACAATATGGCTATCTATTGCAAGGTCTTAAGAAAGATTGTATTTTATAACCTGCAGGGAGTGAGGCTTGCACTAGATGGACAGTTTTAAGTTGATTCTAGTAGCAGACTTATCTTTGCTTGACTTTTTCTAAAATTCCTAGTCATCAAGTTTTTTATTATTTATTATTTATTCAATTGTGCATGTATGCGTGTGTGCACTTGTGTGTATGTATGTTTGTATGTGAGGAACCATGGACGAATTTGGGAACCACCATGGATCGCCTCAACCTCTTCCTTGTTTACTGGGGATTCACAGGCTCCACCCTACCAGGACCAGAAGTGCAGGCCGTCCCCGCTTCCACCTGGTGTCTCTACATGGGATCTAGGATCCGAACTCAGGACCTCCTGCCTGCAAGGCAGAGGCTTAACCCCTGAGACACATCTCCAGCCCCACCTAGTCATCAAGTTTATTTTATATAATAATGGTTGAAGATTTGTGGTTTTCTACCATAGTTTTAATAAAATTCTTCAGCACTGTGCAATTATTTTTTTCACAATGAGACATTATAACATTTTTTATAACATTTTATGGGTTGGGACATGTCAGATTTTTCTTTTTCTGGTCAAGTAATTACTTTTTGATACTGTTTTTTTTTTTTTTCTGTGTTTCCTCCTCTAATATCTGTACCCCTTAATCATTTATTTTCTGTATGTTTCATGACGTATGTTTTATGTTTTTTGATTCTGGATAAATCTAACATTTGACAGTGAATCAAGAAAAAAATACAACCCACAAAAATCAAGGAAATATTCAGAAGACTCAGAACCATGCTTATGAAGAAGAACTTTTCTGGGAATTTCTTAATATTAATTCATTCAGACAGTATGACCTCAGTGAATAAAGGTGGTAACGTGACAGTAGGAAGATAGTAGCAAAGATAACAAAAATAAGATACCAAGGAAACAGAAAATATGAGAGGCATTAGTTCTATATTTTTGAGCTCATAAAAACTTGTGGTCTCACGATTATGTAGTTCAAAAGTCAGATGGATCACATTGAACTGAAATTACTGTTTCATCAGCCCTGCATTCCTTCGTGGAGGCTCTAGGAGGCAATTTTGGTTTTCTTGCCTTTTCCTGTTTTTAGCAGTTATTCACATTTTTTGGATTATGGTCTTCTTCCATATCTTAAGCTAACAATGCAGCGTATCTGACTGACCTTCTGTAGCTCCATCTCCTGAACATGCTAGCAAGCCATACCCATTTTTACAAATGATAATAGTCATTTATTAGTATCAGTCAAGTAATATCAATTAAATAATAATGCAGGATGGTCTCCTCTTTCCCGGACTCTTCATTTAAACCATACATCCAACAAAGCCCTTTCAGCCACACGAGGTAACCTTATTCACAGCTTCTAGAAATCAGAACTTTTGTATCTTTGGGTTGGCAAAATTAATTCTCTTAGAATCACATATTGATAATCTAGTTTTGAGGCAGTAATATCAAAATCTATTGTTGTGCACAGTTTTAGTTAATATGGAGAATAATCTTGAAAAGTTTTCTTAGCCTGTAGTTTGAAAATCACATAAAGAAAATGATATGTAGAGGAAAGAATGAAACCTACCATATCTGGAGTTTCTGAAGATAGGAAAAGAATATAGGTTATGTTAGAAAAGAGAAGAAGAAAGAGTTGGGGAAGGGAGATAGAATGTGAACCCAAACTTTGTCCTTGAAGACTGAAGTTTGTTTGGGAAGCTCCTCCAAAACTCCAGTGAGGGAGCAACAATTTCCCTGCAACATGGAAATTACTACTCATTTGGAGTCAGGGGTGCAAACTTTTAACAGAGTGCAGGCGTAAGGAATTTCCATTTGACCAGTTAGTTTGTCCCAGAATAAGTAGAAGTCTGTCCAGTTGTCTGTTTTCCTTATCAGATCCAATTAACATTCTTGATGGGGTCTCCAGTTGGAGGTCTGTTTCCAGTCTGAGGTCTGTGAAGTAGAATATCTGGTCTGAGGTCTGATTCTGAATCTATCAGTTAATATTTCTTATAAAAGAGGCAAGGGCATCTGAAAGAAGAATAATGAACAAAATATTTATCCAATAATAAAACCCTCCCAAGTAACCATTCAAATCTAGGATCTGCATATAAGAGAGAACACATGGTGTTTCTCTTTCTTGGGTCTGGGTTACCACAGTGTATTTTTGTTAAGTCCTTGGTTTGGGAACATCTTATCCTTTTGCCTGATTGCCACAGGTGTGGCAATTTCAGGGACACAGTGTAAGATGTATTTATTGGTTTGAACCTTTGGCAACAGGTATTTTGATTTATAGTTTGCCTCTTGTCACTTTGTTTTTTCCTGTTTTGGGTTGTTTGGTTTTGGCAGTGAACTTAGGTTCTACCTATAGCTTTGCTAAGTGAGGTCACTATTATAATGGGAAAATGGTTTGTACTTGTATTTATTATGTGGTATTTACATAAATTCAAGTAAATGAAGCAAGATTCATAGTATAGTGAATCTTTATCTGATTTATTTGTTGGAAAATAGTGTGTTGTGGCAATTTGTTGCCACATTTAATATATGGTTTCTTTATTATGCTTTAATAAGTCATAGTATTTTCGTAATTACACATTGATTTTGGCCAATGTTGTAAAATAGTAATTAGTGAACATAAACTCAGTTGTCTGGAATTATTTTTCCTGTTTCTTAATTAATTGACATCTTTTCCCATGTGTATCGTAAAGAGGTGGGAAATACCCTAACATGAAAGATTATCAGTCCATGTTACCTCTCTGACTTCACCTCTGTCCTATCCCCTTCTGACTCATAAGTCTTTGGTGTTTCTCTGTTCACACAAGACAACGCTCAGGCTGTTAAAAGTTACTTTTCTCTACAAGACCTGGCCTCTATTTTCTTTTTCTTATGTGTGTGTGTACCAGAAGGCGCTTAGGTGTATGTGCCTATGGAGTCCCAAGGATAAACATTGGGAATCTTCCTGGATCACTCTACCTCCTTATTGCTTTGCTCTGCAATTTTCCATGCCCCGCCTTCTAGTACAGCTTGTTCAGGTCACTGCCATTTCCATTTGGTATTTTTAAGTCTGATCTAGTATTGTCAGGCAGAAATAAAACCTTTCTTCTTATCCTCTCTTAAATTGCTTGGATCAGGTTTTTGTTGTGTTTTGTTTTTTGTTTGTTTGTTTTTTGTTTTGTTCTGTGATGAGCTTGACCATATAGATTTTGAGTCTTTGAAACTTTTTTTTTTGGAAGAATATAGAAGATTTTCTGGAAGATTTTTGAACTTCACTTTTAATAAGCAGTATGTGAGATAAGTATCTAATTTCATTCTTCTACATGTTCATAATTAGTCTTGATAGTTCCATTCATTAAAGAGGATGTATTTTTTCTAATATATGTTTTGCCACCTTTATCAAGAATTTTGGACTTAGATATCAGGGAAGTACAATTAGAAGCCCTTTGAAAATTCTTTTCACTCTTGTCTGGATGTTTATCATAAAAAAAAAGGCAAAGAACAACAAGTGCTGAGGAGGATGTGGTGAGGAAGGAGCACTTGTTCACTGCTATTGGGAGTATAAACTGGTGCAGCTACCATACCAAGGAAGTCAGTATGAAGATTTCTGAAAACACTAAAAATAGAGTTACCTTATGATCTAGGTAAACCACTCCCTGTACATACCCAATGGACTGAAAGTACTTCTATAGAAATACTTGCACATCCATATTTGTTGAAATACAATTCACAATAATGTATAATTGAACTAGCATAGATGTACATGAACAGTTTAATAGGTAAAGAAACTACAATGCATATATCACCATAGAACTCTATTAAATTATAAAAAAAATTAAATTATGACATTTAGAGAAAATGGATGGACTTAGTAGTTATAAGTTTAAGAGGAAAAAAATATGGTGTAATTTTTCTTGTAGGTGGAGATGGGAGTGATGAAAGAGGATTAGTAAGAATAAAGTGTGCATGAAAAATTGCTATAATGCAGGAGGGTAGGAAGGTGAGAGAAGGATTGGTGAAGGAAGAGGAGGGAGGGAGAGGAAGTGAGAAAAGGGAAGGGGGAAGGGAATGACTACTGATTATGCTTGTATAATAGGAGAATTCTTAATTAAAAAATTGTTATAATGAAATCCATTGCTGTGTATGCTTATATAAAAATAATAAGCAAAAAAGCATAACGGCTGTGCAGCTTTTTCTGCTTGGCTTTTTTCACTTCTTATTTTTTGTCTTCTACTTTTTCTGTCTTTATACTTGAATTAAGGATTTCATACACACTTTTATTTTGTAAAAAATACACTTTCTAAAACCGTTTTTAGTCATTGCCCTAGTATTTGTAATAAATGTTAGCAAATAACTTTTCTTTTTCCCAAATTATGCTGTCCCTACCTGACAGGTAGTAAGAGTACCATATAATAATAAATATCATTGATTCCTCTTCTCTTTTGTTATTCCTACCCTTTATTTTACTAATGTATAATATTATTTACTAAAATGGCATATAAATAAGCATGCACACTGAATATCATTTTGTTGGTAATATTTAAACAAAATGTTATCTGTTACATCAAATAGCAGTTTAAAAACTTTTTAAACCTTTTTATTTTATTATTTAATAAAATTAGCAAGCACAATGAGTAAGTATCCTTATTCTCTTTTTTCCATCCCTGCCTCCCTCCCTCCCCTTCCTCTGTGGATCTAACCAGTTCCCTCCCACCCTCCTGACCATCAGGTTCTATGGGTCCAAGGTTTCCCTCTGGATCATCTGTACTAGTGTGGGGTTTAATCTGTGGAAGATTAAGTAGCCCTTCCTTGGGCATTCCACTGATATGGACACTCCCCTTTATCCGTCTAACGTTAGCCCCTAAGGAACCTACTGTTTGAGGTTATTTCTCCTGAGATCCTCACTAGTCTGTGGGAGCATGTTGATATGTCAGCCATCGAGTCGGTCTGGTAGAGTCAAGTCTCACAAGCCAATTCCTATGCAGCAGCCCTATCTGTCTTGAGTCAAGTGTCTTGTCTTATGGGGGACCACTCCATCTTTAGGCTCTAAGGTTCTTACAGCTCCCTCTTCCACAACGTTCTTGAGCCTTAGAATGAGGAGAGATTTGGTTGGTCTGATTCCGGTGAACATTGTAGGGTTACAGGTACTCTGCATTCTAGTTAGCTGTTATCTATTTCACTAGAACAATAAAAAATTTATGTCATCTCATTTAGCCCTTCTTAAGTGCATTTTCATGTCGATCCAAATTTTCAGCCAATATTGTATTCCTTTTCTCTAGAGAACTTTTGACATCTCTTATAGGGCCAAGCTATTTGCAAAAAATTGCTTCAATTTTTATTTTTATGAGAAAATGCTTCTTTATCACTTTTGTAGAGCAAATTTCCAGGATACAGAACTATAGTTCTTTCTCTCAACACTTTAAATATGTCATCCTACTCTTTTCTTGTATATAGTTTCTGAGGAGAACATATAGACTTCTTACTTTGGCTTACTCTCGTTTTGTCTTAATTTTCTTCTAACTTATCTCAAAATTATATCTCTTATTTTCTGTAGTTTAAAATGATATTCATAGCTGTGATTTTTCCTTTCATCTCCTTGTTTCTTCTTGATCTATGGTTAGATGTCTGAGATTGGTATAAGAAATTCTCAGTTCTGGTATTTTTTCCCCTTGTACTCCCGTAAGTGCTCCCTGGTCCTACAGCCTAATTGGTGAGATCTTGGTGAATGATCATATCTCAAAAAACAAGTTGGACTGCTCTTGAGGAATGATGTCTGTGGTTGACCTCTGACTTCCACATGCATGGGTACACAGGCCTGTGCATTCGCACATGTTAATCACCCCCCCAACACCACACACACAGAATTTTCTTCTTTCTCACTTACATTGTCCATCTCCAGTAGAGCCTTAAGCATATTAATCATAGTTGTTATAAGTTCCTTGCTGGGTATAGTATTGTACATCTAATTTTTTTACTGAGGAGGCAGAGTCAGCAACAGTACTAGGAATTAAGCCAGCCAAGGTCATGTAGTGAGATAGTGAGTTCAAAGCTAAACTTAGTACCTACATAACAAGGCCCCATTTTAAAAACAAAACAATACAAAACAAAAACCCTACTACTTTAATAATTTTATTACTGCCATTTTTGACACATCTTTTTGCTGTTTAATTGTCTCTAATTGGTTTTTGTTTGTGTCTTTATTTTTTTACTTTATTGTACTATGAAGCACTATGAAATAGTTTCTTGACATATTACTGAAAGGAATTGTTGTAAATGGGCCTTTAGTACAGGGTCTTATAGGTAAATGGGTCCTGATGGGAAGTAGATGCTTCCAAAGAGCCTTGCTGTGTCCAACACGGTAAGGTGTTAGCAGGACCTGAGAAGGTGTGGTGAGGTATAACAGACACACCAACACACAATCTGAGGGTTTTGAAAATTTAGTCCAGGAGATATTATGCCTATAAAAGTTGAGCAGAGACAGAGATTCTAAGTCTACTCCCAGAAAGGTTTTTATTCCCTTAGCAAAAGCAAGATTGGAGGACAAAGTTTGTTATGTCAAGAAACACATGATCAGATGATCATCTAAGGAGCAGTGTGATTGTTTTCAAGGCTGACTTTGACTCAGATAGAACCATGTGGTTTAAAGTCTCCTTCATTTTAAATTGTATAAAGAATACTGCCTGAAGACCTTGGGTTAGCATGCATGTGAATTTGACCTTGCCTATAATATGCATTTTCTTGGAGGAGGCTGAATTTACCCATCTGCCAAATATGATTTCCGGAAAGTTCAAATAAAGCAGTGTTCACTGGCTAACTCCTAATAGGTGTTGCATGAATTGATAGTATGGAACTACACATAAATTATTTTCCTATACTTGCCTCTAGTAAAGTGTGATTTATAAATTAGTTACAGTAAACATTTAATGAAAAACCACAGTAAAATAGAATAGGTGCAATAATATTCTATAATACAAGTGATATGGCCCTTCTAACCCCTCTTACTCAAAATTTGTTATTGCACTTTCATATTTTATTTTTTTGGTACACTTTATAGAAGCATATCAAAATGCCTCACATAATTACTTTTGTGCTTTCAGGCCATTTTAAATAAAACATTAATATATGAATATAAGCATAGAGATACTCTGAGAGTTCAATTATGTAAGACTTTTCCATAGAGACTGTTGTGCAGGTAAGGTTTACAATATGGATCCAGTAAAGAGATGACTGCTGTCCCAAGTAGAGTGGAGGGGAACAGCATATTTTATCTTACACCACAGAACTGTGAACAGTTTAATGCTTTTGACTTGTTTCAGGAATTTTCCACTCGGTGTTTTTAGAAAGCAGGTGACTGACTACTGAAACACTTTAAAGTGGGTAAGAGGCCGAAGACTGCTGTGATGTACTGATGGCATGTCTATAGTGGAATATACAGCATTGTGTGTTCTCATTATTCAGATTACCTTGCGGTGAGGCTAAGCCTCTAATTGTAAAAATGCCACACTCTCTTCCTTTTGTGTTGACTTTTGTTTTCCCCACCAGTGGGCGTATCAGTATGGTTACAGTGGCCTGGAATTGATATTTCTCAGTTTTCCCCTGGAATGCTTGAGATATGTTCCTTGGGCATGATAGGTAGTTTCTAGTTAAATAATTTCTTCTGGGGGTAGAACTGATTGAGATGAGCAGAGTGCTCTGACTCATTTTGCCCTCCTGCTGATTGGAGCCTGGACTCTTTCCTGTCACATTTACTGTAAGAATCTCTTGGAGATAAAGCTTACAAATGCAAACTTGCCCCTGCAGGATTGAGTTCCCTAGTTCTCATTCCCAGTCTTGTTTGCTTTGACCCTCCAGCAGTTTGTCAGTTAAAATTTTTCTACTTTAGCCCTGGTTCCTTTGGTCATAAATAATGGAGTAAACAGTCATAAAATAATAGACTCAGCTTCATATGACAAATAATTTCAGTATTTTTAAATCTGTAGTTGATAGAGTTGAAGTCTTTACTGTGGTATGTTTTCTTAATTGTTCTTATCACTTTAGGTGTCTATATGAGATCTGAAAATTATGAAATTTTTAATGTGCTGAAGTGATTATTTAATTAATTTGAAATTAGATTCATATGTCTTAACTCAGGTGAATTATGACTTTCTGGGTTCACAATTTACTCAGGTGAATTATGACTTACTGGGTTCACAAGTAGTCACAGAAAGAAAATTTGAATATTTTTCAAATATTTATTTTTTGTGAAGATTTTTCAAAGATGGTGTTAAATGTACTGTAATGTAAGGGGTGTTCTAAAATTATGATTCTTATTTAAAAATGTGTTGAATCAATATTATTTTAAACATTGGCCCTAAATTTTATATAAACCCATTTTCCATTTTAGAAAATAAGTATTTTGAGTACCCATTATGTATGTATATTGTAAACACATGAGTGAAACTCTATCAATGCAGAGCTTCCAGCACTTATTAGCAATAAGATGGCATACATAATTTGGTATCTTGAAAGTTATCCAAAGATACTTTTATTGAAGCCACTTAGCTAATGATAAAAGATGGCTATAAGATCAAGTAATAACAGAAATTGTACAAGACACACAATTAAGCTGTTACAGGTGTAGTATATTCTAAGATCATTACAGCCTTAGAGTCTTACATATAATAAGCTCATAGATTTTTAATGAACATTAACTGAAGTTTCAGAGATTTTATTTATGTATTTCTATCTAAAATACTATTTGGATTGTGTGATTTCTCCACAATAACTTTTAAATCATCATGAGGTAGTGATATTAATAACGTTTATAACTATATGAAAAGTACCATGCTATATTTTAAACCAGCAAGATGCAGTGATATTAAGATTTATAACTAAAAGTACCGTGTTCATTATTTCATGTGACTTATCTAATTTAACTATTAAATATAAACCTATGAGATAGTTAATTTTACTATGACCATTTTGCTAACAGAAAATGAGTTGTCTTTAGTAAATAGTTAAAAGGCTATAGAACCAGAAAATAAAGAGTTAAAAGTAAGAAAGAGCTCATATAACTCTATTAATTTCATGTTCCTGTTAAAGATAGCTTATCAAATTCAAAGCTTTTTAACTAAAGCTTATAATAATCAGACATCTAATATGGATTTCTTAAGTTAAATACTTATCTTCTGGAGAATATTAATGAAAAAACATGTATTCCCTAACTACTTACTCTATGCCAGATATATCCTGATTGTTTGAGATTTTGTGTGTGTGTGTGTGTGTGTGTGTGTGTGTGTGTGTGTGTGTGTGTATCAGAGGGCATTTTGTGACCCTGTGGATGACTTTAGGAATCATTCTGGGTTACTTCTATTTCCTTTTTGCTTCACCTGGGATTTCCCAGACTCAGCCCACCATGGCCTGAAGTGCTGATTGCCATTTCCGTGCTCTTTAATGTGGGACCTGGGATCTGAACTCAGGTCCTTCTGCTTTGGAGGTAGAGCCTTAACTCCTGAGCCATCTCTCCAGCCCATATATGTATGATACAGAGATCTCTTTCATTAGTTCTAAGTTCTAGTCAAAGTCAGAAAATAATAGACTAAAACTTAATGTGACAAGTAATTTTGGTGTTTTTGATGCTATGGTTTGATAGAGCTCAAGTCTCCTAGCAACATGAGATAGTTTAATTGTTCTTATCCCTTTGTATCTACATCAGATAAAAAATTATGACATGTTAAGTATGCTTAAGTGATTAATTTGCAATTAAATAATGTTATCATTATTACAGAGAAATATCACCCTGTTCTCCTTCCTTACGCAACCAAGATGCAGCATTCCAAATAAGCAATTAAATGTCAGATGCTAGTTGTAAAGGAACTTTACTTTTAGTAATTACAGATTTAGGTGTCCATGGGTTAAATAGAATAAAAATGAATTTTAAAGAGGTTCCTTAGATGTATGTATTTCCAATGAAGGATGCATTTCAGTTCAATTTATAATACCTTAAAATTACTACGGAAGCTCATGATTAAAGATTAGATTGCATCTTCTTGGCTGCAGTGTATGGGTACATATATATAAGTGGATGAGAAGAATCAGTAAGAAAGTGGATAAGATGATGAGTCTGTATTCTGTCTGAACTCCCTGGGAGCTATTGCTTCAGAGCTTATTGAAGTCACTCAGGGAACTGACTGAATATTTTCCCATATTGGTAAAAATAAGGATATCATTATTCTGCCTGTTGTTTTGCTTTTACAAACAAATCTTAATATTACTGTACAGGATATTCCTTTATGTAAGCATGTTTTAGAACCACTCTAAAACTTGTCTTTGATAGATCATGATGTATAAATTTTATTAGTGCTTCTAAAAAAGTTAGAATTACTAATGTTATATTATTGAAACAGCAGTCATGTGGCACAGTGGAAAATTAACATGTTCAATCACAAGGTCATTGACAAAGATTGAAAAGGAAAATGTCCACTTCTTCTGGTAACCTTGTTTTAATACTACACTAGATCACAAAGTAACATTTGGAATAGGTTCTAAGAATTTGGAGGGAAAAGGAGTATTAAGGAAAAGGAACATTTGCAGTTAAAAAACAGAGGAAGTATGGCATATTTAGGTAAATAAAATACAATCATAAATTATAACTATGACCATTAACATGTAAAATTTGGAACAATTTTTTTCTTTTATTCATTTTTTAGGTAGTTTCTTCACGGAATACGAGTTACTTTCAAAAAGTCTGAACTATTCAAGGGAAGTGTAAAGGTAGGTGCTCAGAACAATTTAAAGTCTTCACTACATATTATTTTTAAGTGCCTTATTGGAAAGGAATGTTCTGATTTATGATTTTCATGGTTTTCTACATTTAGAAAGAGGCAGATGGCATGAAAACTGGACTCCCTTATTTAAAGGGAATGTTGATATTTATAACCAATCTTATCTCCAGAAAGATTTGTTTTTTTGCAGCTGTTGCAGGTTGGAAAAAAATACTATATTAAAGCTCTAACTTGCTGTTCTTTCCATATTTAGGGGGAAAATCTTCAAAATGTGATGTTTGATTTTGAACATCAATGCAATGTAAACTGTGATATTTTCCATCTACATGCGAGTTTTCTGTTTGTATGCTGTGATATTACTCTTTTTGTTTCACTGATCTGTTTCCTCGATATATCGCATTTGAGAAAAAATTTGCTCATCATTTTTGTACCATGAAAGTATTCAAGAAAAAGCATCAAGTTTTCATCAAGAGTTGGCCTATGTTATTAAACAAACCTCTTTCTAATTTCTTATTTTGATATTTTAGCCATCTTTCTGCACAGTTTATTTCTCGCTGGAAAATTAACTGTTTATTTTTCACTTACTCTTTTACTACTCTTTTTAGTTACAAATGCTATTCCATCTTTGGACATATTTCAGATAACTTCTTTTATATTTTGGTGCAAATTCTGTACTTTATACTTTGGACACATAGAAATTAAAGAAAAATATTCTTGTTTCATGTGCATACAATTTTTGTACATAGGTGTATTTGTGTGTATATCATATTCCATAAAGAAGAGTGATTTTACAGTTGAAAAATTGTGAATGGATATAACGGTTATTGATTAATGGAAAATAATAAGCAATTTGCTTATTAAATTTACGCACTCTCCACTGTTCATGTTGGGGCTCTTATTGAATATGAAGCATTCACACTGTGACTATGTCTGAATTAAATTTTTCCTTTTTAATTTTGTAACCTGAACTTTAAGTTGAAATTTTTTGTCCCTCATTTTCAGCACTCAGTTTTACTATTCATTGTAGGATCATAGAAACCAACTTTTTTTTTATATGTTTGTGGAGTATCTTCACTAGGTCATTACTAGGGGGACATTTATCTCCCAAGCGATTTCCTATTGCTTTATACATAAGTCTTTCAGCCAGTATATATGAAGTTTTAATTGAACAGGTAGTTTATTATATCACGATGGTAGCTGTCACTTAAGCCAGCAACAAAGTAAAAACTGTGGGTAAAGAAGAAATGAGGAAATTAATTAGTTATTATGACTGTTTCCTAAATAGTTAAAAGAATACTTTAACATAGAAAATAAGGGAATGCATTATAATAGAAAAAACCATGTAGTGATTGAAAGCTTAATTTATTATATAAAAATTTACCAGGTATTATGGATAGCAGATTAGACACTGCAAAAATGAAATCATTGTACTTGAAGATAACTGTAAAGCAAATCAGACAGAATAAAAGACACAAAGAAAATGATGACTTCTCAGAAAACTGAATAAAGCTGTGACTTATTGAGATAATGCCAATATTTCACATCAGTAAGGTTAAGGTTCAAAAATGATGGGGAGGGAAAAGAATGTATGAAAGAATCCCAACAGAGCTAATACAGTCAGGAAATGGCTTAAATAGTCACAGTGATCATTCTTTTTACTATTTTTATGCACTTTTAAAAGTGCTTTTCTAATTCATATAAGTAGCACTAGAATTTGTACTTTGATATTTAAGTAATCTTCAGTTTTTCTAGACATTGTGGTATTATGTCCCCAAACAAATATTTCATGTAATACTTTTCTTACTTTGTTGTTATTAACTGATGTCCTTAAAAATTTCCTGAAGTATCTTGAATTGCTTTTAGAGTAATCCTAACATTTGTAGGTTGTAGACTTTTTTGCCATAAAGTATCAGTTTTGTATATGAACATTATACATAAAAATGAACTTTATATATATATATCAAATTCTCTGAGTGTCTTAAATATTTATATATGTTCTAATTTGCCTTGAGTTCCACCTCCTACCTCAATCCAGAGTCAGAGCTTAGTAGAGAAGTAGTATACTATAAATAACAAAACTCTGCTATAAATAAAGATCAACATACTAAAACGTATAATAAAATTTTTAAATGAATTAAAAAAGGATTCCATAGACATAACTCAAAGTGAAAATGAGAATATTCTTTAACTCATACAAATTTAATAGATACACCGGTTCCCTCTCTCCCTCCTCCTCCCCACGAACCCCCTGCTCCCCCTCCTCTCACTCCTCCCTCCCCATCCCCCAGTGCCTCCACCCCCAATCCCCAGAGAATCCTTTAATGTGCATGACTGACTCTCCTCTGGGCCCTCCTCTCCGATGACATACAAGGACCCAGTGGCATTTCCCTGAACCCTTTCCTGTGTTCCCCTTAATCATAGGAACACTACTGTGGCTGTCAATCCCTTGCCTCCAAGGATCTTGGTGCCTTTAGCAAATGCTAGACTTTGTGGGGTCAGTAGTGTGCTGGACATTGCGCAGGGCATGCAAAGTCCAATTATGATTGCTTCGGCCCTAACTTATGTGGAGTATCTTACATAGAAAATGAGAATATTTTGAAAATTCTCTTTGAAAAAAAGTTTTGTGTCTCCTCAGTTTTTTTCATTTCTTAGAAAATAGGCTTTGCAAAAATTGGGGCAAAAAGGCAGAAAGAGATTGAGAAAAACAGAATTAGAACTATAAACTTTAAAAAAGAATCTACCAGGGCTGGAGAGATGGCTCAGGAGTTAAGATTCTGTCTCACAAGGTCCTGAGTTGGGTTTCCAAGTCTCACATTAAAAATATCAGTAGGAAATAGCAATGGCCTGCACTTCTGGTCCTGGTTTATGGAACCTGAAAAAGCCCACAGTGAAGCAAAAAGTTAGTAGAAGTAATCCAGGATGATTCCCGAGTTACCCTTAGTCTTCTACAGGGACACCACAGGGACACACAGTGACCTCTTACACACACACACACACATACATGAAAGTTTCTTTTAAAAAAGAATCTACCAATAAGTAAGACTAGCTGATTTCACAGGAAGTGCAATTAAGTATTTAAGTAATAGAAAGTCCCTACAAAAATGTAATACACATAGCAAGTGATTTCGAAGGCCACAGAAGGGAAGCACCACTTCTCAACTTGTTTCAATAGGCTAATGAAATTTTGAAGTAAATCAATACAAGGACATTAAGAGAATGAAAATCCATAAGGTCTGATTATTTTGTGAAAACACTGAAATAATATTCAAAAGTCAAACACAGTATGTGTAATCAAAGTATGAAAATTTCCTGTGATGAAGCTGGGAGAACCACAGAATTCCAAGGATAATTTAGCATTAGATTTTGCACCCAAGGTCAAGGCAGAGAAAAGGAAGGAAGGGGTGGAAAAGGGGAGGAATAGGCAATCAAAGAGGAAAGAAAGGAAGCAAAAGACAAGAAATGTATTAGGTTTCTTACTCTTTCCAAAAGTAAGTAAGTATATAAAAATTATCCTTGGTAAAGAAAATTCAAAGGCATTCCTTTAAAAAAAATAGAAAGATAGTCACTGTACTAAGAAATCCAAGGAGCATAGTAAGATGGCCAGGAAAAAGCATCGGTATCAGGAAGAAGAAAAATATTATTTATAATTAAGTAATTTTTCCCATCAACTTTTTCCTTATTTTCCATTTTGTAAACTTAATTAACTCATTGTATTGCCTAAGTGGCATAATTTTGTGATTTTACAAATGTGTAATTTGACTCATAGGTTTTAAATAAATAATTTAATACCACAATCTGTTTGAAAATTACCACTGAGAAATCCTTCGGATTAGTGAGTTAGTAATGATAGTATCACATGGGATTTCTGCATAGCAAATGCTTTTTATGTAACTTCTGTACAATTGAATATATACTAGTGGTTTTTATACTTCTGACATTTACTTACTAAATAAAGCTATTTTCAAAATAATAATGCAAGCTTACTAAATTGCCAGAAACAAAATAACCATAAAGAGAATTCTGATGATTTTTGTGGGCTGTTCTTTCCTTCAGTTTATACATAGATTAAGTTTACTTCATAACTTTCATTGTTTTTTAATAGATGTATGTTGAAAAATTTTAGGTTTTATATTATGAGGTCTCTCCAAATACCCAAGGCATGTTTCCAGTCATGAAAAATAATTATTCTCAGCCTAGTGCACATGATCACAAATGCTAACATTTTAAATTGGAGAAAGAGCTAGGAAAAATTTCAGGAAGAAAAATTGTATGACTATCAAATCATTAAGTAAAAGTGTGGCAACACGAAGGTTTAATTTCTAGTGTGATGTCCTGTTATTGCACATTTGTAAAGAAATAAATTTTGAATGTTTTTAGAAATTGTTTATGTTCCTAAGTGGAACTTTTTAATTTTTTTTACTCGATGTACTTAGATATACAGAGAGATAATGAATGAATGAAGTAAGCAAATCTAGTGGAGATGCAGAACGAAATGATTCCCCCCCCAGGATGATTTTTTCAAATTTGGAAGCAAGATTATTTTACATACATGATACACATTAAATGGCTAATAAATTATTCCTGAGGTTAAAATGAGTCGAGGAAGTTCAGTTTTGATGTCATCTAATAGGCAAACGTAAGAGAATCATTGTTTAAAAATAATAGATTATGATGAATTAATAATATATAGCCATAATTTCAAAGAATATCTTATATTTTAGTAATTTGGTATAGCAGTGTATTTTTCTGATCTATCTGTCTGTCTGTCTATCTATCTATCTGTATATATACATGTATATATAACTGCATATTGTATGTATCTACATACTGGAATGATATTTTTATTTTCTTGTCTTGCATCTTTACCCTTTATTGTTTGATTTTTTGCTATTTTATACCCATCCCACAGACTGTATGTGTAGAAGAAATAGATGCTGTATCTAGCTTCAAGTAATAAGCATACTTTAAGAGTTGTCTCATTTTCCTTGATAGAAGGAATAGAGACTGTGTGTCTTTAAAGTGAAAAATAACGTAAGATTCCATGGCATAGCTACCATTTGAAATTAATACTCTCCTCAGGCATTGCTAATGCAGCACGGGATCATAATATGGTAAATGTAACCCAAATAGGCTTTTATCCATTGCTTCATCAGTAATGTATAAATGTAAATAATTAGGTATTAAATACACAAATAATTAATTTTGACAAATTTACAATGATAACCTTGCTATACACTTGAGAGAAAGATGGAGTCAAAGAGGGACTTTTTATGCCTTAATAGTAGACAGGAGTACTTTATCAGCAGACAGAAGAGGAATATTCATGAAAGAAACCAAGAGTTAATCCAGATGTAGGAGGAGAATCAGAAGAGTGTCACTTGGGAAACCAATAGTTTACAATTTTACAGAACCTTCAATGGTGACTCAAACCTCAGAATTATTTTGTAAACAAGGATCATTCCTCTCATAGCCAACTTTCTCCTGCTGTAGTCCTTATCTACTTCAGGTAGTGCCTTATGTATCTCTTCCCTGGGGCATACATATTCCAAAAGAAGTTTCCATTCTTCCTTTGTCTTACAGTGTCTTATGAATGATAAAACTGGTTTTGATTTGTCTTGTGTGCCTCATAGATGAGTCAGGACAGACCCCAGACATGCCTACATGGTCCTGTTTTTCACTTTTAGACTTTTGAAAGTTATGTTCATTTAGGTGGAAAATTACATTATCACCCTATTATAGGTCTCTGTTCATAGGATTAACTTTAGAGAACTAAGAGGCAAACACGTGTCTTAACCAGTGTTGGTATCTTTTATTCATTTACAAATGGTTGTCTCTTTTCCTAATCTTTATGAATTATCTTTTCAATGACTGAGTCCTTTATTTTTAAGCTTTAAATGGTGGAAAAGATGTCAGGGGGTAATGGTGTCCATAATTTGAACATTTAGACAAGTGATATTCAAGCTCTTTTAGAGACTAAACAAGTCACATGAAAGAAAATCTTTCAGCAGACCTTTGAAAATTGTCAATTTTTTTACTCTGAAGCTAGTGTAGTTTATTTCATTTTCTTTATTGATAAATTTTGTTGTTAGACAATTTTGTTGTTAGACAACTTCACACATGTGTATAATACATTTGGCTTATTTTATTTTTATTTGTTTTTTACCTTTCTCTGCTTCTCTGCCCGCTCTGATTTCCTACAACTGTTCTCTCACATTCATGTGCTCTCATTTTTGTTCTGTGTCCCACTGGGTTTAAAGTGGTTGTTTTTTTTTTTTTTTTTTTTGCTTGTTTGTTTGTTTGTTTGTTTTTGTATGACCTTGGGCTTGGGCTATTTTATGGGACTTGGAGTATTTTTGCCTTCCACCAAACCTGTTAGTGGAATACATCAGTCATTTGTAGGGACCTATGGGTTTCTCCCCAGTTCATAGTTGACCACTGGCTAGGAAGGTCCCCTGTAGACTTGGTGTTAGTGAACATCCCTGTTATGGGTTTATGATTGCTGTGGCTATGTTGTTTTAGGAGCCTTACATTTTTATAACCCTTTCCTGTCTTTTAGCTTTTGTGTCCCTTTTGTGTCTTTTCCTGTAAAGTTCCAAGTCTTTAGGGAGCACAAATGCCATGCTGATGGCTGAATCCTCAACCTTCACCTATTTTCAGCCTTTTGTGCGGTCAAGGTTCTATGCATTCACCTTCTGTTACTGCTGTAAGAGGCTCATTTTCATATGACCTCATGAGAGTTGTCTTTGTGTTCTTTAGGCTTCATCTTGCATAATGGAAAACTGCCACATTTTTAAAATGTGTTCATTTGTTTGTATATAAATACATATGTAATTGCACAAAAATTTAACTATTTGTGGAAAATTGGTTAAAGTAATTTTGGTTGATTTAGATTCTATGCAGTTTTGATTGATTTAGAGTCTCTCCAAATATTTTATCTATATGGGAAGAATATAGTCCTAGGCTAGTAAATTTAACAATTGGATTAAGTAAAATGAGCTTTTCTTAATAAATCTTTGTTTTGGAGAAATGTGTTAATAATTATTTAACATTATAATTTGCTAAAAGCTCATAAGAACCAGAAATGTTGTTTATATATAGAATTGTGATAAATTAATATATTTGCTTAATCCATAATTATAGAATTATAGATACCATTGAGAGTCTATGTGTAGACCATATTGTTTTCCTTTCTCCTTTGACCTGTGTTTGTTACTTGCTGAATCAAGTGAAGACTTTTTTGGATGTATGAACATTGAAATAATCTTGGATTTCATATATCGCTTTTAAAATAGCCCTGTTTAGGCCAGCAAAATGGCTCAGCTGCTAAAGACACCTGCTTGCAAACCTAAATACATACATATAATCCCAAGAGAGCCTCTGTGGTGCATTTGGTGGAAGGAGAGGAGAGAACTGTTAAAAATTGTTTTCTCACCTCCACATACATGTTCTTTTCTCTCTGTCTCTCTTTATCTCGTACTTTTCCCCTTTTCTCCTCTCTCAAAATAAGTACAAATTAGCTCAAAATAGAGGTATTATTTATACATAGAAAATTCAGGATTTAGTTTATATCTATTCACCTAGTTTTTATTAGAAATAATTAAATGAATCATACAAGCTCAATAGGTACCCCATCCTCTCCCTTCTCCTTTCCTTCCCCCATTATCCTCCATTGCACTCTACCCCTTTCCCCCTTTCTTTCACCCCTCTCCTCCCTCCTCTTCTCCTGGTGCCTCTTCCTTCCTCCCTCCTATCCCCCCAGCATCCTTTTATGTGAACAACAAACTTCTGTCTGAGTCCTCCACCCTAGTGAGGGCTCAGGATTCAGTGGCATAATCTGGGGCCTCTTCTTGGGCTCCATGTTAGCATGGGAACTCTATTATGACTGCTTAATCCCTTGCCTCTAAGGATTTTACTGCCTGGAGCCTTCTCCCCTGTAATCCATGCTAGACTTTGAGGATCTTGACATATCAGTCATTGTGCAGGTCAGGCAAAGTCCAGTCCTGGTTGTTGCAACCCTAGCTTGCGTGGAGTATCTTGCATATCATTGGTCTTCCCTATCTTTAGGCTTTTACAATCTTGCTGCCCCCCACTTCTGTAAGGTTCTCTGAGCTTTAGGATGGGGAGAGATTTGGCTGCCCTGTTCCAGGTGAATAATGTAAAGTCTTTGGTATACACCCAATTTTAATTCCTCTTTGTTAGGAAAAGCAGCCTGGAAGTATATTAATATAGCAGTCACAATGAATACCTTTCCCAGCCTCAGTATCCTTGAAGCCCATTACACTCTTATTTCTAATTCCATTTGGCTCAAGTAGCTCTGTGTGCACTGGTACAAGTTGCCTACCTTACTTGTTTTAGCCAGAAAGGTGTGTTCTTTTTGCATTTTAATTAAGTATATTTTCGTATTTCATCACTAATTGTGAAACCAAGATAGGCAGTTTTGTTTCTTTTCAAAAGAACAAGTTTATAAGAAAATTTACCTTTATTTAAAAGATAGTATAATCTGTTGATTAGTGAGTTTTTAATTTAGTGACTATAAATTCCTAGTGTTACCACTGGCACCTTAAGTAAATCCTTGTCTTTAGAAAATACATAACAAGAATTAACTGAAGGGTGTGTCTTGTCTACTGGAGTAAAATCTGGTTGAGTTGGAACAATCACTTTCTGATTGGGAAACGTTCTCTTAGAAATTGTCTCCCATTTGCTTTTCTTGGGGATGTCTGTGGGAGTCCAAGGGCCCACACCTTTTATGTTTCTGCAAAGTTCAGTATTACAAGAAAGAATGCCATGAGACCCAGCTAATGCAGCCCCTCCTCTGTGATAACTTGTTGATGGTACACACAAGGCAGCTTTCTGTCTATTCTGGGCAGTATAAATTTAATGTGTTGTTTTCAAGTATGTCGTGTGTCCAGATGCTACAACAATCTGTGCATTAAAAAGGCATTAAAATAAAAGTAAGCAAAATATTTGTGGATATTTTTGATAGGGGCCAAGGAATTTGTGATACAGTCATGTTTGAATCAACTGATTCTATTAGGTTTTAGAAAAAAAAGTACATTGTTTTACCATAGCAGTTATAAACATTTTATCATGTAGGTTACTAACACTCCCCACTTTCACCACCTACCTCATCTATTCTTCCTACATATTACTTATTTCTACTAGTAACTTTACCATATGTCTATCCCAGTATTTTGCCAAGTGTGGCCCATGAACATCTAAGTTTGAAGGCTTTGGCAAGGCGTAGTTTGTTGGATATCCTTAGCTTCTTCTTAACTTTACTGGCTAGTTTTAGGGATTCTAAGGCTTCGGATTATACTTGAGGTTGGGAAGTACTGTTTTTCTGCCTCTTGTACCCATATAGCACATTAACCAATTCTGAAAAGTGAAATGCCAAATATTACTTCCTTTCTAGAGGATTGTCTTTGGAATTAAGGTGCATGTGTGTGTTTTGTGTTGTGTTGTATTGTATTAAATAACTGCTAGGGAGAGGAGATTCCTTGGCCAGCCCAAAGTCTGGACGAGCTTCTGAGCATTCAAGAAGTCTCGAGGAGACTCTCCTACGATCAAGTTATTCAACAAGTAGCTCCAAGGTTGTGAATTCTGAGTTTCACCCCTGTTGGGCGGGCTTTCTTGTGACGAAGCCACGTTTGTGTTACCCTGCTCCTGTATGTAACCCTCAGCCATATTGTTATAAGCAATCCCAGTAAGCACATTAGTTTTTCATATTTGGGCTAAATTTGAATTTCTGTTTAGGGTGGAAAGATTTCTGTTGTCTTTACCCAGGAAAAGTGTCTCACAACAGTTACTCTCACCCCAAAGTAGTAATTGCCTTCACACTTCCAGGTCTTTGTAATCTTATTAAAATGCATCCAACCTTTCTGCACAAAACCCTTTGGTTTGTTCCTGTTTCATTTGGAAAATTCTCATAAAAAATTCATCTGTTCATTAAAAGCTACCAAAATTTAGTATGCTGCCCCCATCCCATTCAAGCCTAATCTTATCCACCAGGGGCTGAGGCTTAACCTCTTCATTCAACTGTTTTGTTGACAGAATTACCTTCAGTACTTCACAGAACTAATGGTAACATCATTCACTTCGTAAGCCTACAAATCAAATGGTCCTGGACCTCTGGACATAGTGACTTAGATACTCATTAAGCAGGACTGAGATAGGTTCTGGGAATCTGCTTCTTAATGGGATTCAAATGACTGATGAAGGACAATAGGCACACCTACCTCCTGAGGTAGATCTGAGACTTCCTTCCAAGGTGATAACTTCCAGCTAGCTGATGTGCCAAAGCAACATTCACCCACCCCTCAGCGACTCCTGAGTTCCAACCATTCATTGAAGGTTTGAGATAAAGTGGCACATTCCTCTTTGCCAATGTCATATTTGTGTGATTTGCTGATGTCAGTCAAAACAGTAGCTCTTGTACTATTTGTTTACATTGTATTCATCTTAATCCTAACGTTGCTGGAAGGTAAGGTCCTACAGTTATAATACATTTCATAGAATATGACTTTCTGCAGTTATATAATCAACCATTCTGGAGTCATATTTTTGTAAATTTTTATCTCTGTTTGCCAGTGATTGGCATTTTAGAAATGTCTTTTTTCCACACATTCATTATTTTAGACAATTTTTTGAAGTTACAAGCAAGATTAATTTGGTAAAAATCAAGGTGACTGGTCACTTTATACTTTAAAATATTTATTTTTTTTTTTACTTTAAAATATTTAGATATCTAGTTTTATTCAAAACTTTCTTCTCATTATATTGATGTGTCCATGCTGTTGGCCCACTCTGTCTAAGGGGTTCTTTTCCAAGACTTAGAGATTTTGCTATAGCATTATTAATCACTAAAACAAGAACAGTGTGTTTACTTTTCATATGGCTATTTAGTTAAACAGTATGTTTCTTTTTCATATTGCTACTTAGTTTAACAGTGTGTTTCTTTTTCATTAGCTATTTAGTTAAATTCTCAAGTTTTTTAATCTTTAGAAGTTAATATTCGCATAAAATATGTTTTATGGATTATAGGATCTTTTTTTTTAAGTGAACAGTAAACTTTTATTCTGGCTTACAATTCTTTTTTTTTTTTAACATTTTTTATTATTATTTCCGCTCATACAAACTTAATAGGTAGACCAGTTCCCTCCCCCCCTCCTGCCTCCCTCCTCCTCCCCCTGAACCCCCTGCTTCCCCTCCCTCCCTCCCCATCTCCCAGTGCCTCTCCCCCAATTCCCAGAGAGTCCTTTATTGTGTATGCCTAACTCTGCTCTTGGTCCTCCTTTCCGATGACGTAAAAGGACTCAGTGGCATTTCCCTGAACCCTTTCTCGTGTTCCCCTTAAGCATAGGAACACTACTGTGGCCATCAATCCCTTGCCTCCAAGGATCTTGGTGCCTTTAGCCGATGTTAGACTTTGTGAGGTCAATAGTGTGACAGACATGGCGCAGGGCATGCAAAGTCCTATTATGATTGCTTTAGCCCTAACTAGTGTGGAGACTCTTCAAATCATTGCTTCCCCCATCCTTTTGCTCTTACAATCTTACCGCCCCCTCTTCCGCAAACGTCCCTGAGCTTCAGGATGGGGGGGGGATTAGGCTGATGTTGATGGCAGAATTCTTCACCTGAGACCTGGGAAGGTGGGCGTGGAGAGGGGCGGGGCCCCGGGGGCAAAGCTGGGGCTGGGCAGCGCGGTGCTGCTGGCCGGGCCGCTCCTGGGTGGGGGGCGGGGCTGGGCTGGGCTCTTTCGCTCCCTGGCTCAATGGCAGAATTCTTCACCTGGGATCCAGGGGGGTGGCTAGGCGCAGGGGGCAGGATGCGAGGGGCTTGGGTCCGGGGCAGGGCCCAGGCTAAGCCGCAGTCGACCTGGGTGCTCGCCGCCGGGACGCGTGGGGCTCCGGGGTGGTTGGGGGCTGGGCTCGGATTATAGGAGCTTATGAAAATTGGGATTTCTTAGCCTTTGTTATATATATGGTAAATGATACTCAAAATTAATTCAGAAGTTGTCGTGTAGGCATTATTATTGCCATTATTTTTGTAATCAACTACAACTATGTACACGGCATTTCAGTGTTTTAGGAATTATAAGTAATCTAGATATCATTCAAAGTACGTAGTAGGAGATATATGGATTATATGCAAAAAATGTGAATTCATAAAAGTGACATGAATCAGAATCCAGAAACTTTTTTATATGAAGGAACTCTTGGAAACTTCTCCATTAGTATTAAGGAATGCTGTTAGATTTCCTTATCATAATGTTATCAATTAAAATTTATAGATGTGTGTTGCAGTCGGCTTGCATGGTTGCTGATAAATGACCATCACACAGCTTAAGGGAACAAAGAGTTTACTTTCTTATGACAGTCCAGTTACAGTTCTCAGTCCAGCTTGATGGGAGAGCATGCACCAACACCAGGGCCAAGGGAACTGGCCACACCATTACCACATAATGGCTGAGAGATGGACGATCCTTACTTGCCAGACAAGCATTTCTGGTCAAGTGAACAAAAGGATGCCAACTCTCTCAACCGGCTCTCTGTGATTTATCCAGGGCCTAATCCCAACCACCATAGGCTGGGTCTTCCCCATCAGCTAGACAATCTCCTTCAGGTTTGCTCTGGGCTTAAGTCAACCATCAACTCTCTACAACTGTGCCCAGAGCTCAAACCCTCAACAGTCAAGTTGACACCTGTGCTTAACTATGACAATGTAATATTAATTTATTGAATAATTAATGTTATTTAACATAACTTATTTTTTGTCATAGCAGTATGCACTGGGTACTTTACTCTAGTAGACCTTCAAGTTATAGACTTGCTGTCATTTCCTGAATTGTGGACATTTGAGTACTATGGTAGAGATGACCTTAGTTTGCATTATTAAAATAGAGGTTTCCAAGTGTAGATATACTCCACAGTCCAGCACTTGGCAGGTAAAGGCAGAGGATCAGAAGGCTGTCATTGGCTACACAGTGAGTTCAAGGCAAGTCTGAGAATCTGAGATTTTCTAGCAAAAAAAAAATTAATTGGTGTCCCAAATATGAAATGACAGACTCAGATAGTGGATGGACCACCCTCCCAAGGGCTCTTCCTTTTCCTTTACTTAGAAAACATGTATTTAAATGACTCAAGTATGTTAATTGCAGGACTATTTTGAAAATGGAATATTTTGTTAACTGTGTGTCATATCGATCTGACTGTCACCTGTCTTCACTGTTTTATATATATATATATAAATATATATATATATATATATATATATATATATAAATAAATATATATATACTGGGTTCTAACTTCATGTGTAGCCAAGGGTTTTCTAAGTGATCTTTCCTCTACTTCTAAAAAAAAGGAGATAATCGTCTTGTCTGTGGTCAGAGGTTAACTATTTAATAAACTATCATTTGATATGTATTACATGTCACAAAATGCACATAATATTTTGTCATTAAGCAGAAAGCTATGCAGTAGGTTTGGGTTTAGGATTTTAAACTTTATGAATGTCACGAAAAAGTATAAATGAGCACAAAGTAACTTGGTTTGAATATGAACACCTCTATTTTTTCTGACATAGTATCTCTTTTTTATGTTTGAGAGGCAAGGGGATGCATTCATGGGACAAGAGTAGAGATCAGAGGACAACTTTATAAATTGGGTTCCTTCCTTCCATCATGTGAGCTTTAGGGAATCGAACTCCGGTCTTCAGGTTTTTAAGTTGAGCTACTTTATGGCCTTCTTTCTTTATGTTTTTCTTTTTAACTTATTTAACACACACTCGTGTGTGTGTGTGTGTGTGTGTGTGTGTGTGTGTGTGTGTGAGTCAGAGGACCAAGGATGACTTTGGGAATCATTCTGGATTGCTTCTGCCTCCTTTTGCTTTGCTCTAGGATTTCCCAGGTCCTGCCCACCAGGGAAGTGTAGGTTGTTGACATTTCTGCCTTGCATTTTAAAGAGGGACCTGGTATCTGAACTCAGGATTTTCTGCTTGCAAGGCAAAGTCTTAACCCCTGATCTGCCTCTCCAGCCCGCATCCTTTATTTTTAAAGACCAGTTTTTATGATTAAAAATACTCATAGCAAAATGTTGTTTTCTTCTAGTTGAAAAAGCATACCCCTAAAAATATTACTATACTCAATCTTGAAAGTTCTAGAGTGTAAATTTTTAATTAACTAAAAGTTTGGTTATGAATTATTTTAATATGCACTCTAAGCATTGAATAAAATGGGCATTATTTCTTCCTTAAATATGTAGCATTGAGTTTCTTGAATGTTTAAAAAGTTCTCTGATGATTTAATCTGAAATCATCCCTACAGCAAAATTCATAAATAATAAATACTATCTTATTAATCCACATTTTAGTTTAGCTGAGTCTTAGAGCAAGTAATTCCTCAGGGAATGCACCGTCTTAATAAAAGAAGGTGATGAGACATAATCTCTAAGGAATTAAATTGTGAAAACAGTCTTGGTATTGTATATGCTAATGTAAATCTGTATTCCACTTCTACATTTATCACAACACATTTTAAATTGTGACTGATCTTGTATGCAAATAGCTGTCTTATTAGAAATTGTGGTTGCATGAGCTCATGTCTCCCTGGATTTCTTGGAAGTTTGATATCGTCTCATCAAAGCAATAGAAATGAATGATGATTACTACAACCCTTTGACGAACAAAGAAAAGTCAAAACACTTCAGACGTTCTAGATGTCTGAAGCATGACAGTTTGTACCATACAGATGAATTAACATCTCTTCAGATCATCTTAAATAGCATCAGTGTGTTTATTAGTAAAGTAAAATACCTTTTACTGACATGTTTGTAGGATCTAACAAAATGTATGTCATTTTCATAGTATTTATTCAATAGACTTTTGTTTTTTTATACTTAAAAAATAGAATATTATTTCAAATACAAATTTAAACTTTTGAAATTTTGCTAAAGTATTATTAATCACTAAAACAAGAACAGTGTGTTTACTAATAAACACACTGATAAGTTTCTTTTTCATATAGCTATTTAGTTAAATTCTTAAGTTTTTTAATCTTCAGACGTTAATATTCATATAAAATATGTTTTATGGATTATAGGATCTTATGAAAACTTGGACTTCTTAGCCTTTGTTATTATATATATGGAAAATGACATCTAAAGTTAAGCAAAATCCACTTGCCTTTAGTTAAAACACTCTTATTTAGTACAAGTAAGTGAATAACTGAAATTCTGACATCTAAAAAATAGTATCTCTATTGGATAGTGATCTAAATGATTGGCAAGGAAAGGGTAATACAGTGACTAAATATTGGCACATAACTTATGTAATTTGATTTCTCTGTATGTCTGCATGTTTGCTTAAGTTTAACATATTCTGCAAATCTCTATTGAGGCAAAAAAAATCTCTATTGAAGAAGGAAATTAGCTTGTGTTTATTCATTTAAAATAGCTTCTTTCTAAAATTTTATGTCTCTGAGATGCATATAATTTGGGCTAAAATAATGACTCTACAATTAATAAATGCAAACACTGCAAAATATAACTACTATATGAATAAATTATACTTATTGACATTACTTATAACAAAACTGTTCTTAATGTTTTGAACTATAACAAGACTATAGGATTAGGTAAAGTCTTGTTTTAATTTAGGAAATTTAAGCAAGCATTTTTTAGACATAATACCATATTGTTCAATAGAGATGAAGACAAATCTAGCTGACTTTGTCATTCCTAGATACTGCTGTAATATTGTAATACAAAGATCATTAGAATTAGAAAAATGGGGTTTTGGATAAACTTACAATTTTCTTAAAACATGGATAGAAGTTATTAAGCTGGGAATTATTGTCATTTAGGTCTATAAGTATGTAGTTTGATCTGAACATATTATAGACATAGGTGACATTTAAGAACCTTATTAAGGAATCTGCATGAGCTGATGTGCAGGCACTGTGAGCATACAGAGACTTTCCATTCCAATTATTCCATTCCTTGGTCTCACAGATGAGAAAGGAGAAGCACTCCTCTTGGATGGCTCTGCACTAAGTAGTCTTTCAGGATCCAGGCTGCCATAAGCTTGCTAGCTTCATTACTTCACTTCCCAGATCACCCAGATGAATGAGTACACAGGGAAATATGTAGGTTACTTTTAGAAGCCGAAAACATTGATTTTCTGGTAGTTCATTGGCTGAGAATCAGTGATGTGCCATCAAATAAGGCTGGGGAATATCAAGTTTGCCCAGGGGAAAAATAAGAAAGCATGTATTGTTTTGGTTGTTGTTGCTATTGTTCCCCTTTCTTACACTAAAATAGCCATACTTTCTTTCCTACTTCCCAGTAGTGGAAGCTTAAGAGATCGCCTCATTTATTGCATCTGGTTCAATTTAGCAATCCAGTTCTTTTTTAGTAAGTGTGATTGTAGGTCCTTAAGTTTAACTTAAGATGGGATATACATACACACACACACACACACACACACACACACACGTCTTTGTCAGTATCACTAAGGGAAGTGTTGTGTTGTTCCTCTGCATGGTTGCTGATAAATGACTGTCAAACAGCTTAAGGGAACAAGGGATTTATTCTCTTATGATTACTGGTTACAGTTCGTAGTTCAGCTTGACGGGAGAGCATGCACCAACACCAGGGTCTAGGGAACTGGCCACACCATCACCACATAACAACTGAGAGAGGGATGATCCTTACTTGCCAGACCAGCATGTCTGGCCAAGTGAACAGAAGGATGCCCACTTTCTCAACCAGCTCTCAGTATTTTATTCCAGAGCCCAGTCCCACCCACCATGTCTGGGCCTTCCCCATCAGCTAGACAATCTCCTGCAGGTTTGCTCTGGGCTTAACCATTAAGTCTCTACAAATGTGCCCAGAGCTGAACCCCTCAACTGACACCTGTACCTAACTACGACAGGAAGTTTCTTGCTAGAACTGTGGTCTTTCATAGGAACTTCTTTTTCTACCATTCTCCATAACGCCCCCTCTGGATGTTTCTTCCTTCACAGTCAATACTAAGAAGATACTATAAACTGTACTTGTCCCTTCCTTGCTTACTGCTGCCTACTGGTTTAAGCAAAGAGGACTAAGGTTTGTTTTCATTCACAGACATTTTTGGGCGGTTTGTGCTTCATTGACGAATATAGGTCCTTCAACTTTTGGTAAGTTTATCATTTCCAGGGAATTCTACATTCCTGTACTATAACTCTAATTTCTTCTTAGATATGATTTTCATATCTGCTCTCTCTTTCTCTCTCTTTCTCTGTCTCTCTCTCTGTTTCTGCTTCTCTCTTTTGATCCACTGAAGCCTTCTCCTAGATAATATGAAAACTGGACTCAGGTGAGACAGAAAACCAATAAACTGCCCTCCCTCCCTCCCCTTTTCTTAGCCAAGAAATATTAACAGGTCTTTTTTCTGGAATTCCTATTGTATTTTAGTCATGAATTTAAGATTTCTTGGCAAACCATATTCACCATACAAAATGAGTAAGGACACTGCTATTTGAGATTTGGTAAACATTTATACCTGTGTAGTCCCAGTCCCAGGGCCTCCTTGGAACTGAATTGGACCAGCTCAGCTTGGCGGGCCAGAGAGTCTTTTCCCCACTTGTTGTTTACAGTTTTTACACATCTTGGAGGGAACCCCCCTCCTAACTTTGTCAGTCTTAGGAAATTCCTGAGCGTAACATCCTGATGAACTGTTACTTGCTAAGAATCCCTCAAGATGGGCTATATCAATTTGTTAAACAACATCCTCCTTAAATTTGACTGTGGGAAAGTCTAAAATGGCTGCTCATAGGAAAAATGCCATACATATAAGTACATATTTCCTGTATTTTAGAACAAAAGTCAAACTAACTGAGCCTCAGACTTTACTCCTGGTTTTGTGTACAATACAATGGGTGATTGGAGAGAAATCTGTCATTTATAGCAAAGTACTCTGACATTGTGGTTTAATGGAACCTTGAAAATTACTAATTGTACTCCTAGTGGTTCATTTGAAAAAATTTTTTCTTCCATATATAAATATACATAATGGGAGTAATTTAACTGCATCTTTACCTACCTTTACAAATGAATATTAAAAAACAAATTATTGTTTTCAAAAAGTCGTTTGTTTTTAAGGATACCATTGTAATTATCTTCTTTGTTTTAGCAGGTAGTTTGAAGATCAAGGATGGGTAGAAAAGATTCTTCCACTGCAAAGCTTCCTGTTGATCAGTACAGAAAACAGATTGGTAAGCAATTCCCTTGATACACCTTTGTGATTTAAGATTCAAAGGCCATTCATTGTATATGATATTTAAAAAAATCAGTTTTTTCTGATGTATATAATTCATTGAAATATATGAATAAAGAGAATGTTTTGGTTTTCTTAGAAGGAAAAAGTAAATATAGCCCTGCATAGCAGTCAAGAATTATACTTCACAGATGTGTTAGTTTTCAACTTTTGAAACTTTATTAATTTAATAAAACCAAAATAAAATTTGATATTCTTAAACTAAATGTATTTCTAGCCATCATATTCTATTAAGTCATTACTTTTATTACTCTGAGACTTTGAGCTCCTAATTTTATGTGATACTCTGATACTTAAGAAGTATTAATAGATTGAAGGCCTTTAATAAGTACTTGCTTAACTATCAATAAAGCAGCATAATTCTCAGTGCATTAAAATTCTATTTACCATTTGTTTAGACTACATATACATAAAGGAATGAAAACTTCTATTATTCTCTTACAATAATAAGTGTCTTTAACATGACAATCTACTGAGTAAAATATGTCATTATATAACTTTTCTGAAGTTAATGTCTTTTTCTCATTGTGTGCCTTTTTTACCTTGATTACCAAGCATAATTGAGTATATGTAATTAAATGATACAGTATTTATAAATATCACATGATTATTGATATTATGACTGTATTTTATTGTTGAATTTGGTTTTATTGCCCCTAAAAAATAAAATAAGGGGTTCAAATCTTATTTTCTTATAAACAATTACAATTTTGTGCATGTTGATGATATAGGATTGAAATCATTTGTTTATTGATGTAGCTATTAGAATTTCCTAAAGGGTTTCCTCTAAGAAACATTATTGGATTGGTTTTCTAGTGAGTCTTGTGTATTTACATATAGCTTATTATATAGTAACTCAAGTCATGTTCATTATATTGCTGTTTTATATATAATTCTGCTAATATAAGAGAACTAGATTTGAAACAGCATTATGCTTTTTGAGTAAGGAGGAGGGATTCCAAGCAGTTCATGAGAAATTATTGTAAAAATATTGAAGGCAAGATAAAAGTCTTTGCTGCTGATTAACAAATATTACTTGTCGGCATTTCGGGTATGGTGTAAATAACTCATTTTCCAATAATTCATGTAAGTAATTAAATTTAGATTGCAAATTTTTCTTTTCAAATATTTTGACTCTTATCTGTCTGCTTTTGTATTGTATCTTAATTGGTGTGGTCTATATAAATGGACAATAAATTATCTATCTTTGTTATAGAGATCAGACAGTGAATAGAACTTGGTATTCATCCCAGACAGAATTATGATTGAATGTATTTGCAAGATTAAAGCACTGAATTTACTTTTTTTCTAATTAAAGGCAATTAAAGATTTCCAGACACAAATAAAAGACAATGAATTGAGGAATAAGTATAGGAGCAAGTCCATTTGCAGGTGAAAAGATGTGCCTTTGAAGCAGAACCAGCTGTATTTTCATTGAAAGAATAACAGTTTAGGAAGCTTTTCTGCATGTGCTTGCTTGATAGCATAATGTACTCATAAGCAGCTTATGCAGTATTGAGAAAATAACAGTGCATTAATTTTTAAAGCAGCAAAGGCAGAGCAGGAGCAGTACTGCCACATGGTGATAATGAATGTGGTGTGTGCAAAGTTGACTGCTGAGAGAGAAAATAGTGAGCTTCTGAAAAATGACCATTTATGAAATCTTAACCAGATAGCCACATGATAATGATCTTGGGCAGCAATGTCAACAAAGAGCAAAGATTCAGTTTTGCTTCTGGCCAAGGGTGAAGAATTCACTCAAAAGTGCCAAAAATAGTGAAGCAATTTAATTCTTTCACTAAACTCAGGAAACTTCCTTTAAAAACCCTAAAATGCTTGTAAATAACTCTTGTTTTCAATCTTAAATCATTCCTGATACACAAAGTTCATATTAGTATAGTATCTAAGTTACTGTATCCTTACCTAAAATGAGTCGTAATTGTTGATACTAGTAAGGTATCAAACCTTTTGTATTATTTATTTAAGAAATATATTTTTATATTTACATATTTTAGCAGATATGTTCTGCATCTATTTAGAAATTTGATACTTTTAAGAAGCACTGCCCATACTCAAGCTAAATATGTCTCGTTTATACTGAAAATAGAAGCAAATGAATTTTTATACAGATGATACCTACTGCTTAGAAAATAGCTTCTTAAAGCTTTTTATTCACAAAACAGGTGCTAAATGTTGTGAATAAAAATTATGGATATGTGTGCTACAGTCTAACCTAAAAAATTTAGACTCATTTTTAAGATTTTTTTCTTTAATGTATGTTTTATAATTTTAATTGTGTGTGTTTGTAAGGAACCTTGTGATATCCTGTATATGTGTGTAAACTGTGTAGTGTTTAGAACAGAGTAATGGTAGTTAATACTTTAAGCATTCATTCTTCCATTATGGCATAAACATTCAAAGTAATAACTTTTAGTTTCAAAGATTATATTGCCTTTTTATTGCAAGACTGTAATATTGTATTATATAAACTTATGCAGGTACATGAGTATCTAACCTTGCATTTAATCAAATAAAACAAAAATATTTTACCTACACAATTTTTTAAAACTTGTGTGTGTGTGTGTGTGTGTGTAAGAGAGCACTGTATGCCACAATGGAGAACCAAGGGTGGCTTTGGGGATCATCTTGGATTTCATTTACCTCCTTTTTGCTTCATTCTGGGATTTTCCAGGCTCTTCCCACTAGCACCAGAAGTGTAGGCAATTACATTTTCTTCCTGGTGTTTTTAAGTGGGACTTGGGATCCCAACTCAAGACGTTCTGCTTCAGTCTTAACCCCCTGAGCCATCTCTCCAACTCTATTTGTACAATTTTTAATTGTACACATTGAAAGACATTAATTATTAAAAGTCAAGTATCCTGATAAACTTCTATATGTAATATAATGTTCATTTATATAACAATATAAGATTTGTTGAATTTGTAAAATATTTAAAAGTTAAAAAATTTAAAAACCAAGCATATTAATGTAAGAAATTAAATAAAAATTACTTGAATCAAACTTGTAGTTTCTAGAATAACTAGCAAATCATTATTATAAGAGACAAGAGTTAAAATTATAGCACATCATTCAAATGTAATGCTAAAAGTATTCAAGTAATCAAATAAGGAAAAGTAAAAGAGGAACAAAAAAGGAATAAAGAATAACAATGATTGTCCTCCATACACCTTAGCAATTATCCCATTGACTATAAATGAGCTGGCTATGCTAATTAAAAGGACATGATTACAAGTTGAAATTTTATGGGATCCCCAAATAGGAACTATATGTATGAAACTCAATCCAAATATAATGCTATTAAAATGTAAAGGATGGAGAGGTAGTTCTTGAATAGAATTGGGAATAGAAATTGAACATCTGATGGAAATATATATATATATATAAAGGCAGTGAGAATGACGGTAAAAATAGTTGAAAGCTGTATTTTCATAAACCTGAAATTAACCAAATTCTTACAGCTTTCAGGGACTATGTAGCAGTTACTCTGCACATTGTCAATAAACTCATGACCAAAGGACTTACGCGAACAAAGAGTTTTATTCTGGCTTACTTTTCTTGAATATGGTTCCTTGTCCAGCTTGGCAGGAGAGCTTATATCAGTGCCAGGAACCAAGGGAACTGGCCACAGTATGTCCACACGACCACTGAAAGCATTTCTTACTTGCCAGCTTCTTTAATTGGCTCCCTCCATCTTATTCACCTGCCCAGAATTAATCCTATCCACCATGGTCTGGGTCATCTCTTTCAGGCTTGCTTTGGAGGCCTAGCCCAACCACGAATTCTTTGCAAATGTATCCAGAGGTTGAACCCTCCAACATCAAATTGACACCTATATGTAACTATGACAGAGTGTTTACTTAAGCAACTGAAGCTCAGTGAGAACAAGTCTTCTGTTGCTTGAATGTTTTTCCATCCTGATCACCATCACTATGTACTGTGGCAATACATCATCCTGAAGAAGCACAGGCTTCATCTTTAAATTTAACCTCTGTGCAGCTCATTGAAAAATCTCTTTCTAAAATCATGTCCTTTTTTAGTATGAAGGGCCTAACACCAAGGTATTTGACAAAATCAATGGGCAGCAAGTGTTAAAACCACAACTCCTGAAGGCAGCATTACCAATTGAAAGAAATCTTAAGTCCAACTAAGAAACTTACATTGAAAGAAATGGCTAATGAGACATCCACAGGGTCTTCAAAAAACTCGTACATAGATTCCTGGGATACTAGAAGGACATACACATGAACAGGACAATGTATTGTTGAATATGAATGGAAGATGTCTATAAATTTTCACATTTCACTGACTTTCAGGATCTACAGAAGAAGAACTAAAGGTGAAGGTGTTAATGCAGAGCTGAGAGGGAGGGATGGAGGGGGGGGAGAGAGAGAGAGAGAGACTAATTAAAATTGAGATTTTCTGGTTTATGTCGTTAAAGGAAGAATGTACACAATCATTATATGACTACTAAGAAAGATGAGCAGGCTTCACCAGCTGCCCATTGTAAAGCATACTGACTTGCAAAGTTAATCCAGAATAGTCATTTATAAAAAGACACAACCTATTAAACTAAACAACAGCAGAGCATTGTTGAAGGAGATCTGGTTTTCAGAGTTACCTCATAATAGTGTTAAATATGTGTAATTGTTGTGGGCACACACAAGGTCAGTGTTCTGTGATCTGTACCCTAACAAAGTCAGCAGAAGAAAGAATAATGCTCAAGAGTTATAAATTTATGTGTACAGCTATGTCTTAGTGTTCAGAATTCCCATAGACATTACAAGCAAGCTCTCAGGTGTAAAGTAAGGGTCTTAATAGAGGTGGAAGACAAATACTTTATTACAAAGTTCATTATATGTAAAATGGCACAGTATTTTTATAGCCTATGTATATATTGTAGTGTACTTTAAATCATCTTCATGCTATTCTAATTCCTAATTATTGTACATGTTACACAAATAACTGTTATATTGTATTACTTAGGGAATAAGGATAATAAAATGTCTGTACATGTTCAATACAGATACAAGTTTTTCAAATATTTTTGATCTGCATTTGGTCACAGGGCCAATAGCGTCTAGTATATATGTGATAGAAATTCTGGATTTGCAATGTGCCCTTCGGAATATACTCAGCAGTGACATCTCATTTCATTAGTGGCCTTGGAAGATCTCATAAGGAAGAATTATAAACTTTTCAATACTCTTAAATTCATCTTGTGACTTTCTGGAGTTGATAAATTCAGTGATTATGTAAGTATTTTAGAGGGGACCCAAAGGCAACTGGAACTGTAAAAGAGGGAGACAAGGAGTATCAAGTCAAGTCAATTAAAATTATGCAGCTTGGAAAATGTTAACAAGACAGTGCAACAAGTAAAGAAAGCCCTAGAAACTTGTGAACCATAAAAATGACAGGAGTGATAGAGCATGATTCGGGGGAAAAGAAAAAGTATTTGAAAAAATAATGACTGTAATTTTTCCAAATGGATGAAAGACATTATGTATGAAATACATTCAATATAACAAACACAAGGAGGTCCGTACCTGGCCATATCATAAGCAATTGTCAAATATCACAAATCAAGAGTGAAATATTGAAAGCAGTAAGAGAGAAATATCTGGTACTTATGGTGTGCTGATACTGAGCAGAAAGAAAAATGGAGTTATTTCTTATCTGATTTTAAATTATACCAGATATATTCACCAAAAGTATAACACACTGTCCCCCAAACAGGTATGTAGATCAGTGTAGTAGTCTGGAGTTCACAGAAATGGACCCACAACACTTCAGTCATTTTATTTTTTTAAAAAGTGCCCTCCCAGACATATAGTGAAGAAATGAGAAATCATTTCTGGGAAAGCTAGCTCTCAGCTTACAGAAGTAACTTGATCATAACCTGTAAAAAAACTAAAAAAACTAATAAAAAAGAAGTCCTTAATGTAAGATATGAAATTTAGTAATGGCTAGGGATAAGCTATTTATGATATGGGCATAGAAAAGAGGGTTTTCTGAATAGGATCCTAGTACCCCATGAAATAATAGATAGGATCAATAACTGGAATTAAATGAAATTAAAAGACTTATGCTTTTAACAAATGAGCATACTACAGGGCTATCTGTACCCCAATGTTTAGTGTACTATTCACAATAGGGATAGGTACCCACCAGCTTACATAGATAACTATGAAGAGATGAATGTATAAATTGTGATATGTATGTGCATGTGTGTGCACACACATACTTGTGTGTGTGTGCATGTATAATGAAATTTGATTAAGTTACAAGGAAGAATGAAATTATACCATTTGTAAGAAAATGGATGGAATTGCACAGTGTTATTTTACACAAAATAAGTCATTTATATAAATATCTCATTTTCATTCATTTATACAGAATCTAAATGAACACAGTGCATACACTTGTATATGTACACACATACTACTTGAAAGAGCAAGCTCTCAGATGTAAAGTAAGGATCTTAATGGAGGTGGAAAACAAATACTATATCATGCAGAAACTAATTTTATGTTTATGTGTTTCATGAAGGCAGAAAGGTGAGTTAGTGGATAGTAGAAAGGGTACAGCAGAAGGTGATGGGATCAGGAATGAATAGTGTGATGGCTTGTACATGAACATATCATCCTGAAGTCCTTTGTTTTGTAAACTAACAAAGTTTTCAAAAAGTGGACTGCTCATACATCCAAATTTGACAAACCTTAGAGTCTTATGCTTCCAAAAATGTAGCCACTTCATTGCTATATTGTTACAGAAATATCATTAGTAGCCAGATAGGAAGATACACAGATGGATGTGGACATTGATGTGGGCATTTTGGGAAATGATGTAACTGCTCTGTGTCTTGCCTGTGCTGGTGGTGCCATGGATGTGTTCCTGTATTAAAATCCATATACCTCCTTATGAGAAAAAAAAATAAATTTTTCCATATATAAACTTTTAGGAGGGCTGGAGAGGTGGCTCAGGGGTTAAGCCCCTGACTTGCAGGCGGAAAATCCTGAGTTCAGATCCTAGACCCCACGTATAGACACCGGGAAGCAGGGGTGGCTTGGAATTCTGGTCCTGATAGGGTGGAGCCTGTGAATCCTGGGGCAGAGTAAACAAGGAAGAGATGGAGGCGTCCATGGTGGTTCCCAAATTTGTCAGTGGTTCTACACACACACACAATTGAATTAAAAAAAAAAGAATAGCTAATAAGATTTAAAAAAAAACTTTTAGGAGAGGATTATAGATTATATTAGGTAGATGAAGCATAGGACAATTAACTAGAAACATGTTGGGAGAAAGCATTCTCACTTTAGAGTACCATGGGAAACAAAAACACCAGTGTGCTAGACTGTCATTGTCTTAAAATACCTAACAAAATAACTTGAATTTGAAGAAGTTATTATTTTGCCTCATGTTTTCAGGAGTTTTGATCTATGAAGAGCTATTAAAGTAACAGGAGAATGTGAGAAAGCCTTACACACCTAAGGATGAACAGGAATAAGAGAAGATACAAGGGCCCAGAGATCAGACCTATCCTTGAAAGGCTTCCTCCAAGAGTGTCACCCTCCTAAAGCTTCTACCACCCTCCAAAATAGTATCTTCAGCTGAGAATCAAGATTTCAGTGTACTTCAAGTCTAGCAGATAGTACTGAAAATGAGAAAGCCAGATGAGAGAGCCCCAGACTAGCTTTTTATACCAGAACGATAAACATGCACTTATCACATCCCTAGAATAAAGAAAGCTTAGCACCAAAAATTCTTTGACTGTCTTCATTATCTTAAATTATTAGATATTTCCCCCATGGAAAACTTAATGAGTAACTCAAATAGCACTCTGTATCTGGTTTTTAAATTTATTCTGCAAGTATTAGAGATTGAAAACAGGGCCTTATGCATACTGAGCACATGTTCTATCACCAAGCTGTGCCCCCAATTGATATAACCACAAATTGAATCCAGTTGTTTTTAACACTCATATATAAAATCTAGGTTATGTACTATAGGTTTTCTCCCTAGATTTAAGTACTCAGAAGATAGGTACTTGTGCGTATTACAATTTTTACACTTCTATTGCTATAAGTCTTGTCATGAAACCACAAATATGCCAATGTTGCATGGTGTGGTGGTACACACCTATGTAACCCCAGTATTTGGAAGGCAGAGCTAGGAAGATTGCCTCATGTAAGATATGGGCCTGGTCTACACAGTGAGTTCCAATTCAGCCAGGACTAAGTACCAAGACCACAGTGGGAAACCAACAACTATTTCAGATGCAGAATGTTTCTGTGGACACACTGGGAAGACCTACTTTAGTTCAATGAACTTCACAGATGTCCTGTAAATGTTTTTATGGTAAACCACATTTGAGAATATGTACTTTTGGATATCATAGACAGGAAGGTGAATACAAATTAATGACAGATGCACTGTTTGGGAAAGTGCCAGGTATATAATAATTTTAATAGCATGTATTAGAAATATACTTTTGAATGCTCAGATCAATTTCAATATAAATCTAGAAGTACAGTTCTGTAAGAGTAGAGTTCAGGACTTGTCTGAAATAATGTAACTTAACTCAATGTTGGCTGCATGGCACTGAAGTAGAATGATACATTTCTTCTCTGCATTGACTCTAATATATGTTCAAATCTGGGTTATATCTGAGTATTATATTAAGAATTGCATATTTGATGACATACTGTTGAAGACAATCCTTTTATTTGTATCTTTCTCCATCATACCCAGAGATCACTATAATATCTACACAGGATAAATAAGAGAGTTTTTAATCCTGTCTGTAGTATTTAAATTTCCTTTTTTACTTTCCTTAGCAATCTGCTTTGTAACCCTAAGTGGAAGTGTTTGTTGTGTCACTGATTTCATTGTTCTGAACTGTTTATATCTCAGCAGGATTAATGGCATGAGTAATTTGACTATTGAGATGTGAAATTGGAGTGAACACTTGTCAAGGTTTTTTTGAGCAAAATTAAATGTTGCTAATTTAAAATGGGTCAGAGTCATATTTTTGCACATTTATTCTGTGATTTAAATTTAGATCATTTGATATACATTTTTACAATTGGCTCATTTCTGGATCATTAAACCCCATCAACAAATAATACTTACTTAGTTCTGCTCATATATTCAGAGTGACTGGTTTGCAGTGGCAGTAAGGAAAGTATACACTCTCTTTCTTTCTTTCTTTTCAAAAAGTAATACAGAACTGTTCACCAAAGAATCACTGTTACATATCTGAAGGACCTCAGCACAGCATTTCTGCATTACTCTCACCACCCACATTCCTCCCTGCCATATCTGTTCCCAACAATCTATATGGAATTTTAAAAGTACTTTTCAGTCATTAGTAGACACATTAAGGAGCAGAATTATTTCACATTAATTTTTTATGATATACTTTAGATCAAATGCTTTCAGATTTATTTTGGTATAAGAAGGCTGTGGAAATCAGAGTTCCAAGTTGTATCATTGAGATGAGAGAAATGAATGGGTAAATTTTGAAAAGAAAGTGGTCATTGCAAAGAATGGGAATAAGATGGCAACAAGAAGACAGAATAAGAATAGAGGCAATACTGTATCACCATGTTAATTGCTATTCAAAAATAGCATTATGGTATATATTTAGGGCTGTTTTTAACTTAATTCCTTTAGTTAGCCAAACATACACATTATTCTAGTTAATGCCTTTTGTTGTGAAATCTGTTTTTCCCCCAAAGGTGGGTTATGCTTCTTTTGTAACTTGGTGGGGTGTCATCAGGTGGCACACCAAAAATAGAAGCTTTAAGACATAGAAATTTTGAGTACTTACTATATCTACAATAAATTAAATTTATACCGAGCTATTATTGTGCAACTGCTAAAGCAAAGCTATCTTTGCCTAGTAAAATAATTTTATATATACTTGTTTATGCCTTTATTTACAAATGTTTACAACTTTGCTCGTCTCTATACTTTGTGCGTCTTCTCTAAATGCTGTACTTCTTTTTTGACATCTATTGTACATCAATTCAAAGATGTCTGTTGAATATTATTCCTGAAAAAGTGAGAGAAAAGTTGACCTTGGACTGACAAATTTATGGTAACCTCAGATACAGCTTTCTTTGTTTCTCTGTTTCACTGTGTTTAAACATTCTTTAACATTTCATAGTTGACTGTAAAACCTAAATTATATATCAACATAACTCATTATGTGGAACAATTTCTTTTTAGGAAAACAAGATTATAAGAAAACCAAACCTATTTTACGGGCAACCAAATTAAAAGCAGAAGCAAAGAAAACTGCACTAGGAATAAAGGTAGACTTCTATTTGATAGCTTTATAATTTGATATTCATGTGCTATTTCATTTTGAACAACTGGGTTTTTATAAATGTTGAATTCTGTATAGGATAACAGAATTAAAGGTTTCTGAAAGAATTTATTTAATGGAAAACATCTTGAAATTTTGAGGAGTCAAAATAGTTACTTAAAAATATTTACATATAAAGTAATTTATTTTCTATAAAGTGTTAATATTCCTCAGATATTTCAATGATACAGTAAATTTTATAATTTAGTTGTTAGCATTTTGTTGTACTTTAGTTAGATCATTACTACTTGTAATTTACTCTTTATTTATTGTCTTTGGTACTCAGTATCATAAAATTGTAGTGATGTTCCCAAACTTGTCCTTCTGGCAAACCAGTCTGCTTAAGAGGGATAAATATAACTGAGAATGCTATTAACAGATATTAATTCACTGTGCTAGCACAAGTTTAGCAAAATTACATTTACATTATTACTCCTGTCATTTTTTGCCAAGTATTTAGAACAATGTACATGAACTAGACATATTAATTTCTCATTTTTCCCACCAAATGGGTAAAATACAAGTGACTGATACATGTATTTTATTTAAATATTAAACTGTTAAGATTTCAGTTTTCGGGGCTGGAGAGGTGGCTCAGGGGTTAAGCCTCTGTCTTGCAGGCAGAAGGTCCTGAGTTCGGATCCTAGACCCCACGTACAGACGCCAGGCGGAAGCAGGGGCGGCCTGCATTTCTGGTCCTGGTAGGGCGGAGCCTGTGAATCCCAGGGCAGAGCAAACAAGGAGGAGGTGGAAGAGTCCATGGTGGTTCCTGAATTCGTCCGTGGTTCTACACACACACACACACACACACACACACACACACACATACACACACATACATACACACGTGCACACACACATACACGCACAATTATATAAATGAAAAACTTTAAAAAAAAGATTCAGTTATCATCTGGCAGATAAGAAATCAATTTTTCTAAGTTATAGCTTTTAACAAATGCCAAGGTATTACTACCAAGCTGTAGCAGCTGTTGAACTGCTAGATTCTTCCAGCATTTTCTATTATGATCCCAAAATACTGCCTTCTCTTTGCTGATTAATTTTTTTAAAGTTTTTTTTTTTAATTCAACTGTGCGCATGTGCGTATGTATCTCTGTGTGCGTCTCTCTCTGTGTGCGTGTAGAACCACGGAAGAATTCGGGAACTACCATGGACGCCTCCACCTCCTTCTGCCCCGGGATTAACAGGCTCCGCCCTACCAGGACCAGAAGCGCAGGCCGTCCCCGCTTCCGCCTGGCGTCTATACGTGGGATCTGGGATCCGAACTCAGGACCTTCCGCCTGCAAAGCGGAGGCTTAACCGCTGAGCCACCTCTCGAGCCACCTCTCCAGCCCCCCTCTTTGCTGATTTTGATCAAGGCTTACCTTGTGATGTTTTGAGTCTTCACAACACGATCTCCTCAATGTTTTGTGTCAATTTTTAATGTAGAAAGAAATAATGATTCTTTTGTTTAAAAGACAGATTAATCTTGATTTTTTTCTAATTTCACATGAAATTGTATTAACCTTTAAAAGACATTCCCAATTGAGAAAGCAATGCTTGCCTAGCTTTTATTTTATGTTTAGTTACTTGACAGCTTTCTCTTATAGTAGGAATATTTTTATCACTGTCTTTAAGGAAGTATTTTCCAAGGCAATATTTAATTTTTAAAATTTTCTACAGCATGGTTGGGTGCTCTTTGCTTTATTGAAAAATAACAGATTACAAGATCTAGTTCTGACACAGCTTAATTAGGAGTTACCTATTAAGACTTGAGAAATCTGTAATTATTTGTTTATTTATATAGCATTCTTTTTATACATGTCCCTTGCTTAGTCTGTTCATATATTTTTATTTTTTAATTTTGTTACAGTTTGAGAAAATAATATTTTCTGATTATAAGATAAAGATCAGAAGTTTAGTTTAGTCTTTTGGGTAAATTTTTTTCTGACAATTTTCTTTCTTAGATTTACTTTATTGTGGAAAGTGTGTACATTTTTCCCCTCCATTCTCCCCATCCATCTTCCTTTTTCATCCCTCCCTCCACCCTCTCCTTCCATTTTCTCCTCCATCCTCTCCTTTTTATCCCCCCCTTCCATCTTACCCCTTCATCCTCCCTAACTAACATCAGAACACAGCTTCTTTTATTTAATAATTTAGTCAGTTATTTTGCATAAACCTTGGAAATAAAAGACTATAATATATATAATATTTATTGTTTAATTTATTTGAAATTTATGTGTAGAATTTACTAAGATAATACGAAACTTTTTAGAATCAGTATCATGAAGTTGTTTGAAGTTTCACATCTGGCACATTAATGAGTTTACTCTGTAAAGTTTTGACTGCCTTGTCATTTGGCATAGGGCTTCAAATAACCAAGTGTCTTTCAGCAAATGGCTTTTAATGCTTTTTAATTTCCCTAGTGAGTGATTTTTATCTATATTGATAATATCAGAGAAGCAACTAAGGACTAATGAACATCAAGCATTTTTGATTCTTATCTAGTTGATCCAGAATGACGATAATATTGTATTATGTTATCACTTTACTACTTATTCCTTGGACTGAATCAGGATTGTACTCTTTAAATAAATGAATCTCTTGAATGTTTGTCAGTGGTGTTCTGTTACTTCAATTACTTCTGCATTACGTGTGTACATTATATATTGCAAATTTGCTGTAGAAATAGTATTGTGAGTATTATAAAGTCTTAAAAGTACTGGGAGAAGGGGAGGGAGGTAGGGGAGTGAAAGGAAGGGGGAAAGGAGAGTAGAGTGCAAAGGGGGGACTGAGAGGTGGGAGGGAGGGAGAGGGACAGTGTACCTATTGAGTTTGTATGATTGGGAAAAAGTAGAATAAAATATAGGAGAGAAAAAAGTACTGTGCAATTTTAATATGTTTTTGATAACTGTCATATAACTATTAGTTGATAATATTTTATCCTTGACAGTTTTATATGTATATGACTTAATTTTTTTTCATTTTCTTAAAAGTACTGTGTAATTTTAATGTTTTTGATAACTATCACATGACAATCTTATACATGTATGAAATAAATTTGTTTCATTTTTACCCCATATTGCCAGATCCATCCCCCTTCTTTTCCACTGAAAACCCTCTTCCCAACTAGTCTCCCTCCTGTTTTCACATGTCAATATTTGTATATTACCCATGGAGTTTCATAAAGGTTGCCTGTATTAGCATGAGCCTAGGCACTGCCTGCATCATGGACAGTATGTCAGTGTATATGACACTGAAGGAAGTTTTTCCCTTTGTCACAGCCAGCATTAATCCTCTATAGTCCCTTAAGGAGGGATGGTGCCTTTTGGGGTCTTGCCCCATCCATGATGAAATGTTGATAAGTCCAATCTTGTGCAGGTCCTGTGGAAGTAAACACAGTTGCACCAAGTTGGTGCGTGTAAGAGCCCTTTCATCTCCAGAAGATACTATCTGGCAGCACCTGTCGCCCCCATCTGGCTCTTACATTCTTACTACCCACTCTTGTTCTGTCTTCCCTGAGGGGGAAGGTGTGGGAGGGTGATATACATGTCTTGCAGAGAACCTAGCACTCCATAGTCATTTATTCTCTGCATTTTTGACCAGTTCTGTTAACCCATCAAATTTAGAAGTTGCTATATGTGGTTCAAGAACAGGGAACTTCTGGAAATAAAGATGCATAAGACATGATTGTCTTGGAAGAACATATAAAAGAAATCACTCCCAGACTTCACTTCCATATTAAACTAGCATTGCTGAGGCTAGAAGTGTGAATTATAAAGCAGGTCATTTAACCTAAAGAGTCCTAGCACTTTTGTAAATGTATGTTTAGTAACAGAAAATGTTCATAGGAAATAATTCAAGATTTTAGCATAAGACATGAATAAACTGGGCAAAATAGAATTAATTTTTAGTTGAGGAGCTACTGTTATATCTTGTGCTTTATAAGCATAAAAATCATAATATATGACATAATAATGAAGTAAATGCCACTGAAAAAGATTTCTGCAGCCATCCTGCTATTTGGTTGCTGTTCAATTAAATTATTTTTTAAGAATTAATAGCATCATTAACATTCTTTTAGAATGCAAATACCTGTATTTCCTAGCATTTAAAATGAAATGATTTAAGATTTGTTTTTAAAGGTTTATTTAAAAAGCATAATTATAATAAAAGAATAAAGATAGAAAATTTTGTTTCATTACATAAATAAAATATTCAGTGTCAGCTAGATCCTGCCAACTTCCCCTTAGGATGAACAGCTTGAAATGTTATGTTTGTTCTTTTTGTTATTTCTGGTTTAAAGCTAAAAATGGCCAAGTCATGGAAGGGGCTTTATAAGTACCTACAGGTGTCTAAGATGCTCACAGTCACCACCTTCCTGAAAACATAAGTTCCAAAATTTGGCCTCTGCTTTAAACCTCCTAACCTTCAGCCTCCACCAGAAAATATGGGCAAGTGCATTTTGAAGAAAAATGGTTGATACCTCCCATCTTGTGGCCAAATACTGACCAGACATAATTTTAATATGAATTTTAGTCTTGGGAATATTTTATGCTTTTTGCCTTTTTTTTCCTGAAAGTGTAATGAAGGTAATAAAGGGTGGTCCTGAGGATAATAAGGATCTGAAAAGCAGCAATTAATGTTGATTATCAGTAAGACGAGAAACATGGCCTCCAATCAAAAATAAAATCTCTATTTTTACATTAAGCCTAGGTGAGTGGAAGCTGCTGGTGATCAGTTTTGTTGTCCACTACATGGAACAGATGGAGTTTGCAGTGGTGTGTCACTTGTTTATTACATCCTCTTAAAATTAGTAGCTGTGTAACCAGATGGGTCTTGGAGCACAGCTGTGGAGCTAAGAAAATAAATGAAACCTGTCTGAGGCTGCCATGTCCTTTCGAGATGCCAAAGTCTTACAACTGCAACAAAGAAAAATTCACTTTCATTTGATGCTATATTGATATATTAGATTTTTAAAGCCAAGGCATACTACACAAGTTGAAAAAAATTTTTCACTCATATTTTCTATTAATATTTATTTCCATATTTTTTACCTAAATAAATTTAATTATCATGCTAAAAAATCTTGTACATGATGTCTACTTGTAGTTTTAAAATTCAGGTAAAATTCCATTTTAAATCAAATTCATTTCAATGTTTTTTAAAGTTTACGAGGTGGTATGTTTTGAATTATTTATTTTACAGCCTTATGAAATGTAAAATGTATCCATATGAATGCAAATAAACTGCTTCCCCATGAAACACTGCCAGTTAAGGAATGTACAAGTGGAATTCAGAAGGGAATATTAGGTCCTATAAGCATTCAAGTGATGCTACTTGCTCTTATTTATGTTCAGCTGACATGTTAGTAGTGAGAAAAATTCTTTATAGTATACACTTATACCATGTGAGGTAAAGTTGACTTTTATCAATCATGGTTAATATTTTAATTCATTAATATAATCAGTATTAACTTACAAAGTGAAAGGTGCCATGCCATCCTTCATAGTTGTGAAAAATTGCATTACATTATACTGAATGAGCTGAGTGTTCAGTTTTGTTTTCCCGACATTTAAGCTGTCTAATTTAGATTTTTGAAACTTTTAGAATTTGTAGCCAAATGTAGTGGTGTGCCGGGATCTTAGCGTGCACTAAGATAAAGCAAAAATAATGTGGAGCTTAAGGCCAGGATCAGCTGCATACCAAATTCAAGGCCAGCCCAAGTTACATGAGACATGGTCTCAAAAGAAATAGAGTTTGAAGGTTTTAAAGTGTGTACTTGTAGACATAATCTATAAACATAATCACAGTCATCTCTTCCCAGTAGAAATAGGCTTAAATTTTTTTAAATGTGTGGGAAAGTTGTATTGCTAACAATCAATATAAACATGAAGGAAGAAAGTAGAGCCCAAATTATGTAAACACAAACTACATAGCTTGCAACCAACATTTTTGATATCAAAATATATTAAAATGATAATTTAAAATTTTGTTAGCAGCAAAGACTATAAAAAAGCAACATATCCATTGATGTATTGTTGCAATGTTAATGGCTAAAATAGATTTTTATTTTACTTATTGGGAAAACATATTAAGCAAAAGAATGTGATTATTAGGTTTTAGTTATTCTGCATACCCTGTGGAATAATACTGCCATCGTAGTCTGTGGAGCTGATTGACTAGTTTCTTTTCATTGTTTTCATGTCTGCTAACTTCTCTTTTTTCTTCTGCAGGAAGTCAGCCTGGTCCTTGCTGCAATCTTGGCCTTCCTACTGGCCTTCTACGCTTTCTTTTATCTCAAACTGTCCCCAGATATTGGCTCTGATTTGGATCCAGATGAAGATTAGCTGAGCCGCCATCAATTGAAGGAAAGGAAATAATTTTTATAAGAGCAACTTCAGGGATAAATACTTTTGGAAATACCGAAACAGAACTTTGGAATATTTTCTCCTGATGCTGTCAGTTAGCATATACAGCTTTTTACATAGTTTGCATAGGATGTCAAGAAAAAGACTTTACCTCGCAGTCTAAAGTATGTTACTTGATACTTTTATAAATCTTTCTGATTTCTGTTACATTTAGGTAAAATACATAATGGATCCAAAAATGTTCAGATGTCTGCCCCAACTTACATGTATTGTATGTACCATCAAATATAGATCACTAAGTATATTTTTATTATATGTGTATTATAAATGAATGTGTACACTGTGGAAGACAGAAAGCTACTCAAAATTCTATTCAGAGATTAAAAGTATTAGGAACTCATGGGTAATTGCCTTCTATAAAGAAGGCCTTCTTTCTTTCCGGACATATTTTATATCATTAGGGAGACTATCTGCACATGTAGCTACAGTAATCTTTTTCCTTCCTTGCCAACTGTTCCTGCACATGTGCTCCGTCAGAAATGGCACCTGGATGACAGAAGCTCAAAGAGTCACATATGTCTCTACAGCAGAGTTCCTTTCCTCTTGGGCTGCTGAACTAGTGTAAATAGAAAGTTCAGTTGATCTTGATTTTAATTAACTTATTATTCTATTAATATAAAGTTGGAATTCTATTTTAATTATGTTGTTCTGGCTGCCTGCAATATTGGTTTGCCCCTCCTTTTAGGGATATGTGTAACAATCTGTCATTTAATTGTTCAGGCTTTTTCACACTGCAGAATTAACAGAAGTCCTACCTACTCGGAATCATTTTCTTGGGTTGTCTCAAATCTGAACATTACAAAGTTGCTTAAAAATTGCATTTTGTCTCTTGAGAATTAATTAGAACTCTGTAGAAAAACATAAATCATAGAAATACATATATGCCTCCTATCACTTTCATATGTACTTTTCTGAACATTTTTAAATGAGTTTTTCATTTATTGTAACATAAGGACTATTCAATATTTTACTGGCAATCAAAGTTTTAATGAAATTTAAAACTCATGAGCACATAAAGCTTAGAGAATTGGAACATATCTATCCTACAGAAGAGTTGTTAGCTACTGCTTGAAAATTGGAACATATATATCCACAGAGGAGTAGCTGTTAGTTACTACTTGACATAAAGACCTATGCAAAATACAAATTATTAAATGTGTTTTACACTACATATTCTATGTAATGAAAATAAAAATGTGAAAAATAAAAATACAATATTAAGATTGCTCTCATGCTTGCCAAGAGATAAAAACTTTAAAAAATAGTCAAGAACTACTTTCAGTCTTATAAGCACATTTGTCTAAAAGAACAGATTAGCCGGGCTGGAGAGGTGGCTCAGGGGTTAAGCCTCTGCCTTGCAGGCGGAAGGTCCTGAGTTCTAGATCCTAGACCCCACTTATAGATGCCAGGCGGAAGTGGGGGCCTTCTGCGTTTCTGGTCCTGGTAGGGCGGAGCCTGTGAATCCCAGGACAGAGTAAACAAGGAGAAGGTGGAGGCGTCCATGGTGGTTCCCGAATTCGTGCGTGGTTCTACACACACACACATACACACACGCGCACACACGCATACATGCACAATTGAATAAATAATAAAAATAAAAACATTATGCTATGCCACTTTCGCAGAAAGTTAGATATGACAGTGTAACTTTATATTCTGTAGACTTTTTAAAGTAGCATAGTATATTTCATCAGTGTGAAAACAGCCAAAGGTTTATATATCCTCACAGATGATTTATGCCAAATTTCTGAGGTCAAAATGTAGCCGGCGTTATTTGCTGGATCCTTCCTCTTGAACTCAAAAATTGAGGCGCTAGAACTAGAGTTCGTATATACTCACCACAGTGGACCAATCCAAGTGGCATTTTTAGGAAAGGTTGCAGCATTTCATGCCATGTGGTATGTCTGTTCGCAAAGTGGGAGGCAAGGAAAGATCCAAGCTGGCATTTTGGATATGATGGGCCTTTTACTTTCCTGAGTGACGCGCCACATGTCAAGAAATACTGCTTTCCTCCAGTCCCCTTACGTTTACGTGTACAATTTTCACTTAGTTATTTCCCTCCCATATGGTGTTAAAAGCAGTCACATTAAATAAAGATTATCTCTGGTTTTCAGTGGTAATTTAAATGAGAAAATATGTAATAATTGCTTATCAGATACCTATCCAAGGAAGACAGTAGCAGAGTTTATATTATTAAAATAGACACTTGTACCCTTGGAAATGTTGGAGGAGTGATTATTCTGAGAAAAACTTTACCATTCTGTTCTGTTCATGAGATATTCCTTTGGGGTAACATGCTGTTCCTGATAGTAATATATACTTGTCTAAATAAAATGTAATCATAGGCAACTTTATTGCCTTATTTCATTGATATCCTGAGTCCATTTGTACAACTAATTGATTTACAATGACTCCAGAGAACCTTAATTTCCATGGTAAAAGCACTGATTTCAATAAAGAGCAGGTAAAGTGAGACGAAATCTGTTCACCTAACACTGTTTTTGCAAAATGCAAATGCCACAAACTCACATTACTGGGAAGCAGCAGTCCCCCGAGCAGAAGTCCATTTTGAAAGTTGCATTTGAATTTTTGAAGACAGAAAGGTGTTACCTCCTGTGCTTCAGGGGACTGACTATACTTCTGAAAAGTGAGTGGTGTTTGGCATAAATTATGAAGAATTAGATATAAAGTCTAGGCGTGATTATTTCTAGAATAATTCAGAACAAACCCAAAAAGCATAAAAATGGACTTTTAAGAATGTAAGAATCTAGTAGCACACCATGCAGGTAAAATTTCTAGTTAATGCAAGAGAACTATATAAGGGAAATAAAACAGGTTCTTATTTAGCATGCAAGTTTACTGTAAAAAAAAGTTTAAAAGTTATTTGAGGTGGGATAATGTAAAAATACAACCTCAACATATATTTCTTTTTAAACCAATGAAAAACCTCTTTTAGTACAAAGCTAGGGTGGGTGGTTATTTTGTGGGTTTCTTTTCTTTCAAGTTTTCTTTTAAATTCTGAATAAAAACAGAAGACATTCTCACTCCAACTCATGATTGTGAAATCCCAAGAGTGTGTTCTATTTCCACTATTTTAATCTTGTAGTAATTTTCACATAAATTTAAATGCATATAAAATTTAAGTTAATGAGTTTTAGTCTTCCCAGACTTGTACTATTTTTTTAGAGTTGATGTTTAAAAATTGTTTGATTTTTAACAAATGAAGCCTAAACATTACAATATCAATAACTCTTAGTCTTTAGAATTGATGGTGATTAATGACAATTATGTGTACTGGAATAAATACATATATACATATATAAAATCTTAAAAAATAACTCTAAAAAATAACTAGGATTAAAATTGCTGTTAGACAAAAACAGTGGCCTCTTAAGAAATCAAGTATGCATATGCATTCAAACAGGCTCAGTGTTGTGAGTTCATCTTAGAATGCATCATTGCTTGAAATGAAAATAAATCTAATTTTTATTTTTGTATGAAGGCTAACGCCTTTTATTTCTGGGATCTAAAAGTATGTGGTTAATAATAGTTCATTGGAGCACATTGTACTGTGAACAGACTTCATAAATAAGTGCTTAGAAATTAAATTTCCCTCAGCATGAGAAGGGAATGACTTCTCAATGCCCTGCATCCATAGCAGATTGTTGAGCCACAGACAACATAAGGTGATTCGTTACTGTCCTTCAGAGACAGCGAGACTTCTTTCCACTTACCTGAAGCTTCTCTAGGAGAAATTCCCACTTCTCCCAGGGCAGTATGCCTTCCGTTATTAGATTATTCCAATATAGCCTGGATAGAAAGATGTTGGCTAGATTTGTTGCACTGTCAACATATGTAGAATCAATGTAAGCCACAAAAAAAGAAAAGAAATTGTAGAGGTAAATTTAATACCTGCAGAAAGATTCCTACTACTTTCTTCAGTTGTAACTACACAGGTAAGTACAGAGGAATGTTGGGAAATCGTGGACTAGTATGAAAATATACATAGGGGATCAGTAATTCATTTAAAACAATTGAACCGCAGCCGTATTCGGCATAGCGACTTCTTGTTATACAATTTTTTTTATCCCTAGCAACAGATATGAGATGCTTATTTCAAGAGAAATAAGATGCTTTACATGCCAGAAGATTTTTTGATGACAGTACCCCCTCCTATTTTTCATTTTTTAAAACAACAACCAAATTGGTGGGGAGGCAGCCAAAATTTGAGGTACCAGTGCTTCTCGAACAGATGTCGCACCATTATTTTTTAGCTCGTTTAGATGAATAAACATGTTAAACTGTGAAGTATTACATTTTAGATTTTTTCATTAAAAAAAGAGACAATCTGTTTACTGTCCTAATTGAGACAACAATCCTTGTGGTTGCCAGTTTTGGCAGTCATAACAATGAACTATAAATATTTGGACCAATCAAGTAAATGGTGACTATAAAGGCTATAGCATGTGTAAAGTTCTGTTTGCACGGGCACCCATCTTAGCATGACATTTTTTTTTTTTACTTCATCGAATACAATTGTCTGTGTGCAACTGAGGTTTCATGGTAAAGCTAAGAAAAAATGAATTTCAGTCTTTCTAGCTTAGCAACCTTTTTAGTGTTCAGCTGTCCATCTGCTTGTAACAAATTGCAGCTACAGTTGCTCTGTTCAATGTGGCAAGTCAGGTCTTTACTCCATTCCCTTCTCTGAAAATAACACAAAAATTCAAAGGTTTTTTTAAATTTTATTTATAAGAGATGAAACAATTTAAATCTTTGAATTACAAGCCATATATATGTGTGTGTGTGTGTGTGTATACACACATATTATAATGACCAGGAGAAGCAGTTCATAATTTAAGCTTGCGATGTAATGTTTTACTTGAAATACCACAGTGAGAGAGCAAGGAGACAGAAGAGAATTATTTATGTTTCTAGTTCGAAACGTCATGATCCAGAGGACTGTTCTTCTGAGTGTGTTGTTTGAGGGTATACACTCCCTTCTCATGCTGTTCGCCATTCAACCTGTTCCCCTACTTCATTTGGGGGCATTTGCTAACATCCCCACAGGAATTTCGCTCTGCCTTGAAGGGCCAGATGTTTATACTTCCTTCAAGTACAGGTACTGTGTAAACAACCCATTGGCCAGCATACACACCCATGCTTATTTTGAGTACACACAGCTGCTGTGCTAGTGCATCTTTCATGCCCACGAGTTCCCCCCCCCTCTTGTTTGCTTTGTGCTTTTATTTTCATTACTGACCCATGAATTAAATTTAGGTAGAATAGCATGATGTAGTGGATATATATCCAACATCTCATTCCAACTGTTCTGCTTTGGCATTGTTTAAATTGTTTCCTCTGTTTTTCATAACTTGAAATATTTTAAAGTAAGCCCTAGATGAGACAACTTTTAATTTGTAAGTATCAATATGCCTGTCTTACAAGAATATTGTTTTTGTTTGATACATATTACCAAGAAATTCTTATTGCAGCTGATACAATTTTATTTTATTTTTTAATATCATCTAACACCAAACCAATAACCAAATATCCCTAAATTGTCTATATATGATAGGTTTTGAATCGGGTCACTACTTCATGTGATTGTGTTTGAATTATTTTGATTAAAAGTAGGTTTCATTACATGCAATTGATTTACAGGTTCTTTCAAACATCAAGTATTCTTTATATGGCCCTTGTCATTGATAGTCATTTCAATTCTTCTGCTTAGAATAACTGGTGGTTAGGCATATCACTGCTAGTAGACTGATAAGATCAACTGTGATTTTTGTTAGATTTTAAGTAAAAAATATTTCATAGTACTTAAATGAGGGAAACATTTGGTTTTCTCACTTGGTGTAGCTATGTTTTTCTAATGCTGCTAATATAATTCCCTCTAAAATAAGTTTTTCTATTAATATTTTATCTGTAGATTTTATGCATTCAAAATTCTTTATTAGTTCTTTCATCTCATTTAGCATTACAGAATGTAATTTTCTGTCATCTCTTAAGCATTGGTTAAGTGAAATTGTTTTCATTATTATAGTAATTATTGAGAAAATGTACAGCTCATTGGGGTAGAATATGTTATATCGATACATATAAACAAGGTTTAATGATCCAATCAGGGTAAAATGTATTCATTTCCTCAGCTGTTTATCTATGTTAGTAAATTTTTTACCTAAAAATTTGGTTTTAGTGCTGAAGAAAATTTTATCATGATTGAGTTTAGAAGTATTTTCATTCAAATAATGAAGTTATATGTCTCTACATTATTTTATGTTTTTCTAAAAGTGTAAACCAGTGTAATCACATTGTATTTATTTGTTGTGGATAGATGGGTGAATGGATGGATGGATGAATGGATGGATGGATGGATGGATGGACTGAAGTATGTGTCACATAGCTCAGACTCTTTTCAAACTTTCTGAGTTACTAATTCTTTAGCTTCTGAATCTCCCGTTTCCACCTCTGTGATCCTAGAATTGCAGGCATGTTCTCCCATGCCAAGTGAAAGTTTCTAAAACCACTGAAATGTAGTTTTATGTAAAATAACTATGAAATGGCAAGTAGTGTCTTCAAACTATATCTATGAGACACTATGATATTAATTAAGCAATATGGAAGTTACTCATAGATGCCAACTTGACTAAGGCTAAGCTCATAGGTGTATCAGTGAAGAATTTTTGGTTAAAATTAGTTAAGACAAGTCCTGAAAGAGCCTCTGGGAGATTATCTAATTGAATAGGGAAGGAGTGGCCCATAGTGTGCGGGACTATTCCCTAGGTAGATGGATAAGTTGGAGAGATGATTCAGTATTTTGGCATGAAGGCAAGTGAGGAAGAATGTTCCTTCCCCAGGACATGGTATGGCAAGTTCCCTCTGCTCCTGATGTTATGAACTCTCCTACCAACACTGATGAGCACAACTAGGAATTTGTTCCTCTAAGGGCTCTGTATTCATTCAGCAACAGGAAGAAAGAGCTGTCACAAATATAATCTCTGAAATATGTCTTTCATATTTCAATTTAAACCATAGAGTGCATACAAATATTAGCAAATAATGTGGCGAGTCTTCCTCAAAATACAACTTTATAAGGTAACATAATGAATCTTTTTTTTATTAAAAATTTAATTATACATTTTAAAATTTTTTACCAGTTCCCTCCCTCCCCCCTTCTCCCCCTCCCCTTCCCCCAGTGCCTCCCCCCCAATTCCCAGAGAGTCCTTTATTGTGTACGCCTAACTCTCCTCTGGGTCCTCCTCTCCGATGACATATAAGGACCCAGTGGCATTTCCATAAGCCCTTTCTCTTGTTCCCCTTAAGCATAAGATCACTACTATGGCTGTCAATCCCTTGCCTCCAGGGGTCTCGGTGCCCTTAACAGATGCTAGACTTTATGAGGGCAACAGTGCGCTGGACATTGCGCAGGGCATGCAAAGTCACATTAGGATTCCTTTGGCCCCAACTATTGTTGAGAATCTTGCAAATCGTTGCTCCTCCCATCCTTTTGCTCTTACAATCTTACCGCCCCCTCTTCCGCAAATGTCCCTGAGCTCCAGGATGGGGAGAGATTAGGCTGTACTAGTTCTATGTGATTGATATAGAGTCTCTGAAGTTCTGGATTGTGGTTTGTTGATTTTCTTTTGCAGTTTTGCTGCTCCTGCAATTCCCTTCACTCCATTCTGCTGGGCACTGTATGTCACCCCCTGGCCAGAGACAAAAAGCTGTTAAACTGGAGTCTTGTTGTAATAGCACATTCAAGGGTAGATGTAATAAGAGTAGGAAACCTCACTGAGGGAGGGGTCCATCACCCATTTGCAAAATGATTACTTTTTATCTGCTAGACTATATGCCCTCCCCTTCTGGTGAGATCAGGAAAGAACGTCTGTGAACTTAACCAGGTTTCTCATTACTTACTTGCAGACCTTGATGGAGGCCTATTTTCTCTGCTGTAACATGGTCTCCTCTCTCCTTGTTTCTGGTGTGGCCCTCCTAACCCATCTCTCTTGTTCATAATCCTTGCAATTACTGTGTTACATAGGTTTACTTTTGAGTGTCTCAATGTGGGCTGGGTGAGTTTGGTACTAGGAGCCACCTATTAGGGAGTACATACAGCGCTTAATTTTCTGGGTTTGGGATACTTCACTTAATATAATTCTTTCTAATGACATCCATTTCCCAGCAAATTCCAGTAATTCATCATTTTTGATGGCTGAGTAGTACTCCATTGTATAGATGTACCACTGTTTCCTTATCCACTCGTCAACTGTTGGACATTTAGGTTGATTCCATGACTTTGCTATTGTAAACAGTACTGCTATGAACATGGTCGAGCTTGTGCTATCGAGGCGAACCTCTGCTGCATGGGGGGTTATTCCCAAAAGTGGGATAGCAGGGTCATACGGCATTTCAATCTTTAATTTCTTTAAGAATCTCCAGATGGCTCGCCAGAGTGGCTGTATGAGCCTGCATTCCCACCAACAATGTAGGAGAGTTCCCCTCTCTCCACATCCTCTCCAGCATTTGTCGTTGTTTGTATTGTGGATTTTTGCCATCCTGACCGGGGTGAGATGATATCTCAGGGAAGTTTTGATTTGCATTTCCCTGATGGCGAAGGAAGTGGAGCATTTTTTAAGATAATTGTTAGACATTTTAATTTCATCCCTGGTAAAGTTTCTTTGAAGGGCCCATTTTTTAATTGGGCCAGTGTTTTCCTTGGAGTTTAATTTTCTAAGTTCTTTGTGCACTCTGGACAGTAGAGCTCTGTCAGATATGTGGTTAGTGAAGATTTTCTCCCATTCTGTGGGTTGCCTTTGAGCTCGTGTGACAATCTCTTTATCTGAACAGAAGCTCTTTAATTTCACAAGATCCCAACTGTTGAGAGTTGGTAGCAGTGACTGTGCCATTGGATGTCTGTTTAGGAAGTGTTGGCCTAGCCCAATCAGCTCGAGAGAGTTCCCTATCCTTTCAACTATGGTTTTTAAAGTCTCTGGCCTGATATCAAGGTCCTTGATCCATTTGGAATTAAGTCTTGTACATGGTGACAAGTACGGGTCCAGCTTTAATCTTCTGCATGTGGAGATCCAGTTTTGCCAGCACCATTTGTTGAAGATGCTGTTCTTTTTCCATTGGATTCTTTGGGCCCCTTTGTCAAAGACCAAATGGCTGTAACTTTGTGGGCTTATATCTGGGTCTTCAATCCTTATCCATTGATCTGTGTGTCTATTTTGGAGCCAGTACCAGGCTGTCTTTATAACTATGGATTTGTAGTATAGACTTAGGTTTGGTATGGTAATACCTCCAGCTGTGTTTTTGTTACTCAGGATTGTTTTTGCTATCCTGGGTCTTTTGTGCCTCCATATGAACTTTGAGATTGTTTGGTCAACTTCTTTGAAGAATTGCTTTGGGATTTTGATTGGTATAGCATTGAATCTGTATATTGCCTTTGGTAGGATGGTCATTTTTACAATGTTGATTCTGCCAATCCAGGAACAAGGGAGGTCTTTCCACCTTCTGGTGTCTTCTGCTATTTCTTTCTTTAGGGTTTTAAAGTTTTCATTGTAAAGGTCTTTTACCTCCTTAGTTAGGTTTATACCAAGGTATTTCATTTTTTTAGGGGTTATCGTAAATGGCATGGTTTCTCTCAAGACTTTTTCACTTCTTTCATTCTGGGCATATAGGAAGGCCTCTGATTTTTGCACATTTATTTTGTATCCTGCCACCCTGCTGAACTTCTCAATTAGTTCCAGGAGCTTCCTGGTGGAGTTTTTGGGATCCCTCAGGTATAAGATCATGTCATCTGCAAATAGGGATAGCTTGATTTCTTCCTTGCCGATTTGAATCCCTCTTATGTCCCTTTCTTGCCTTATGGCTTCAGCTAAGACTTCAAGTACAATATTGAATAGAAGTGGTGAGAGTGGTCAGCCTTGTCTAGTTCCTGATCGAAGTGGGAATGCTTCCAATTGTTCCCCATTGAGCATAATCCTTGCTGTGGGCTTGTTGTATACAGCTTTTATTATATTGGTAAAGGTTCCTTCCATTCCTACTGTCTCTAGCGTTTTGATCATAAAAGGCTGTTGGATCTTGTCAAAAGCTTTTTCTGCATCTATCGAGAGTATCATGTGGTCTTGGACTTTGGACTGGTTTACATGATGAATTACATTTATTGATTTGCGTACGTTGAACCAACCTTGTGTGCCGGGGATGAAGCCTACTTGGTCCCCATGAATGATCTTTTTAATATGTTTTTGAATCCGATTTGCTAAGACTTTGTTGAGAATCTTTGCGTCTGTGTTCATCAGGGAGATCGGCCTATAGTTTTCTTTTTTAAGTGAATCTTTATTAGGTTTTGGGATTAAAACGATATTAGCTTCATAGAAGGAATTTGGTAGTGTTCCTTCCTTTGCTATTTGATGGAACAGTTTAAGGAGTATTGGTGTTATTGACTCCTTAAATGTCTGGTAGAACTCTGTGCTGAATCCATCTGGTCCAGGACATTTTTGCTGGGAAGATTCGAGATTACTTCCTCAATTTCCTTATATGTTATAGGACTATTTAAATAATTCACAACTTCCTGATTCAATTTAGGTAAGTTGTGTTTACTTAGAAATTCATCCATCTCTTTTGTGTTGTAATGAATCTTTAACAAGGAAAAGACAAATAATCTTCCTGGATAGAAAGATTCATTTGCACAAATATGGATTATTTTTTATTTTGAAGATTAAAGATAACTGTAATTTTTAAACTATTAATAAAATTTTAATGAAGATCTTTTATTTTATACAGTCATAAAGGAATAACAGAAACACCAACCAAAAAAGTATATGTCAAGTAAAGTTGATCTAAATATGAATATTTATTATGTGCATAATATGTAATGAAAAGATACATTGCTTATTTGATGTCTAAGTATCCTTTTGGAAATTAAATTATGTCCATACCATGGCTTGCAGCTAGGTTAAATTTCTGATTTCTAAATGAAAGCATATACATTATTTGAAAGTATTAAAAGTCAACATTTTAAAAATCTTTTAGTTGGAATATTTTAAACAATGATTCATAAGTCAAAATTAAATAAAATCTGACATGAAACCTTGAACTTAAGGATGTGAGAATTCATTCTCTTTCACACCTGTTTGAATAGTTATCTCTGTACTTTCTGAAGGTTCTTTGATAGTACACTTTCAAAGTTATAGGATTCATACATACTTTAGAAATTCATCCCCAGATGGAAAGGCCAATAGTGTAAAAGGCAAAATATGTTAACCACAGCATTGTTTGTAACATCAATTGCTCAGTGTACTGTGTTTGTACATGGAACTCCAAAGGAAACATGTTATTTAGTTATATGATATGTAATGGAATGAAACGAAGTGGAAATGTGGTATAGAATCACATGGGATGCAAATCTATTTTGTTTAAATATGCATGTCTCTATATATGTGTGTTTAATTCATTGGAAGAATTTTTAGCAAGATTTTAGGAGTGTTTACACTTTAATGCAAGTTACAATTCATTTGATTTACTCATTCAGTTAATCCTTTGGTTTCTACTTGTCAGAGAGGACTAGGAAGGAAAGGTTTTGTCAAGTTGCTTGAAGAGTTCAAACACCTAGTGGGCATGTTTCTATGTTGTCATGGTTTGATTTTTTCACTCATTTCACTTACTAGTTGATAAATATGTCATCTTTCACAATTTCTCAACATAAGCGCTGAGAGATGAGCCAGTTCTACTGTTTTCCTAGTGATAGTCATTTTTATTCATTCCCAAAATATTTATTGTACATTTGGTAAATGCCAGTCACTGTCCTTTGTTCTTGAACTAATTGGTGAATATTCAAAACAAAAAAACAAAAGCTCTGATCCAATGACATGCAATATTGACAGATGGGGATGCTTCATCAAACAAGACAAAGGATAGGAGGATAGTATAATGAATGGAAAATCCAATGGAAGAGTGCAAAGACATATTGGTGTTCAGTCTGTCACTAGTGGTAGCTGGAATAAAGTGTGTGTGTGTGTGTGTGTGTGTGTGTGTGTGTGTGTGGTATCAAGTACCAGGAGTTGTTATGTCCCTTTTGTCCAATAGTATTCACTAGGTTCCTTTCTCTGCTCTTCATTTTCTTGTGTCTAACCTATAAAACTCCTACATATGTAGTTTTAAAGACTAATCAGTTCCCAGATTTATCTGAAATTTCCCCTCCTACTTGATGCTAAATTAAGCAATTCTTATTTTTCATAGAATTTGTCAATAATTTTCTATTTTGTAACTGATTTTTTTAATCAGTTGTAAGGTTGCAAGGAAGAAACTCTGGAATAACTCTCCATTATTGCTTTATATTTAGTACTAAGCACTGTTCCAAACTTACGATAAGATGTACAGTAAATAATTTCAAATGCTTACTTACAATATCTCATTGCCTATGTTGAGCTTCTCATGGTTGGCATTATTAGAATGTGGAAGAATATGTAAACTAATATTTTTAAAGAAATTTTAGTCTGTAAGTAAACTTTTAAAGGAGGAAAATTTTTTTACTTTGAGCAGCATGATCTTTGACTATTGACATTTTCTACTAACAAAACACTGTTCAGTACAAAGAAGTTGTGATGGATAATCATTTTTATTTTTATTTTTCTAATTTTACAAATATATTGAGTACTTATCCCTGCTTCTCTCCATCCCCTCTTTCTCACATTTCCCTTTCTTCCCTTCATCAATCCATCCCACTCTCACCCACTCTCCTGCTTATCTGTTTCTGTGGACCACAAGGTTCCCTCTGGCTTGTCTACTCCTGTAGAGGTTCAGGCCACCAATTTGTATACCAATGTGACATACCAATTTGCCTCTTTTCAGGCCACCCCCATTGATAGGGTCATTTCCCTTCACTCATCCAACTATAGTCCCTAAGGTTTCCACTGTATGTTCCACTGTCTTCAGTACCTTGATAATCTATGGGGGCATGTTGGTATGTCAGTCATTATGCAATTTCAGATAAGGAAAAGTCTCACTGCACTAAGTTCCTGGATGCAGCAATCCTACCTTAAGTGAAATGTCTTGTCTAATGGTGAACCTTCCCATGATAGATAATCTTGGTTTGAAATTTGATGGGATGTAGAATGGCTGAGGAAAGTGACATCTCCCCATGTCTGCACCTAATTTCTGAAAAGTCTTTAGATGAGTTGTTATTCATAGATTCAATGATTATGTCTAATCTCCAATTTTCACCTGTTTTCTTTAATCTGAAATGGCTATGATACATTAAGGATGTATGTAATGTGTAAATACCTACATGTTGTTGAAAAATAGCTAAAAATGAATACTTATTCATTCATTTGTTATAGCAGGCCAACATTTGTTATCACCTATCTTAATTTCTTACCATCTAAAAGCATATATCCAATTTTTGAAGACTTTTTTATTCTTTGATACTTTCATACTAAATCAATGCATTTATATATTTTCACCACTTACTACCCAATTTCACATATTCCTCCTTGTCCCATTTCATGCTTTCTCTTTTACTTTAATGTCTTTTTGCATATATGGCCCGTGGGTCATTTGGAATGCTGGCATAAGCCTGCGTGCTTACAGGGATATGAATGACTTATCAGTGAGTAGATCATTGAATAAAGAAACTCCCTTTCTCCTGTGGGCATTAGGCTTAAACAGTATCTCGGGGAGTTATATTTGTTGAGATTTCCTTTCCATGGTGAAATGTTGATAGGTCATCTGTTGTGCATGTCTTGTAGAAATAGACATTGCTGCAGTGAATTCTCATATATAACAGCACTATAGTAAGTATTATCCTTCCCCATCCTTGGACTCTTCCTGCTTCTGCAAAAAGTTGGGATGGAGGTGGGTGATTTAGATGTCCTGTTTAGAACTTATCAGTCCACAGTCACTTATTCTTGGCGCTTTGGCCTGTTGTGCTTCTCTGCATTGAATGATTTCCTTAGAAAAGGATGTTCATTGATCAAGTACTGGGCACTTTTCTAATATAGGGTGCAATTTGCCATCAGGTACTTATGTTAATAATTAGTAGCATATTCTTTCTAGGGCCTATGTTTCCTCCTTCCCAGTTACTTGGCTTGGTTTATAGTGAGGCATCTGTTTCTCATTAAAAAGCAGGCTTAAACCCAATCAGAAAGCCTGTTAGTTACTCCTACTATATATGCCACTGTTGCACCAATGATCATCTCTCACCAGAATCGTTGTTACCATAGCTTGCGGAATTCACAGGTGGGTGAGATTGTTGAATGCTCTTGTGTCCTAGAAGCCTGTATCATATCTTTTGGCACTATGATAACTAAATGGCAAGGAGAAAGCTCCCATCGCCATTCCAGCTTGTTTTTTCCATGTCCTGTGATCCTGCCGTGTTGTGTCTTCGGTAATAAAGTCTTACTGTCAAGTTCTGGAGGGCACCCAAGAGCCTATATTGTTTTATGTGCCTTTGAGGCCTCTCTCACCAATAACTCATTAGGAAGCTTCCTAATACCTGGTATCAGGCATTTTATTTAATTGCCTATGGTGTCTGGTAGGAAAATCTCTGGGCATTTCTATTTTCTTCTCCTCTCTGTATTCCCCTGTATAAAGTATATCAGTTAATATTTTTTTAAAGTATGTTTTAACTTGAAATGTAGATGGTTTCTACCTTGCTGTATCTTACATTGTTTCTGTGAATGTTTACTCCCCCTACTTCCTATACTATATCTCCGTATTTCCCTCCTCCCCTAAAATTAATGGAAGAAAATTTTTTTTAATTTTTATTTTCCTGATTAATATTGAAGTTGACATTTGTGTGAGTGAATGTGTGTGCATATGTGTGATACACACATAAGAGGGCACGTGAGTGTGTGAGTCAGTGGAGACCTAAGGGTAACATCTGGAGTCATCCTCAATCAATTTCCCTCCTTGAGTGCTTTGCTCTCCAGATTCCCAGGCTCAACCTTCTAAGGCTGGAATTGTAGCCCGCTGCCATATCTGTCTATATTTCTGCTTAGGTCCTGGGAATCTGAACCCAGAATCTTTCGCTTATATGGCAAGAGCTTTAACCCCTAAGATATCTTCTCAGCCCCTGAAGTTGGAAATTTTTTACAGGCATTAGTATTTCTTTCTATCTTTCTAAGACCTTTGTTCAGGTTTTTGCCCATTTAAAAATTTTAAATTGTTAAGTAACAAATACATTTATTTTTAATACATGTGTACAAATATTTATCAACTATTGTGTGCTAGTGTGTGTGGCATCTGTGTCTTGTTAGATGTCTGTTGATTAAAAAATACAGTTTTTAATTTTATTGTGATGAAGCACCTTTTTTTTTTTAAAGTGATGGTTAAAGCAACCCTTCTTGTCTCAGGGCCCTGAAGATACTTTCCTGTAATTTTTTGGTGTGTTCAATTTCCTCTTACATTTAAACATTTTAAGATTTTCTGGGGGTGTGATTTCAGCACTTTTCTTTCATTGGCTCAAATGCCATCTTCATCTCAGCATTGTCCACATGGATCACCCGAAGTAAGATTATAATTCACATAGCAACTTCTTACCACTCCCCAGACCAGCTGTGCTCTCGTTGTTCCTGTTTATGACCTGCCGCCTCCTTTTTATCTGACCTCCTTCATCACTTCAGACAGAACTCAGGAGCAGCTGCAGCCATCTTAATATTCGACAGTTTTTAATTACTGACAAAATACTCAGAGATCTCATTCTACAACTTAATTTTTTCACCCTTGTAAGTAATTGTATTTTATCGATTATATAAAATGAATGTATAACTTTATAGTTATTTTTTCCAGTACATGACTGAAAAATCTTGTTCGTTTTTGAGCACACACTGTGCCTTTGAACATGTAAAGATGATTTTTCCCCATTAAAAAAAGATCTACTTTTCTTTTTTAGTCTTTGGTTATAAAAATCTCTAGAACTTTCCTTCCATGCCTTCCCTCATTTCTTTCTTTGAGCCTTGCCATTGTTAATTTTCATTGTCAACCTGACTTGTACACAGTAATTATTTTTTTTACTTTTTTTATTAATACATTTTTATTGTTATTTCAGCTCATACAAACTTAATAGGTACACCAGTTCCCTCCCTCCCTCATCCACCCCCATACTCCCTGCTCCCCCCTACTGCCCCCCCACCCGCCCTCCCCATCCCCCAGTGCCTTCCGCCTCAATACCCAGAGAGTCCTTTCTTGTGCATGCCTGATTTTCCTCCGGGCCCTCCTCTCCGATGACGTACAAGGACCCAGTGGCCTTTCCCTGAACCCTTTCCCGTGTTCACCTCAGGTATAGGAACACTGCTGTGGCTGCCAATCCTTTGCTTCCAAGGATCTTGGTGCCTTTAGCAGATGCAGACTTTGTGGGGTCAATAGTGTGTTGGACATTGCGCAGGGCATGCAAAGTCCAATTATGATTGCTTCAGCCCTAACTAGTATGGAGTATCTTACATATCATTGCTTCCCCCATCCTTTTGCTCTTACACTCTTACCGCCCCCTCTTCCGCAAATTTCCCTGAGCTTCAAGATGGGGAGAGATTAAGCTGGCCTAGTTCTAGGTGGTTGATATAGACTCTGAAGTTCTGGATTGTGGTTTGTTGATTTTCTTTTGCAGTTTTGCTGCTCCTGCAATGCCCTTCACTCCATCCTGGTGGGCATTGTATGTTTCCCCCTGGCCACAGACAAAAAGCTGTTAAACTAGAGTCTTGTGATAAAAGCACATTCAAAGGTAGATGTAATAAAAGTGGGAAACCACAGTGAGGGAGGGGTCTATCACCCATTTGCAAAATGGTTACTTTTTATCTGCCAGACTATATGCCCCCCTCTTCTGGTGAGATCATACCCCCTCAGTAGTAAATGATCAGGAACAAAAGTCTGTGAACTTAATCACATGTCTCATTACTTATTTGGGTCCTTGATGGAGGCTTATATTCTCTGCTGTAACATGGTCCCTTCTCCCCTTATTTCTGGTGTGGCCCTCCTACCCCATCACTCCTGTTCATAATCCTAGCAGTTACTATCTCTAGGTGGGCTGGGTGGGTTTGGTACTAGGAGCCACCTATTACGGAGTACATACAGCGCTTAATTTTCTGGGTCTGGGATACTTCACTTAATATAATTGTTTCTAATGACATCTATTTCCTGGCAAATTCCAGTAATTCATCATTTTTGATGGCTGAGTAGTACTCCATTGTATAGATGTACCACTGTTTCCTTATCCACTCGTCAACTGTTGGACATTTGGGCTGATTCCATGACTTTGCTATTGTAAACAGTGCTGCTATGAACATGGTCATGCTTGTGCTATCGAGGTGAACCTCTGCTGTATGGGGGGTTATTCCCAAAAGTGGAATAACAGGGTCATATGGCATTTCAATCTTTAATTTCTTTAAGAATCTCCAGATGGCTCGCCAGAGTGGCTGTATGAGCCTGCATTCCCACCAGCAATGTAGGAGAGTTCCCCTCTCTCCACATCCTCTCCAACATTTGTTGTTATTTGTATTGTGGATTTTTGCCATCCTGACCGGGGTGAGATGATATCTCAGGGAAGTTTTGATTTGCATTTCCCTGATGGCTAAGGAAGTGGAGCATTTTTTAAGATATTTGTTAGACAGATTAATTTCATCCCTGGTAAAGTTTCTATTAAGTTCCAGGGCCCATTTTTTAATTGGGCCATTGGTTTCATTGGTGTTTAGTTTTCTAAGTTCTTTGTGTACTCTGGACAGCAGAGTTCTATCAGATGTGTGGTTAGTGAAGATTTTCTCCAATTCTGTGGGTTGTTTTTGAACTCGTGTTACAATCTCTTTATCTGAACAGAAGCTCTTTAATTTCACAAGATCCCAACTGTTGAGGGTTGGTAGCAGTGACTGTGCCATTGGATGTCGGTTTAGGAAATGTTGGCCTAGTCCAATCAGCTTGAGGGAGTTCCCTATCCTTTGAACTATGGTTTTTATAGTCTCTGGCCTGATATCAAGGTCCTTGATCCATTTGGAATTAAGTCTTGTACATGGTGACAAGTACGAGTCCAGCTTTAATCTTCTGCATGTGGAGATCCAGTTTTGCCAGCACCATTTGTTGAAGATGCTGTTCTTTTTCCATTGGATTCTTTGGGCCCCTTTGTCAAAGACCAAATGGCTGTAACTTTGTGGGCTTATATCTGGGTCTTCAATCCTTATCCATTGATCTGTGTGTCTATTTTAGAGCCAGTACCAGGCTGTCTTTATAACTATGGATTTGTAGTATAGACTTAGGTTTGGTATGGCTATACCTCCAGCAGTGTTTTTGTTACTCAGGATTGTTTTTGCTATCCTGGGTCTTTTGTGCCTCCATATGAACTTTGAGATTGTTTGGTCAACTTCTTTGAAGAATTGCTTTGGGATTTTGATTGCTATAGCATTGAATCTGTATATTGCATTTGGTAGGATGGTCATTTTTACGATATTGATTCTGCCAATCCAGGAACAAGGGAGGTCTTTCCACCTTCTGGTGTCTTCTGCTATTTCTTTCTTTAGGGTTTTAAAGTTTTCATTGTAAAGGTCTTTTACCTCCTTAGTTAGGTTTATACCAAGGTATTTCATTTGTTTAGGGGCTATAGTAAATGGGATTGTTTCTCTCAAGGCTTTTTCACTTCTTTCATTCTGGGCATATAGGAAGGCCTCTGATTTTTGCACATTATTTTGTATCCTGCCACCCTGCTGAACTTCTCAATTAGTTCCAGGAGCTTCCTGGTGGAGTTTTTGGGATCACTCAGGTATAAGATCATGTCATCTGCAAATAGGGATAATTTGACTTCTTCCTTGCTGATTTTAATCCCTCTTATGTCCCTTTCTTGTCTTATGGCTTCAGCTAAGTCTTCAAGTACAATATTGAATAGAAGTGGTGAGAGTGGACAGCCTTGTCTAGTTCCTGATCGAAGTGGGAATGCTTCCAATTGTTCCCCATTGAGCATAATCGTTGCTGTGGGCTTGATGTATACAGCTTTTATTATATTGATAAAGGTTCCTTCCATTCCTACTGTCTCCAGCGTTTTGATCTTGTCAAAAGCTTTTTCTGCATCTATCGAGAGTATCATGTGGTCTTGGACTTTGGACTGGTTTACATGATGAATTACACTTATTGATTTGTGTATGTTGAACCAACCTTGTGTGCGGGGATGAAGCCTATTGGTCCCTGTAAATGATCTTTTTGATATGTTTTTGAATCCGATTTGCTAAGACTTTGTTGAGAATCTTTGCGTCTGTGTTCATCAGAGAGATCGGCCTATAGTTTTCTTTTTTAAGTGAATCTTTATTAGGTTTTGGGATTAAAACGATATTAGCTTCATAGAAGGAATTTGGTAGTGTTCCTTCCTTTGCTATTTGATGGAACAGTAAGGAGTATTGGTATTATTAACTCCTTAAATGTCTGGTAGAACTCTGTGCTGAATCCATCTAGTCTAGGACATTTTTTGGTGGGAAGATTTGAGATTACTTCTTCAATTTCCTTATATGTTATAGGACTATTTAAATAATTCACAACTTCCTGATTCAATTTAGGTAAGTTGTGTTTACTTAGAAATACATCCATCTCTTTTGTGTTGTCAAACTTCACAGAGTATAAGTTTTTGAAATATGATGTTATAATACTCTGGATTTCTTGGGTATCAGTAGTGATAACTCCATGTTCATTTCTGATTTTGTGAATTTGGGTTTTCTTTCTCCTGCTTTTGGTTAATTTAGCTAGGGGTGTATCAATCTTATTGATTTTTTCAAAGAACCAGCTTTTTGACTGGTTGATTTTTTCTATCGTTTTCTTAATCTCGATTTCAGATATTTCTCCCCTTATTTTGCTAATCTCCTCTCTTCTACTACTTTTGGGATCAGATTGCTCTAGTTTCTCTAAAGCTTTAAGCTGCATTGTTAAGTTGTTTATTTCTGATGTTTCCATTTTTTTGATGCAGGCATTAAGAGCTATGAATTTACCTCTTAGAACAGCTTTCATTGTGTCCCAGAGATTTTGGTAAGTTGTATTTTCGTTATCATTCACTTTCAGGAAATCTTGAATTTCCTTTTTAATTTCTTCCTGAATCCAGTTCTCATTCAGCCTCATATTGTTAAGTTTCCAGGAGTTAGTGTATTTTCTCTTGTTTGATGTGTTGTGGATGTCCAGCTTTAGGCCGTGGTGGTCTGATAGGGCACAGGTTAGAATTTCAACTTTTTTGTATATGTGTACATTCGTTTTGTGGCCCAATATGTGATCTGTTTTGGAGTAAGTTCCGTGTGCTGCTGAGAAGAATGTGTATTCTTTTGTGCGTGGGTGAAAAGTTCGATAGAGATCTGTAAGGTCCATTTCTTTAAGGGTTTGATTAAGTTCCAAAGTGTCTCAGTTAAGCTTTTGACCTGTTGATCTATCCCATGTTGAGAGGGCGGTGTTGAAGTCCCCAAGAATTATCATTTGGGGGTTGATTTCTTGCTTTAGACGCTGAAGGGTTTTTTAATGAATGTGGAGGGGCCCGTATTGGGTGCATATATATTCAGTATTGTGAAGTCTTCCTAGTGAATTGTACCTGTGACTAAAATGTAGTATCCATCCGTGTCTCTTATAATTTTCTTTGGTTTGAAGTCCACTTTGTCTGATAGCATAATGGCTACCCCTGCCTGTTTTATGCTTCCATTTGCTTGTAGAATTGTTGACCAGCCTTTTATTTTTAGAGCGTGCCTATCTTTTGTGGTGAGATGGGTTTCCTGCAGGCAGCAGATAAATGGATTGTGATTTTTAATCCAAGTTTGTAATCTGTGTCTCTTGATCGGTGAATTAATTCCATTAACATTTAGTGTTATAATGGAGAAACTATTTTTAATTCCAGACATTTATTGTGTTTAGTAGTTTTTATAATTATATTGCTTCACTTTTAATGGTGTTATATTTGCCTTCTGTTCTCTTGGATATGCCTGTTTTTTTCTTCACGCTTGAGTATCATTTCTAGCATTTTTTGAAGGCCTGGTTTGGTGGACATGTATCCCTTCAAGTTGTCTTTGTGCTGGAAAATTTTTCTTTCTCCCTCGATCATGACTGATAGTTTTGCAGGGTAAATCAGCCTGGGTTGACATTTTTGCTCATTCTATACTTGAAGTATGTCTCTCCAAGCTCTTCTTGCTTTTACTGTTTTGACTGAGAAGTCATTTGTTATTTTAATAGGTTTACCTTTAAAAGTGACTTGTTTTTTCTCCCTTGAAGCTCTCAGCACCAGTTCTTTATCTTGAATGTGGAGTGTTTTAACTATTACTAGCCGTGGCGTGCTTCTGTTTTGGTCGTATCTGTTTGGGGTGCGGAATGCCTCTTGTATATGGATGGGCCTCTCTTTCTTTAGATGAGGAAAGTTTTCCTTGATGATTGTTTGAAAAATTTCCTCAGGGGTGGTATTTTGAGATTCTTCCTCTGGTATTCCATGAATACGCATGTTAGGCTTCTTCAGGATGTCCCATATCTCTTGGATATTTCTCTCAAGTATCTTTTTGGCTTTAACCACCTCTTCCATTGAGCTGGTTAGTACTCCCACTTTATCTTCAAGGTCTGAAATTCTGTTTTCTGCTTCCTTAGTTCTGTTGATAAGACTCTCTGTGGCGTTCTGGGTTAAAGATAACTTGTCTTGTAGCTCAGTTTTAAATTCTGCTTGAGTCTGTTTTAACTGCTCTATGCCAGTTTTTGTTTCTTGCACTGTTTTTCTCAACTCCTCCAAATTTTTTTCTGTTGTGTTCCTCTTCAAAGGGATTGATTCGATTATGTAATTCCTCCCTGATTTCCTCTTTCATAGTATTGAACATGGTAATGATCATATTTTGAAAGTCGTTATCCTGGGTCAGGCTTTCTTGGCCTTTTTCCGCGGGTTTGTTCTGGTTTGAGTCTAACATTATGGGATTAATTCCTTCAGTGGGAAATTTATTTACTTGAGTGTTGCTTCTCATGGATTTGCACTTTGACTTTGGCATTGTCATTTTAACTCTTAAGATCTTTCAATTTCACTAAACTGAATTGTTTGGCCTGGGGTTCTGGGGGTGGGCAGGGACAGAGCTTACCTAGGTCATGGGTGAGGCCCGGCTGGACCCTGTGTGTGTCCCGAGGGGCGGAGCGGGGTGGGGTAAAGGGAGGATGGGGGCGTCGGTGTGGAGCTATTTAACTATTTAACTGGAGGGCAGCTGGGGCGGGGCCCGGGCACAGGGGGAGGTCCTCCTAGTCCCTCGGCCCTGTGCGTGGCTCTGGCTGTATGGTGGGAGTAGGAGCCGGGTCCCTTTGGACTGACCTGGGGTCCTGGTGGGTGGGCACGGCGGAGACTTACCTAGGTCGCCGGGTGAGGCCCAGCTGGATGGTGCGCGTGTGTCTGACAGGTGGAGCGGGGTGGGGTAAAGGGCCACAGTAATTATTTCTGAGTGTTCCTGAGGGCGTTTCCAAGGAGGCCTCACTGGGGTGGAAAGTCCTGCCACCACACCTAGAGCTGCTCTCGTCCCCACACCTCACCAGCCATAATAAAGCTACAGGAACTTTAAGTTGCTTTTGTCAGGCATTTCATCATAGCACTGAGAAAATTGAGGGATAAGAAGCTCTTATGACAGTAGTCCCATCTTAGCTTTGGCTTTACTTTCAAATGTTTCAGTTATACAAGTTCTGTCAGAGTTCTTATATAAAAATATTAAGTTAAAATTTTCAGAAATAAATAATTCAAAGTTTCCAACATAATTCTATTCTGAGGAAAATGATAAAACTTCCTTCCTTCTGGGTTGTGAGTCATGCCTTGTCCAGTGTTCAGAGGAACCCTATGTGCGACCTGTTATTTGGCTACCCATTAACTGACTTGCTGATCAGCCCAACCGTAATGATATGCTTGTACTCTAGTACAATTTTATTGATTTTGTTGGTTCTATGTGCAAGAGTAGTGTTGCTGGCAGTGTGTGACCCGCTGTAGAGAAGGCACTTCCTATAAACCAAGAGGCTAAAGCCCTTGACTTAATAAAGAGGAAAAAGATTATGCAGAAATTTCAAAGGTTCATTGAAAGATATTGTTTATATTCTTATTGTACCTAATATATAGGTTATACTTTCATATGAATTATAGGTTTAAACAAGCAGTATGCTTAAGGTTCAGTTCTGTTTATAGATCTATACATGCAGTAGTATGTGTTGTATAGTCTCCTTTTAAAAGGAAAGACCATTGAATTTTATCTCATGTTGACTTTCTTGATTGTATATTTTTAAATAAGCTCAATATTTTGAGAAGTCTTCTTGTTTTATATTTCACCATGTTTCTTGACATGGTATCTTGCATGGAACAGTTTGTCAATCAGCATTAGCAATTATTCATTGAGATTAGTATAAGAAAGCCATATTACAAAAGAAATGTCTGTTTAGAAGTTTTCACAAAGTTAGATGTTGAGAAATATCTTCTAAAACAATTAAAATATAGTGCAATTTCTTTAAAAGATGCTATGTTTTAAGGGCAAATGTATATCTAAGATCACATTCTCCTGTCAGAATTAGAAATAATAGAAACTAATTTTTCCAATTCATATTTTTTCAATGTCTTCCCTATAAAAGAACAATTTTAAAAAGTCCTCATAAATTGTATTCTTTATTATAGTTTGTGTAAGAATTAAGGCAGCAAACAATGAGAAAATATATTATTTTAATCTGCTATTTATTAATTCATTTAATTTAAATGCAAATTATATGTTTTAATAATCATAAATTGCTTGGCATCAGGTTGTTCCTAGTAATGAGCTGTTCAAGAGACTGAACTTTTTTGAAATTCTAATAAAGCATTCTATGAAACCTTCTTCCTTTGTGAGCATTGCCGTCCCATGAAACATCCTGAAATATGTAGTTGAAATGATTTGAAACCTCAGAAGAAGACGGTTTGGAAAAGGGACCACCCTGACTTCATGGCCAGATCTGAACGCTGAGTTAAGAAGCAAGCACAGATCAATCTGTGCAAAGATTTCACTTGTGATCATCAGCAAACATAGGCCCTCTCACCAGTAGGTGTCAGAAGTCATGTGATGGACACTAATGATGTCTGCTGCCTTTCATCATCTGTCAGAGACAAGTCACTTTTTTTTTTCCACACCAACAGTTAAGAACATTTAATGAAACAAAACAGCATTATCGAGCTCCAGGTTCCCTGTCTTCTTTGTCCTAGAAATGAGGCTCCAGGTTCATTAAATTGTAGCTTGTGGAGGTATACCACAATTAGAGTCTGTCTACTAAAGCAAAAATTATAATAAGATCCCAAAGCATGGCGTTAATGTATACTGCCTTCTGTCTCTGTTTCAGATTTCAAATCAATCCAGCAAATATCTCAGATTTAGATTATATATATATACATGTGTATATGTATGCATATGTATTTATATGTATACATTTATAACGTCATTCCTTTATACACTTTTGTATGTTAATTACTAAAAAGACTAATAAAAATCTTATTGCCTAGACATCCCCTGATACTTTTTGATAGTCTTTGTTTTGCCATTAACTTTGAATAGTTTAGGAGTTATTCATATTCATACAAAATATTCGATTCATTTTGTCCCAATTCTCTTCCTATGACCACAGTAGTACATAATTTTTGCTGTCTTAGACCAAAATATATATAGATATAGGCAGAAAGAGAACCATTATGTTGCCGTATTCTTTTTTTATTTATGTTTTAACAAATACATATTGCTTCTCTGACATGTGAGATTTATTTATGTTTTAACAAATACATAGAGCTTCTCTGATATAGTTACTGTTTGGTAATTGGAAGTGTAGCAATGAGCTACGCCTAAGGGTTCCCTCTCCACCCAGAGCCGGGGCACTGACTTCCCTTCTGTGTTTGACCTTCTCAGCCATCTCTCTCACATCTGTTCCAATGGTGCCCACTTCAGTAGTTGGCCCTAACCATTCTATTTGAAATTTTAGCCCAAAGCATCATCGTGCCCCAGAATTCCCAATGCACTTGCCACAGTCATTTCTTCACTACTTCACACTTCATGCTGAACATTATTCATATTATGAATACCACCTATTTTCATTTTTTCACCACTTGAATGGGTACTGGCTGTTTTCACACTTCATATGTATTTCTCCCCATGCCTTTGCCTGGTTGTTAATGTACTTGATATGCTGCACCTAGTGGCTAGTCTATAAATCTTCAAAACTTATCTGTTGGGTATTTAATAGGGGATGTCAGAAACTTAAAACCTGAACTTTGAAGAGACATTAAAGATGGAAATAAAAGTTCGGAAGTCACATAGGATAGACTTTTATTTTACTTCATAAAATTGAAAGAAGTCCCATAGGGAATGAGTGGAACAGAGAAGAGGCCCTAGAGGGGAAAGCCCGAGGAGGGAAATCAGTGAAGAAGCCTGGAGAAAGGATAGGAGCAACTCACTACTAAGAGGCAGGAAAGGAAACCCACTTGGCACGAACCCCATGCCCCATCTGAAAATGTGAAAAATGAGGGACTGGCCCACTTTTGTAACTTTTCTTTTTTAAAACTTTATTCATTTATTGTGTGTGTGTGTGTGTGTGTGTGTGTGTGTGTGTGTGTATTAGAGTACACTGTATGTCCCTGTGGAGATCCAAGGGTGAATCATCCTGAATTGCTTCTACCTCCTTTTTGCTTCACTCGTATCTCTCAGGCTCTGCCCACCAAGGTCAGAAGTACAGGCTACTGCTATTTCTGCCTGTCATCTTTATGTGGGACCTGGGATCCAAACTCAGGACCTTCTGCTTGCAGAGGCAGAGTCTTAACCCCTAAGCCATCTCCAGTCCCTCTATTTTGTAACTTCTAACTTCATTACAAGTATAAAGATTTTACTCTTTGGAAATTTAGGTGTATTTAGTCACATTATAATACAACCAATATCTTAAGTGCCTTAAGATTCACAAATTCCAAGGAGGGTATAAAATGCAAACTCTACTTTAGAAAGCATTGATTGAGACAAGTTTCTTTTTTTTTTTTTCAATTTGACACAAGAACATATCACTTTTATTTACTTTTTTTTACATTTTTTATTATTATTTCCGCTCATACAAACTTAATAGGTACACCGGTTCCCTCCCTCCCTCCTCCTCCCCCTGACCCCCCTACTCCCCCTCCCCTCACCCCTTCCTCCTCAACCCCCAGTGCCTCCCCCCCCAATCCCCGGAGAATCCTTTAATGTGCATGCCTGACTCTCCTCTGGGCCCTTCTCTCCAATGACGTTCAAGGACCCAGTGGCATTTCCCTGAACCCTTTCCTGTGTTCTCCTTAAGCATAGGAACACTACTGTGGCTGTCAATCCCTTGCCTCCAAGGATCTTGGTGCCTTTAGCAAATGCTATACTTTGTGGGGTCAATAGTGTGTGGGACATTGTGCAGGGCATGCAAAATCCAATTATGATTGCTTCGGGAAATTTGCGGAAGAGTGGGCGGTAAGATTGTAAAGAGCACAATGATATGCAAGAGACAAGTTTCAAAACAGGATCAGCTTCAGATCATCTGTGGGATCCGTGGCTTTACTCTTCAGCTTGCGCATGGCGTCATGTGTTGGTAACCCACATTCCTGCGACAACACCGCTATCCTGCTTCACCCCTCTTCCTTCCCTTCCACCGCATGTTGCCTGCTGGCTTCACAACTGGGCTCTGCCTCACCTGTGCTTGCTTACTTGGCACTGTCTCATTCCTTCTGCCGAGTATCTTACTCAGGTCTTCAGTACTCTGTTCATCGTGACCGAATGTCATGTAAGACTTTCACGTAAGACTCATCTGTCGTCCATCTTCATATGTGTTCCTTCCTTCCTTTCCTTCCTCCCCTCTTGCCCTTTGATTAATGGCTTCATGTTGCCTCCATGTCTTCTCTAGCCAAGATTAATGATATTCTCATGAATGGTTAACTGGCTATGTTTTATAAATGGTGTTTTCCTATCTTTTCACTGGCCTTTTTGATTCCTGATTTGCTCACATGTGGAAGTCATCTTCTTCACACCTTTCATTACATCTGTCTTCTGCCACACCATATTGTCCTGCCTTTGACTTCCTGGTTCTCTGCAGCTCCCTTTTATTTCTCTGACTCTAAGTGTCATTGATCCTCGAAGTTAAGTCTAGGTTCTCTGTAAGTGTTGTTATTTTTTTTTTTTTTTTATTCAACAGTGTGTATGTGCGCGCGCGCGTCTGTGTGTGTGTGTGTCTGTGTGTGTCTGTGTATGTGTAGAACCACGGACGAATTCGTGAACCACCATGGACGCCTCCACCTCCTTCTGCCCTGGGATTCACAGGTTCCGCCCTACCAGGACCAGAAGCGCAGGCCGCCCCCGCTTCCGTCTGGCGTCTATATGTGGGATCTGGGATCCGAACTCGGGACCTTCCGCCTGCAAGGCAGAGGCTTAACCCCTGAGCCACCTCTCCAGCCCCAAGTGTTGTTATTCTATGTGAGCCCCTTGTTCCAAACCAGTCATTTCCTTCTTTCTCAAAGCTCACCTGTGTAATCCCTATCTCCTTTCATCACTCTGTACCTAATTTCTAGGCTCTAGCCAGGATTTGCCACCAACACAGTAACAGACCTTTAGTACAGGTGCTTCAAGACCGATTTTAAGTGATGCTTTTTATTCCTTCTAGAGCATTTCAACTTTCACCTTTCCTAAGCCATTTTCACAGCCCACCAGGGATTAGAGTCAAGTATACAATCTGTTATTTCACTGCCATTTAACACCAGGTCTAACTCATTTTTCTTACACCGGCCCTGCATATAATCAATATTTTTCTTTTTTTCATAAATAAGAATATCTGATTCATCACTAAATCACTAAAAAAATCACTAAAAAATGTGATTTGTGTTAAGGTCCAAATTGTCTAGCATACTTCCAATTTGTAAGAGAAAACTAGTACCAATCATGTTGAATGAACAATAGTTCATAAAATATCTCAGTGAATAGTAGGTATGGTCACAGAAAAGCAGATGTGTTCTGCATAAATCTAAATAACTAACACCAAGTTATAAAGACACATGTACAAATTCAAATAATAGTGGTTGTTTTAATTGCTTTCATTGAATCATTTATATATATACATCAGCATGTGTTCATATAATGTTTTAGACATTTATTATATATGATTTTACAGTTCCCTGAATATCTTGGCAGAGTTCATTCTGAAATAAAATTAGCATTAATGATTATTAATAACATCTTAATGGAGCATTTTATTAACATGTGAGATTAGAGCTTTCTCGTATGATAATTTCTCTTAACAGTTTGAGATTATCATGCCGTTATATTAGCCCCTTTCTTTAAGCATTGCCTGGGCTTGCTACTACCAAGACCAACAGACTCAATTAGCTGGAATAATAATAGTAATAGTAGTCTATCGGTTATGAGGTGCTGAGCCACCGTGCAGCATCAGTTACATGCATTACATCTTTGGAGACCATGTTGACATTCACAGTTTATATTAAGAAACTGATTCTTAGGTGAGTTAAGTAAGTTTTCAATATCAAAATATAGAAGAGATGTCTCCAACTTTCCAAAAGTGTGTGATTCAAGAATCGACTTTCATCTGTGCTTGCTTAGATTCTATATCTCTGCTTCCAATGCAAGTTAGATAAGAGGTCATTGTGTCCATATACTCTTCCCATTTTAATATTTAGAATATAAAGTTATTTTATAGTCTATGTACAGGAAAAAAGACTTCAGTACGACCAATTGGAATTTCCAAATGCACTGTGATGGGCAGGGTACTCACTGTATTTCCATGGTGTTTATTTGAGAAACTCTAGCTTAAAATAAATTAAGGGGGCTGGAGAGGTAGCTCAGGGGTTAAGCCTCTGCCTTGCAGGCGGAAAATCCTGAGTTGAGTTTGGATCCTAGACCCCATGTATAGACGCAGGGGAGAAGCGGGGGTGGCCTGCGTTTCTGGTCCTGGTAGGGAGGAGCCTGTGAATCCCGGGGCAGAGTAAAGAAGGAGGAGGTGGAGGCGTCCATGGTGGTTCCTGAATTTGTCAGTGGTTCTACACACACACACACGCACACACACCCACATACACACACACACTCACAATTGAATAAAATAAAATTTAAAAAAATCTTTAAAAAAAATTAAGCCTCGGCTTAGATTTCAGTGTATATGAACTGGCTTTATTTGTGTTGGGGAGGGGTTGGATAGGTGGGTACCTTTTCATATGTGCTTGTGTGTGCATGTATACATGTCTATGTGTATGTGCAAATATCCACATCTATCGTATATGTGCAGAGGTAAGATGTCAATAGCAGGTGTATTCTGTCATTCACGTTATTTTCTGAAACAGGGTCTTTCACTTAAAACTGGAGCTCACTAATTGACTAAAGTTGCTGGCCAGAAAACCTCCAGGGTTTTTTTTTTTTATTTCTATCTCTCCAGCACTGGAGATCTGAACTCAGTTTCTCATGCCTGTTCAACATGCTATTTACATACTGAAACATCTCTACAACTTGACAGAACTTCATTTTAAGTATTCCCAAAAATATTGTAAAGACCCTTTTCTAGACTCAGCAGAGTCAGTTCTGTAATACTCATTTAAACATCAGACTAATTCGCCCACCTATATATAGTCCTCCAAAATGTTGAAGTGAAAATTACATTTTTTATGTTTTCCTTTAAGTGTATCCAAGCAGAGTGATGAACTGATACTGTTTGCCTAATTGCTGAATAAGTAACATCTGAAGCCTAGGAGACTTGAATACAATTGAGATCTATTAATCACACTTTCCATTAGGATGTTGTTGCAATTGACCTTCTTCCACTGTTCATCCCACCTTCCTTATTTGAAGATCATTTGCTTTGACAAGGGAGACAGAAGAGTTACTAGACTCTTCTGTTGTATATTAGTTAGTCTCATGTGACAGACCTGACAATAGGCTAACTGGGGCCATCCCTTCTTTCCACTTATTTTCACATAAAATAAAGCTTTAATATTTATCCAAATCAATTTTTACTCATCTCAACTCATTCGAAGTTTAGTTTCTCTGACTGTATTGTTTAGAAGTCCCTGGTCATTTTTTTTTTAAAGGGATAGTATATGCTCTTTAGTATACACTTATTTAAGATCTATTAGAAAAAAAACTTCAGAAATATGTGAGCTCTAAATTTATGATTTTGGATCATTCTGAATCATTTACATAAAGTGCTCTGAAAATCTAGTCAAAATTGTGCCTATCCTTTCCTGAAAAAAATTAGTGATACATGCAAATTTCATATAAGCTCAGGGAGTATATAAACCACTGACTTTCGTTTTTGTGTCCTTCTGGACCAAAATCTGATCAAAACTCCTATTACTGAGATATTCTCACTTTGATCTTCATTCAGATTATGAAATTTTTATTAGAGAAACTTAATTAATATAAATAATTTAGTTTTAATAATTTTGTTTTAAGGTCTCATATCATGGGTTCATGCCCATCCTTACTGAGAATACTGAAGAATGTCCTCATTTAGTTCCTCCTTGGATTGTCTACCACAGCTGTTTTATATTATCTGTTCATTTAAGGAAATATGAATAATTTAAAATGGTAGCAGCTTTAAAGTATAATGTTAATCCACTTAATATCTTGAAGTCACTGTGTTTGTGTTTATTCAATGTGATCAGAGTTTACCACATGGTTTACTTGCTTTTCTTTACAAATTCATTATGGCATTTTTCAGAACACAATTTGTTTATGTTTCTCTCTCCCTTTTCTCCCCTTCCTTTGGCTCCCCCTTCCCTTCATTGGCATCCTCCCTCCCTCGTTGGGTTCCACTTCTCCAGTAGTCCCTTTTCTCTTTCATATAACATGTACCCTCCCACTTCTCAACAGTATCTAGGATTATATTCTCAATATCTAGCACAATGTCTTGTTTGCATACATGCAGCAATTAAAAGTTAGAATCTGCATATGAAAAAGAGCATGTGTGTTTTGTCTTTCTGAGATGAGGTCACCTCATGTAATACAATCTTTTCCAGTTTTATGCTTTTTCCTGGAAATTTATCATTTCATTTTTGCTAACAACTGAATATAATTTCATTGAGTATATAGGACCCATTTTCTTCACCCATTCTTCTGTTGATATATACATAGGCTAGTTCTATATACTTGCAATTGCAAATAGTGCAGCAGTAAACAGAGACGGGCAAGTATCTCCGTGGTAGGAATCACAGACCTTTGGAAATAGTTACAGGGGCTTTTAGTACTGAAAATTAGATGGGAATATCTGCTCCCCAGTGGCAGGAATATTTTTGGTTTTGATAATGTTGTTCCTTTATTACTCAGTTACGATGGTGCCTATACATAGTAGGTGTCAGTGAGTAATTATTATGTGAGTCAGTAACGAATACAACATTCTTAACTGATGGTATGCTTGGAAATGATTTTTAATCATAGTTATTACAATAATTAAAATGAAATCATCACAGGTCAATAATTCTCACCAAGGTTTCTTTTGGTTGAACCTCACGTGGAACATATACTTTGTTCCTTGTTGATTCTTTTCCTTATTTTGGTTATTAGTTCCTCAGCAATACTTTTCCTGGCAAAGTGTAACTTAACAAATTTCGTTCTTGTCCAAAGCCAGAGAAGAACACTATAGTACATTTTCTGAGCTCTTTTACAAGCTGAAATTACCTTATCCATGTGTTTAATTTGCAGTTTATCTCTTTCCTCCACAAGATAAGTTTTCTGAGAACTGTCTACTGAGCTATTTACAGTGTCAGGCACAAAGTAGGCCCAGAGCAAGCATTTCTAAATTCCCAATAGTGCTATGTGATGCTTCCCTCTTTTCCAATGAATGCCTGCCACCAGTGTACTCTCAGCCCACAGAGCTTACAATTCTGCTTCCTCTACAAGGTCAGCTAACTTCATTTTATTTCTGGTGACAACCCTGACAACTGTTCCTCAGATGCTCTCTCTCTCTCTCTGTCTCTCTCTCTCTCTGTCTCTCTCTCCTCTCTCTCTCTCTCTGTCTGTCTCTCTCTGTCTGTCTGTCTGTCTCTCTCTCTCTCTCTCTCTCTCTCTCTCTCACACACACACACACATACACACACACACTTTAAACATGTTTATGATCTTTGTAACAGAGACAACTGATTACCAAATGTTTTCCATTTTATTCTTATAAATGGAACCCAAGTATCTACCATGCTCTGTGGAACCAATAATTAAGAGGGGGACAAAGCAATCCAACCCCGGGGAATGGATTCTGATTACCTCAGGTCAACCAAATGGACTCACTCACTTTCCCAGTGATTGCTTTGAGTAGAGATATGAGTCTAGATAGTGAAGTGTAGCTTATCAAGGTAATCTTTAAAATTTCCATAAATCTGTAAATATTTAGAGGTATGACATTGGTGTGATCCCCAAAGAGCTCCAGAGATTCCTGAGATGAATGAGTACAAGAGAGCAAGAATGAGAGAAAAGGATAATGAACAAATATAGGAGAGTGAGTTAATGAGGATAAAATTATGAGAAAGACATAAAATTATGAGAAAGACTTCCAGAGAGAAGTTTGACATGCATACTAAAGAATGCTCCAGAATGGAGGGAGGGCCCTGGGAGAAAGAGAGGGAGGGGGGAAAGGAAGGGGAAAAGGGGGGAGGGAGAAAGAGGGTCCAGGGAGGTGTGGAGGGAGAGAAGGGAATGGGGTACTTATCAACTTTGTATGAGTGGAAGAAATAAACAAAAGAAAGATATGAAGAACAGAAAATAATAACAGTAGACTGTACATAATGATTGGGTCACTGAATGAAATGAACTACACTAGTTTGTAAGATTAAACAAACAAAAATACCATTCTGTTTTTGATCTGACAGCAGAGGCCTTCCTTCAGAAGCAAGTTCAAAGATTTTTCTCCCTGCTTCTGACTGTTAAACAGCTAATAAATGCTTATTCAATTTATTAAAGAATCCAGATGTGTCATGGTTTGAAATGTAAGTCCCCCCCCACCCCACATGCTCATGGGTTTGAATCTTTAGTTGTTTGGGAAGGTCATAGCACCTTTAAGAGGTGGAGACTTGGTGGGGGGAAGGCAGTCACAAGGGGTGGGCCTTGAGGTTGATTAGCCCCATCCTACTTCCTAGGAAGGTCTACTCTTACAGTTGGCAGTTTGGGAACTTAGCTTCCTTGAAAAAAGGTCTTCCATGAAGATTTAGGCTGCCTCTAGCTTCTGCCACCCAGCCATGACTTTTCTACCATAATGGACTGTATGTATCTCCCCTCTGGAACCTTAAGCCGAATAAATTTTCTTTTTTCCCTTTAAGTTGTTTAAGTGAGTATGTCTCACAGCAACAGACAAGAGCAATTGCTACAAGATGTTCATATTATTTATTGGAAATGATGATTGGCCTTCATCATCAACTCAAGTGGACCCAGGATTCCCTAGGAGACACACTTCCATGAATTTTTGTGAGGGATTTCCAATAGGATAACCTAATGGGAGAGGACCTACCTCTACTGTGGATGGTACCTTCGAGGTGGGAGGGGATCAGATACAATGATGTCTGAGGGAGAAGCAGTGCTGTTACATCTGTCTTTCCCTCTTCCTGAGCAGGTGCATATGTCTCTGCTGCTGCCATCCAGCAGTGACATCTGATAGCTTCTTAGCCTTCCAGTAATACCGAATATTTGACACTGAATTGGGACATCTGAGACATCCAGATTCTTGAATCAAACAGCTACTTACTTGAGTTCTCTATCTTTGGAATATCTGGCCCTTTTTCATAAGCCAGTCCAATAAATCTTCTTTCATGTTTCACTTTGCTTCTTCTTTTCTAGAGAAAGCTGTCTAATATAGATTTGGGTACATATGAGAAGTAGGATAATTCCAGAGAAGCACCATTATAAGCATACATTCTTCTAATGGGCTTGGCAGTTTCTCAGCTGGGTCTCTCATTCAGCTTCCCCTAAGTAGATAAAGACTCTTTATAAGTAGATGAAGATAAGTAGATAAAGACAGAAGTGGCAATCTATGGGGCAAACTGTTCTAAGAATGATGAAAGATAAGTGATTTGATTTTCCTGGTTCACTACTTGTAAAATATGGTGCTGGGTTCAGTGGCTGCATATGTGATTTAAATATTTCTGGAAGTCTAAGTGGTACAGTTAGGTTGGCCAGATAGTCCTAGTGTCTCATGATGAAATTGTAAAGCCCAAGTATAAGGTTAGTGATGTGATTTTTTTCAGCTCTAAGCGTTCAAGGAACACTCCAGAGGGTTTTAAAAGTGCCCTGAGAAAGAGTCCTCTCTTCGGCAGCAGCCATGGGGCTGATGTTGCCGAGACAAACCAAACTCTCATCATGTGATTGGTTACTTATAACCCGAGTTTAAGTCACACCATTGAAGCACATCTTCAGTTAAAGTGAAGGAGCAAATTGAAAAGAGTAGATACTGTAACTTACGTGGAGATGTGTGATGAGGTTCAGGGCACTGAACTCTCTGCCAAGGAAGCATCCTCCCCACCTTTAGAGACAGCTCATCTCTCCATCTCACCTCCTGCCATATTCTCTGAGGAAACAGCCTTGTCTGAAGGACCTGCAAAACAAGACACTGCTGGTGTCCCTCAGGGTCTGTGATAGTTAATCCTGGGTGTCAACTTGAACATACCTGGCACTAACTAAAATCAGCTCTCGGACTACCTGAAGAGATTATCCAGATCAATACATTACAATACAAAGACCAGTCCTAAATCTGTCGGAACCTCCCGGTAGCAGACCAGATAAAAGGAACCATAAAACAGAAGACTTTGAGGAGAGACTCTCCAGGACTCATCCTGGACTCTCCAGGATGTTTGCAGTGATAGCCTGTCTCAGCTTCACCACCAGCATGTTGCCTCCTCCGTGAAAGACTGTTTCTCCTCTCTGGAAACCTAAGCGGAACAAACCTCCCTTTCCCCCTTAAGTTTCTTAGCTTTGAACGCTCTCTCATGGTACCAGTTAAGAGTAACTATTAGAGGGCCTGACCTCATCACTTACCTTTGCCTCTAGACCTATAATCAGACTCAAATGTCATCAGGTCTTTGCAGGTGAGGGACAGAGGGTGATCATAAGGAGGAATCCTAAAGAACTTCTTGAGCTTTCTCAGGCATACAAGCAGAAATCTGGAATGCATGCACGACGGGATTTTAGAATGTGAGTTAATAGTGCCAGAAATGTAAAACTACACCTGACTAAATTTAGGTCCATTGAGCAGATTCCAGATTTAATGTTGCAGCTTGCTCAGTTAATAAGGTGCTATTAGTTTCTTTGATTGGTTGACTCAAGTCTGGCTGAAAAGATGGCCTGCTTTGAATTAGCTGGACATGCCTGATATCCCTTAATGTGGATGAAAGGATTCACCAAGCTCAGGGAAATTGAAATGCTAGAGAAAATTTGCTATATGAAACCTACTCCGCCATAATAGGGGAGTCCAGAAAAATGCACTGTTCACTAATACTATAAGAAAAGGGTTTGTGAAAGGAACACTAGCATTTCCAGTTGGTTGCTTCCTGGCCAATTGAGATGTGATTCCCGCCTTGTGTATATTCTGTCATGAACTCCATGCCTTCTCTGCCACAATAAACTCTATTTAGGATCATGGTTTGAGAGGGCAGTTTAGTTGCTTTATACTAGCTATTTGGTCACAGAAACATGAAAAGTAATTGAAAACACTGTTAGGATTTAACAAACAATCTATGCCATAAGTATCCAGAATTCCAGAGATTTTGTGGCAATACATTTTTCCCTTAATCTTCTTCACGCTCAACCTGCATTTGCCTGACATCATCATGCCCTTCCTGTGATGAATGCCAAGGAATGGCCACAGGTGTCTGGCACATTCTGCTTGTGGCCGGGAGACCCATATTATTAGGATAATGACCAGGAGTCATCCTGCTTGGCTATGTGTTTGAAATCAAAACAAGAGCAAAACCAACATAAGTGCAGTTAATTTGAGGCACTTTCCCTCTATTTATTAAAGCTAATTGCAAGTCTGGCTTACAATTAACAATTGCCTAAAGGATTAAAGTGCCCCTGGCACTTGACATAACAGAGTGTCCATGGCACTGCCCCGAGATTTAATATTTCCAAGAATGGATTTCTGCCCACAACGTTATGCCTAGAAATAGTCCTGCTGGATAATAAGTATCCACACTGTCTTGGCAGTGCCAATGCCGTTTATGATTTTTTACAACAGCCTATACCAGTGTCTAGAGTTAAAGCAATGCAGCTGGAGGCTAATTAATGGATGCAGGTAGGATGTTCCATCCTGTAAGAAGAGGTTGCCTGCTCCCTCACCGGCTGCTGGCTGTAGCTCCCATACTGATAGCGTGTTGTTGCCAGTGTTGCCACCTCATTAGAAAATTAGCTTTTAATTAACTTTGGAAGCTGTTGCATGGGTTTTGATAGGAGGCATACATTTGTACACATCTTGTTGCAGAATTAAACCGCCCCTTCATGCTTCTAATGGGCCTCTCCTGCCTTGCACAAAAGCAGCAGTCTCGCCGCTTGCAGGCAGCTGCTCCATGGGCAACAGTGGCCATGCAGCTCCAACCTGCTCCCCATTACAAAGAGATGTCCTTTAGTACCCTCTCAAGCAGCCCCTTCCTCCAAGGCCACTGGAGACACAAAGCAACACCAGAGAGGACCACAATCCCAGATGCTTCCCCTTTCATTCTCGTGACCCCCAACCTGGCTTTAATGGCACACAGCCTGGGAAGAATGTGCCTTACCTCATTTTTGTATTTAAACATCTCTGCCTGAGCACAGTGGTGATAAACCTACAGACAAGATAAATGGCTAGATTATCACTGTTCTCCCCAGGGGAAAGTCATGCTGTCAATTAGGCTAATGGGGGTTCTGGGTTCAGCTTCGGCATGCCCTAACACCAGGGAAGACTTCTGTCCTGTGTAGCTCGAAAGCCCAAAGATGGATTTGGAAAGTGGCTGTAAGCCTACGGTGGCCAGTCAGCAAAGAAGGAAGTCAAGGAGCCTAGATGATTAATCATCAGCCATGACAATGGGAGGGCAAGGAAGATGAGACCCAGGAGAGGGGATCTTTGAGCTTCATTATAATTATACAAGGTCCCTTTCAATCCTCCTTGGTGGCTTAAAAGGAGATATGGGTGCGTGCTATTTAAGGAGGGAGGCTCCATCACTTATGGGAAATAAGTGTTCTTTTGTTATGCTTTCACGAAGCACTTGCTCTGACATCTCATTTGATCTTATTACCAGTCTCCAAGGGATGGAGGGCAGCTGGCATTTTTCTCATTTTGCAGGTGATGGAGCAGCGTGACACAGCAGAGGTTAGTAATTTCCCTGCCATCACACAGCCAGCTGGTGTTGGCGCCGGAATTGAGTCAAATAATCGATCCATCTCAGCTTCTAATGTATGAATCTACGCTGCATCATTCTCTACCTTCCAATCACAGCTCTTGAGTTAGGATCCGTTAGATGATATTTTTATAGTTTTCTCCATGGTGTTGTTATGTATAGGAGAAAATGTGGAAAGGGTAACTCATTCTGGCAATTCCAGTCTATAAATTTAATAATTCAGTTAAAAAATGGGAACTCACAGTCTTATACCTAATATATTTCTACAGATGGGAGGAATGCAGATTTATGCACTTTTTGAGGCACCAGAAGCAAGTGACAGGCTTTGCAAAGTTGATATTTTTATTCAAGGACAGGTTCGTCACAGAGTGGAGATTAGGTTACAGATTTGCTGCTCACGTATTATGTTTTTCTGAGGCCAAGCCGAGATTTCTGCTGTTGTCCATGCATTCCACTGGTTTTAGTATTTGCTCTAAATAATGATTCAGTTGGATGATAAAGAATATGTCACTTTGATCTTAAACCAAAATTTCATCTTATAACTCTGTTGTCCCTCTGAAGAACTGTTGTAGTTCGCCTGCATGGTTGCCTGATAAATGACCATCAAACAGCTTAAGGAAACAAGGGTTTATTCTCTCTTACGATTCCTGGTTATAGTTCTCAGTCCTGCTTGACAGGAGAGCACGCACCAACACCAGGGCCGAGGGAACTGGCCACACCATCACCACATAACAGCTGAGAGATGGACAATCCTTACTTGCCAGACCAGCATGTCAGGCCAAATGAACAGGATACTGACTTCCTCAATTAGCCCTCAGCATTTTATTCACCTGTTCAGGCCTAGTCCCACCCACCATGGGCTGGATCTTCCCCATCAGCTAGACAATTCCTGCAGGTTTGCTCTGAGCTTCACCCAACCAATAATTCTCCACAAATGTGCCCAGAGCTCAAACCCTCAACAATCAAGTTGTCACCTGTGCCTAACCATGACAAGAACTAAACCATCTATAGCTTAACTTTGAATGTGTCCAGGAAACATCTTAAGTGCTTTCCTGAGAAGAGATGACAGTGGGAATGCAGGCCATAGCACTGGTAAATATTCTATAGCAGGACCCTGCTGTGTGCTTTAGCAGACTGTCTTCTTTAATTGTCCAAGTCTTTGAGGTGGTTGTCAGTGTCATACATTTCTTACATATGAGGAAGCTGATGCACATGATGAAATAATGAAGTAACTTGCTCGTATCCAGCAACAAGTAAATGGCAAAAACAGTGTTTGAACTCAGAGTTTTCTGGCTTCAAATCCCCATACCTGAAAGTCGTCATAGAGAGGCACAGGCTTAGGCAGACCCTCAGGTGTTGCCACAAATGGTGACAGTGCACAACACAGTCTTGTCCCTCCTAGGCTGCTTCAGCATCTTTACCTAAATACAGGTGTCTCAGTCGCCTGCATGGTTGCTGATAAATGACCATCAAATGGCTTAAGAGAGCAAGGGGTTTATTCTCTTAACGATTTCTGGTTACAGTTCTTAGTCCAGCTTGAAGGGAGAGCGTGCATCAACACTAGGGCCAAGGGAACTGGCCACACCATCACTGCATAACGGCTGAGAGACAGACAAACCTTACTTGCCAGACCAGCATGTCTGGCCAAGTATACAGAAGGATGCCCACTCTCTCAACCAGCTCTCTGTGATTTATCCAGGACCTAATCCCACCCACCATGGGCTGCATCTTCCCCATCAGCTAGACAATCTCCTTCAGGTTTGCTCTGGGCTTAACTCAACCATCAACTCTCTACAACTGTGCCCAGAGCTCAAACTTTCAACAGTCAAGTTGACACCTGTGCACATTCTTTTGCTTCTCTCCAAAGACTGATTTATAACATAGGAATTTACCTTTTAATACCCCGTGCCCCAGGTGATTCTAATAATAGTGGTATCTCAACTATACTTTGAGAAACATTGACCTATATATTTCTTTCCTTCTATTTTCTTTTTCATTTTTGAAAAGCAGAAAGGACATTTCATTGGGAAGAGAAACAGAGAAAAAGAGGTCCTAGGGACCCTCAACTTCAACTTCAAGGTACTGACATAAATTTAAGCTTAAATAGAAAAAAAAAAACTAGAAAAGGAGTAATGGTGTGCATGATTACGCCTAGATGTGGTCTAATCCATCATTTGATCCTTTGACTTGAGAAGAAGATGATCTCTTCTGATCCAGGGGGTTGGCTCACCCTCATAGAGGTGAAGAAGAGGTGCCATGTTTTGATTAGGAAAAGAGTTATCTCTGTGTCTTCAGCCTTGAAGGGGGTTGAGATAGATTAACTACACACTCCTTGAGTGATTGACATGTCAAGCTGCAGAGGCAAATAGGTGACCAAGAGCAAAGGAAACAAACACACAATACCAGGCTTTCTCCTGTATTAGTTGCTTTGTGGACCCAAAGGAGCAATCAATGTTTTTGAACAAAAATTGCTTCTAAGTGCAGGTTCATTTCCTGCCTTGTGCTTAAGTATTCTTTATCTTGAAGGAAGTAGATTGTAGCTAATTTGGCTTTATAGATGTTCTGCACTGGTGACAAACTTTAACAAGTTATAATGGCAGAAGCATGTGAGTGGAAAGAGCCATGTAATTTATCATTAAAGAAAAAGCACCAGTATGAAGCAGAGTACAAGGATCCTATAAGTTTCTAAGTATTTATTGTATGGGAAATCTGGAAGTTATCTGGAAGCATGAGTAGAACTTCCAATTCATTGAAACTTCCAAAATGAATATATATATTTAGATAGATAGATAGATAGATAGATAGATAGATAGATAGATATAGATAGATAGATGTTTAGAACCTGTTTTTCACTGGGCATTTTCATGCCTTTTATTGCCAAACATGGCATGTGGAAACTGTGGAAGACTACTTAGTGAAGTAGCTATTGTGATCCCATACGAAAGCTGTGGCATCTGGGATACCCAATATTTCCAGGCTTTCTTATCTGTAAGGATACTCCTGTGGACAGGAGAGTTTTTGAGAACAGATGCAGATGTTTGGAATACAGTCATCTGTATACCAGGGGCAGATATAGCTGGGTATATTCATGAAGCAAACTTTCAGTACTATCTCATAGCTTAACTAACTATAGTGTCCTATCACCAGAGTTAAAATGCTTCAAGTTGGACATTGTGATGCACAGTTATAATCCCAGCACTCGAGAAGGTCCAGGCAGGAAATTCATGAGTCTGGGGATAGCATGGGTTATACAGTGAGAACTGGCTCAAAAAACCAAAAAAGAAAGAAAAGAAAAAATGAAATCTTCAGTTGTTTTAAGCTGTTTCTACTTTCTGAGCAGTCAGTATTTATTGGAAAATGGACTCTACTGGTCTCTGACTTGTCTCTAGATTATAGCTTACAGACCTGTTGAAAATTATAAAATTGTTCAAGAAGGTATCAGTCTTTATACACTGAGTTAGTTCTTCACTTTATATGTACAAGACTAACACACACTAGAAATCCCTTTTACTTTTCACATGATGAAACAATTTTGCAGTGTTGACTGGTGAATGGTCATTCCTCAAAGGCAGGGGGGTTCTGTGCTGCACGCAATGTCTTAGGCATTTTAAAGGAGAGCTTCATCTCAGTGACACAATGAACTGACCCATGAGACACAATGGTGCCCATCCATCACGACCTATCTAGGCTGCAAAGCTACCATTGCTCACTGAGGAGTCAGAGGCAGGCAGGTGGAAGCAACTTCCGAGAAGCCATGAGAAAAATTGTCTCTGCTAACTGATATTCTCCAGGAAAAATTGCCTATTTTGTGTTAGAAGAGGCTGAGCACATCCTTTCCCTAATAAGAGACCAGAGGACATAAGGTTACCTTCTGGTCCCTGCCCACATAAATTGGTATTGAATGAAATAAACTCTGGCCCACATAGTTAGAAAGAAATTCCATCTCTTTCCTCTTATCAGAAATTATAAAATAGCCCAACACTTTTTGAAAATGTGTTTGATATGGATAATTGGGTGGTAGTAGCAGAAGCATGTAGCTAGTTCTTACAAAGTGTATGTATATTGCCTCAACCACTTAACAGAAAGCTTTTGCTTCTTCTCATTCTATATATTGGCTGGAAGCATTACAGCATCATAACAGCCCTCTTTGTTAACAATACATACATCCTTCCCCTGGGACTTTCCAAGATCATTAATTAAAACTTTTTTTTCCTGTATTATGTTCTCTGCTCTAAAATCTCTGCATTGATCTGCAATGTGGAAAACTCAGGCATTCTTAAATAACATCCCATCATGATAACATAGAAATAAGTACTGAAGTGTCACTGAATAGTCTAGTAAATCACTGCTATGGAGAAATAGCCGAAAGCAGGAGGCTGGAGATCAAGACCTCACATTCATTTTGGCAGTTCTAGCTTCCCCAACTGTCTCCTTCAGGGCCACTCTCTATAACAGTGATCTATCTAACACTGGTGCTTCTGGTGGACCCAGAATTTTTTTTAAAGAAAATCATTCTTAATAATATTTTTAAAACTTAATCATGAGAGTATTTCTTTACTTTGTTCTTTCATTATGAGAGAACCTTCTATAGAAATGAATATTGTAGCATTTGCCTATAATATCCGTTTGAATGGCTATCCAATGAAATGCACAATATATACAACTGGTTATTCAGTACAGCTGGGTGATAAGTCCGCTGTCTGTAGGACTTCTATCTCTCATTAGCAATCCTTCATCAACCTCATCAATACTACCCTTTTCCACTCTATCTCTGTTATCATTCTCAATAATCAAGTTATCTTTCTTAGGTATAGATGTGATGATTATAGTGCCTTCTCCAAAAGCCTCATTATAAGTAAATGAATAGGAGCATATTAACAAGAACTCAGAGGTCTTGTGTAACTTTTGTGAACATAACTGAGGTGTTGAGGGGCATGATCATTCCAGGTAAGAGATGGTGCCCAACTGAGGTAAACAAGGAAGAAGAAGCTAAGAGTTAAAGGTAAAATTAATTGTCATACACTGTCATAAGAGTGTATATGGTAGATACCAATCAGGAAAAAGATTCTCAGATTCCTACCTGGGCCATCCATGGGCTAGTGCACTGGGATGAATGGAAAGTGGTTATTATCCAGGACTTCAGCTCACTTGCTGTAGGGCTTCTGCTACTAATCAATATATGTTATTAGATTAATAACTCCTGTTGAAAGTGATTTTAAAAATTTATATTAACTGGGGAAGGAGAAATTATTTCTTTCTATACAAAGCAAATATGATTATAGATATAGTTAATTCTCTGTGGACAACTTGGAGCCTTGAAATCCAATCTTATCATCTTTATCATGTCTTTTTCTCTCTCTTCTGCTATTATTATTCTACTGCTATAATGCTTTTGTCATTTCTTTTTACGTGTACAAAACAATTTGACTCTTAACAATTCTGTTGTCACATTTCAAAGATGAAAATGGAATGGTTTATTTATCTTTCCTTATTTCATTCAGAAGGTTTTGGATATCTGACCTCATTTCAAGAAGATGGAAGAAAAATAGCCTTAGGAAGTTTCTCAAAGGCTCATGTCTACGTTTATCAGGTGGGGCCTATCTGGCAACCTGGAGGATGATCTATCAGCATTGGAGCCCAGCCCTGCTTCAGCTCTGTCTCTCTTTCCTGCTATGCTGACATTACATGCTATGTTACCGGCTCCCATAGCCAAAAACTGAGCCTTAGCTACCATACTTTCTGCTTATTATGGGCTGCATTCCTTTAACCCATGAGCCAAAACAAACCTCTTCTCCCTTTTGAGGATTTCATCACAGTGCTGAAAAAGAAATAAATAATACAAGGCAGATGGAACAGTCACAGTCCCCAGGGTATAACAGCTTAAGCACAGTCACTTGGACACTGGGACCTCCATCTGGAAAGCCATTAAAAATGATAGAATAGCATTGTGACATCTACACTGTGGCAAGCATAGGTTTCTATGAGGACAACTTAATGCTAAACCCTTCAGATAGTAACTGAAACAATCTTATGAAGACATTTCATTGCCATCTGGACTTCTCTGACCTTGAGCAGAATGAAGTGGGAAAATGTAATCTTTAATAATCTTTCAAAAATGTTTTCAGTGACAGTTCATCAATTTTTATTTGTTTTTGTTTAGTGGTGTGTGTGTGTGTATGTGTGTGTGTGTGTGTGTGTGTGTGTGTGTGTGTGTGTGTGTGTGTGGTGTGTATGTAATTCACAGAGCACTACCTATGGAGGCCCAAGGGTGACTAGAAATCCCCCTGGATTATTCCACCTCCTCTGTGCTTTGCTCTGGAGTTTCTCAAGTGCCACCTGAGAAGGTAAGAAGTACTGGCCGTCTTCCACCTGGAGTTTTTATGTGGGATCTGAGATTCCATCTTGGGACCTTTTGTTTTCAGGGGAGAGGCTTAAACCTTGAGCCATCTCTCCAGCCCTGTTGATTTTACTGCTCTGAGAACACATGGCAGAGAGTTCCCACCAGGTTTCATTCTCCCAGTCTTCACTTATGTAGTGCCAAGCTAAGCAGAACAGGGCTTCTCCCTTTTTGTATAGATGCTTCTCTTGATGAAAGATGGACTACTTACTATTACAGGGTCATGTATGTTAGAAAGAGAGAGAATATTAGCTCTGTTACCTTTTGGACTTTCACACCACAGTATTATGAATAAACTGCTGACTGACACATTCCTTCATTAGATAAATGATTCAGAATGGTTTTGGTTTCCTTCTGTCTTTTTCTGCATGTGATCCATCAAAATAGCTTTCTAAATTATACCATCTTCAACAGATTTTCTTCTTCAGAGTCCATATTCTTTTCAAAGTTGATGGCATCATTTTCCAGTTAAGACAAAAATTCTTGAAAACTTTAAAACCCTAAAAAAAGAAATTGCAGAAGACACCAGAAGGTGGAAAGACCTCCCATGTTCCTGGATTGGCAGAATCAACATCATAAAAATGATCATCCCACAAAAGGCAATATACAGATTCAGTGCTATACCAATTAAAATCCCAAAGCAATTCTTTAAAGAGGTTGACCAAACAATTTGAAAATTCATATGGAGGCACAAGAGACCCAGGGTAGCAAAAACAATCCTGAGTAGAAAAAACACTACTGGAATGGTATCACCATACCAAACCTTAGTCTATACTACAAATCCATAGTTGTAAAAACAGCTTGGTATTGGCTCCAAAATAGACACACAGATCAATGGATAAGGGTTGAAGACCCAGATATAAGCCCACACAACTACAGCCATTTGATCTTTGACAAAGGGGCCCAAAAAAATCCAATGGAAAAAGAACAGCATCTTCAACAAATAGTGCTGGCAAAACTGGATCTCCACATGCAGAAGATTAAAACCGGACCCAGTACTTGTCACCATGTACAAGACTTAATTCCAAATGGATCAAGGACCTCGATATAAGGCCAGAGATTATAAAAACCATAGTTGAAAGGGTAGGGAACTCCCTTGAGCTGACTGGGCTAGGCCAACAGTTCCTAAACAGACATCCAATAGCACAGTCACTACAACCAACACTCAACAGATGGCATCTTGTGAAATTAAAGAGCTTCTATTCAGATAAAGAGATTGTAACTCGAGCACAAAGGCAACTCTCAGAATGGGAGAAAATCTTCACTAACCACATATCTGATAGAGCTCTATTATCCAGAGTACACAAAGACTTAGAAAACTAAACACCAAGGAAACAAATGGGCCAATTATAAAATGGGCCTTAGAACTTAAAAGAAACTTTACCAAGGATGAAATTAAAGTGTCTAACAAATACCTTAAAAAATGATCCACATCCTTAGCCATCAGGAAAATGCAAATCAAAACTTCCCTGAGATATCATCTCACCCCTGTCAGGATGGCAAAAATCTACAATACAAACAACACCAAGTGCTGGAGAGGATGTGGAGAGAGGGGAACTCTCCTACACTGCTGGTGGGAATCCAGGCTCATACAACCACTCTGGCAAGCCGTCTGGTGATTCTTAAAGAAGTTAAAGATTGAAATGCAATATGACCCTGCTATTCCACTTCTGGGAATAACCCCCCATACAGCAAAAATTCACCTCGATAGCACAAGCACGACCATGTTCATAGGAGCACTGTTTACAATAGCAAAGTCATGGAATCAGCCCAAATGTCCAACAGTTGATGAGTAGATAAGGAAAATGTGGTATATGTATGCAATGGAATACTACTCAGCCATCAAAAATGATGAATTAATGCAATTTGCTGGGAAATGGATGGAATTGGAAACAATTACATTGAGTGAAGTATCCCAGACACAGAAAATTAAGCACCATATGTACTCCCTAATAGGTGGATCTTAATACCAAACCCACTTAGAGACACTCAACGACAAATCTCTGTAATACCTACAGTAATTGTAAAGATTATAAACAGGAGGGATGGGGAAGGAGGGCCCCACCAGAATCAAGGAGAGAGGGGACCATGTTACAGCAGAGAAAATAGGCCACCATCAAGGACTACAAGTAAGTAAGGAGACATCTGGTTAAGTTCACAGACTTTCCTTCCTAATCATTTGGAACTGATGGGGTATGGTCTCACCAGAAGGGGAGGGCATATAGACTGCCAGATAATAAGTAACAATTTTGCAAATGGGTGACTGACCCCTCTCTTACCGCGGTCTCCTACTTTTATTCCATCTACCTTTGAATATACTTTTATAACAAGACTCTAATTTATTAGGTTTTTTCTCTGGCCAGGGGGTGACATCCAATACCCATCAGGATGGAGCCAAGGGTATTGCAGGAGCAGCAAAACCGAAAAAAAAAACCCAACAAACCATAATTCAGAACATCAGAGACTCTATATCAATACCCGGAACTGGGCCAGCCTAATCTCTTCCCATCCTGAAGCTCAGGGAAATTTGTGGAAGAGGGGGCGGTAAGATTGTAAGAGCACAAGGATGGGAGGAGCAATGATATGCAAGATACTCCACACAAGTTAGGGCCCAAGCAATTATAATAGGACTTTGCATGACCTGTGCTATGTCCAACACATTATTGGCCCCACAAAGTCTAGCATGGACTAAAGGCACTAGGATCCTTGGAGGCTAGGGACTGACAGTCACAGTAGTGTTCCTAAACTTAAGGGGAACACAGGAAAGGGTTCTGAGAAATGCTCCTGGGTCCTTGCACCTCATCGGAGAGGAGGACCCAGAGGAGAGTTTGGCATGCACATTAAAGGATGCTCCGGGGATTGGGGGGGGGAGCACTTGAGGATGGGGAGGGAGGGGGAAGGGGAGGAGGTAGAGGGAGGGAGGGGACCGGTGTACCTGTTAAGTTTGTATGAGCGGAAATAAAAATATGGCCAGGTTTCTCAGAAGTCTTGAAATAAAATAATCTATTGAAAAAAAAAAAAGAAAAAAATCTTTGTTGATATTGATTTATATAAAAATAACCAGACTTTTACTCTTTTCTTCTATGCAACGGTTGTAATTCAGACAGCTGTAAAAGGTAAATGACTGGTGGTATAGTCTATATATTGTGATTACACTAAGAAATTTAACCAGGAAAGGGATTGTGCATAACACATGATTAAATCATCTTTTGTCCTGTAAGAATCAATTTTAATTAAAGCAACAACATAAATCATTGAACTGCTTACTCTAATATGTATCTAAGAAAAGCATATTTTGCCACACTCTTGAAAAGACAAGTATCTACTCCAGGTTTAATTTAAATATACTACACTGGACATGTGGAATTTGTGTTCTGAAAAAAAAAAACTATGATGTAACTTTCTTCGGCTCTCTCTTACTTTAGACAAGGTTATATGAAAAAAAGCATAAAATTCTGGACAAAATGCACTAATTCATAAAGAGATGCTGAAAATGAGTAAAAACACAAAGGTCCTTAACTCTGTGGCAATAAATAAAAAATTGTCTAAAATGGAACTGAGTTTTAGAAACTCACTGTAAAAGTCAAGAAGTAATCTGCTAAAAGTCTATAAGGCTTCATATACTGTTTTATAAATGAAGGTTTAAATATTTTCTACCCTACTCATGAATTTTGAGAACATTAGATTACCAAATGTACAGGAAAAAGCTTTTGTAAACAGTGCTATCAAAGTAACATGAAACTGTGAAGTATTTCCAAGTGCTATGAACTTTAAGTGATAAAGAATTGGGCCATGGTTACATAGGTCTTCTAAAGTACCAAGCAGCAGATGATTCCCCACTAAAACACAGAATAGCAATGGTGACTGAAACTCAGTGTTAGATTTCATAGTCACAGAAACTACGAAATACAGACATTTGGAATATAGAAAGCAAGAAGTGATTGAAATAATGAGAAAAATTAAATTCAGATATGAAACAAAAGGAACTAACTGCTTCTTGCAAAATAAGTGTGCTCTGAAAGCCAAACTTGGGGTTCACCTGTGATCCCTGCCCTTCAGAGATTGCGGGACAGAGGGATAAAAGATGGCAACTTGCCTGGATTCTATGGCAAGACCCTGTCTCAACACACAGAAAAACTTGTTTAAAATGTTTAAGATGACAATTAAAATAACATAGTTAGGTGACCAAATTACTGGAGTATTAAGGAGTATGTAGGCATATCTAATCCCCATCAGTAAAAGCAAGAAAGACACAACTAAACATAGTAAAATATATAAATATTCAAAAAACACAGTATATATGAATGGAACTAATTTATTTTACCTTTTGAAAAGTAAGACTTTAGTTGAGCAAAATAAAATATCATTTACGTGCTAGTTATGAGAGAAGATGCTATGATCCTTGAAAACTTGCAAGAAAAATGAGAGAAAGTATGAATTAGGTACTTTTTCCGCAATTTATTTTTTATTTATTCATACGAGCTCAATAGGTACCCCGTCTTCTCTCTCCTTCCTCCCCTCTCCAGTCATTCCCTCTTGTACTCTTCCCTTCCTCCCCCTTCCTTTCACCCTGTTTCTCTCTCCCCCCCTCCCAATACCTCTCCCTTCCTCCTTCCCATCCCCTGGAGCATCCTTTTGTGTGAATGCCAGTCCTCCCTCTGAGTCCTCCACCTAGTGATGGTAAGGAGTCAGTGGCATAACCCAGAGGCCCTTTTTCGGCTCCCTGGTTACTATGAGAACTCTATTATGACTGTTAATCCCTTGCCTCTAAGGAGTCTACTGCCTGGAGCCTTCTCCCCTGTGATTCATGCTAGACTTTGGTATGGAGGAAGGTCCTTGATATGTCAGCCATTGTGCAGGTGAGGCAAAGTACAATTATGGCTGCTGCAGCCCTAACTTGTGTGGAGTATCTTACATATCCTAGGTCCTCCTCATCTTTAGGCTCTTACAGTCTTGATACACCCTTTTCTGCAAGGTTATCTGACCTTTACAATGGAGGGAATTTGGCTGGTCTGGGTGAATAATGTAGGGTCTTTGGTGTTCTGAATTATGGTTTGTTGTTGATTTCAGTTTTGCTTTTCCTCCACCGCCCTTGGGTGCATTCTGATTGGTATTTAAGTAAAAAAGAAGTAGGCACTCTCTAACAAAAGTTGACAGGTGAAATGAAATATTCCTAAATAATTTGGGGTTTTATATAAATAGTATTTCATGCTACAATAACATGAAGTAACACACTACAAAAGGGGGAAAGTCATTGTGCATCTTAAAAATCATATTAAACTAGTGCCTTGTGATTCTATTGACCAAACCTAACAATGCTAGTTTAACCATATTAATGTCAAGTAAAATAGACTTTGCTTCATAAAGAACTTCAATAAGATTTGAATGGCATTAGCCATAAATGGATAGATATATCATACTACATAAAAAATTCAATGCTTCAGACTAAGTAAGACACTACAGAATAAAACAGTGCACAGGATGAGTGAAGGTATTTTAAAAGTTGATACAACATTGAAAGGTTAACATTAATAATTTAATAATTTATAAATTGTCTGAGTAAAAGGGAGTTATGAAGGGACAAATGAAAGGAGGAAGAGAGAAATAGATAATATACAGATAACTGATACATGATAGATTATAGATGATTAGTAGATGACGGATAGATATAGATAGATAATAGAAAGATTGATAAATATAGACTAATCCAATGGAAAAATGTTTAAACTATAGAAATTGACAGTTCCAATTAAAAAAATTAGTTACTGCTACAAGATGATAAACCTCATTCATAGAGAATATTAAAATTAAACTAACCAAGAGCTACCATTTGAAATCTAACTGAAAAAAATTTAAAATTTTGAAAAGACAAATGTTGAAAAGGTAAATTATATAACTTTTGCCATTATTGGCTTTATGCATCAGAAAAAGCAATGTAGAAATTTATTTGTTCTGCATGTCCACCAGACAGAACATAGGATTTATAGCTTTTGAATCAAATATTCTGCCCTATAGCATGCTTCTGGAGCTAACTGCCCAGTACTCTGGCATTCGCTACATATAGAGGTTAAATCTGAGGCTAAAGAGAATTTAAGGTTCTGCCATTAGTACTAGCCACATTTCAAGTGCTAAACAGCCATGTGGGATTGGGGCTCTATATCCGGCACAGCAGTAATAAAACATCTCCTTCATCATAGAAAAAGCTATGGGGACAGTGACCTTTGACTGTCTTAGACATAATTTCTGTAAGGAAGTATTTTTTTCTGGCTTTCCTCCAGCCTACAGAACTGCTTCCATTTTAAGTTGCATCTCAAAATTATTTCTGTAATTTAGCTTAATCACCTAACGACATTAAAGTAATATCCTACTTGTCTCCAAAAATATAAATATAGGCTTTCAAAAAAGGAACCACATACCTAAACAAGTAACCAAACTACAGGTATATGCGCCTGCTGATACATTTTGTTGGGACAATATTTATTATTTCTTTCAATTGAATTTTTACCCAAACGTTAAAAGTAGATTTTCCTTTAAAAATTGTCTTGATTTAAAAAGAATCGAAAAATGTACAAATCCGATCTTGTCTGTCTTTATGGAAATGCTCTGCAGACTTTTACTATGGTGAAATGAGACTCTCCTCCTAGATTCCAATTATTCACCATTTTTCATTTATAGCATCCTCCTGGCTCTTGTAGGATATGCTCTAATAAGGCATACTTATAGCCTAGAAAAAAGATTGTACTGCTCTTTAGCATACTCAAACACTCAAGCACCCTGACTCTGTTGTAGTTGAGTGTGACTGACCACATCAAGCAGCATGAAAATAAATCTATCACACAAACTGGAAAAGGCAAACACACCAATCTATTGAGTTATTTCAGGATGAGCATCTGATTCGCTGCATATGTTTACTTCTGAGGTTTTATTTACACAGACATGTCTCTATTTATGCATCTGACAACTGTTACTTTGAAGAAAGAAAGAAGGTGAAGGTCCAGCCACACTCAGCTGTCCGTGAGTTAATGTGGTGCTCACAGACACTCTAGTGAAGGCTAACACTTTGCCACACAATGTACACCTGAGTGGGGTGAGGGAGCAGTGTCAGCAAGCATAACATTTTCAAGGAACGTGAATGCTCACATCAAGTGCCTAATTACTGGTAAGGAACAGTATCTGACTATTTTCATATCCAACCCTTATTCCTTCTCTTAATTAGGTAGCAAAAGCTCTTAAGGCAGAGGTTAAATGGTCATTGTTGGTGGGAATGCCGTAAGAATTGCTGCTTCTCTGAGTTAGGGCACTGTTTTGCTTAATAGTTGGTTTCTTGTAGCTTTGGAATTAAGCAAAGTAAGTTTAAATGGTTTGGGTGATGGCTACAGAACAGTAAAATGGGACTTACTTTAATGTTTCATTGTGGCTTTGATATCTGTGATGGTAGTGATTAGTAATATTGACCTTTTTGTTTTCATAAATCTGGGAGCCTTTAGTATATCTTCCTTGGAGAAATAATTACTCAAAATTTAAAATCAGATGGCTTTATTCTCATCTGCCATTGACTGCTGGAGATTGCTACATATCTTGGATATTAACCTCTTATGAGATAGATTTGGATATACTTCTCATTATGTAGGATGCCCTTTTTTTTCTCTTTGGTGTGTAGAAGCTTTTCACTTTTATGTAGTCCACTAACTATTTTATTTATTGAGTGGTCTATTTACTTATTTATTTAGCTTCTAATTATTGGTTTGGTGTATATAAAAAAAGAAAGAAAAATCGTGAAATAAAAAGCATCATTACCAGGGCCAATGACCAGAAATCATCTCCTTAAACTTTCCTTTAAAGGTGTAATGTTGACGTCTTTAATGTACTTGGAGCTACTTGCTGTGTATAGAATAAGATAAGGGTGCAATTTCATACTTCTACATTGAAAATCCACTTTCTTTTCACGCAATATTTTTGGACAAGATCATACTTTTTCTTTATTGTGAGTTCTTGACAACCTTCTACAAAAGCCTTTAATCTCACAAATTTGTTTCTGGATTCTCTATCCTGTTCTGGGGAAATATATGTGTGATTTTATGTATGTATATATATATATATATACATATTTACAAACATAGCAATGCTTCTATGTTGATTCTTTCTTGAGACAATTTGGGATGTTGAGTAATTATGCTTCCATAAACATTTTAGAATTGTTTTCTCTGCTTCTAGATAGCTAAAGGGTTTGCAATGAACCTGCAGATAGCTATTAGTATGGATATTTATTTATGTGGATTTGTGTATATCAGAGGATTCCATGTACTTGTGGAGGCCCAAGGGTGACTTCATAAATCATACTGGATTCCTCTGCTTCCTTTTGCTTTGCTTTTGGTTTCTCAGGGTCTGCTTCTCAGGGCTGGAAGTGCAGGTTGCAACCATTTCTGCCCTGCATTTTTATGTGGGATCTGGGATCTGAATTCAAGTCCTTCCACTTGTGAGACAACCTTAACCCCTGAGCCATAACTTCATCACACAGTACAGATATTTTAACATTAATTATTGTAATCTTTGAGTACAAAATGTCCATTTACTTATATGAAATTTCTATTATGCCAAACAAGTAAACTTCAGACAGCTGTTCCACAATATAGCACTTATTGTTAACAATAGCAGTGTTATACTACTAAATATATCAATAATGTCTCATTTTAAATATTTTTACCAAAACCAAAACAGAAAACGAAGAAATACTTGGAAATGGTAGGTATCCTCCATGCAAAGATTATGATGATAGGATAATGAGTGTATACTTATGCCTGAATTAATTAACATTAAATATTCAATTTTCATATATTGGTTACATATCAGTAATACTTTATCAAGGCTTCCAAAAGTGGAGAAATTGAAAGGTATGAGTCAGAAAAGGGAAATATTTCTCCATTGAGTAGGACTGGGGTACATTCCAAAGATGGCAGAGGAATGAAAATTTAGAACATGATCTCTTCTGACCAATGTCTTATTCTTCCTGTGCAGTCTGCTGCCTGGTATCTCCTTCCTATATGTAAGTTTTAACATATTGGTTATTTTCTTCTTCCGTCTTTCCATTCATACCAGACACTGGACTTAGGGAAGAAGTGATGTGAAATGAGAGTGCTTCAGGCATCCTATTAGCTTCTTTCTTTTCCTCAGGAGCTGCTGGTGTGTGTGTGTGTGTGTGTGTGTGTGTGTGTGTGTGTGTGTGTGTGTGCAGGCATGTGGATGTATATGGTACATATGTGTTTTCTTTATATTTATCTCTTACAAAACTTATCTAAACAAAACTCAAGTCATCTGTGTATGTTGTAGGTGTGTGTATGTCATAAAATTGTGAGGTCCAAACTATTAAGAAATAGTAGAATGTAATAGATTGGACTCATGCAAAAATACACATTTTATTAGCTAGTAAATCTATGAGTCAAAACTTGCTCTATTTATATGGGCATCAATAGAAATTTAGTAAGAGAGTACCATGCCTTTAAGCTAGAACTGATAGTTGCACTGTTTTAGATGGGTAATAAAGTTACCCAGAAGCAGTAAGAACTTGTTTCTGGGTTGTTGCTTAAGATATAACTTTTGAAATTCAGACCACAAACTGGATCATTAAAAGAATTGCTATAAATAAAAATATTAATTCTTTTTTGCTCTTGATTGATATGTGCCATGTTTATGGTTACAATTACTGCTAGAACTGGACTTCAGGTGGTCCCATCATTTCTGCACCTGGACCCTATCCATTGCCTGGTATTTGAGACTACTTACAGTCTCTGTGTTCCCTTGGGAGTTCTCAGACCTTCATCTATAAAATAATCCTAATGAATGAATATACTATTTTCATTAAGAACTTTTATAGTCAGCAAAGCGAATTTTTGGATAAGACCTAGCATGAGAGTAGTAATTTCACCATTTTATCTAAATGATTATATCCACCTACAACAGTTTAACAGTATTTTGTTCTGAAATAGTCAACCTGGAGAATTGGGAAAAAATGGAAGGATTCCCCTTTTTTGATCACAGTGGTATTTGCAATCATAACTAAAGATTCAGAATAAGCATGCACAAACTGAAATTAGTATAGTTTCTTCCTACAGAAAAATTGCAGGCAAATGATGGATCGAAGTCTACAGAGCTTAGATTTATTCTGAAGAAAACAAGCAGAGTCATTGTGGTAAATTATCTGTCTTCTGAGTGGAAAGCATATGGCTTATACTGACCTCAGTGGCTTCTCCTTGACAGAGGACTACGTGATCTTGTTTAATGTCTTGATCTCTGTGACCTTCAGCTTCTTCCATTTAGGGTGGATCTATAAAACAACCGACACATAAATACTGTATTAGTCAGGGCTCTTTGGAAAAACAGAACCTATAGAATGAACAGACACACACACACACACACACACACACACACACACACAAAATTTATTGAATTGAACTAGATAAACTTTAGGTTAACAATGGCTGCCTGTCGCTTCTCAGTTCAGAAAATGATTATCTCAGCAGTCCCCATCTGGTGCTGAAGATCTGAAAGACTCCTAGAGAGTCACTGTCTTTAGTCGCATTGGAAGGTCAAAGAAGCTGGGTTCTAACATGAAGGAAGAACAGTGGCATCAGGAAAGATGAGTTTTCCAACACTGGACAAGGAAGAAAGCTTTTATCTCTTACACTTCCTTTTATCTGGTCCTGCACTGGAAGATGATACCACATGTAGAACTGGCCAATGTATTTCAAATATCTTAATCAAGATAGTCTTTGAGATGATGCAATGGGTCGAGATGACCAAACACAGGACCTCATGCTGCACAGCAGGCAGCTGTGCTATTTTCACAACCCACCTTCATTGTTGTTATTTCAGGACTTGAATTCTAAATACCTCAAGGAAGTACTTAAATGATCCCACAGACAAAACATTAATTGAAATGACGAAGCAGAAGCCATTATTTCTGAAAAGGTAAAGGAGAATTTTGGTATTGATCAATTTGAAAGTAAATTTAATAGATGACTAAGGAGAAAAGAACAAGACTTTTTAAATTGACCATTGGTTTGAATAAAAAAATTCCTGAAAACCATTCAACTGTGTAAAACAGACTGTGTTATATCATTTGCTGATGATAGATCATTTAGGTATTTCTCACACCAAGTAACATAGATTTAACAATTGTAAAGTAAGACTTGCTTTTCAATGGCAAAAAAACATTCTTTTCAGCATATAAGTACTGTGACAAAATCTGTGGGTGTAGTAAGCCCTTGGGTATCAGTGATTCTGAACTATCAGGCAAATAAAAGACACACAGCCTGTATTTTCCCATGGAGTGAACAGTGCCAAACATAAATATTGCAGCAGTGAACATAAAACACCCTATGCAAAAAAATATAGACTGTGTTTGTTTGATTCCCCTAATGCTTTAAAAAGCTTGCATCAAGGGTACTATAAGTACTATATTTAACAATCTAATTCAATTTAAGGGGTTCTACACTGCCTATAAATTTTTCCTACTGAATTACTGCCTATTTCCAATTCAAGGAAACACATTGTCCTATGGCAACAAACCTTGTTAGTCTCTTAGTAAGAGCAAAAAAAAATGTTAGGTGTGACAAAAAAAAATGCTATTGAAATATTAGCAATTACTAGTAGCAGCTCCTCATCCTTGCCCAAGCAATTAGTTTAAGGACTAGTATGAATTTTTAAGTCAACTTTATGTATGTGTACTATGTGTATGCTCATGTTTAGGAGCTATTATTTTTCTAGTTCTGCTGGTTACTTTTTTTTTAGTTTACTTGTTTACAAACAAACTGGGTTTATATATTTGCCCAGCCCCCTTCCCTACTCACCTACCTTCTTTTCCTCCCTCCCCATCCATTCACTCTTCTCCCACCCTCCCTCCCTTCATCAATCCTACTCTGTCCTACCCTCCACTCTAATCCCTCTGTTTATGTGCATCATAGGACTCCTTTGGGGTGCCTATGTTGGCATGGGAGTCAAATTTGTGTTGAACTTTATGTGGCTCTTCAGTGGGTAAAGTCTTAAGTGGGGAGGTTCCTCTTCCCTTGTTTAGAACGTGTTCCAGAGATACTCTCTGAGAGCAGTTATTTCTTCTAAGATCCTAGTCAGTCCTTGGGGGGATGTTGGTAAGTTGATCAATGTGTAGATCTGGTAGTGGTTCCCATCATAGTGACCTTCTGGGTACAGCAGCCCTGTCATGGCTGAGTGTGTTGGTCAGAGGCACCTCACTCCACATTTGGGCTCTGGCAGTCTTACTGTCTCCTCTTCCTTGAGGTTCCTTGAGCCTTGTGTGGGATAAGATTTTGATGGGCTGATAATGGTTGAGTATTCCAGGTTCGCTGGTAATCTGTAATTCCTATTCTCTTTTATTTTTATATGAAAAGCCTTTGCAAATTCTTACCCCCTTTTGAGAGTTTTGATCATTTCTGGATTTATCCTTTCTAGTCCCTACTTGCTCTTCTCCAAAGGAGGAAAATGAAGTAAGATGGCCTATGAGACCCTTGTACCACTTACATGGCACATAGCAATGTGAGAAAGATCGCTCTTGGATTCCATGAATCCAGTGGGTGTACTAAGATGCTTGTGTTTTAGGTATGAGAGAAAACAGGACACTCTCTCACACATAACATGAATATTACTATGTTTTGTGGTCCTGTTCTTCATGGTGAAAAACGAGGTCTGTATTGGGATTTGGAATAGAAAATATCAAATGCATCTGAGAACAGTAGATGTCAAAGTGTGGTATAAAAAAGTAGGTTTCCAAAAGTTACATTTCCCAAGTTACATTCATTGATATTTGCACTAAAATAGCAATAAACTTTATTAATCTTTAACAAAATACTCAGCAGTCCCCGTGCAATAATTTGCATATCACTTATGATGCTCAGCCTTCTGTAGCAATGCTGAGAAATGCTGATGGCCTCAATCCACCATCTCACTTGCTTCCAGGGAACTGAAATGTATTTAATCTGTGCACACCTCTTTGCGTGAAGTTAAAAAATGTTATCTGGTTATAAAACAATTAACATTTTATAAATTATCTAAACCATGAAGCAAGTATCTATTTTTTCTTAGATACTAAAAATTACTTTAGATGGCTGGAAATATGGCTTAGTGGTAAAGCACTCATGTAGCTTGCACAAGGAGGCCCTAAATTCAACTCCCAGTACCATAAAAAAAGTTTTTTTGAATCTCATCTCACTCTTGCACAAAATTACATGTGGTGTGATAATAAATATTTAGAATTTTTTTTTCAGGAGGACTCAGCATGACATTTCACTAAATGTAATTTATATATGCATATAGTTATTTTAGTTGTTTTTAAAATTATGGTACTCAGAATCCTCAAATATTTGGAGACCAGTGGATTTCAGGATTAGGGGAAAGCTTAAAAAGATATCATGTAGCATTCCCAGGAAATGAAAAGCTATATAGCAAATTTTGAAAATATACAAGTGTCCTAAATCTAAAATGACATCGATTTAAGACATTGGATTAAACCATTTTATTAAAGCAATGGATTCCACATGACTGTAACACTTCTTAAAAGGGAAATTGCAAGGGTTTTCCTCAGATTATGAAAATTTTAGGATGTGTAGACAGTATAAAAAGAAGACAGACTAGAGGTTATTCAGGGAAGACTATGATGCTTCTGCCATATAAATCACTGCAGTCTCAGTCAACAGGTACAGTTGTACTTCCTTGTTTAGAATATGGAACAATCTAGTCAGGTACCTGGAAGACAAATAATTCAAAGGATCCTTTCAAAATAGAATAGAAAGAAAGAGAAAAACAACCATGGGACATATAGACTAAGGTTCCCATTCTCAGGAGTTTAAAAATCCTCAGAGAACTCGCCAGCCTATATTAATATTTAGAGAGTAACTGAGTGAAAGTAGAATTCCAATTCAGCAGAACTCTGAGGTGAGGTTGTGCACCTCCTGAAAGTGCCATTCCACTCTGCACCACCGCAGTTGCTCCCACTTTGTCAAGTTACAGGAATTAATTAGAATCTGTGTTAAGGGTTAGAACCAAATAGCACACATAGGTTAGGTCTTCCTTGGAAGATTCAACCCTTCCACATTAGGATGCAAATGTTTAGCACTAAATCTGTTCTACTGGCTAAACACAAAGATGAAGTACTAACCAATTCTGCACCTACTCATTCTTGACCAAAGGCAAAGCAGTGTGAGAAAAATAGAAAAGCAACAGCTCTGCTGGATCATTATGAAATAGCAGTCAGCAAACACATTGACTCATGCCTGCTTTGTTTTCTGTTTCACTCACTCATTGGAGGTTTGTGTCATCTAAATACAGCATCCTCTTTTTACCTTTGTCTCTAACTTTGTTCTTCAGAAGATCTAGTCAAAGACAACTCATTCTCAGAAGGTTTGTAAATGTTGCAATGGTAATAACGATGAAGAAATAATTGTGGTCAAGTTTAATTAGAAACTTGCATTAATTAACAGATAATAAATTTGTTTACTGTGGAGGTTCTGAAATCCCAATACACAGGGGGATTGAACTAGTTTTTAGAAAGATCTTCCGAGGGAGCATGTGTAATGTTAGAATAGTGCATGTGAACTCTTTGAATGCTTTTTAATAAGGTGAACTTGCATTTAAAGAACTGCCACAGTCATTGAAGGCAGGATAAAGAAACTCAGGAAGATTTCATTACCTATTAAGAAGAAAAGTATCTCCTGGGATATCCACATAGTAGGATACTATAAAAAAGGTACAAGTGATATCTGGATCTCTATGGACCTTTACCATAAGCATTTTTCTTTAAAGACTGTACTGTTTGTCATTATTTTATCAGATTATACCGACATTTTCAATACAATGCTTTGGATTTGAGTTTTCAGGAATCCCTTGCCTTGGGCTTTCCTATCCTAGTGTACAAAAGACGTCCTGTGAAGTTTATAAGATTGTAATTAAACTACTGCATACATCTGAAAGAATTTCAGTACTTAGTTCATAAACTGAACCTTTACAGTACTTAGAAACTACACCCCTGCTTTAAAGAAGAAGAGATTGTGTAGGGAGAGAATTGATTATTATTATTATTCAACATGATCCTTGATTTTTAAAAATATTGGCAGTTTGAGAATTTTTTTATATGTTTGTGCATATCGTTTGCATGCATGTGTGTATGTGTATGTGGATGCGGGTGCATACATGTTTGTGGGTACAGATGTGCTAGTGCATGTGGTAGCTCAAAGGAAATTATCCTGGATTGTTAATCCACTTTATCTGTTTGTTTGTTTGTTTGAAGTAGATTTCTAATTAAGCAGAGCGCCCCTGTAGAGCTAGTCTGGCTAGTTCACTTGCTCTGGAGACTTCCAACCTCTGTTCTCCAGGGCCTGCAATTAACAGGTGGGCTGCCACACTTTTTAAATGGGATACAGAGGTTCAAAAACTGAGATCCATTAGATTATATAACTTCTGAGCTGTGTCTCTAGTCCTCGGATTCCTAAAAAATGATTGAATTTGTTCTTTTTTTTTGGAAAGGGGCAGGGGTGAAACCGTTTTATGTTGTTCTATCCAACTTGTGTGGTCTTCCTTATTCAAGAATCTGCTGTTTCTCTTGACTTTAGTACATGTGCTTAATATCTTCCTTCATCCTTTTATTCTGACTTTACATTCTATTCCAACTTTACATTCCAATATTCCTTACTAGTTTTCCTTGGATCCTCTCATTGTTATTTCCTTATTCCCATCCCTCAATGTCTTACATATGTAATTTTAGTTTAACAAATAGTTACCTATTTGTAGTGAGGATAAATAAGAAGTACTAACATAAATATGAACAAAAAAAATCCCTGGTGATTGAAACATGATGATCGTCTTAATAGAAAGAGATATGAAATAACTGATTGCCAGATAATCCAGGAAATGTTGAAGCAGCACTGTTTACAAATGCTGAGGGATTTACAGAAGGCAGCACTGACAACAGTCTGGAAGAGTTGCAGAAAAAACACAACATGTAATCTGGATCTTAAGGAAAGAAATGATTGCTTAAAGTCTGATGAGGGAATTAACCAAAAATATAAGTGTATTACTATAATTATTAATCAATTATTTAAAAAGTTTCTACAATATTCCAAGTCTAGATGCCACATATATTGAGGCTCACTCTATAGTTATTTTTCAGGGAAAGTTTCTTTGATCAACATTTTACAATAGAACCATTTATTCTCAGTATTGGAAATACAGTGACTTGGACAACTTCTAAAATTTCCATATATTAGGCAAGAAATAAGAAACTTGTCAACACATTCCAGAGACTCTTCCTCCCAGTAGCCAGGAGCATTCCAGAGAAAATCAGAGTTTTTTTTTTTAATAAACCCAGGCATGATTTCAGTTTCTAGACAGATAGACCATCTATTTTATTTCTAAGAATAAAAATACCAATCATAAAGCATAAATCAAAATTTCATGCTTGAAATATGTGATTAGTATTATTATTATTTAGCTTAATTCCATTATCAAGGAGGAAATTTAAATTTTACTGATATTTTCATAATAAATATATTCAGAGTTAATTTATGATTCTGATTTTTATGAGTAATGGAGATCAAATTTACCAAACATCCAAAGACAACCAACCAAACAAAAATACACAAAATATATAAGGTAATAATTTTAAGGCATTGGATACCTACCAGGCAGCAGAGTATATTCCTTGGAAGGTGAGAAATGTTGACATGAATCTATGATGTCTCATTTCTTGCCTTGACAGAGCTTCAAGGCCTCATCACAGAGGGTGCAAAATCAGGATCTCACTGACATCCTGAGTTGAGTTCAAATATCAACTAGATAGCTAATTTTCAGGGGCTAGGCCAAGCAGGAAAAGCTGCACAAACTGGAGACTCTGGAGATATTTAGGAAAAGAACCATTTGAAATTTTAATTGGAGCAATCCAGATATCTCAGGCTAGATAGAATAAGTGTTCATTTCTAATGGTCAGATTAGAAGAACAAAAGCAACAAAACCCCTTGTATTTCCAAGGTCCTCAGTAGAGGCTGGCATCTTTATGATAGTACTCTAGCCAAAACTGTTTTGATCTTATCTATAAATCTTAAATACAATAACCAAAGCAATTATACCAATTCAAAGAAACTTCATAAATCCACAATAAAACATAAGAAGACTAAGCCTAAAGGATGCTTATAATTCCAGCATTGGTAGCTAGACAAAGTTATCCAGCAACATAGCATCCAATCAAAAATTATAAAGTTTGTAAAGAAGCAGAAAATTTCAAATGGTAATAAGGTGAGAAAATCAATTAAATTGACCCATATCTGACACTTTTGTTTGAATTACTGAAAACATGAATGTTTTCTTTGAGAACATTAAGACATTTATTTCTTTTTGAAAGATTGAAAAATTGTAATTTTTAAAATGTTTATTTTAAAATAACATTTTCATTTATTCTTTGAGAATTTCACAGAAGTGTGCAGTGTTTTTGATCATATATATCCGCCTTTCCTTCTCCCACTTGCCTGAGTCCCTTTCCCTCAATATTGTCTTCTTCCAAACTTCATTCAAGTCCAAATACTGCTCCCCACAAGCACTAGGGTGTGGGCAATTTATTAGTGGCTGTACCCCAAAATGTGAATATTCACAGCACAGCCTTCAGGCACTAATATTCTTCAGTTAGGCTTGGTGTCTTAGCAGTCCCTTTTCCACCCATACTTGAATATTGGCTGGCTTGCTCTTTTGCAGCTTTTATGCAGATAAGTACAGCTGCCATCATTTCATATGCGTCATGGACCTGTGCTGCCTGGAAGTCAGTGTTGCATAGCTCCTTTCCCTATACTCTGGTTCTTGACATTCTTTCTGCTCATTGTTTCTCACCATCCCTTACAAGGTGGTCAATGTGGATATTGATATTTATAGGTGAGTACTCCCGTTCTCTTATTCTTAGCTCTTTGAGCAGTTATGTGTTTCTGTATTAATGATTGTCCACTGAAAAAGAAGCTTCTGAGACCATGATTGAGAGCAACATAAAGCTAGATTTATAACATTAAGATTTATAACAATATTTCACTTTCAAAATTGTAGAGTTTTTACTATAGTAAGACATATAAAGGGATGAAATTAAATTTATAATACATGAGATAAAAGTTCACACTGAGTAGAATTAGCAGCAGATGAGATATTCCTGAGGAAGAGACTAATAAACTGGAAGACATAGAAATGAAATCTACTCAACATAAGACTAGAGATATGGGCTCAGTAGTTAAAGCACTTACTGCACAAACAAAGTGTCCAGAGTCAGATTCCCCAGAATACAATAAAATTCCAGGTGAGTATGGCAGACTATTTATAATTCCAGCCTTAGATCATGGAGATTGGGAATCCTCAGAGTATGCTGGGTTAAAGAACCAGTGTGGCAGTTATTTACAGATTCTAATTTGACAACTGGAAGCTGTGAAACTTTTTATTAAGACAAATTCTGAGCAAGCTTGTGGGATTACCTAATTGATTTGGAAAGACCCACTTCATAGTAGGTGGAACCATTCTCCAGACAGATGGATAGGATGGAGACAGCTGTTCAGTATTTTGGCTTACAGGCTTATTGGCAAGAGAGAATGTATGCTCCTCTCTCAGCATCCCTAGGGACATGTTGTGGCCAGTCGCCTCAGTTCTTGATGTTGGTATGAACTCTCCTGTCATGTTGATAAACAGTAACTGAGAATTGTAAGCTGGAATAAACCCCTTGTTTCCTTAAGTTGTGTGGGACCTGCATTTACTCAGCAACAAGAAGATGAAACTAATACATCTAGTCCTGTAGGTGAGCTCACAGCAATGCCAGAGTCCAAGAGCATTGACTATACTATATCCACAGGGCTATTGAGAGAGGAGCAACCTCACTTACCAGATAGTATGTCTGTCCATGTATGCCAAAGAATGCCAAATCACTGGATTAACTCCCTCCATCTTATTCCATTTGCCCAGGGAAAAGTCTACCTAACTATGGCCTGGATCTTCCCTCATCACTTAGACAATTCTTTGTGTCCTTACTCAAGACTTAACCCTAATTCTTTGCAAATATACCCTGAGTTTGAGCCTTCATTTGTCAAGTTGACATCTGATGCTAACTTTCACACAAGAGAAATTTTAAAATATATGTGAATGAGAATGATAATCTTGTTATCCACCATTCTTCAACTTGTATGTGATCACGCACCTCAGTTATTTCTTAGTAATGATAGATTGATTGGCTGTGGTGCATCCCTTGACTCATTTAGGATACAGAATATCTATAACTGATGCAAACCAATTTTTCAGTCATATAGCCAACTCCAGCAAAATTATTATTGCTACTTAATGGTTTCTCCTCATACATCCAGAATAACTTAGTCATGCTATTTCTTGTTTAAATGTTGCTTCTGGTTTAAAAATATTTGAAAGTTTATCAATCTGCAGCATAATTCAAGTGAGGAAACCTTTCAATGAAGGAGTGAAAATATACTGAATAACTTCGTATGCCACATACAGTTCAAGTGGAAAACTATAGTAACAAATGACAGACTATGGTGGAGGTTCAGTCCCAATGGTGAAGACGATCGTGGCCAAATCCAAGTCAAAAAAAAATGCTGCAGCTGTTTACAATAGCAAAATCAACCCAAATGTCAAACAGTTGACGAGTGCATAAGGAAAATGTGGTACATTTATACAATGGAATACTAGTCAGCCATCAAAAATGATGAATTAATGAAATTTGCCGGGAAATGGATGGAATTAGAAAAAATTATATTGAGCAAAGTATCCCAGACACAGAAAATTAAGCGCCGTATGTACTTCCTAATAGGTGGATCCTAGTACCAAACCCATTTAGTGACACACTCAAAGATGAATCACTGTAATACCTACAGTAATTGCAAAGATTATAAACAGGAGGGAAGGGGAAGGAGGGCCCCACCAGAAACAAGGAGAGAGGGGATCATGCTACAGCAGAGAATACAGGCCACCATCAAGTACTGCAAGTGGTGAAATCCAATACCCATCAGGATGGAGCCAAGGGTGGTGCAGGAACAGCAAAACTGGAGAAGAAGGAAAAAAAAAGAATAACAAACCATAATTCAGAACATCAGAGACCCTTCATTAATCACTGGGAACCAGGCCAGCCTAATCTCTCCCCATCCCAAAGCTCAAGGAAATTTGTGGAAGAGGGGGCAGTAAGATTGTAAGAGCCCAAAAATGGGGAGGAGCAACAATATACAAGATACTCCACACATGTTAGGGCTGAAGTAATCATAATAGGACTTTTCATGACTTGTGCAATGACCAACATGTCATTGACGCCCCCCCCCCAAAGTCTAGCATGGCTCACAGGCACTAGGATCCTTAGAGGCAAGCGATTAATAGCCACAATAATGTTCCTATACTAAAGGGAACACAAAAAAGAGTTCTAGGCAATGCTACTGAGTCCTTATACCTCATCAGAGAGGAGGAAGAAGTTTAACATGCACACTAAAGGATGCTCCAGGAATGGGGTGGGGGGGACTGGGAGAAAGGGAGGGAGGGGGGAAAGGAAGGGATAAAAGGAGGAGGGAGTAAGGGGATCCAGAGAGGGGTAGAGGGAGGGAGGGAGAATGGGGTACCTATCAAATTTGTATGAGTGGAACAATAAATTTAAAAAATATGCTCAGGTAGCGCTGGAGATTCATAAAATAACATGCTTATTTGCCTCCCTTTGCATTATATAACATTTTTAAAATTTTAAGACCATGAATGACTTTTCTTTCTGATTGTGTTACTTCAGTACTTTGTAGTTTTAATTTTATTTCTAGTTCCAGAGATTTCTAATTTTAGGTAGCTAAAAAACCTTCTTGTGTGGGTAGTTAGGTATTTCTTTTCTGGCCACCCAATGAAAAACAATGTGCAGTTTTTGTGCTTGTGTGTATGATGCATGCACAGGTGCATGCTCGTGTAAGGGCACATGTAAGGATGCTTTGGTCAAGAACTGCAAAGGGGATGTAATTGTCCCATTTTTTGTGAATTCAGTAGCAGACAAATTATAACTGTGCTTCTGCTTATGGGAGGATAATTGGCCAGGAGGTGGTTCTTTCACATTATTTACTGGCTGTTTGTTCTTTTTTTTTTTTTTTTGTTAAAGATGTACTTACAATTGAATGCTAAGGGCAGATGACTGATTTTATGCAGCTCTTTATTTCATATTTAAAACTAGGTCTCTAAAACTAGAAAGCCTGGCTGGGATCCCAGTTAACAGGTGGCACTCACCACGTTGCCACGGCAGCCATACCCTGATCCTGGTCTGTCACCTGACAGGTGGATGTGTTGATGTATTTGGGCTCTTTTCAGGAACAGACCTCACTGAATCAGCTGGATGGTCAGGCTCACAACCTTCAGGTGTGACCCCAAAATGCTATGGAAACAGCTTTTTCTAAAGATACTCATAGAAAGCAGAGCAGCTCTGTGAATCACAACACACAGTCTAATAAACACATAGACTTCACCCTATTTGTACTTTTCTAACTAGACTGTTACTGCCCTGAATAAGATGTCACCTACCCTGAAGTGAAGCAAAGTAAAGAGAGTGTCTGTGACAGCTGACAGGGAGGTAGGTGCATGTGCAATATGAGCAAACTTTCTGATCTTGGGCCAGTGGACCTCACCTGTCAGCCATTGTGACAGCATGGGCTTACTGCCAAGAGCAGGGGTCCTGTGACTTTGACACAGCAGATGGGTGTCAGGTGCAAAAGCTTGAGTGTGAGATGGGCAACCCAGGAAACAATCTCCTGTGTTTTCCAGGACAAGGTTCATATAAAAGACCTAAGACATAGCTCAATTAGCCCAGTAGCAAGACCAACTTCTGAAATCCTAAGATTGAACATTTGAGATAATGATCACAATTTTATAGGTGAGCATTAAGTGTCAGTTTGACAAGCATCTCAGGACTACATAGGTAGGAACTGAGAAGCCGAGATCAGACACAGCTCTGTGACTATGCCTTCTCCAAATATTGTTGCTGTTTTCCCAGCAATTCCTGTTTCTATCCAGATAATTATTCCACTTAACTTTTGAAATGAAATGGAATATATGATAAAACTAGAAAGAAAAGAGAAGCTGAAAAACAAAATCATCAATTAGATATGTATGCTCCTTTTTACTGTGAATAATATTGAATTTCTATTATATTAACAATTTAAACAACAGCTTTAGTCTTTAATAATAGTAGTGTAATAGTAGTGACTGTTATCCCAGACAAGAGAGCTTTTCTCTTCTTCTTCTTCTTCCTCCTCTTCCTCCTCCTCCTCCTCCTCCTCCTCCTCCTCCTCCTCCTCCTCCTCCTCCTCCTCCTCCTCCTCCTCCTCCTCCTTTTTTGTTTTTGGAATTAGTAACCACAACCTGAACATGCATGTGCTGAGGAATACCCATAGAAGTATGATATGCAATTCATATGTCAAATGAATGTAATTAGATGATAATATTCAGAGGTGATTTAAGGAAAAGAATAAAGTATTTTTCACATTTTAGGAATTGGTGGAATTTTAAGTTTTAATATTTAGTTTATTTAAGAAAGAGGAAAGAAATAAGAAAGTACACAAATGCATGGGTACAAGTCACCATGTGTGCACTAGGAATCAAACTCCAGTTGTTAGGTATACATGCTGGCATCTTATCAGACGAACTATTTCCCTGATCCTTGCAAAAATTTTCTGAGGAATAAAAAAGCTATTCTTTGGTTTGGGATAATAGTTTACTGGGAATTTTGAGCATAAGAAGATAGAAACAAAAGTACGTGTATAATGCAGGTATTGAGGCAAAATTAATTAAGCTATAAACCAAAAGCATCTTTTTAAAATATAGGTTTTGCTTGTGGGAAAGAACCTAGGTGAGAGTGAATAGTAAAAGAAGGAGAAAGAGTAGAGGGACAGAATTAGGGCAGAGTGGCCAGAGAACAATGTCTGCTACTTGAGATCTGGAGAGAAAATCTTCATGTAGCTAGCTCATTTGGAGGAAATAATCTTGATCACTCATTAAATTTCTCTTCTCTGGCACATGTCTTCTTCTTTTTTTTTTAGGGGAACAAGGAGATTTTTTATTCTCACTTACAATTTCAGATTATAGTCCATTATGACAGCAGAGTTACCAGCAGGGGTTGAGGGAATTGGCCTCAGCATATCTGCAAGTCAGGGACTAAGAGTGGGGCTGCATATGTGCTTTCTAACATGAAACTTGCAGCTTTCCAGTCTGCCAATTGCCCACCAATTCTCTCCATCTTGCCCACCTGCCCAGAAGATGATTTCACCTACTATTGGTAGGGTTGTCCTACATCAATTAAGATATAATCTCCTACCGGCTTGCTCAGTGCCTTGCCTCAATAAAATCATTTTTTTTGTAGATAAAAAGAAAATATTTCATTTGTATATCAAAGATTCTAAAATTGACACTTGATGTCAAGACACAAAAAAGATCTGAAAAACTGTTGGACTCAACTTCCCTAATTATCTCAGTCAACAAAATAACTGTTTATAGGTGCGCTTAAAACCTCAGTTCTTAATTTTCAAGACCTAAAACTAACAATAATGAGCAAAAGCACTTGGAATCTAATACATTAGAAATTCTAATTTCTTTTTTTATTAAAAATGTAATTATACATTTTAAAAATTTTTTAAGAGTTCTCTCCCTCCCCCCTCTTCCCCCTGAGCTCCCTCCTCTCCCTCCTCTCCATCTCCACACCCTGGTGCCTCCCCCCCAGTTCCCAGAGAGTCCTTTATTGTGTACGCCTGACTCTCCACTGGGTCCTCCTCTCCGATGACATATAAGGACCCAGTGGCATTTCCATAAGCCCTTTCTCTTGTTTCCCTTAAGCATAGGAGCACTACTATGGCTGTCAATCCCTTGCCTCCAGGGATCTCGGTGCCCTTAACAGATGCTAGACTTTATGACGGCAACAGTGTGCTGGACATTACGCAGGGCATGCAAAGTCCCATTATGATTGCTTTGGCCCCAACTATTTTTGAGAATCTTGCAAATCATTGCTCCTCCCATCCTTTTGCTCTTACACTCTTACTGCGCCCTCTTCAGCAAATGTCCCTGAGCTTCAGGATGGGGAGAGATTAGGCTGTCCTAGTTCTAAGTGGTTGATATAGAGTCTCTGAAGTTCTGGATTGTGGTTCGTTGATTTTCTTTTGCAGTTTTGTTGCTCCTGTAATGCCCTTCACTCCATCGTGATGGGCACTGTATGTCACCCCCTGGCCAGAGACAGAAAGCTCTTAAACTGGAGTCTTGTTATAAGAGCATATTCAAGGGTAGATGTAATAAAAGTAGGAAACCTCAGTGAGGGAGGGGTCCATCACCCATTTGCAAAATGATTACTTTTTATCTGCTAGACTATATGCCCTCCCTTTCTGGTGAGATCAGGAAAGTACGTCTGTGAATTTAACCAGGTTTCTCATTACTTACTTGCAAACTTTGATGGAGGCCTATTTTCTCTGCTGTAACATGGTCCCCTCTCTCCTTGTTTCTGGTGTGGCCCTCCTACCCCATCTCTCTTGTTCATAATCCTTGCAATTACTGTGTTACATAGGTTTACTTTTGAGTGTCTCAATGTGGGCTAGGTGAGTTTGGTACTAGGAGCCACCTATTAGGGAGTACATATGGCGCTTAATTTTCTGGGTTTGGGATACTTCACTTAATATAATTGTTTCTAATGACATCCATTTCCTGGCAAATTCCAGGAATTCATCATTTTGATGGCTGAGTAGTACTCCATTGTATAGATGTACCACAGTTTCCTTATCCACTCGTCAACTGTTGGACATTTAGGTTGATTCCATGACTTTGCTATTGTAAACAGTGCTGCTATGAACATGGTTGTGTTGTGCTATCAAGGAGAACCTCTGCTGTATGGGGGGTTATACCCAAAAGTGAATCGCAGGGTCATATGGCATTTCAATCTTTAATTTCTTTAAGAATCTCCAGATGGCTCGCCAGAGTGGCTGTATGAGCCTGCATTCCCACCAGCAATGTAGGAGAGTTCCCCTCTCTCCACATCCTCTCCAGCATTTGTCGTTGTTTGTATTGTGGATTTTTGCCATCCTGACTGGGGTGAGATGATATCTCAGGGAAGTTTTGATTTGCATTTCCCTGATGGCTAAGGAAGTGGAGCATTTTTTCAGATATTTGTTAGACATTTTAATTTCATGCCTGGTAAAATTTCTTTTAAGTTCCAGGGCCCATTTTTTAATTGGGCCACTGGTATCCTTGGAGTTTAGTTTTCTAAGTTCTTTGTGCACTCTGGACAGTAGATCTCTGTCAGATATGTGGTTAGTGAAGATTTTCTCCCATTCTGTGGGTTGCCTTTGAGCTCGTGTTACAATCTCTTTATCTGAACAGAAGCTCTTTAATTTCATAAGATCCCAGCTGTTGAGAGTTGGTAGCAGTGACTGTGCCATTGGATGTCTGTTTAGGAAATGTTGGCCTAGCCCAATCAGCTCGAGGGAGTTCCCTATCCTTTCAACTATGGTTTTTAAAGTCTCTGGCCTTAAATCAAGGTTCTTGATCCATTTGGAATTAAGTCTTGTACATGGTGACAAGTATGGGTCCAGCTTTAATCTTCTGCATGTGGAGATCCAGTTTTGCCAGCACCATTTGTTGAAGATGCTGTTCTTTTTCCATTGGATTCTTTGGGCCCCTTTGTCAAAGACCAAATGGCTGTATTTTTGTGGGCTTATATCTGGGTCTTCAATCCCTTATCCATTGATCTGTGTGTTTATTTTGGAGCGAGTACCAGGAGTACCAGGCAGGTTTTATAACTATGGATTTGTAGTATAGACTAAGGTTTGGTATGGTAATACCTCCAGCAGTGTTTTTGTTACTCAGGATTGTCTTTGCTATCCTGGGTCTTTTGTGCTTCCATATGAATTTTGAGATTATTTGGTCAACTTCTTTAAAGAATTGCTTTGGGATTTTAATTGGTATAGCATTGAATTTGTATATTGCCTTTGGTAGTATGATCATTTTTACAATGTTGATTCTGCCAATCCAGGAACAAGGGAGGTCTTTCCACCTTCTGGTGTCTTCTACTATTTCTTTCTTTAGGGTTTTAAAGTTTTCATTGTAAAGGTCTTTTACCTCCTTGGTTAGGTTTATACCAAGGCATTTCATTTTTTTAGGGGCAACAGTAAATGGGATTGTTTCTCTCAAGGCTTTTTCACTTCTTTCATCCTGGGCATATAGGAAGGCCTCTGATTTTTGCACATTTATTTTGTATCCTGCCACCCTGCTAAACTTCTCAATTAGTTCCAGAAGCTTTCTGGTGGAGTTTTTGGGATCCCTCAGGTATAAGATCATGTCATCTGCAAATAGGGATAGCTTGACTTCTTCCTTGCCGATTTGAATCCCTCTTATGTCCCTTTCTTGTCTTATGGCTTCAGCTAAGGCTTCAAGTACAATATTGAATAGAAGTGGTGAGAGTGGACAGCCTTGTCTAGTTCCTGATCGAAGTGGGAATGCTTCCAATTGTTCCCCATTGAGCATAATCCCTGCTGTGGGCTTGTTGTATACAGCTTTTATTATATTGATAAAGGTTCCCTTCATTCCTACAGTCTCTAGCATTTTGATCATAAAAGGCTGTTGGATTTTGTCAAAGGCTGCATCTATCGAGAGTATCATGTGGTCTTGGACTTTGGACTGGTTTACATGATGAATTACATTTATTGATTTGCGTATGTTGAACCAACCTTGTGTGCCGGGGATGAAGCCTATTTGGTCCCCGTGAATGATCGTTTTGATATATTTTTGAATCTGATTTGCTAAGACTTTGTTGAGAATCTTTGCATCTGTGTTCATCAGAGAGATCGGCCTCTAGTTTTCTTTTTTAAGTGAATCTTTATTAGGTTTTGGGATTAAGACGATATTAGCTTCATAGAAGGAATTTGGTAGTGTTCCTTCCTTTGCTATTTGATGGAACAGTTTAAGGACTATTGGTGTTATTAACTCCTTAAATGTCTGGTCGAATTCTGTGCTGAATCCATCTGGCCCAGGACATTTTTTGGTGGGAAGATTTGAGATTACTTCTTCAATTTCCTTATATGTTATAGGACTATTTAAGTAATTCACAACTTCCTGATTCAATTTAGGTAAGTTGTGTTTACTTAGAAATTCATCCATCTCTTTTGTGTTGTCAAACTTCACAGAGTATAAGTTTTTGAAATATGATGTTATAATTCTCTGGATTTCTTGGGTATCCGTAGAAATGAACTCCATGTTCATTTCTAATTTTGTTAATTTGGGTTTTCTCTCTCTTGCTTTTGGTTAATTTAGCTAGGGGTGTATCAATCTTATTGATTTTTTCAATGAACCAGCTTTTTGACTGGTTGATTTTTTCTATCGTTTTCTTAATCTCGAATTCAGATATTTCTCCCCTTATTTTGCTAATCTCCTCTCTTCTACTACTTTTGGGATCAGACTATTCTAGTTTCTCTATAGCTTTAAGCTGCATTGTTAAGTTGTTTATTTCTGATGTTTCCATTTTTTTGATGTAGGCATTAAGAGCTATGAACTCACCTCTTAGAACAGCTTTCATTGTGTCCCAGAGATTTTGGTAAGTTGTATTTTCGTTATCGTTCACTTTCAGGAAATCTTGAATTTCCTTTTTAATTTCTTCCTGAATCCAGTTCTCATTCAGCCTCATATTGTTAAGTTTCCAGGAGTTAGTGTATTTTCTCTTGTTTGATGTGTTGTGGATGTCCAGCTTTAGGCTGTGGTGGTCTGATAGGGCACAGGTTAGAATTTCAACTTTCTTGTATATGTGTAGATTCGTTTTGTGGCCCAATATGTGATCTATTTTGGAGTAAGTTCCGTGTGCTGCTGAGAAAAATGTGTATTCTTTGGTACGTGGGTGAAAAGTTCGATAGAGATCTGTAAGGTCCATTTCTTTCAGGGTTTGATTAAGTTCCAAAGTCTCTGTTAAGCTTTTGACCTGTTGATCTATCTCATGTTGAGAGGGCGGTGTTGAAGTCCCCAAGAATTATCGTTTGGGGGTTGATTTCTTGCTTTAGACACTGTAGGGTTTTCTTAATGAATGTGGAGGGGCCTGTATTGGGTGCATATATGTTCAGTATTGTGAAGTCTTCCTAGTGAATTGTACCTGTGACTAAAATGTAGTATCCATCCGTGTCTCTTATAATTTTCTTTGGTTTGAAGTCCACTTTGTCTGATAGCATAATGGCTACCCCTGCCTGTTTTTGCTTCCATTTGCTTGTAGAATTGTTGACCAGCCTTTTATTTTTAGAGCGTGCCTATCTTTTATGGTGAGATGGGTTTCCTGCAGGCAGCAGATTGATGGATTATGATTTTTAATCCAAGTTTGTAATCTGTGTCTCTTGATCGGTGAATTAATTCCATTAACATTTAGTGTTATAATGGAGAAACTATTTTTAATTCCAGAAATTTATTATGTTTAGTAGTTTTTATAAGTATATTGCTTCGGTTTTAATGGTGTTATATTTGCCTTCTGTTCTCCTGGATATGCCTGTTTTTTTCCACGCTTGAGTATCATTTCTAGCATTTTTTGAAGGCCTGGTTTGGTGGACATGTATCCCTTCAAATTGTCTTTGTGCTGGAAATTTTTTCTTTCTCCCTCTATCATGACTGATAGTTTTGCAGGGTAAATCAGCCTGGGTTGACATTTTTGCTCATTCAATACTTGAAGTATGTCTCTCCAAGCTTTTCTTGCTTTTACTGTTTCGACTGAGAAGTCATTTGTTATTTTAATAGGTTTACCTTTAAAAGTGACTTGTTTCTTCTCCCTTGAAGCTCTCAGCACCAGTTGGAGTTTTTTAACTATTATTTGCCGTGGCGTGCTTCTGTTTTGGTCATATCTGTTTGGGGTGCGGAATGCCTCTTGTATATGGATGGGCCTCTCTGTTTTTAGATGAGAAAAGTTTTCCTTGATGATCGTTTGAAAAATTTCCTCAGGGGTGGTATTTTGAGATTCTTGCTCTGGTATTCCATGAATACGCATGTTAGGCTTCTTAAGGGTGTCCCATATCTCTTGGATATTTCTCTCAAGTATCTTTTTGGCTTTAACAACCTCTTCCATTGAGCTGGTTAGTACTCCTACTTTATCTTCAAGGTCTGAAATTCTGTTTTCTGCTTTGTTAATTCTGTTGATAAGACTCTCTGTAGAGTTCTGGGTTGAAGATAACTTGTAGCTCAGTTTTAAACTCTGCTTGAGTCTGTTTTAACTGCTCTATGCCAGTTTTTGTTTCTTGCACTGTTTTTCTCAACTCCTCCAAATGTCTGTTGTGTTCCTCTTCAAAGCGATTGATTCGATTATGTAATTCCTCCCGGATTTCCTCTTTCATAGTATTGAACATGGTAATGATCATATTTTGAAAGTTGTTATCCGAGGTCAGGCTTCCTTGGCCTTTTTCCACGGGTTTGTTCTGGTTGGAGTCTAACATTATGGGATTAATTTCTTCAGTGGGAAATTTGTTTACTTGAGCGTTGCTTCTCATGGATTTGCACTTCGACTTTGGCATTGTCGTTTTAACTTCTAAAGATCTTTCAATTTCACTAAACTGAATTATTTGGCCTGGGGTTCTGGGGGTGGACGGAAAAGAGCTTACCTAGGTCACGGGTGAGGCTCGGCTGGACCCCGCGCGTCCTGACCAGCGGAGCGGGGTGGGGAATGGGAGGATGGGGGCGTCGGCATGGAGCTATTTAACCCTGAGGGCAGCTGGGGCGGGGCCCGGCGCAGGGTGAGGTCCTCCTTGTCCCTCGGCTCTGCGCGTGGCTCCAGCTGGATGGCGGGAGTTGGAGCCGGGTCCCTTTGGGCTGACCTGGGGTTCTGGTGGGCTGGCGCGGCCGGGGCTTACCTAGGTCGCGGGGTGAGGCCCGGCTGGACCGCGCGTGCTGGTCCCGACTGGCGGAGCGGGGTCGGGTGAAAAGGGCTGGCACATGTCTTCTGTATGATGAACACTTATCACAATTCCTCTGTCACTTACGCCTTAGTTAACAGTGAAGCAATTAGGACTTGGGAGATGGCTCGGTGCTTGAATTGCTCACCACACAAGGCAACAGTCTGCAGTTCAGATTCCCAGAAACCACACAAAATGTAGGATGGATGTGGTGGCCTGCCTATAATTCCTATCTCAGGGGCCAAAACCAAGAGCCTGCAAGCTGACTTGCCAAACTAATATTGGTGCATTCTGCATTTCATTACAGATCATGTCTCAAAAGAAAATATTAGAAGAATGCTTGAGGGTGCTTCTATTTTAACCTCCAGACTCCACATGCATATACCCATGTATATGTGTTCCCACACATGTGAACACATATGTGCATATTCATGTGCCTTGGGGGAATTGCACTGGGACTGTGCCATACACACATGAAAATGGAAAACATAGTGAAGCCAGGGAGTTGGTTGCATATTGAGAACAGATCAGAATAGCCCAAAGATAGCTAGCAGCATCCATGCAAGAACTCTTTTGAGAGTTCCAGAAGAGACCAGTGTTCACAAGAACAGAGTAGAGCTAAATGAGTCAGGTGTGAACCAAGTTACCACTGGAGAAAAGGGCATCTTGTCACCTACTCTTTTGCATACAAAAGTATTCTCTTGATAAGTTTCTCTTCATCCTCCCTTAAATACTATCTCAATCTTGAAGTCTCCTTGTGCAACAGAAGATGTTTACTACAGAAAACACAACTGGCCAAAATGTAGAAAATAAGTGACTTCAGACTGCTTGGCTCTAACCAGAACATCTAAGTAACACCCACTCCACCCCAAGGCCTAGGAAACATGAAGGAAGAAGGGGCAATAAGATTGCAAGAAAATACAGTGGGACAGTGGTGGGTCAGACATTGCTTTTCTGTACATGACCGGGTTGTTGTATCCATGATTCATGGCACATATATATACTTTTACAAGACCTGCACGAAAATTGTCTTATCAACATTTCAGTGTGGAAGGAGAAAAATCTCAAGACGCTCCATGCCTGTCTGAGAGACTGATGAAAACTAATGCTGATAGGGAAGAAAAGGAAGAAGCTTTCCATAATGTTATACCTACTGATGCTTGCCTGAGCACAAATCATGTCAGGTATATTACATAAGGACAAACTAGATGAAGCAAAGTTGGCCACACAAGTAAAAAGATTTGAAAATAGGAGCGAGTCTGGCAGGGGGAAATGAAGGGTTGTAAAAGGGAAAGGAGGGGGTGATGGGATTGTGGATTGAGAGTAAAAATACAAATTCATTATATTCATGTATGCAGCAATACAAATAATTAAAGAATAAAGAAAATTTTACAGTGGGGCAGGGTGAGACATGTCTGTAAATCCCATTACTGCAGAGGAGGCAGGACAATTGTGGGTTTCTGGCTGGTCCGAACATAGGGCATTCAAGAAAATCTGAGCTCCATAGAAAGTCCCTGCCTTAGTTAAATAATTCATTAATTAAGCACTATACTGTATAGCTTCATCTTCATCTACTGGGAAACTTTTATGGCTAGTGGATATCTCCACCTTAAATATATGCTCAATATGAATTTGTGAATTTTGTAACTCTTCTCAAGAGTGTGCCTTTTCCCACCTCAATTCCCAGTCATCATCAGACAAACCAGATCAACTGCCCTCCGTGAATCTTTTCTAATGTTGATCCCAATATCAAATTGTGTTTCAAATCTGATTGCTTCCTAGTCTTTGCTGATTATACCGGAGGCTCTGCCTCCTAGTGACAGGCCGCTTTCTTCTTGCTCTCATCTTGCCCCTGGCCGGCGCCCTGTGCCTCCCAGGACGCGCTCACACAGCAGTGAGGCTGAGCAATCTGCCAGGCTCATTGCTCCCCAGTAGCCTCCCTGAAGAAGTTGGGCCTGTATCTGGTCTCAAGCGCATGTGCTTCTCAGTACCAGGCATGGTGCCTGGCACGGGATAAGTGTTTAATAATGTGTTTGTTCACTGACTAGATAAGTATAATATTTTCCCATTTGTAATGGAGGCAGGAGGATTCGGGGAGGTGTGTATGACTGAAGAAGGTGCTATGTACTCTTCGGCAGCTTTCTTTTCAAGGCTAATTTCACAGCAAACATAGGACTATGTTTTAACAGTTTCTGAGAAATGATAGCAAATGGCAGGAAATCTGTACATTAGCAACATAGACAACTTCATGGCTCGGGAAATGAGAAAATGCAAAATCGTGATAGCATAAATAGGGTGCTTTATGCATATATAGCTTCCTCATAGCCCAATCCTGTGTTTATTGAATATTCATCGGGGTATGTTAGAACAGTGAACAATATTTTATGAGTTTGGCAAGGGGATAAAGAGCTGAATGGTTTATGTTTTTGCTACCAAGAACACTCCATAAAATGGGCCCAAAGTGAGTCTTCAGCACACACTAGTCAAAGACGCTAGCAAAGCAAATGTATTTTATTACCTCTCAGAGTTCAGCCTCTTTTATTGGGTGAATGGGCTACTATTTTGTGCTCCTCAATGATTATTGCCAAATGAATTTCTTTCCACTTAAAAGCATTTGTTAATCTCTTGCTTGCATATACCTCAAATATATCCTATGAGATAAATTTCTGTCTTCAACAACTTTATTTTTAGAACAGTTTTGCCCTGAGACAGCTTTCAGTGGTAGTCCCTGTTATTTCAGTTTATTGTGGGGGAAAAAAACCACATGACATTATCACAGTACTTACCACTAGAAAGTATATGCTTGACTCTTTCATACTTATAAGTTAGTTGGCTTTCTGATGCTATTATGGAATACTGTGGACTGGGAACTTTAGAACTAGCAGTTTGGAGTCTTAAGAGAATGGCATAAATTCTTCGGCTGCATGATAGTGTGCCAGAAGGTCGATACACCAGGGTCAAAGAGAAGAAATCTTTCCATTCTCTTTATCAGGAGTACAACTTGGAGCAGCTACCCATTTCATGATAGCAGCATTTATACATTTAAAAGGGAAAGAAACTTCATGACCTAATCACCTCTAAAAAGATCTGTTCTCTATGTCACTGTCATGCCTATTGAATGCTTTGGAGGGTACCTTAAAAACTAACGATAACAGCTGTCTTCTGAATTGACACTTGAGGAAACTTTCCTGCCTTGTTCATCTAGAGGAATTTTTATGCTACAGTGAAAAGCAGCCATGAAAACATGGCAGTAAGATGGTTAGCACACAGTGAACACACGGAATGGTTTACATAACTGAAGGAGACACTATGCAAGGAAGTGAATTAATGGCGATTGACTATTGTGTTAATTTAGCTGTGCCTTGCTAGTTTATGGACAGATGTAAAATTCAAATATGATTGCAATGTGATGTTTTAAGTGGCCAGTAATTTAGTTATTTTTTTATTTTTTTAATTTTTTTTTCCAATCATACAAGCTCAATAGGTATCCTGGGTCTCCCTCCTTCCACCCCTCCCCAGTGCCACCTTGCACTCTCCCCCTCTTTTCCCCTTCTTTCACACCCCTCCCTCCCCTTCTCTCAGTACTTCCCCCTTCTCTCCTCCCATCCCCTGGAGCATCCTTTTATATAAATGCCAAGCCTCCCTATGAGTCCTCCACCATAGTGAGCTGTAAGGACTCAGTGGCATAACTGTGAAAATTTTGGGCTCCCCGTGAGTATGAGAACACTACCATGAGTGTTATTCCCTTGCCTCTAAGGATCCTACTGCCTGTGATCCATGCTAGATTTTGGGGGGTCATTCACATGTCAGTCTTTGTGCAGGTCATGCAAAGTGCAATATGGCTGCTGCAGCCCTAACTTGTGTGGAGTATCTTGCATAACATTGGTCCTTCCCATCTTTAGACTCTTACAATCTAGCAGCCCCCTCTTCCACAAGTTTCCCTGAGCTTTAGGATGGAGAGAGATTTGGTTGGTCTGGTTCCAGTTGATTAACGTAGGGACTTTGGTATTTAGAATTATGGTTTGTTGTTTATTTCAGTTTTGCTTTTCTTGTACTGCCCTTGGCTCCATCCTGATTGGTATTGAAGGTCACCACCTAACCAAAGATAAAAGGTTGTTTAAATGAAGATCTTACTACAAGAGAAGACACAAAGGTAGATGGAATAGGAATAGGACATCACAGTGAGGGGGGTTTCAGTGTCCCATTTGCCAGTCTCTATACCCTCCCTGATTGGTGAGATCAAACCTCAGTCGCAAGTGACCAGGAAGGGAAGAGAGAGTGAGTTTAACCAGATGTCTCGCTACTTACATGCAATACTTGATGGTGATCTATTTTCTCTATTGAAGCATAATACCCTCTCTCCTTATTTCTGGACTGGGGGGCTCTTTCCTCTTCCCTCCTGTTTATAATCTTTGCAATTCCAGTAGGTATTACAGAGATGTATCTTTGAATCTGTTATTTAGTGGGTTTGGTACTAGGATCCACCTATTAGGGAGTACATATGGGGTCTAAATTTCTGTCTCGGAAACTTCACTCAATATAATTTTTTCTAATTCCATCCATTTCCTGGCAAATTTCATTAATTCTTCTTTTTTGATGACTGAGTAGTATTCCATTGAATAACCCATTTTCCTTATCCACTCATCAACTGTTGGGCATTTGGGTTGATTCCATGACTTCACTATTGTTAATAGTGCTGCTATGAACATGGTTTTCATTGTGTCACTGTAGTGAATTTTTGCTTTATGGGAGATTATTCCCAGAAGTGGTACAGCACAGTCATATGGCCTTTCAGTCTTTAACATTTTAGAAATTGCCATACTGATCACGAGAGTGGTTACTTAAGCCTGCATTCCCACCAGCAGTGTATGAGAGTTCCCTTCTCTCCACAACCTCTCCAACATTTGTTGTTGTTTGTATTGTGGATTTTTGCCATCCTGACTAGGGTAAGATGATATATCAGGGAAGTTTTGATTTGCATTTCCTTGATGACTAAGGATGTGGAGCATTTATAAAGATATTTGTTAGACATTTCAATTTCGTCCCTGGAGAAGTTTCTTTTGAGTTCCAAGGCCCATTTTTTAATTGGGCCATTTATCTCCTTGGTGTTTAGTTTTCTGAGTTCTTTGTGCACTCTGGATAATAGAGCTCAGATAATAGTTAGTGAAGATTTTCTCCCATTATGTGGGTTGCCTTTTTGCTAGGTTTACAATCTCTTTATGTGAATAGAGGTTCTTTAATTTCATAAGATCCCATTTCTTGAGTGTTGTTGACTATGCTATTGAATTTCTGTTTAGGAACTGTTGGCCTAGTCAAATCAGCTCGGGGGAGTTCCCTACCCTTTCAACTATGGTTTTTATAGTCTCTAGCCTAATATTGAGGCCCTTGATCCATTTGGAATTAATTCTTGTACATGGTGACAAGTATAGGTCCAGTTTTAATCTTTTGCCTGTGGACATCCAGTTTTCCCAGCACCATTTGTTGAAGATGCTGTTTTTTTTTTCAGTGGATTTTTTGAGCCCTTTTGTCAAAGATCAAATGGCTATAAGTGTGTGGGCTTATATCTGGGTTTTCAACCCTTATCCATTGATCCACCTGTCTATTTTGGAGCCAGTACCAGGATATTTTTATTACTATGGATTTGTAGTATAAATTAAGGTTTGGTATGGTGATACCTCCAGCAGTGTTTTTGTTACTCAGGAATTGTTTTTGGTATCCTGGGCCTTTTATGCTTCCACATGAATTTTGAATTGTTTGGTTAATTTCTTTAAAGAATTGCTTGGGGATTTTGACTGGTATAGCATTGAATCTGTATATTGCTTTTGGTGGGATGGTCATTTTTATGATGTTGATTCTGCCGATCCAGGAGGATGGATGAGAGGTCTTTCCGCTTTCTAGTGTCCTCTGTAATTTTTTTTCTTTAGAGTTTTAAAGTTTTCATTATAAAGTTTTCACTTCTTTGGTTCAGTTTATAACAAGATATTTCACTTTTTTAGGGACTATATTAAATAGGATTATTTCTCTTAGGACTTTTTCACTATTTTCATCTTTGGTATATAGGAAGGCCACTGTTTTTTTGCACGTTTATTTTGTAACCTGCTACCCTTCTGAACTTCTTTATTAGTTCCAGGAGTTTCCTGGTGGAGTTCTTAGGATCTCTCAGGTATACAATAATGCAAGTAGAGATATCTTAACTTCTTCCTTGCCAATTTGAATTCTTTTTATCTCCCTCTCTTATCTTATGGCTCCAGCTAAGACTTTGAGAAAATATTGAATAGAAGAAAGGGTTCAGGGAAATACAATTGGGTCCTTGTACGTCATTGGAGAGGAGGGCCCAGAGGAGAGTCTGGCATGCACATTAAAGGACTTTCTGGGGATTGGGAGGTGAGGCACTGGGGGATGGGGAGGGAGTCCTTTATTGTGTATGCCTAATAGGACTATTTAAATAATTCAAAACATCTTGATTCAATTTAGGTAAGTTGTGCTTACTCAGGAATTCATCCATTTCTTTTGTGTTATCAAATTTCATGGATTATAAGTTTTTGAAATATGACTTTCTAATTCTCTGAATTTCTTGGGTATCAGTTGTGATAACTCCATTTTCATTTCTAATTTGGGTTTTCTCTCTCTTGATTTTGGTTAATTTAGCTAGAGGTGTATCAATCTTATTGATTTTTTCAAAGAACTAGCTTTTCAACTTGTTGACTCTTTGTATCATTTTCCTTATCTCAATTTCCCATGTTTCTCCTCTGATTTTGTTAATCTCCTCTCTTCTACTGTTTTTGGGATTGGATTGCTCTTGTGTCTCTAAAGCTTTAAGCTGCATTGTTAAGTTATTTATTTGTGATATTTCTTTTTTTGATATAGGCATTAAGAGCTATAAACTTACTTCTTAGGATGGCTTTCATTGTGTCCCAGAGATTTTCATTTGTTGTATATTCATTATCATTCACTTCTAGGAAATGTTGAATTTCCTTTATGATTTCTTCCTGAACCCAATTCTCATTCAGCATTATAGTGTTTAGTTTCCAGAAGTTAGTGTATTTTCTGCTGTTTGTTGTGTTGTGGATGCCAAGCTTTAGACCATGAAGGTCTGATAGGGTACAGGCTACAGTTTCAAATTTCCTGTATATGTGGAGATTCAGAATAGAATATTATATAGCAAAAATTCAGGAATACAATAAATGAAAGTATAATTCAGCCAAGAGAACACAACAGACACAATTATTGATGCTTACTGATGTTTTCTATATTCTAACTATCTCACATGGTAGTCCTGATAGTCAACCTATCAAGACTATGATCTATCTCTCTTTCTTTCATCAACCCAACCCTTTTATGCCAGTTAGATATTGGTGTCAACTTGACAGTTGAGCACATTTGTGAAGAATTAGATTTTAAGGAAAGTCCCCAGCCAATCTGTTAGAAGTTGTCTAATTGATGAGAGAAGACCTAACCCGTAGTAGATGGCAACATTCTTTGTGCCAGTGGATAAGTCTAAGAGAGTTGATTCAGTAGTTTAGTATACTTCGGCAGAATTGATGACTGAAAAGTGGTTTCCTCCCTCTCTCTGCAATTCCTGTGAATATGGTATGTCTAGTTCCCATAGCTCTTTATGTTGGTATTAATTAATTCTTCTGCCAAGCTGCCCTGTGAACTATATTAGAATCATAAGCAAGAATAAAACTCTAGCTCCTCTAAGTTATTTTGGCATGTATTTGTCATCAACATGATGACAAACTGAAACACCCTTTAATCATACCATACTCTCCTTTACCCTCATTGACTTCTTTTCAAGCGCCACCCTCTGCTCTGACAAAACTTGGCTTCTTTTTGTACTAGTGAGATCATACGAGCAAATAGGAACTTACCAATAACACTCCAATTATATATATGAAGAGAAAGAAAGAGAGAAAGAGAGAGAGAGAGATTGAAATTATGGCAATTGTATTTTCGCTCTGGCTTCCCAGTCTCTACTTTGGTTGTTTTTTGGAATATCTTTCATTAACATTAAGATAGAACTTTGAAATGCTTTGCCCATTCCTATCATTCTAACTTGTGTGTTTTCTCTGATGATGTTTGGTAGCTTGAGTGACTCCAGTTGCTCATGAAAGATGAAGTTGGTTATCAGAAGAGTTATATTGGGAAGTAACAGAATCTTTAAGTTATGGGGCCTAGTATAAATCCTTAGATTGGTCATGGGAAACATGCTCCTGAAGGGAACTATGGGACCTCAAGTCATTTTCCTCTTACGCTCTCGGTTCCTCACCATGAGACTCAGTTTCTTTCTCATTTCTTTCTGCTTCACTCAGCATGTCTACTATGTGCTTAAAGGAGTAGGCCCACTCCACTTGGACTTGCACCTCTAAAATTATGAGTAAAATGCTTCTTTTCATTTGCTAGGTTAATTATCTCAGATATTTCATTGCAGTGATGGAAAGTTGACTAAAACTTAGAACAATATCTAAACTCCTTACAATTCCTGTATCTTTAGCTTCACTTCCCTTCACTTCTGTTCTCTCTCTGCTGCAGCCACACAAGCCTTCCTGTTTATTCCATCTTAGGGTCTTTGATCACTTTGATGAAAATTTTCTCCCTATCCTACATTCAATGGGTCCTTAAAGTCAAGTTCCCTCCACTAATCTGTTCTCATTACCATCTGCTTACATAGGAGTCTGGGAAATTTCATGGTTAAGGAATGTTGAAAGTCAAGGGAACAGAGAAGAATAACTTAGTATATGACTCAACAAAACATTACCAGAAGTGAAAAAAAGGGACCGATGGTCAGAATAGAGATGTTATATGCAAAAAGACATGAAAATAGAAGGGAGACTCGCTGGAAAGGGGGAAAGTATGAAACAGATCAGGAGCTGCGAGTAATATTGGGTAGTAAGAGACAAAAATATGTAAAAATTCATTATATTTATGTATTAAAATGTCAAAGAATAAAAAAAGAATTGGCATGTTATGCACTCTGATTTTTGAACCAAGGAAACAAAATGAAAGTTCTTTACTATGTACCTTCAAGCAAGAAAAACATTAAGATGGCCTTCCAATGATTTTGCTTTTCTTCATGAGGTAAAGTAGGAGATAACTATTAAGAGTTTATTTACAATTATTTTCCAGTGTTCGCTTATTATAAAATATTTTCCTAATTTGGTGGTAAGATAGACAAATGTGTACATATTTAATATATCCAACTTTATAAATTTGTGGAACAAGATACCAGCAATTTTTTTAATCTCTTCCATGACTTTTAAAAAGTTTGTCCCCACCTTCTTATTACTATTTCTGTGTTATTGGAACATTTAATATAATAACTACCCTTTTAACAAATTCAATCAATGATAAATTACTATTCCATTATCATGATCCATTATCTCCTTTGTTAAAAAGCAGAACTTGAACCTTAATGAGAGAGCTTCAAACACACATAAAATGATTAAAACTTGACTGAGATATGAGGTTTCCACTATTCAATCATGCAATTAATAAAAGGAAACATGAAAGTTTAAAATCACCATCAGGCCTAAAATTTTTGCATTTAAATGTAAAACAAATTTATATTTTAGAACATATATTATGAATGATACTCCAGTATTAAACCTGATGCAATTCATATAATTAACATAAGCAGGAAAAAAATTTAATAATCTAAGTAGCTACTATCTATGCTGGCTAGATACTTTAAAGGTGACTGCTTTTAAATGAAAAATGAAATGTAATTTTCATCAGGAGAGTTTTACTAATTTTCTTAGTTTTACCACATTAAACATGTATATTTACATGAATATAGTTTCTGTTAATAAATATAAAAGGTTCATACTTTAAAGTTGAAATATATAGAAAATGAACAGTAATGATCAATGGTTTTCATCTCCCTTAGTTAATAACTGTTGACATTTTTACGATACTCAAATTCATTAAATACCTAACACAAGATAGAGGAGGCTGGCATGAGTTATTATTAATTACTTATGTGACTTGTTTGCTCCTCTGCTATTTTCCTTAAGAAAAAACAAATGTATATGAAATTTGTATTATTTGTTCCTTGTCAATTTGTGTCTTAATGTTCTGTGTAGCTTGAAGTATTTGCAACATTATAGAATGTAAACTAAATGATTCTGCCAAGGCATTGGATATAAGGAAAAAATAAAATCAAAAAGAAAAAGTGAATAATTGAGAGATAAAGAATGATATATTAGATAATAATATATAGTATGTTACTTTTAACTACAAATTAGCAGTAAATAATAAAAAGAAGGGGCTACAAATTCAGGCCAATACATATATTCCCACACTTCTAACTTCAGACACATCATGTGATTCCTCCAGGGAGTTTCAGTGCAGACAACAAAAAGTAATTGTTTACTTGAAAAACTGGTTACACTGTTTACCTAGCTTAATATTCTTGAACAACAAAGGAGGAACTTAGAGACTGGGGGTGAGGTTGGAGGTGGTTTTCTGGCTCATGGCTTGAGGCATGAGAAAGATGCTCAGGAAAGCTTTGCATGTAGGGCAGGAAAGATCACTGGGTGAGCAATTAATGGAGGTCTTCCCTTCCTTTTCAGGCTTATTCTCACACAGAGGACATAGCTCATAGCCCAGAGGAAGGATTTTGCTTTAAAGACCATTCTTTTCTCAAACTTTTGTATCTTTCTGTGGTTTATTGAACTAGTTTTAAAGTTCACAAGGGGTCAAAGCAGAAGGTACCTTCTCTAAGGCATTAAACAGACATTAAAGGAACAAAGACAGTCTGAAGAATGTTCATAGGGCCGTCTTCAAAGATGTAATCTACAAAGGAGTTTTTGTTTTGCCCCATGAGACATTTACTTAATGACTTTAAGAGTCTTAATTGAAATCTTTCACTTTCAGTCAAAGGTGAAAACCAATCAAATATAAATTCATACATATTAAGAGTTTATGTAATTCAAAGGATTATAGCAGAACTTGAAGGGTAGTAGGTGGTTTAAGACACATCTTTACTTGTTTCCACATATTTCATAAAAATATAAAGCGGAATTTTGAAGATCTTTAATAAACAATAAAAATATGCAAAAACAGCTTATATGTGTCCCGCAACGTTGTCATGAATGCCAACATGGAAGCTTCATTCTTTGATTATTTAAAATAATGTGCCATTTTACTAAGTCCTTTGGGCTTAAGGTAGTAAAAAAGCAACATATACATGATTTAACAAAGCATTTCCTCCTTTGATGTGATTGCAATAAATGTATCCAGCCAGATAAAGAATAGACATATCTCAGTAAAATGTACTATTGTTTATCAGTTTAGTCAATAAAGTACTGATGTAATACCATTGTACAATAACAATTATCTTGATATGTTTTTATAGCTATACCTATTATAGATGAGAAATAAAAAATCTCACATCATTTAAGCAATAATATCTTGTATTTTGAGTCATGAAATACACCATTACAGAAGAATAACTTTCTAAATTCCCCATTTGACTGCATATGTGTATATGTTCATGCACATGCACATAGATCATGTGTCTTCATTTAAAAGCTGTGGCTTCTATAAAATTTAATTACATCTCCCTGAAGCTTTAAATTGTGAGTGGCTTTAAATCAAATGTGTCTTCAAAACAGGGGCAGCTTCTATTAAATTTAATTATGTTTCCCTCCATATTGCTCAGTGGAAGTGTAGCTGCTAAATGACAGCATCTTCTATTAAAACAATGCAGGGGAAGATGGAGGAACAAGGTGAAAGACCCTCATACCTCTTTGAAATGAATAACTATAGTATTATTTCCCACAGTCAAAATGCTCTGAGACAGCTTTCATAACAGAAGATGAAGCCAAGGATATTGAATTTTTATGCCATTTTCATGTGTATGATATGTACATTTTAGGGAACAATTCACTTATGTTAATTCTTCAATACATTAAATATGAATTCAAATAATTGACATGTAGAAAATCATTTGCTGTATATTTGAATTTCGGAACCACATGCATCACTAATTTCCAGCCACACAAAAGGAATCAAAGAGGCAAAGCATCCTGAAATTATATTGTCATTTGTTAAAAAACAAACAAAAAAGAATCCATGAGTTTTTTTAATAATTCCTCAAATGGAAATTTTTCTTTTCTTTCTTTTAAATGAAGAAATATCTTAGAATTTGGTCTTTCCTCATAGTTGTTTGATTAGCTAATGCCAAATTTTGTGAGAGTGCATATCTGATCATATGTGTGTGAAATACTAAAAAAGTGAATGTACAAAAACTGAGGCAAAGAAAAAATCAAGAATGGTGGCCTATAGTGAGATATTGATATAGAGTACTCCTGTTTGGTATGTATTTAGTGAAGACTGATTTTATAAGTCTTGGTAATACACACGGTTTAACCATGGCACCTGCAGGTACAGGCTAAATAAAATGGATAAATCTTTAATATTCAGGTTTCACAACATGGGATAACATAATAAAATTATTACTACTCTTGCTGTTGCTGATGCTTCTATTATTTCTTGCATTACTACTACTTTTGAGTAAGGGGAAGGTGATTATCACATTATCCATCTCCCTCAAAGCATGGACTTTTAAAAACATTACAAATAGGCACAATTACAATAAACATTCCAGAATTCATGTTTTCTAACCACACTTAGTACAGTGGCTTTTCCTTTATGCTATTTTTTTCTTTTTATGAACTTGATTCCTTTTTCTAAATGAAAGCAAAATAGTCTTTTATTCTTGAGCAAAATATAAATTCTGATCAGAGGTTTTCGTAACTTGTCTGGAAATAAATTACCTCATGCAACTGGCATTTTTTGTGACATGCAGACCTCTGCAGTGGGATGTTCTGGCTTTGAAAAGTACCTTGCATTGGGAGGTATGTTTACATTCAAAGTAAACGAACCTGTGATAAGACAGGAGGGTATTCTAACAACTGGTCTGTTTCCTGAGGCACAAAAATGTTTGGAAACACAGGTGTTTGTCTGTAATGCACTTTTACCTGAAAGTAAAACATTTGACTCTTTACCTAAACTGTATACATGCAATCTTTTAATTCAGTTTACAACAGTAATATCAGAAATCTTTCCAGTTTTTATGTGTGTGTCTACATATCCATGCATAAGTGAAAATTCAAAATCATCATTTTGTAAGTAAGGAAGTCAATATGCTGGAGTCAAATTTTTATTGTAGCCTATTTCTACTGACTGAAAATAAAATTAGAGTTTTCACCTCTAATATTCTGCTACTTACCTTAGTTCCAGGTTGAGAATTCCCTGGAAATTTGCATGTAATCAGTTGATTTTGTATTATTAGTACCTTAGTTTGCCATTATATTTTCTGTTAAATTTATCAACACATCACAACTTAATAGGCAGAGCTTGTAAAAATGATTTGTAGATTATTTGTTTAAATTATGGTCACTGGACTGATTGTCTGACTGTTCAAAAGTCAACGTGCCCAAATAAATTACAAGCCGAGATGTTCATTAGTAAATTGGGGGCGTGAGGGTGGAAGAGGTAAAATCAGCTGAGTGCACAGAGCTTAGCTGAGCATTGAGATAGGCAGGTACCAACATCTGTTACCTACTCACCAGTCTTTAATGAGAATTTTTTTTTTTGCTAAATAATAATGAAGAATGTTTCTTCACTAGGTAACAGCAGGATATCTTGATTGCATGTTACAGTGTGTTGTGTATATTACTACTATACATGTGTGTGCATTAAATCTCAAAGCTTTCCACTGTTTCTTAATACTATATAAAATAAAAATGATTAAAATGTCACCAGATCTACATGTATTCCATTTTTTTCATTAAGCATTTCTTTCTACAAAATTGAAATGCTGTTAATTTCAGTGTGATTGTGAATTTTGTAAAATGAGGATGTAGTGGCATTTTACTTAAACGTGTAGCATCTTCTGCTCATATTGTGCTTCAGAACAGTTCCTTCATAATTAAGGTGTCAAAAACCACATTTGTAGAAAGAATGATGCAATCCATTCTGAATTATCCATCAGCAAATAATAACCTGCATTTCTTGCTCTCAAACAGAATCATTTAATACCTTTCAATCATTTGCTTCTTCCTTCTTTTTTTTTTCCTTTTTTCTTGCTAATTTTAGAAAATAGCTTCCTCTAGCAGCTTAAAACTATCTTATGGGCTTAATGGCAATTTTTCTTTCATTGAAATGTTATATAGTTAGGAAATGTTTCAATAAATATGTAAAATGCTCTTCCCATATTTCCCACTGAATGCCTCCCAGTCTAAAGCATTTTCAAAACAATAAACAAAGAAACATTGCTTTTAAGTAACCACAACTCCTCATTTTCCCCAAATATCATCTATCCATTTTTCTGTTTATTGGTGAAAACAGAAATCATAGAGTTAAATGTTCTCCACCACATGGAGATAACATCAAGTTGACATTTCACTAATATAGTATGGTATGCATCTGAAATATTAAAGAAGCAGGTCTAATTATTCCTGTGGGGCATTTTACACTATGATTTCATTTTTATAGTTTAGTGTTAAGAACTGCATTTACTTTATGTGTTCTTATTTTACAATTAATTTAGAAAACATAATATATACATATGTGTTATGTGTACCTATGAATGACTATAAGAAAATGCAAACATGAACAATACACATGTAAATAATTCAACCCATATAATGAATCTCAGTGCTCTGGTTGACTCACTTTTTCATATTGTATATTACTGAAACTTAACTTTTGAAGAATTATGACTAAGACACCCTATGTCAAATTAACAAACATATTTATACATCACATGTACAGTGAGTTTCCATGTATTTCTCTCTCGCATCTAGTTTAGTACAATGTTCAGAATGTGAAAGGAGAATAGCTATAAATCATTTGAGAGTCTGTTCTATGACTTTACTCTAACATAGGTCAAGCATAATCGCAAGACAGAAAAAGAAAATCTTTTTAAATAATTTACTGTTTTTAAAATGCTTGTACCATCGACTGCAGCTGCAAAGCCATAATGCTTTCATGAAGAACCACATCTGGGCTGCATTAAAACAGGAGCCTTACCCAGCCCTGGAGTGTTTATCAGGTTGAAAGTTTTTCTCATAGCTCCTGCAGCTTTTCCAAATCTCAGAGGCTAAGACAGAGAACAGACCTGCTTGAGAGCTAGTATGGGCTTTAAGTACATTCCTACTCTGTTATTCACCGTCTGGCTCTCATTCAGAGGTACATCTCCCTTGAGTTCACTTTATTAAAGGTGCATATGACTAGTTCTTTTGTGTAATATGGAAATAAAGAAAACAGGGTTTGCTGGAGAATAGTGCTGTGGATTGAGACTTTAATTTTTCCACATGTTGCTTTGTGCCCCCATATGTTTGCTCTTTAAAGCAGTGTCCCCATATATGAGCTACTTGCATAATTAAAAAGGTAGATAATACACATAATACACAGACAATGCAATCTACCTTGCTTTTTATTCAATTTTATAGGATAGGAACTACACAAATATTAATTCATTGCATCTTTTTATATTTACCATTGGATTTTAACTTGGAAGTTCAAAGAAAAAGTGTATTGCTCACAGGCTGCATAAAATCATCAAAATTCTGGAGAAATCATTTTAACTATTTCTTATAAAGTTCAATTGAATGCCAGAAACGTGCTAGGATGCCATGACATTAAAATTCAAAAATCTCAAGACTTAATAGGAATAAGTCACTGTCCAAAAAGAATGAAAGTTTTAAAAGTTAATTTAGAATGATTTTTCTGGTGACTAGAAAACAGTGATGTTCCTAAATATCAGCATCTACAGTGTAAACTCTTGTGTGTGTGTGTGTGTGTGTGTGTGTGTGTGTGTGTAGCTGAAGGTGTAAGCAAAAGTGTGTAAATGCATGTAGCTGCATGTGGGTACAGAAGAGAGTACTGTGAACGCCTGTGGGGAGGTCCAAGGGTAACATCAGGAATCATCCTGGACTGCTTTCTTCTGGGGTTTTCCAAGCTTCACCTACTAAGTCTAGAAGTGCAGCCCCCTGCCATTTCTTCCTGGTGTTTTTATCAGACCCCTTTGCTTGTGAGTCAAAGGCTTAACCATTGAGCCATCTTTCCAATCCCAACATCTAAAATCTTCAACAGCACACATACTTTAATTAAAGTCTGAGTTCCAAATTTTGAGACAAAAAGAAAACAGAAACTCTGAAACTCAAAACATCATGGAGGAAACAGGTGAACAAGGAGGTATATCACAGTGTGAAGTGGTTTGGGATAGAAGATAATGCACCATGATGGGTGCAATTAGCTCTGCTGAAAAAAATTGTCCTTAGTGCTGGTCTTTGAAGGATAGATAGAAGTTTGTGGAACATAAAACGTTAAGAGTTTACCTAATTTATTACATTCATTCATTTCCTGAAACTATCTAGAGATATTATTTTAAGGTGGAATGCATGTCTAGCTTTTGCTTTAAGTTATCTTCTATTGTTACTGCTCATTGATTTCTGAACTAACATCACGCTGACATGTTTTTTCATCCTCCTGTGAAAGCAGAGCTTACTTCTGATACATTAACAGGAGGGAAAAAAAAGAATCAAATGTAACTAGCTAATATGTGAGAATGATAACTTATATGCAAGAGTGATAGCTTCATTAATCACTCATGTTTGAACATTTGACTTAGAGAAGATAAAAATACTATTAAATGTGTAGTAAAATGTATTTGTGTCTTTTTTCCACTATCCACTTTTCTATCTATCATCTATCTATCTATCTATCTATCTATCTATCTATCTATCTATCTATCTATCTATCTATCTATCTATCTGATAGAGATTAGAGATATGGATAGTTCCTAAAACATAGTATTAGTAAAGAAGAAAAGAAAATTAGTTTAAGCAAAGTTGTTCATCCTCTTTGGAGACAAATGAGCAGACATTGTTTGATAATTAACATGACATAAACTCGATTAATCAAATACCATGATAAATAATAAAATCTATTTTTATTTAACTACTTCTATATTTAATGTCTAGATGGACTGAAAAATACCACATTCTTGTGATTTACAGTCCTCTGAAAAATTATGTGCTCTCTAAATGAAGAGTTACTTGGTGAAGCCCACCAGGACCACTAATTGTCAGGGCTGTTTGTTAATCTATTGTTTCTCAAAATTCTAATTGAGGATATCTTATAGTGATTTACATGGTTTTGTTCAGTATGACAGATGAACTACATAACTTTTAGGTTGAGTCAAGTTACATTACTTGTATAACCTGTAACATCACTTATAAAATGTTACAGAAGACTTTCAAATATAAAGTGAATACAATTATAATGGCACTACAGAGTTTGCCTAGGAAACGTTATGATCTAGTCCTTATTACCTCTGATTTCGAGAGACTGTGGGTTGGAAACTGGCCCTCCTCAGTCACTGCACTTTAGTTGTGCTTTATTAGACTCTGAATGGAGAAGAGCCTGTTTTACTTAACAAAGCCTGCTAGTTGTTTTTATGGAAATTCTCTTTCAGTTTATAAGTCAAGTGAATGTCAATGTCAGAATAACAAGGCACCACTGGGATGCAATGGATAAAAGACTGGTCAGACAAGCACTCTTTCCATTAAGATTTAGCCTTCATGTTCTCCATTAAGGTTTGTCAACTCAGATTCTTTTATCATTGTGAGTGGCCAGCTGATGGATGCATATGCACCTTGCACTGCATGACAGGAAAGTACTTTCATTTCTAAATGTTTAAAGCATTTTAAAGAAAAATGTATTTTGATGGAATTTCTGGGTATCATTGTTTTATATATATATAATATATATAGTACAAGATCATATTCATTAATCATATTTTGATGCTATATGTGTATATATACATATACAACACCAAAATAGCAACTTGATCTTTATGGTCTTTTTATTTATTTGTAGAATTTAATATTATACTTTATTCAACTTTAGTTTATATAAAATGCATGATTGGTAAGAATAAATACATTTCACAGACCCAAACGTAAGCCACTCTCTAAAGGTGAGATTGGAAACTAAAGAAATTAGTCCGTAGTAGCACAATTTTTCACATGGGTTCTTAAGACTTATTTCCAACTGTGAATATTTATTATTTAAAATGAAATGTTCTTTTAAAACATAAGTAAAAGTCACTTTCCTGAAAGTTAATCCCCTTCAACACAATGGCAATAGACCCTCAGTTCCCATTGTCTTCCAGGCTAGATTGAGTTCCAAACATTGCTTTGGTGACCCAGTTTCAACAACTGAAAGTGAGGAATAACATTTACTTTATTTGCCTTTACAGACCCAGAAACCTTAATTGTACCTATAAATTCACTTCAGTACACTCAAATAACAAAGTCAAAAGGGCATATTTCAACATCTTAGAAAGCTAATAAGAAAATATATTCTTCTAATTTTACTATAAAATAGATTTTATTATAAAGAAAGATGCACTGATATTATCTTTATCAACTTGATATTCTCTGAAATCAGTTAGGAGACAAGCCTAGGGCATAGCTCTGATCTTGATAATATTAATTGAGGTGTGGAGAAATGCCCCCTTTTGGGTAGTACCATTCCCTGGTTTGGGGCCCTAAGCTATATAGAAAAAGACTGTGATCTAAGCATGTAGCATTAATTGTTCTCTATTTCTGCACTGTGAATAAAATGTTACCAGCTACCTCAAGAGGATGCCACTGTGAATTCCTCACTATGATGGACTCTAATTTTGAACTGTGCTCAAAATAAACCCTTATTAAGTTCCTTTGGTCAGAGCATTTTATTACAGTACCAGAAAAAGGAACTAAGACACAGGTAAATTAAAAAAAAAACTGACCCAGGGGCTGGAGAAATGGCTCAGAAGTTAGGACTCTTGTCTCACAAGCAAAAGGTCCTGAATTCAGATCCCAGGGCCCAAGTGAAAACACCAGGCAGCCTGGAATTCTCCCCAACAACAACAACAACAACAAAACAACCAAGACAGGTAGGCACATGCAATGCCCTCTGACACACACACACACACACACACACACACACACACACACACACACATAAATAAATAAATACAAATGAAACTGATCCAGAATGGCAAGAAGGGTACTACAGTAAAATTACCTCAGAAAGATTGTAGCAAACAAAAAGGAACATAATTAATATCTTAGTAAATAAATCATTAAACTTTGATACATTTGATTAGAACAGATAAGGAATCGATATACCAATAATATTTGTAGATTGAATTCCTAAGAAATACTATATTGTGGGGGGGGGCATTAGTTGGTTAAATCGTAGGTAGCTCTGATTATGATTTCTCTATTTCTCTTTTCTCCATGTTTAGTCAGTTAGCAAGCCAAAGATTTAAAGATCTGTTTGTTTCTCAAATCTGTCCTGATCTTTATATCTTTAAAACTACCACCTGACATGGCCTTTAATGCTTCCCTCATTTTCTACCTTCAGGCAGATTCAAGATTGAGAACCAAATTTTGCTGAAGATAATCTAATTTGGAAAATCTAGAAAGGTCATGTAATTTCCCTAACTATCTGCTACCCTCAGGACAAGATCATTTTTTTGGTTATAAAAAGAATCTTTTAATATCTTTGTCCACTTCTGATTGTATTTTCCCAGGTGAATAAGATGATTTCATGTTTCAATTTCTATATTCTTCTTACTTTTTTAACAGTTCTTTCCTAGTGTTTTCTTGGTTGTTTCTGCATATCTAATGTCTAGAGCTTGATTCAGAAGTTCAAACATCTTTAGAAAAGTTGACTTTACTGTTCACAGAAAAGATCCTATACATTTTCAAGATAACAAAGGCTTCCAAAGCAAAGAGCAAATGTTTCATATTTTGAAGGTCTATATCTTGATCAAATATAAGATTAAGCCAACCATGAGTGTCAAAATATATATTTAGGAACTTTGGGTATAATTTTTCTTTTAAAGTACTTGCCTACACTGAGGAAGTTCTGGGACTGATCTCTAGGACCACATAAAACTAAATAGAGTGGTGCTTGCCTATAATCCCTGAACTCCAAATCTGAGACAGGATGATCATAAGTGCAAGGCCATCCTCCAGCTACACAACGAGTATGAGGCCACACTAGGATATATGTGACCTCTCTCTCTTTGTCTCTCTCTCTCTCTCTCCCTCTCTCTCTCTCTATATATATATATGTCATGATTTTATAAGTGAAAAGTTGTATTAGGTAGTCTGCTGTTTGCTTCTTCATGGGCCCTATGGATTAAAAATAAATGTATTCAGTCCAATGAAAAGGTGCATTAGAAAGACTCAAGTTAGGTACCAGTGATTTGGATTTGAAAGATTCAATATCATGCAAGAAAATCAATGAATAGCCTTTGATTGGCAGTGTTCCAAGTTTCCTTCTTGGAAAAGTATACTAATAATTCTAGACCTCTGTTTCCTTTAAATAACAGTATTAAATTCTGACTTTCTGAAAATACAGACTCTTTATATTTTCATATAAATTGCAAATCTACATGGAACTAAATTGTTCAGTAATACATACTTGTTTAATTTCACATCATATTTCTGCTATTTTGGAAATTCAATCAATCTTCCCTGTCTCTGTTTTTCTATTTAGTGAGAATCACTGATTTCAGGCACTGTTAACTCTCGCAAAAACTTGATTTTTTTCCTTATTTCTTCTCCTCCTTTTCCTCCTTTTCTCCTTTTCTTCCTCCGCTACCTCCTCTTCTTCCTTCTCCTTCTTCATCTTATGTTTCTTCACCATGCTTGATTCATCCTGAATCCCGGAGCATGGTCATTACCAATTCAGCAGGTCAGGCACAGAATGTGTTAGAGGATGATATCATATGTGGATGAGCTCTGGCCTTCATACACACATGTATTGCCAAGAGATCATCCACATATGTGTGTACAAATCCACACAAAAACACACAAACACACACACACACACACACACACACACACACACACACACACACACTTCAAGGACGTGAGTCGCTTCCAATATTTATTAGATAAATCTTCAACCACTAATATATAAGACCCACCTCTAACTTCTTCCTCATACTCTCAATAGTTAAAATTTTGATTTATTCTTTTTAGTTTCCTCTCTCCATAAAGTGAATCTGGAAGATGTTTTCCCAATATACTCTTACCTAGAACATCTTTCACCCAGGTAGCTTCCATTCATTCCTACTATAAGAATACAAACTTGTTTCCTTTCATGAGACTTTCCTGGTTTGTATACCCTCAGTCACTTCAATCTCAGAGAATACAATCTGTCTCAATTTTGGCATGGCAAATTATCCATGGGGACAATGCTCTTTGCCTAGTACTTAGCAATATGCCCGGAACATGGGCTGTTCTCAGCAAACACTTGTAGAATTTATTCCTTAATGACCTCTCTTCATTAATAACTCCATTTAAGAAGTTTCAGGTGGTATTATTTACTTGAAATGAAGGAAATTGAAAATATTATTAAAAAGCTCTGCAAAATCTTGGCTTCCTGGTGGGAATAAAATAGAAAAGTATAAAATAATTGACAATCCTTGAGTCTCTGTTGTTTAAATTATAGATAATTAAAAATGATATTTGAGCAAATTGAAAGTAATGTAAGGAATATTAGTTTAATTATTTAAAAGTGATCCAACCTTCATATAATGCAGAAAACCAGTCATAGATAAAGCAATTATCCTCTAACATGAAGAGTTACTTATATGTCTTAATGAATTTTTCATTCTAAATGGAGCAGCCTTGTTTCCTTTTCCTAATTGAGTTTCACCTAGATGAATACAAATGCTGAAATATGGTGTGGTACTCAAATGCTTTCCAGTAGTTTTCTTAAAATGCATTCAATCATGTTGCCATTGACTAGAGTAACTGCAAATTACAGTTTGAAAATGGCTGACCTCCTTTCTCTATTAATAGTGTTAGAATGAAGCTACAATGGCACCTATCAGGATAACCAAATTAGAGTAGTTCACATACGGCAGGGCTCACACACAAATGTACTTATGTAACAGATATATCCCTCAATAGGAAAATGACAGCCATTCAGATAAAATGCTTTTATTATTTACCTTCAACAAGTTTCTATAGCAGTGCTATGACTATTGTTGAATCATTTCAATAATCTTGTTATGGAGCTGGTAATAAAAGAAAAGGCACTTCAGCAGAGAGAAATGACCTGCCTCCTGACATCTTCAGATACACGCATGACAGTGATATGTAGATTACTTTTCTGCTCAAACAAACAAAAGCACTGACAGACCTCTATATAACCGAGTTTATTTGCTCAAAACACTGTTGCAGCCTTGACAAGGAAGAGCTACCCTGTAATTTCTCCACTGCCAGTAGGGGTAGCAGTTGCTGTGGTTTGACGTGTTAAAAAGATGGAGTCATCCATGGAAGTTTTATAGCAATTGCAGGAGGTAATGGCTTCTGCAAAGACCATATCTCTTACATATAAACAGGCAGAGATGAATAATGATGTTTGGAGGCATAAAAGGGTTTTGACCTTATTAAATTAAGCAGAGGTGGATAGCTTGCGATTTATGTATATACTTTGTTTTTCAAAACCCAACTTAGGAGGAATGTGTGAGTATTTCATCCTATAGTGATAGCTGAAAGACAGTTATTTCTTTGACATTATTATTCATTCCTCCACAAGAAGTTTCAGAAAAATTATCGAATCCCACTACTTACAAATTATGCTGTCTTCCTCCATTCTTTAGTGACTGCATTCTAAGATAATATTGATATTTGAATAATGAGAGGAGCAGTTCTTGTCTTTTTTGCTTCATATTTGTTTTCTGATAGTATCAATGAAATATTGTCATATTGAAAAAATTGATGTTAAAGGCCAGCGATGGTCAAAACACTATGTTAGGTGAACAAAAGAAGGAGAAGGAACGGAAAAAGAAAGAAAGATTAGAAGAAACAAGGAAAAGAAAAGAAAAATCATAAATAAAAGTTCAATTTAGTGCATACGATTTAGTGGTCTAACACTTGTCTGTCATGTACAAGGCTCTGAGTTCCATCCTCAGTAGTGAAATAAAAAGCAGTGATTTACAGTTTATTGTGGATCTCTCATGCCTAGTTGAATTGATTCTCCAGTATTTTTGCTGTGTTACAGAATCCATTCTCCCTTTTGTAATACATTAGAAAGAAATGGATAGTAGGCAAATTAAGTGGATTCTTCCAAGACCCATCTTTCATAGATCTGTCTGACTGAAAGTTGGATTGACTAATGCTGAGCTTATCACTAGGTAACCATAATTTATGGTGGAATGGTACATAGTGAAGAACTTGGAAGGGGATACTAGGACTATCTATTGTCTTCCAATAGTTACTTACTTTCTGTAGGATTATAAGAAATAATCTTTTGTAAGGAATACTTCTTTTTGCAATTTAGAAGATAGCCATTTTTCTAAGCCTGAGATTTTGAGGCCTTTTATCAAGATAAATCTCATATAGGGACTGGATCTCTATCTTACCATATTTTGAAATAGAATTCTTAGTATTCCAATACTAAGTATTCCAATACTGCTTAGTATTCCAAAAATAGCTAGCAATCATAAGAAAGTCATTGTAGGTACCAAGGAATTCTGTAGAAGCTGCTAGGGGAGAGAAATAAAACACAAGCACAATCAACGGCATGAGATCTGTAAGTTGCAATATAAATCACCATGGCAATAGGTGACACTGGTGTAATAGTGGCATGAACAACAAGGAGACAACCAACAGCTTTGTGATTGAACTCAAGACCAGCTTTTCAGAATGGTACCCATCCCTGTTACTGTAAACTAAAATAAGAAACTAAGAAAGGGAAAGATATAGATGAAAGGAAGACAGCCAATAAACCTAGAGGTAGGAAGACAAGTCCATCAGACTGCTTTGTAGGCAGCTGTTATTATACCCATAGAATGGAATTCACAGTGGAAACCTTTGGGTCTAAAGCTGGATGAGTGAGGGGAGATGCACTTATCAGTGGGGTGGACTGAAGAGAGGCAACTTATTACACTATAGAGACCTAAGCCCCCACAGGAGTAGACAAGCTAGAGTGAACTTTGAAGTCCATAGACTAACATAGGCGGAAGGGTGTGACAGAAAGGGATGGAAAGATGAAGGGAAGGGAGAGGGTAGAAAAGAAGGGGAAAGGAGGGAAGCTGGGATTAATACTCAATATGCTTGTAAAAGTAGAAAAAGATAAATAAAAATAGAAAAAGCTATGACAGCCTACTTGCAATTCCAGTCTTGAGAATTTCCAGGGCAAGCTCTATTGTTTATTTGTATGACTGATAGTTGTTAGCATAGTTTACTACATTTGGATTATAGTAAAATCAGGCCATTCTTTTGATTATCTGTTATATACCCTGAAATGAGCTCATAATGAAGATGGAAAAATACATAAAGAACAATAATCCTCCATTGTATTTGGAATATACTAGGTGAATGGTTTGAGGGCTTGATGATGTGAGTTTTGTGGCAATTTTCTTAAAAGGTGCTGTTGTGGTATCTTTCAATTGAAAAAGGGGATTTATCAAATTCATAGCCTATGGGAAGGAGAAAGCAGGAAACACCAAGAGAGGAGGAGGGAAGGAAAAGGGGTGAGGGGTTGAGAAGGGGGAGAGTACAATGGGAGACAATGGGGGAAGAAAGGGAGGAGGGAGAAGAACGGGGTATCTATTGAGCTTATATGATTAGGCAAAAAAATGTAATAATAAATGCTTCACAAAAACAATCATGTCCTGACATCATCTGTCTTTCTCCAGGGAGATGACATCTTATAAGAAGTATAACATGCAGAGTGTTCTCATCTCCACAACGTAAACATAATTACAACATCAGGGCTAACAATTATCTGGGTAACTCATATGAACTGTGGAATCAGAAGACAGAAATGTTTCCCATGAGTCTTTATGAGTTGGGATGCTATGTGGTAATTCAAAATCCTCTAGTCGTGAGGCTGGAAATTTATGAATGATATTACAAATCAGAGACTATATATTCTTCCTTGTAGAAGTGGCTTTTGAGTTTTTCCTGGTCTCTCTGCAAAATCTATACTCAGCGTTTTGATCACATTAAACCGTGTTTCTCAAATTTTCTAACCTACCAGTAAGGACCAACTTGTATAATAAAATAATGGCTCCAATAGTTGACCCCTGCACTTTGCACCTTCTTGCACTTGACTTTCTTTTTTGTCCTCCCCTTCCTCAGGTTTTGCAACATCAGCCTGGGTTACCACTTGGCATTCTTATTTGGCACCACCTTAAAAAGAATGCAATATTTTAGTGCAAAGGCAGCACACTGAAATGGAAATTCCTGTGTTCTATGTCTGTTCTCATATGAACTCAGTATTAAATATAGTAAAACTTATGATTTAAAAATTAACTGCATTTATTGTGCATGTGCTTAACAGGTTCCTTCATTGTGTTGAGTGCTTAATATATGTTAGCCAACTTAATCTTTACCACCATAATCCACGGAATAGATACTGTTATTAGGATGAAAGGAAATTGCTGATATTTGACTACTTTGGACCCATTAAGATTGGCAATTTTAAATGTTGAATGCAAATATTAGCCTTATTTGACAGATAGAAATCTGAAGCATGAAGAAATTAACTTCCTGTAGGTCACAGTTAGAAAATAGCAAACCACAAAGTGAAATATTTAATGGCTCTAACCCATTCTTCCCGGTCTGTGCTGTGGTTTCACATTGTATCAGCTTCTGAGCCTTATAAATAAGTCCTCCTAATTACAAACTATTCCTTTGATCAACTCCTAGGAACAAATGATCATCTGCCAAACACATAATTTTTTATCAAAAACAATTTTTACTGGGATCGGAATAATTTATGTAAGAAAGAACCATATGAAAATGTGCAGTGGAACAACTTAATAAACACAATGATAAACAAACCATGATGTTTTATTGATTGTTTAAAATGATTTCAAACTTATAGCACATGAGCTATAGTTATAACTTATTCCAAAAATTTAAGCACACAGTGTAGATTATCCAAGTTAGATCATTGCTAATGAGTGAAATGAAACAATTTCTTGCCACCTCCAAGTTTGTAACACAGTACAAGGTGATTTCCCTTTTGTTATAAACTTTAAGCATAGATTTTCTTGTCAGACTTCCTGGCTGTACTGCTTGGAAGCAGAATCTGAATAAGAATTTTGTAGGCATGTAATAAATGTGGAGGAGCTATGAAGTCTTTACAGAATTTCCAATAGCATTTAAAAAAATAGTTTGAAGGCCAGAAAGATGTCTCAGATGTTAAGCCTCTGTCTTGCAAGCAGAAAGTTCTGAATTTGGATCCTGGAGCCCATGTAAAATACCAAGAGTAAATGGCAGCAGTCTGAATTTCTGATCCTGAAAGTCAGAGCCTGGAAAACTCCAGCACAAAGCAAAGAGGAGACAGCACAATCCAGAGTGATTCCTGAAGTCATCCCTGGACCTCCACAGGCACATATAAAAGCCCTCTGATACACAAAGGCACACACACAGACACACACACACACAGACACACACACACACACACACTCATGAAACAAACAAATAAAAACAAATAAGCAAATAAATAAATAATTTGCTTCTGGCATGTAGATAAATGACACATTTGAAAAAGCCTTAACCACATTTGAGAAGTTTTATTTTATTTTATTTTTAGAGCAAATACAATGTTTTTTGGATATCATGTGAATTCAGTTAAGTTGATGTATCCTTAGATAGAACTCATTTGTTACAAAATATAGCTCTACTTATGCATTATTTTTAAGAAAATAATTATGTGGTCTAACATTATATGAGATAATTATGATTATACTCATTTATATGTTGTATTGTAGAGTTTATGATAAAAATCAGTTACATTTTTTGATACTTTTTTGGTATCTTTGGTCCCTGATATAGCACTTCTTCCTTTGATCATTTAATATTTTCATTCTTCTTGACTACAGAGTTGATGTCATCCATACTTCCAAAAATCTTGTACACATCACACATCTGAGTACAAAAACATGGTTGGTTATAACCCTCAATCACCAATTTGGTTCATTGGTTCAGTTGGTTGAAGTGTAGGACTAAAAGATTGTTAGAACTAGACCATTACTGTTTTCATTTTGCTTTAGAAAGAAGTTTTGGGACCTTCAAACAAATCTGCTTTGACAACTCTTCTCAGAGGAAGTCCCTGCAGATTTACACAGTGTTTGGAAAATACTGATTAAAACTGCAGACTTATTCTCACTGAGTGAAGGTAGTTATGTTCTGAACTAGCTTTACCTTCCTGAAGGTCTTGAAAAACAAAGTCTGACATGTCAAATATATGCTGCTTGTGGTTATAACACCATGAAAAAGAATTCAAACTAAAGCCATTCAATGATCATCTTGCTGGGAGCAAGCCTTGGAATCATCTTGACTTCTGAGTTATGTGTTCATCCTCCCCTTCCAAAAAATGTTTTCTTTTCAAGAGTACATAATCATTAAGCCTTATAAGAGTGTGTGCAAATGCAGTACAGTTAAGACAAATGGCAACTTTTATGAAGTCTTCCTTTTTGAGTAGTCCATTACATCATTGAGCATGAAGGATATTCATTTTGCTCCAGTATGGGTAAGTGCTTCATAATTGCTTCTGAAAACTTGCTTTTATAGAAACAATTACAAGCTCTTCCTTTTTCAATCTCAAAGAGACTACATTTTAAATCAACTCTGCTTGCAGAACACACAAAATGCTTTCTATTGAACATATTTGTAAAATTCCCAAATAATGACATTTAATTGAGACCATTATGTATTTGTAAGAGTAGTGCCTTCCTTACCTGAAAGTTATGGCCCTCATGAGGTTGTTTCCAAATGTTGCATCCCAAAAGTTTGGGAAGGTAAACAAATCAGAATTAACACCAAAGAAAGCTCTAGATGTTCTATATCAAAATACAGGCCAGCATTAGGATATTTACTTATCTGTACAGTGAATAAATGGCATGCTTTTATTTGAATAAAAAAACAAGTGTTTCTCAAACTATTGTTAATTGTACAGACAGGGAACCCAGAGAGTCAAGAATAAGTGAACATGACTTGGAGATCACAAAATCACGTTGCCCCAAATTCCATATGCTCTACTATGACAGTTTCTAGAGGTTTCTATTATTGAAGAACAAAGGAGACCATAAATCAAGACATGTTTTCTCATTTTCTTTTCTTAAGGCTGCATACATGAATACTGTGAATTTACGTTATTTTTACCCTGTGGTCCCAAATCCCATGCCCCTTCTTTTCCCCCTTATAACCCTTCGTCTCCCCTGCCAAAATCCTTCCTGTTTTCAAATTTTTTTGCTTGTGCAGCCCACTGTGTTTCAATCTAGGTAGCAATGACATGCCTGACCTGATTCGTGCTCCAGCAACATTCTAGATCACTGGATAAACCATTGAGGAAAATATCCTCCTTTACTTCCCTATCAACGTTAGTTCTCATCAGTTTCTTAGAAAGGTGTGGAGCTTCTTGAGATCTTTCTGATTTCATGGCGAGGTGTTCATAAGACTGTAGTTCTTGTGTAAGTATGGATTTCTGCCACAGAATTTTGCACATCACAACTCTGTCATGTCCAGGAGATAATGCTAACCTACCTCTGTCGCATTTCATGCCCCTAACAATCTTGAAATCAAAACACTTTTTAAGTACATACATTGGTGGGATAATCAGGTAGGTTGGCTACAACCTATAGATGCTATGTATTCTTAGATGTATAGATGTATAGATGTATGACATTCTTAGCCTTTTGGCTGTTGGAAATCAGGAGTCTGGTTGTACATTCCAAATGATTTACCTAATAGTCACAAGGATGTTATATATTAAGTGGGTAGGAAAAACCTCTCTAGGGGGCTAATGGTGTTTCAAAATAATTTGACACTAGACTTTCAACTTTCCAGATCTCTCTGAAAAACTTCGGCTCACATATCCATGTTTGCCTGAATCAAACTTTGGTATGTTTCCGTGTGGACCAAGATTGGGAGGTTATACTTTCTGCTCATCTCTGACTCGCTGTCAGAGTCTTTAGACTTCTCTCCTGGTCTGGACTTTTAGGCTTTCAAATGCCTAGGCCTGCCTGCCTGCCAGATGCATGGATTTATTAAGCACATTGATGTCCAGTGACTGCTGCAATAAATTACCACAATCTGGGTGGCTCAAAGCAAGGGAAATGAATTCATTCACAATTCTGGAAGAAGACAGACTGAGATCCTGGTGCTGGCAAGCCTCCACTCCCTAGGGGCTCAGGAGAGAATCACTTCCATGCTTCTTCCAGTTCCCAGTGGCTGCTGGAGTCCCTGAGGCTCCTGGGTTGTGGCTGTGCCCCTCCTTCCCTGCCTTCCTTCACCATAACTCCTGTAAATGTAAACCTCAGAACTTCTCTACCTCTTGTGCAGGAATGCATGTGGTTTCATTTTGCGCCTACAGAGTAATTTAAGGCAAGTTCTTCTTTTCAAGATCTTAAACTTAATTACACCTTTTATCACAAGGTAATGCTCACTCTTTTGCCGTCTGGGATAATTGTCAGGGTCTCTGGAGTTTAAGAAGTCAACACCTTTTGGGGATCAATCACTAAGTCTATAGTAACTAGCTTTGAAGAAATATGAAAAGGAAAACCACAATTCAGCTCTGCAAAAATTATGGAACAAGTGTTGAATGTTATTCTATATAGTATAAACCATAGTTTTCTTCTATAACTAAATATGGGAATTAAAATGCATCACACACACACTCATATGTTTCTTTGAATAGAGGAAGAACATATCAGAGATTAAAAGACCTTTATGTATCTACTACGTTGGTTTTCATTTATCAAAAACTTAGCCATATGTTAAGGTAAGCACATCTAAGGGCTTTTAAAAGTTGTTACTGAATTCACCATGTGGACAAACATTTTTTACACATGGGACTCCTAAGGATCTAGGAATAGAATCCCTTTAAAACACAATACAGCATTAAATGTCCTGAACAATCAATTTGTAAATCAAAGCAAGGAAAAAAAAGGGAAAATAAATAAATAAATAAATAAATAAATAAATAAATAAATAAATAAAAAAGCAGGCTTATTCATTCTGCTTATAAGAAGTATGTAAAGAAAAACAAACATTTTTTTTCCTTTTTCCCAGAAGAAAGAAGGGAGAACTGGCAAAGAAACAGCAGTGTAATGGAGACAATTTCTCGGCCACCCAGCTGCCTAATTACTGGCAGCATCTCGGGAATCTTACAGCGGGCCTCTCATGACACTAGCCTTTGAAAGGCAATAATCCTGCATTGTAGCAAAAACAAACAAAAAATATATGCGCCATTGCATTAAAAAAAGCCTAAACCTTCTAAGTAGAACAATTCAGCAAAGGATTTCATGTCATAAAAGACAAAGCAACAGAATAAATAATTACTTTGCAACTTCCGCCTCTGCTGTAGTATCTGGAGAAGCCCATCCCTTGTGTTAAGTTAAAACACCACTTTTTAAAATTTAAACTTATTACAATTTAATCCAGCAAGATGAAAGCGTTGAACATTCAATTTCTTTCAGCATTTTATTTAGAAAGACGACAGTTGTGAGAGTTGTATTGTTTTCTACACAACAACAATAATGAAAAAAATGAGAAAAGCAATGGTTGCATGCAACCCAGCACTTAAGATGTTTAAGCAGAACTGTGTGGAGTTATTTAACAATTCCCTGAAGTGTTCTTAGCAATTTCTTCTAATGTATTTCTTAACAATATGATTAAAATGAGAGAAGGTATTGGTATCCTCATGGAAGTGTCTCTGAGAAGACAAAGCAATGGTCTATGCAGCTCAGGGACAAGTAGTGTGCATGACCATGTCTTCTTCCAAGTTGCTGAGTTTGCTGTTTATTGGACGGAAGCCCTCTCCAATAATGCTAATACACATCTGCAAGAAATGAAGCAGATGTATTCTGTTAAGCAAGAATCTTTTGAAAAGATTTTGTTTTGTTTTTGGAATTGTTAAATATTGTCTAATCTCTTTGGGGAGGGAGTACCAGTCTTGGAATCAGTAATTAGAGGAAATCTTGATTTGTGCATTTATTCTATTCAGTCATTCATGGAGCGTTCAGGAGCCTTACATGGGCAGATGCTATGAAGATCCTCAAGATATGAAATAAATATGATTCGCTCCCTCAATTCAAAGAGCAAAGGTTGCCACCCAGTGTTACCCCCACCACACTCACAGGCACTGAAGAAAGCATGATCATTTCCAGGATGTTGAGAGAGATGAAACAGAGCTTGGAAAAATATCTGAATTATTCTACACAAAAAGAAATGTGTTATTTCTTTGATAACACATTAAGATCGACAACAAATAATACAGTACCTTTTGTATTACTTTCAAGTATTCATATTCTGTTATATATTGGCCTTCCAAAAGGCCAAATTTCTTATTTTAAAATTTTATTTCATTCTTCCTGTGTGTGCATGTGAGTGTTTTGCATGTGAGTAAACATGTGTGTGAGCATATGTATAAGAAGGCACTTGAATGTGTCTCTGCCTGTGGAGGCCCAATGGAAATCTCACCAGGAATCACCCTGGTTGCTCTTCTGTCTTTTTGCTTTGCCCTGGAGTTTCCAGGCTCTGCCTTCAAGAGCAGGAATTACAAGTTGCCACCATATGAGCCGGCATTTTTTACATGGAATCTGGGTATCCAAACTTACTTCCTTATCTTTTACGAAGCAAAGTCTTTAATCACTGAGCCAACTCTCCACTCTTATTTTATATCCTTTCACCCTTTTAGAGTTTTATATGTGAATACAATGATTCTTTGAAATTCTTTTCACCCTATTATTCAATCCCATCCCTTCTTCCTCTTTTCTTCTCACTGCAAACTTTTTTCTGACAGACTTCCTCCTACTTTCATTCTCTTTATGTGTTCCATCTATATTCTCTGCATTGGTACATTACTGAGCAGTTTCTGGATTATGTATGATTTTATGTATTATTTATTAGTATGAAGGTTGCACATTGTGATAACTAATTTTGAATGCTCCATACAGACTAATTCTGAATATATATGACTTGAACAAGAGGCGTAAGAAGGCATAAGTGAATTCTATAATTAATGAATATTTCTTAAAGGCAGTAGATGCTTTAGAGGAATACTTTGTTTTGAAAGTCAGTTCCAATCTTGTTACTGTGTACCTTTGAGCAAATCATTTGCCTCCTATATACCTCTATTTCTTTAAACCTAATGTAGGATACTAATTATTTTTTATGTCATAAAACTGTTGGTACAATTTGGTAAGCATATTACAAGCTTTTAATTACTTTTAACTCATCATTTAAATATTGTGAGTTTTTTATTTTGCCAATTATTCACTGGGAATATTATATATGAGAGAAGATTCTCTCTCTTGTCCATTGAAGTGATAATGTTCTATTAGATTTAGTCAATTTCCATTAACTGAAAAGAAAAGGTGTGGTTTCTGAATAACTAACTTCAATCAGTGTTCATATTCAACAGTCTGGCCCAATAAGATGTATTTTCAAAGGTGAAAGTGCTAAGGAAGTATTAGAAACTCAATATGTATGTGTGTGTGTGTGTGTGTGTGTGTGTGTGTGTGTGTGTGTATGTGTGTATACATATTATGCTTTCAAACTGCGAAACATGCTACCATATTGCTCCTTGGTAAAGTGAAAACAAACATGTTCCTTTAATTCTCTAAGATGAATACTGCCATCACTTGTAGTTTATCACTGGTTTGGGGATGGAAAGTTTCACTGAGTCATCTCTTCTTTAGACATCTTCATCAAATTTTCCCCTTCCTCTGTATTTTCTATTATGCATATGCTTGAATCCTTTCTTTTTTTAATTTTTTTTATTATTATTTTTTATTCAACTGTGTGCATGTGCGTGTGTATGTGCACGTGCGTGTGTGTCTGTGTGTGTCTGCGTATGTGTAGAACCACGGACGAATTCGCAAACCACCATGGACGCCTCCACCTCCTTCTGCCCCGGGATTCACAGGCTCCGCCCTACCAGGACCAGAAGCGCAGGACACCCCCGCTTCTGCCTGGCGTCTATATGTGGGATCTGGGATCCGAACTCAGGACCTTCCGCCTGCAAGGCGGAGGCTTAACCCTGAGCCACCTCTCCAGCCCCTTGAATCCTTTCTTTATACTAATTTGTAGAATGACAGACACTGACTTTTAAAAGTAGTAAAATCTCCATGTCACATTGCCTGATTGACAAATTTCATACTTTAGATCAGGGGTTCACAAACTATGGCTGATCTTTGGACAAAGCCATGCCTCCAGACTATTTTTGGAATTAAAGTTGGATTGCAATGTGTATACAAACACACACACACACACACACACACACACACACACACACACCAATTTCTTTATGTATTATCTGTGAGTGATTTTATACTATATTGCAAACAGGATTTGTTGAAACAGGGGCATTATAGCTATGAAAGATTGAACTGTTACAATATTTGATTAAAAAGTTTTCTGAATCTTACTGCAAATTACAGAGATCATTATCTGAAGAGAATTTTCAGAAAGTTGGACACAGACACCTCCGTCTAGCAAATCTCTCTTTCTTTCTCTCTCTTTATCTGTCTCTCTTTTATACACACACACACACACACACACACACACACACACACACACACACACAAACATACACACGCCCATGCACACGCACGCACCTTGATGCACCTTGATGTATGTTGTTTTGACTATTGGTAAACTGTCAACCTAAGTTAAGAAAGTTTTATGTCAAGTGAATATTATTGAAGGTCAAGGTCATTCTTTGAAACTATCTATTTACTTAAGAGATAAAATAAGGGGAGATAGATAGAAGGAGGGAGGAAGAGGGCATATACATGCATGCAATGATGTATTGGTCAAACTTAGAGGATAACTTTCAGAAGTCAAATCTCGCTTTCCACCAAGGAGGCTTCCAGGAATAAATTCAAGTCCCCAGATTTGCAAGCAGGTGCCTTTTCCTTTGAACTACCTTGTTAGTCATTGGCAATCATCTTATTTTCACTTGTACAAATATATTTCAACAGTGTTGATTTTTATTTTTAATAACGTATCAAATTAATGCTCAACCCCTTGGTAGGTGGCCTAACTTAATTATGCTAACACTAATTGTGATAAAACTGGTGCCTAGATTAATTTCAGACAAAGTATGCTTCAGAGTAAGGAATAGAATGAGAAACAACGTTCGTTTTATGAAGAAAAGAAGTTGTGTCTTAGATCTGAAATGACCACACTACAAAGCTTGAAAGTTGGAAGGCTCTAGATACCCCAATGTAATGGTATCTCAAGGTGAGACTTTTGACCATGAAGGCTCTATCAATCATTAATACATTAATACATGATATAAACTCAGTGGGTTATGGAGAGAGAGTGGCAATATCATTGTTGTGTTGGAGCACAAAGAATACTATAAGCCATGCTGTTAAAGAGTATGTCAGAAATCTTCATTTCTGTCTCTTAATTCTCCTTTCTTTTTTCTCTCATCACCACTAACTCTCTTTGTTTCTTGACTGACATGAGGTGAGCTGCCTTCCTCTGCTATGCTAGAAGTCAGGAAACAATGGTATCAGACAGGAATCTCTGTATCAGCAAGAAAAAATAAGTTCTCTGGCCCCCAATTGTTTATTTCAAAAATACAGTCACAGCCTCAGGAATTTAACTAATACAAACAGAACCAATTCATCCAGAAAACACAATAATCTAAAATATTTATTTATCTAAAATCAGAGCTCAAAAATATAAAGAAGAAATTGAAAGGAAAATTGAAAACTCTTTTGAACAGAATACCAATGAAAATACAATGTATCAGAATTTGGGTGTTTCCACTAAGCAGTTTGTGGAGAATAATTTATATTGCTGAACAAAAAATAAAATCAATTATGGTTATTAATTAAAGACATAAACTTATAAACCTTTGAGAGAAACATTACAAAACAAATTTTGCTTTCACTTTGGCAAAGATTTAGAAAAAAACACTGAAAGCATAATCCATAAGTGAAGTGATAAAATAAATTTCATGACATTGAAGTTTCTATTTTTAGAAGAAACCTTCAAAATCATTAAAGGATCAGAGACCGACCAGCTTACAACACTTATAAATCACATACTAATAAAATATGTTTATCTATAATGGGTTAAGACCTTTCAAAATTTCAAATTAAGAGCACAGTTTCATTTGTTCGTGCATTCTTTAAAAAAAAAGCAAACATTTAAACATTCACCAACTAGAATACACACATACATACTGTACACAGACTAATGAATACATGACTCAATATTATTGATCAATCAAGGAATGGAAATTAAAATAAAGATGACATATCAGTGTATAACTTTGGAATGACGGCAAGCATGGAAATTAGAATTTTCATGGGCTACCAGAGGGAATTTTAGATGAAACAAATATACAGAATTTTTTAAAAAATTCTTTCTTAAAATATCAAAATATCCCTATAAGATTCAGCCATCTCATTCCTAAGTAAATATACAAGAGAAATGAATGCTTGTGCCCCCTCATACTGCACACTCATGCTCACAATAGCCTTGCTTGTTAATAGCCTCAGACTGGACATAGCACAAACACCCATTGATAAATGAATAGATAAAAATACAATATGGTCATTATTTGTGCAGAGTGTGTTACTACTCATGAATATATTTTTGATAAAATTAAAGCATAAATAGTTCTCAAATATGATGAAAGAATGCAGGTAGCAAATAGTTACATATTGTATGATTTTATTTCAATTTCTAGAAAACATAAACAAATTAATGGCAGCAAAAAGCTGACCAGTAGTGGTTTTCTATGTATTGTTAATGAGAGGATTAAAAAGCAGGAAAAAAAGGAAATATTATGAGTGTCATGAAACATTCACAGTGATAATTGTGTTTGTAACTTTCAGCTGGCCATCATTTCACAATGTTTCATACAGTCAAAGTCACATCTAATATCAAATAGGTAGCGGTTTATTGTATATTTTTGTTTCCTATCAATTAAGCTATTAGTAAATGTAAAGAAGTTAAAAAATACTTTCCTAACAAGTTTGTAGTTCATCTTCATTAAGCTGTGAAAATAAATCAGTAGCATATATACAATATATTGTTCAGGCACATATTTTTGTGTTGTTTTCAAATGGAGTCCTGGGAGTCAGGGAAAAAATTTACTTTGAAAAGCTGGTGTATTTCCTTAAGAGATTTGTGTGCATCTTAAAAACAGTGTTAGGATCAGACGATAAGGTAATTGCTATGGAAACAGTGAATTTGAATCAGAATCACAGTTTGTACAAGTCGTAAGTTTAAAACACCTTATAGCATGAAACACTGTAGTGCCTTTCACCCATCCTCCTTCTTATAGGAGAAAGTCATTTCTTAATGAACTCAATAATCTTTTCAAAATAATTTCTCGAAACACACCTATCTACCAACTGTATCTTTGCTAAAATTAAGCACTATGGGTGCATGTGTGAAAGGTGACATTTCAACTGACATTGAACAGAGATTTTGCACTTAAAAAATCATTTGCAAGAAAATAATGTAGCAAAATACAGTTGACTTCTTTTATATAGGAAGGGCAAGTAAATGGTGATGCATGCGGTAGGTCAAGTTATTCTAGTGGATGGAGAGAAAACATGAGTTTTCCTGTTGTCTCCACTTCCTGATTTGATTTTCTCAGCACATGTGTAAGATCTAGTTTCCTCTGGATAGTTCACAGGATAAATGTGGGAGGTGCACAGATGTGAGTGATTTAAGGAACCAGAGACGAACAGATCTTCTGGCTCTCTCACCCACAAGAAGTAATTGTTACATTTCTCTCCTATCCACACTCAAGCTCATGTGTTTATTTCAAATTCCAGAACCACAGAATCTGTAGTCTCTCTGGCTAAACATCAAACATGGTCTCAATCAGAGATATTTTTACCACTTGGTTCACTTGTTTTAATTACACCAGGTGTCTGGGATATTTTATTTTATGGAATCTACTAGATTTTCTCAAACTCACATAAAAAAGACTATAAAATTGAACTTAAACATGAGCTCATTTCTAATTTTAATGGTTTGAAATTGTTTCTGTTTTGCTACTTAGGTTTGTTTCATTTTTAAGGGGCAATGAAATTAGAATTGTGTTTAGAGTACTCTGTCTTCAAGATATTGCTCATGATTATGGCAGCATGAATTAATCTTTTTTTCTTTTCTCTAAGGAAAATTTAGCCTTATTCTTCCAATGTTTAATTCATACTTTGGAAGGAAGTTTCACATTGGCAGAAAATGTGCTATATTCTGTATAAGGATCATTCTGAAGTTGAAATAGAATGGCTTCAAACTCTTGCTCTTTGCCATTTACTGTAGAATAAACTGTGACCACGAGCACTTTTTTCTAGTCTTGTAACCTTGCCTGCTTCAGTATTAGTGGTACCCATTTCATTATTCTGTTTAGTGATGTGGAGTTTCTTTTTCTGCACACATACACCATGTTCTTTATCCTTTCTGAGATTATGTACAAGTTTCTTCTGAGAACATTGTCCTTACCCTGAAGAATTCCTGTGTTTCTTTCTATGAATTATTTTCTGACTTCCTCAAGGAAAGTTCCTTGTTATTCTGTTCCTTTTTTTTTTTTTTTTTGGCATATATCTGCTTAAACACATACTATATTGTACTGCTCAAATATATCCCCCTTTAGATACATGGTTTAGATATGCTCAAATATATCCCCCTATAGATATATGGTTTAGATAATATCCTCTTCTGAACTCTGCTTGAATCAGACCAAGCCAAGAACATCTCCCTTCTTTGCCTCATCCCTCACATCGACACAGTATTAGTATTATATCAACTTTTGATGGTGCTTCAGAGAAGGGAGCTGATATTCTATATAATTTTTCCTGTAATTTTCCCAAGTCATCCTGAATAATGCAGATAAGAGAGCAGAATGTGAATTATGGATCTTTAATTGCTAGGCCAGAACCAAAGGAGATTCCAAAAGGTGAATAAAAGTGGAGAGAGTTCATTCAGTATTTTATCAGACTGACAAGCAAGAAACTATGCTCCTCTCTCAGCTCTTCCTGTAGATACAGTGCATACAGTTTTCTCAGCTCCTGATATTGGTATAAACTCTGCAACTGTCGATGGAGTACAATCAGAAAAAAATTTCTTGTTCCCCTAAGTTATTTGGGTCCTATGTTAATTCAACAATAGGAAAATGAAACTAATACAATATCAAATGACTTTACCTCTTCCACATTTGCTATTTTGTTGAAATTCAGGCATTCAAAAGAAGGGCAGGAAATCCAGCAAACACCTCCTATTTAGCTGTGTGCAATGGTTGATAACCCTACCAGAATAAACAAGTCCCTGTAATTGTGGATTGAAAACAATCATATTGCCCCTTGAAAGGAACAGGAAGGTCTACTCAGGAAAGACAGGCCCAGAGAAGATTTGGAGAATCAATTCCCCCTAGTCTCTGCATATTGCAGTTAGGCATAGTCCTAGCTTTCTTGTACTAACTTCTCAGACTATGTCTAAGTAATAGATTAAAGCTGCTTGCAGTGAAGTTGGACAGTTTATAATAACAGTACCAATAATTTTTGTAATATTTAATAATATTATATGTCGTATGTTTGTTTTTCATTTTTCAGAAAGGAGAGCTTGTTTAATTCTCACAATTCTTAAGTGAAACTATTATTATACTCATAAGCCTTGGAACAAGAGATTTAATAGCTTTTCCAAAGTTCCCCAAGTAGTAAATGGCAGGACATAGGACATTTGCTGTAGAGGTTCAACCTACTTTAACTATGATGTATATATAGTTAAAGATAGTCAAACAGCTCTAGATACTGGTTACTCTCCCAATGTTTGGAGGCACTACACCATGAATTACTAGGCTTAAAAATTATATTGTGTTCTTGACAATTAACAATGTGTACAGGTATGATTTAGTTAAATGGTATATTCAGTGATATGGGATATATTTATTGCCCAAACTTTATCTAGAAAAGAAATTGAACACTTCCGAGAGATTTATATTTTGAGGGCTTGGCAACTGTTACTTTCCATCACTGTAACAGAGTGCACGTGTGATTTGAGACATTGCATGGTAGGAATCCAACTCATAACATATGTCTCTAAGCTTCATCTTGAAATTCAGAGATTCAGCTATTTTGTTTAGATGAGCTTGTTTTTAATGGAAGTGTTTTCCTTGCTTATGAATTTACTGAAATCATTTAAAGTGATAAGTAGGTAGATTAAATTCATCTTTTATGACTTCTGATTTAACTTTTGAATAATTTGATGATGTATTGCATATTATTTTCTTCCTTGGATATTTCAGTCCATTGATTTAATATTAAAAAATAAAACACAGTTGCAGATTTATAACTGTGAGAAGTTAGTATCACTAAGTTAGGAGGTTTCATTTCAGACAGCTAGTTGCTTATTGGAAACTATCCAGTAAGAATCGATAGCCCTGGCTTGCAAGAGCACATGTCATGTTTTCTATGATGTTGATATATTTGTGATTATATTGTCTGCTGCTTGTGCCATATTAAATCACAGAAGTAACTTGTGAAAGTTACCAGTTTTATTTTTTAACAGAATGTTTTGATCATACATAGGAAGTCTTCAATTTTTTTCTTTAAGTTTTGTCTGTCTCTTCCCTTTTTATTTATTATTATTTATTTATTTATTTATTGCATTTATGTCTGTGCATGTGCATGTGTGTGTATGTATGTGTGTATCAGAGGGCACTGTGTGTGACTGACGAGGCCTAAGGGCAACTTGAGGAATCACTTGAGATTGTGCTACCTCCTCGTTGCTTTGCTCTAGAGTTTCATAGCCTCCGACTTCCAGGATTGGAAGTTATAGACTGCTGCCATTCCCACCTGACATTTTTACAAAGGATCAGGTATCCAAACTCAGAATCTTCTGCTCACAAGGCAGAAGATTTTATTTTTAAGAACACTATTATTTTAAGCCAAAAACAGTCTACTGAAATAGTGCAGGCCATCAAATGAAGAATTATAGAAATATTCTAAACATTCTGTCACTGTAATTATATGTCATATCTATACAAGCAACACAAAAAAAAGGATCAGAATTCAGACAGCCGGATTCCAGGTAACATGTTAGGTACGTATGGTAGGCCACAAATAATTCCAATTCTGAAAGCAGAATCTTGGAATTCTAACAGTAAGATGGCTGGCCATACATACTAGTGCTACAGGTAAGCTCTGAGTTTAATTACACAACCAGCCTCAACACAATATCAGAAGACCAAAAGATCCCTAGACCTACACAATAGCATGCATACCTATAAATGTGCATCCATATGCTTGTGTGACTACCCACATGCAAAATATACACATGCACGCATGCACATGTGCACACACACACACAAAATAATGAGAAAAAATATGTCTTGTTGCATTAGTTACCTTTCATCTTACAATGAACAACTTTTATGAAATATTTTAAATGTTTATATTTAAAGTCAAAGTCTTGAACACTTAACATGAATCACTAATGATTGAAAATAAGTGACTTATTAAGTCTCTTATTACTTAGTTCTGAAGGTGCCAATACCTTCAGGTATTTAAATTTTTGTTTAAAATTTATTCCCACTCATTGTCACTAATTTCTGAATGGTTTATTTTTCTTACCCTTTGTGTTTTAATAATTTCCTACATTCTATGGATTTAACACAATCAAATTTTTTTTCCTGGCTCATGTTTCATGTTAATTGAGGGTTGATTTCACTCCATGACTGTTTCAGTGCCTTATTTACAGACCCATGTTTAGTGGCAAATCTAAAAGTAGCAATGACTAAATCATGCTAAAAATTCACTGCACACCCAATGATTCGATGATGTAAGAGTTAATGTTTTCACTTTGTACCAAAGATATCTATGAATTATTTTGTATGGGGGGAGAGACATGGCATATGGGTAGAAGTCACAGGATGATATTAAAAGTTCAGTTCTCTTTTTCCACTATGTGGACTTCCAGGGATTGAGGTTTTCCAATATGTACTGTACCCAAAAATCTGAATTAAGGTGAGCTTAAATTGTGTGGCAGAATCACATTGTTAGTAGAGCCAGGATATTAGGTTTGATTGGAGCACTAATCACAAGTATAAAACTGAAGTAAATGCAGCTGGATATCCCAAGGATCATCTGACTGCACCGTTCCTGAGTCCACGTGTCCTCATAAAGGCATCATTGTCATGACTCCATGTATTCAGATTAAACAGCTGCTTTTGCCTGTTCCCGGATTATACTCAGCTTTAAGTGGTTAGGATCCCTGTGTCCCACTTTCAATTTTCCAGAAAAAAATGCTGCTGCTATTTCTTTATAGGATTATACTATAACTATAACTATAACTATAACTGTAACTATAACTGTAGCATCAGCTACAGAAGATATTCAGTGAATGACAGCTGTTATTATTTTAATGATGCATAATTACACTTAGAACACCCAACAAAGAAGGGGATTGTCTAAAAGCAATTGTAGCATTCACATACTCTTGCAATGAAGAAAGGTAACTATACTATAACTATAACATAACTATAACTATAACTATATATATACATATATATATTCTGCAGCCATATTTAAATTCATTTAGTCATGTGTTTTGTCTACATGAGACTTTAAAAGAAGACAATGTCGTCCTTAATTGCTAAAGGAGAGGATTTTTGAAGGCCTTACATTTTGCTTGGAAATGCAAATTAACCTGAGTTATGGTCTTTTTTTAAAAAAAAAAACAATCACTTTGGTGGCTTGGTTTCCAATTATAGTTACAGAACTGGAGGTAGCAGACCTTTGTGTCCTTAGAAATGGAATCTACTATTGTTCATATATGAGCATACAGTGAAACATCAAGTAGTGTTGAAAGGATGAGGAGAGAGAGAATAGTACCCATTGCAGTTTCACAAGAACGGCGGTAGGAACCTCAAGTGACTCATGCTCACAGAGATTTTTCTTCTATTGGAAGTGCATCAATTATATGGCCAAAAAGACAAAAACACTTCCAAGTGAAGATAAAAGTGGAATAGTGGAACTTTAGCATAATACAGCCTGACTCTTAAGAGTAACACAGTCTGTCTCTTGGGGTGCCGACCTCAAACCAAGCCTAAGTTTCTGTTTGTTAGGGGACAGTTAGAAGAAAGAGTCCAGTACCATGGACTCTAACAGAAAATCTGCAACTAGAAGCCATTGAAAAGATTGCTACTTTCAAAACCAGCATGGGATAGCATGGGATATCTCTTTCTGAGATAAAAAGCCAAAGAGAACAATTGTGTTTGAGCATTACTTTCAGTGGAAAGACAACAAATATTTCTTAAATATTTATAGCCACAAATTAACCTCCATCAAGCTTATGTATAGGTCACAAAGGTCACATTAACAAATGGCCTCTTTCTCTTCTTGTTCCATTTTTTTTTTTACTTTTTTTTTATTATTATTCATTCAACTGTGTGCATATGCGTATGTGCATGTGTGTGTGCGTGTGTGTGTGTGTATGTGTAGAACCACGAACGAATTCGTGAACCACCATGGACGCCTCCACCTCCTTCTGCCCCGGGATTCACAGGCTCCGCCCTACCAGGACCAGAAGCGCAGGCCACTCCCGCGTCTGCCTGGCGTCTATACGTGGGATCTGGGATCCGAACTCAGGACCTTCCGCCTGCAAGGGGGAGGCTTAACCTCTGAGCCACCTCTCCAGCCCTTCTTGTTCCATTTTGACCCATTTCTTATCTGACTTGGGGACGTTTGCATTCATTAGTCAACGTGCCCTGTCCTGCAACTCCTGTCTCTTCAGTCTTGTGTCTTCCTGTTTTTTTAGTTTACTACCTTGCTTTTTGGTGAAACATGTACCATAATAGTTTTCTAAAGCATAGGCATTGAAAATATATTTGTAGTCTTTGTATGAAAAAAACTAGCACCACCTCACAGTGTGTCTTTTGTCCTAAGAATTTAAATCATGACCAATGGAAGATGCAAAGTAATATTTTCTACTTCCAGACCCAGCATGCAAACCTTACAAAATGTGATTTTTCTCAATTTTTCCTTCTTAAGTGTATATTCCTTGAATGATGGTATAAGGGCACATTGATAACTGATGCTTATCCTTGCTCATTAGAAAATCAAAAAAATGTGTAAAAAATACAAACTACATGTGTAGTTTTTTCTAAAACCATACAATCTTTCCTTGCCTAAAGTGATATACTTTGTATCTTTGGTCGTATATTAATTTTATCTTTGTGTTAGTTAACTCTGTGTAACTATAAGAAATAACTGATAAATGTACTCAAATTGCATATACACTCATTATATGTACTCTCTGTATGTATAGTTCTTTTATATATAATTATAAAGTTAAAATAGTAATTCTTTGCAACTTTTTAAATTTTGGCGATATGCACTTAGTATCTCTCCAAATGAATACATATGATGCTGCTTTACATTTTTTAAGGATACCTGCTAGAATATTCATCAAAGTTATTTCACCTCTATTATTTGGATGGGAATATAAATGATAAAAATACAAAAAAGTTTTAAAATGAAATAACTGAAATGATAATTTGCAAAGAGAGAAAGAATACTTTGGCTCATGGTGTCATGAGTTTCCGTCCATAAATGACAAAACCCATTATTTTTTCGGGCCCATGTCAAAAAATCATCATGGTCAGAGCCCATGGCATAACAACTCCACTCAACTTATGACCAAGGAATAAAAGAAAAAGAATGAGAAGAGTCCAGATTCTCACAGTCTCTTTTCCAGACACACTTAGATTATCCAAAAGATCTCTCTCTACCTTTTAAATTTCTATCACCTTCCAATAGTACCATGGAAGTGAAAAATCCTTTACTATAAGGACTTTTTGGGGACACTAAGATTCAAATATTGTGGGCCAGTTAGATGGTTCAGTGGATAAAATTCTTACTATATGAGTCTGTTGCATACTAATGAACATTTTCTTTATTTGAGATAGGACTGGCCTGGAACTCAGTCTGTATCTCAGACTGGTCTTAAAAAATCCTTCTGTTTTAGCCTCCCGACTATTGGGATTACAGGTATATGAGCCACATCTGGCTCAGTTAAAGACTCAGAATCAAATTCAGGGAATTTATGTCCTTCAGAATTGAAAGTATTCATTGTAGTCTACATTTACTGAGTCTCTCTATTTTCTCTAATCACATTTTGTAAGCATTACTAGACAAATCCTGATAAATTCCTACTATCTTTTCTTTTACATGTGTTGTAGTTTTTCTTACTGTTCTCTGTTCTGTGAGAACATAGTTCTTTAATTTTTTATTCCAGCTATTATTTTACATATCAAATCTTACACTTTGCAATTTTCAAAGTTGTCATTTTCTCCTGTTCCATTTTTTTGAGGCTATTTTTCTCTCGTGTCTCCTCCCATCCCACTGTCCTTGTACATCAATACCATTTTAAACACGTTTATGGTTCCTTTGTTAGGGTTTTGATAGGGAGTAGAAGTGAATGCATAATTACCCTGACATTTCAGGTAGTAGGATCTTTATGAGCAAAGTTTAAAGTAAAATACAACTGGAAATTAGATGTCACTGAAGTCTAGTGACAAGTTGTGTTTACCTTTTTAATTTAAGCACTTATTTTGCTTAGTGACATTCAGGGATGCAGCTCCAGGCTGTGGAAGAGCTGTATCAGAGTAGTGGACAATTTCTCTTTGTGTTTGCTAGAGTATGTATTATCATATTCTTCCTGAGTGTCATCAGAGCTGAACAAATAACATGCATCAAGCTAGAGAATCAAACACCAATGTAGAATGACTTTTAAAAATATTGGTTCAAGTGACACAAGGAATTTAATTCTAATAACAGTAAGACTTGATTACGTCTCTCAATGTTTTGGAGTTTCAGAATTTTCATCCACGAAATGGGGATTAATTATTGTGCATAATTTGTAGGCCTGTTGTGAAGATTGAGATAAAGCAGCTAACATACCCTGCTCAGCATCAGCTACAGAAGATACTCAGTGAATGACAGCTGTTATTATTTTAATGGTGCATAATTACACTTTAACAAAAGCTATAACACCCAACAAAGTAGGGCATTGTCTAAAAGCAATTGTGGCATTCACATGCTCTTGAAATGAAGAAAGGTAACTATATAAAATATCACTTGCTTATAATAAGTATTTAATTTGCAGTGAAAGAATTTTCATCAGAAGGACAAAGCCATGAAAGATATCTTAAAATATGAAGAAGTGTCAAGGGTCTTGGAGAAAAACCTAAAGGCCCTCTATTTATATATATATATTTTCTGAGTATATATATGTATATTATATATTTAATTTATGTAATGTGAAGGTTTAAACTATTATAAATAAGTAATAAGTCTTCTTAAAACATTTTCCTTTGATGCTCTCTCAATCAATTTTTCTTAAATCTGGCTTAATTTTTTTATTCATAGAGGTAAGCAAATATTTCCTTCTAATTTAAAATTTTTAAAGAAAAGTCAAGAATTAATATGACTTTGTAAAATGAATATGCAAGTTTATGAAACAAAAAATAAGCAATTCATCACATCAAGATTTTTGCTATAGCAAAAATGGATGGGTATATCATGATATAATTACAATTTAGCAATTTTCTTTTCCACTTTAGCTTCAAATTAAAATAAAGTAAATTTTTTTGCACTTGATAAAAAAATGAAAGAAATGGAAACACAAAGTATTTGCTATTTTATGTTCCCATTATTGGGGCCTCATAGTGATGAACATTTTCAACTATTTTTTTCAAGCATGGAATAGGGTATTTGGAGCCTTAAATACATATTTTTATGTTATATGTTTCAATAGATTTGTGAAGTATAGAGTTTCTGTCTAGATTTATTTTACATGCTGTTGTTAATTTTAATTCTCCACTCTTTTCTACCCTGTATCCCTTTACTTTTCCACATTTAAAGCTTTCCTCATACTATTGTACTTTCCACCATTTTACTTGCCATTTTCTATTACCTTTCCTCTTTTGAGATCTTACCCCACCTCCCCTCACCACAATTTTTGTTTCTTTCTATATTGTGTCTGTTATAGGAGTTTCTGTTTAAACATACTATTTTGATGGTTCAATGCTGGCTAACATTTGGATAAAAGGAAGAACATGCTGTATTTGTTTTCTGCATTTAGGATACCTCACTCAATATTATATCTTTCAATCCCATCCATTTACCAGCAATTTTCAAAATTTTATGTGTCCTTATAGCTGAATAGTATTTCACTGTGTATATGTACCACGTTTTTGTTTTTATAATAAGTATTTTTTTGTTTTTGTTATTCAATCATGCAGTATTAGACATCTGGATTGATTCCATTTATTTGCTATTGTGAATAGAGCTTCAGTGAATATGGATGTGCAAGTGTCTCTGTATAGGATGTAGATACCTCAAGTACTATTACTAGCAGTGGTATAGCTGGGTTGTATGATATTACAATTTTCAGCCTTTTGAAGAACCACCATACTAATATCCAAAGGGGCTGTATAAGTTTATACAATTAACATATGGTGTCGGGATACTTGAATATCCACAAGTAGAATGAAACTGCTCACAATTGTTTTGGCTATCCAAAGCTCTTTTTTGCTCCCTATGAATTTAAGGTTATTTTTTAGAGTATTTTGAAGAATAGCAGTTTATCAAGTAATGAGTGAGAGAGATCTTTAACCCAAATACTTACCAGCATTAGTTATTTGTGTTTTGACATTAGCCATTTTGACTGGGGTAACATGGTATTCCAGAGAGGTTTTGATTTATGTTTCCCTGATAGTTAGATATTTTAGATATTCATTAGATATTTGAATTTCATCCTGTGAAATTTCAATTTTAATTGGATTATTTGCTTTGATAGTTTCTTTTGCAAAATAGAAGCTTTTTAATTTTATAAGATTCCACCTGTTGATTGTTAGTCTTACTTCTGTGTGATTGAAATCCTACTCAGAAAATCTTTATGTAGGGCAATTAGTTCTAGTTTACTTCTTTTTCTTTCACCTGGGAGTTTCAGTGTTTTTGGTCTAACATCGAGGTCTTTGATTCAGTTTTAATTAACTTTTATGCAGTTGAGAGATAAGGGTTTAGTTTCATTCTTCTATTCATGGGCATTCAATTATCCCAGCACCATATGGTAAAGATGAAGTCCTTTCTCCAATGTGTGTTATTAATGTTCTTGTAAAATATCAAATGAATATAGATGCTAGTGGTTATGTCTGCATCCTCAATTCAAATTTATTGATCAGTCTGTTTGTTTTTGTACAAACACCATGCTGTTTTTATTGCTATGACTCTATAATATAGCTTGAAAATTGCTTATAGTAATGCCCCTAGCAGTGATTTCATTGCTCACAGGCTCTGCAGAGACTTTTTTGATTCCATATGAATATTAAGGTTAGTTTTAGAATTTGTTAAGAATTGCATTGGAACTTTGATTGGAATTGTATTGAATCTCTGTATTATTTTTGACAAGATGGTCGTTTCACAATGTTAAACCTTGAGATTGATGAGCATGGGAATTCTTTTCACCTTTTGGCATCTTCTTTAATTTCTTCCTTTAGTCTTTTAAAATTTTAATTGTATAGGTCCTTCACTTCCTTGATTAAGTTTGTTCCACAGTATTTCATTTTGGGGGACTACATAAATGGGACTGAAGTAATAGAACAGAATAAAAATATGTTCAGTGTTCATCATGTATTTGTATAAAATTTATTCTTTAATCTATAGGTCCTCTTAGGAGGAATTGAGTATTTTTTGAACATGACACTATTGATTTGACATTTTTCTCAGTGAGTATTCATTTTTTCACATTTTACCAATATTATTTATAAATATTTTAGAACAAATATTTACAAATAGTTTGTTTTTGATGCTATTTTAAAATTTCTTTGTAAATTTATCTTCCAAATTGTTTTTTTTTTCTGGTAAAAAGATCTAGATAGAGGAGATTTTTAAAAGTAAATATCTTTATGTTTAACATACTTCAAGGGTCATTTTTAGTTCTCCATACTATAACAAGCAAAAATGAAGTCTCTTGCTTCTCTAAATTGTTTTGGTCCTGTAGTCATATCAACAGTAAAAAGAATGAATATATGGAATACCTGGTCTCAATTTTCTTGTAACCACAGCAAAAAACAAAAACAAAAACAAAAGCTAACACAGCCTAGCATGGGTTTATAGCTGGCTATTTTCTTTAAGAGTTTCCTCTTTGGGAGATTTGCTGTCGTACTGGGTTAGGTTGAAATAAATGAAAGAGTAATGGATACATTCCATGTTGGAGCATTTTTAAAAATGATACTTGAGGTAAAGGGTAGATGAGCTTAACCTTCTTCCATTTATTTTAATCTAGGGACCTCAAAAGAAAGCTCATTCCAAACAACCCTCCCTTCCAAATAATTTTCTAATTTATAAAACCATGATTTTTCTTATGAAGGAAGTCTTTCTTTTTTTTTTTAATTTTTAACATTTTTATTATTATTTCCACTCATACAAACTTAATAGGTAGACCAGTTCCCTCCCTCCCTCCTCTTCCCCTGAACCCCCTGTCCCCCTTCCTTCCCCTCCCGTCTACCAGTGCCTCCCCCCCAATTCCCAGAGAGTCCTTAATGTGTATGCCTAACTCTCCTCTTGGTCCTCCTCTCCGATGACGTACAAGGACCCAGTGGCATTTCCCCGAACCCTTTCTCGTGTTCCCCTTAAGCAAAGGAACACTACTGTGGCTGTCAATCCCTTGCCTCCAAGGATCTTGGTGCCTTTAGCCGATGCTAGACTTTGTGAGGTCAATAGTGTGTTGGACATTGCACAGGGCATGCAAAGTCCTATTATGATTGCTTCAGCCCTAACTAGTGTGGAGAATCTTCAGATCATTGCTCCTCCCATCCTTTTGCTCTTACAATCTTACCGCCCCCTCTTCCGCAAATGTCCCTGAGCTTCAGGATGGGAGGAGATTAGGCTGGCTTAGTTCTATGTGGTTGATATAGAGTCTCTGAAGTTCTGGATTGTGGTTTGTTGATTTTCTTTTGCAGTTTTGCTGCTCATGCAATGCCCTTCACTCCATCCTGATGGGCACTGTATGTCACCCCCTGGTCAGAAACAAAAAACTGTTAAACTGGAGTCTTGTTATAATAGCACATTCAAGGGTAGATGTAATAAAAGCAGGAAACCGTGGTGAAGGAGGGGTTAGTCACCCATTTGCAAAATGATCACTTTTCATCTGCCAGACTATATGCCCTCCCCTTCTGGTGAGATCATACCCCCTCAGTTGTACATAATCAGGAACGAACGTCTGTGAACTTAATCAAGTGTCACATTACTTACTTGCATTCCTTGGAGGCCGATGGAGGTAACATGGTCCCCTCTCTCATTGTGTCTGGTGTGGCCCTCCAACCCCATCCCTCCTTTTCAAAATCCTTACAATTACTGTATTACATAGGTTTACCGTTGAGTGTCTCAATGTGGGTTGGGTGAGTTTGGTACTAGGAGCCACCTATTAGGGAATACATACGGTGCTTAATTTTCTGGGTTTGGGATACTTCACTTAATATAATTGTTCTAATGACATCCATTTCCCAGCAAATTCCAGTAATTCATCATTTTTGATGGCTGAGTAGTACTCCATTGTATAGATGTACCACTGATTCCTTATCCACTTGTCAACTGTTGGACATTTAGGTTGATTCCATGACTTTGCTATTGTAAACAGTGCTGCTAAGAACATACTTGTGCTTGTGTTATCGAGGCGAACCTCTGCTGCATGGGGGGTTATTCCCAAAAGTGGAATAGCAGGGTCATATGGCATTTCAATCTTTAATTTCTTTAAGAATCTCCAGACGGCTCGCCAGAGTGGCTGTATGAACCTGCATTCCCACCAGCAATGTAGGAGAGTTCCCCTCTCTCCACATCCTCTCCAGCACTTGTTGTTGTTTGTATTGTGGATTTTTGCCATCCTGACCGGGGTAAGATGATATCTCAGGGAGGTTTTGATTTGCATTTCCCTGATGGCTAAAGAAGTGGAGCATTTTTAAGATATTTGTTAGACATTTTAATTTCATCCCTGGTAAAATTTCTTTTAAGTTCCAGGGCCCATTTTTTAATTGGGCCATTGGTATCCTTGGTGTATAATTTTCTAAGTTCTTTGTGCACTCTGGACAGTAGAGCTCTATCAGATATGTGGTGAGTGAAGATTTTCTCCCATTCTGTGGGTTGCCTTTGAGCTCGTGTGACAATCTCTTTATCTGAACAGAAGCTCTTTAATTTCACAAGAATCCAACTGTTGAGAGTTGGTAGCAGTGACTGTGCCATTGGATGTCTGTTTAGGAAATGTTGGCCTAGCCCAATCAGCTTGAGGGAGTTCCCTATCCTTTCAACTATGGTTTTTATAGTCTCTGGCCTGATATCAAGGACCTTGATCCATTTGGAATTAAGTCTTGTACATGGTGACAAGTACGGGTCCAGCTTTAATCTTCTGCATGTGGATATCCAGTTTTGCCAGCACCATTTGTTAAAAATGCAGTTCTTTTTCCATTGGAATCTTTGGCCCCTTTGTCAAAGATCAAATGGCTGTATTTTTGTGGGCTTATATCTGGGTCTTCAACCCTTATCCATTGATCTGTGTGTCTATTTTAGAGCCAGTACCAGGCAGTTTTTATAACTATGGATTTGTAGTATAGACTAAGGTTTAGTGTTTTTGTTACTCAGGATTATCTTTGCTATCCTGGGTCTTTTGTGCCTCCATATGAATTTTGAGATTATTTGGTCAACTTCTTTAAAGAATTGCTTTGGGATTTTAATTGGTATAGCATTGAATTTGTGTATTGCCTTTGGTAGGATGGTCATTTTTACAATGTTGATTCTGCCAATCCAGGAACATGGGAGGTCTTTCCACCTTCTGGTGTCTTCTGCAATTTCTTTCTTCAGGGTTTTAAAGTTTTCATTATAAAGGTCTTTTACCTCCTTGGTTAGGTTTATACCAAGTTATTTCATTTTTTTAGGGGCTACAGTAAATGGGATTGTTTCTCTCAAGGCTTTTTCACTTCTTTCATTCTGGGCATATAGGAAGGCCTCTGATTTTTGCAAATTTATTTTCTATCCTGCCACCCTGCTGAACTTCTCAATTAGTTCCAAGAGCTTCCTGATGGAGTTTTTGGGATCCCTCAGGTATAAGATCATGTCATCTGCAAATAGGGATAGCTTGACTTCTTCCTTGCCGATTTGTATCCCTTTTATGTCCCTTTCTTGTCTTATGGCTTCAGCTAAGACATCAAGTACAATATTGAATAGAAGTGGTGAGAGTGGACAGCCTTGTCTAGTTCCTGATCGAAGTGGGAATGCTTCCAACTGTTCCCCATTGAGCATAATCCTTGCTGTGGGCTTGTTGTATACAGCTTTTATTATACTGATAAAGGTTCCTTCCATTCCTACTGTCTCTAGCGTTTTGATCATAAAAGGCTGTTGGATCTTGTCAAAGACTTTTTCGTCATCTATCGAGAGTATCATGTGGTCTTGGACTTTGGACTGGTTTACATGATGAATTACATTTATTGATTTGCGTATGTTGAACCAACCTTGTGTGCCGGGGATGAAGCCTACTTGGTCCCTGTGAATGATCTTTTTGATATGTTTTTGAATCCGATTTGCTAAGACTTTGTTGAGAATCTTTGCGTCTGTTTTCATCAGAGAGATCGGCCTATAGTTTTCTTTTTTAAGTGAATCTTTATTAGGTTTTGGGATTAAGATGATATTAGCTTCATAGAAGAAATTTGGTAGTGTTACTTCCTTTGCTATTTGATGGAACAGTTAAGGAGTATTGGTGTTATTAACTCCTTAAATGTCTGGTAGAACTCTGTGCTGAATCCATCTGGTCCAGGACATTTTTTGGTGGGAAGATTTGAGATTACTTCTTCAATTTCGTTATGTGTTATAGGGCTATTTAAGTAATTCACAACTTCCTGATTCAATTTAGATAGGTTGTGTTTACTTAGAAATTCATCCATCTCTTTTGTGTTGTCAAACTTCACTCAGTATAAATTTTTGAAATATGATGTTATAATTCTCTGGATTTCTTGGGTATCAGTAGTGATAACTCCATGTTCATTTCTAATTTTGTTAATTTGGGTTTTCTCTCTCCTGCTTTTGGTTAATTTAGCTAGGGGGTGTATCAATCTTATTGAGTTTTTTCAAAGAACCAGCTTTTTGATTGGTTGACTACCGTTTTCTTAATCTCGATTTCAGATATTTCTCCCCTTATTTTGCTAATCTCCTCTCTTCTACTACTTTTGGGATCAGATTGCTCAAGTTTCTCTAAAGCCTTAAGCTGCATCATTAAGTTATTTATTTCTGATGTTTCCATTTTTTTGATGTAGGCATTAAGAGCTATGAACTTACCTCTTAGGACAGCTTTCATTGTGTCCCAGAGATTTTGGTAAGTTGTATTTTCGTTATCATTCACTTTCAGGAAATCTTAAATTTCCTTTTTAATTTCTTCCTGAATCCTGTTCTCATCAGCCTCATATTGTTAAGTTTCCAGGAGTTGTGTATTTTCTCTTGTTTGTTGTGTTGTGGATGTCCAGCTTTAGGCCGTGGTGGTCTGATAGGGCACAGATTAGAATTTCAACTTTCTTGTATATGTGTAGATTCGTTTTGTGGCCCAATATGTGATCTATTTTGGAGAAAGTTCCGTGTGCTGCTGAGAAAAATGTGTATTCTTTCGTGCGTGGGTGAAAATTTCGATAGAGATCTATAAGTCCATTTCTTTAAGTGTTTGATAAGTTCCAAAGTGTCTCTGTTAAGCTTTTGATCTGTTGATCTATCCCATGTAGAGAGGGCGGTGTTGAAGTCTCCAAGAATTATCGTTTGGGGATTGATTTCTTGCTTTAGGACTATAGGGTTTTCTTAATGAATGTGGAGGGGCCCGTATTGGGTGCATAAATGTTCAATATTGTGAAGTCTTCCTGGCGAATTGTACCTGCGACTAAAATGTAGTATCCATCTGTGTCTCTTATGATTTTCTTTGGTTTGAAGTCCACTTTGTCTGAAAGCATAATTGCCTGTTTTCTGCCTGTTTCCTGGTTCCATTAGCTTGCAAGATTTTGGACCAGCCTTTCATTCTTAGGATGTTCCTATCTTTTGTGGTGAGATGAGTTTCCTGAAGGCAGCAGATTGTTGGATTGTGGTTTTTAATCCAAGTTTGAAATCTGTGTCTCTTAATCGGTGAGTTAATACCATTGACATTTAATGTTATAATGTTATTTTTAATTTTGGACATTTTTTTATGTTTAGTAGATTTTGTAAGCATGTTGTTTGATATTTATGTTTTCGTGGTATTATACTTCCCTTCTGTCTTCCTGGATACACTTGTTCTTTTCTTCAAGCTTGAGTATCAGTTCTAGGATTTTTTGAAGGCCTGGTTTGGTAGACATGTATCCCTTCAAGTTGTCTTTGTGCTGGAAAACTTTTCTTTCTCCCTCAATCATGACAGATAGTTTTGCCAGGTATATCAGTCTGGGTTGGCATTTTTGCTCATTTAATACTTGAAGTATGTCTCTCCAAGCTCTTCTTGATTTTACTGTTTCCATTGAGTAGTCATTTGTTATTCTAATAGGTTTACCTTTTTTTCTCTTGAAGCTCTCAGCACCTTTTCTTTGTCTTGAATGCGGAGTGCTTTGACTATTATTTGCCGTGGCGATTTTCTATTTTGGGTGTATCTGCTTGGAGTGCGAAATGTCTCTTGTATTTGGATAGGCCTCTCATTCTTTAGTTGTGGGAAGATTTCATTTATGATGACTTGAAATATTTCCTCCAGTGTGGTATTTTGGGATTCTTGTTCCAGTATTCCATGAATGCGCATGTTAGGCTTCTTCAGGGTGTCCCATATCTCTTGAATGTTCCTCTCCAGTATCTTTTTGGCTTTAACAATCTCTTCCATTGAGCTGGTTAATACTCCCACTTTGTCTTCAAGATCTGAAATTCTATTTTCTGTCTCATTTGTTCTGCTGATAAGACTCTCTGTTGAGTTTTGGGTTGAAGATAACTTGTCTTTTAGTTCAATTTTAAACTCTGCCTGAGACTGTTTTAATTGCTCCATACCTATTTTTGTTTCTTGAACTGTTTTTCTCAACTCCTCCAAGTGCCTGTTGTGTTCCTGTTCAAAGTGGTTGATACGGTTGTTTAACTCTTCTCGGATTTCCTCTTTCATAGTATTAATCATGGTAATGATCATACTCTGAAAGTCGTTATGTTGGGTCTGGCTTTCATGGCTATTTTCTGTGGATTTGTTCTGGTTAGAATCCCTCATTATGGGATTGATTCTTTTGGCAGGAGATTGGTCTTCTTGGGTTTTGTTTCTCGTGGATCTGCACTTTGACTTGTACATTGTTGTTTTGTTTTTTAGGACCTTTCAGTTTCTGTGTGTTTTTCACTGAATCCACCTAGTTGGTATTGTGACACTTGCCAGTTATTACTAGTGCTTGCCTTGGATTGGGTATGTTTGTGTATTGTTATTGTTATATTCTAGATGAGGCTACTAGGCTATTAGTACGTCAGTTAAGTCAGGTTATGTTACCAGGGGGTGAATATTAGTTTGGTGTTGCACTTTTACGATTTAGTATCTTGGTGAAATGTGGGGGTGAGTGGTGTACTCCCTGGAGCTGTATGTTGTGGGGTGGCTGTATGAGAATGTCAATCTACAGCATTGATACTTTAAAGGATCAGTAAGGTGAAAAGAAAAATTTACTTATCTTTGGGTTGGATGAGAAGAATCTCGCCCACGTGATATACTGATTGTAGTGGAGTCCAGATGTATGGCCTGTGTTCCCTTTGTTTCTTAGAATTTTGCTTGAGTTTCCTTTGGGCTCTATTGAATTCTGAGTAGCAATGTGTCTTCCGTGGACCACGTGCGTAGGTCCCGGTGTGCCAGAGAGGCAGAGGGTCTGATGTTGATGGCAGAATTCTTCACCTGTGACCTGGGAAGGTTGGTGTGGAGGGGGGCGGGGCCCCGGGAGCAAGCCAGGGGCCACGCGGCGCAGTGCTGCTGGCAGGGCGGCTCCCGGGTGGGGGGTGGGGCTGGGCTGAGCTCTCTGTCTCACTCACCTTGGGCAGCTGGCGGGGGCGAGGTGGGGTGGCGTGGAGGGGGGCTGGGATCCTCCGGGCTGGGGCACAGGCCAAGCCGGAGTCGGCCTGGGTGCTCGCCGCTGGGACTCGTGGGGCTCCGGGGTGGTAGGGCTGGTGAAGGAAGTCTTTCAATGGCGAGAATACTTAGTAAATCTTTTCTGTATAAAAATTGACTTTAGGGGCTAGAGAGGTGGCTCAGGGGTTAAGCCTCTGCCTTGCAGGCAGAAGATCCTGAGTTCGGATCCTAGACCCCATGTATAGATGCCGGGTGGAAGCGGGGGCGGCCTGCGTTTCTGGTCCTGGTAGGGCGGAGCCTGTAAATCCCCGGGCAGAGTAAACAAGGAGGAGGTGGAGACGGTCCATGGTGGTCCCCGAATTCGTCTGTGGGTCTACACACACACACACACACACACACACACACACACACATACACACTTGCACACACATACTCACAATGAATAAATAATAAATAATAAAAAAATTTAAAAAAATTGACTTTACTCACAATAGCAAGGAAATGGAGTCAGCCTACATATCCAGGAGTTATAATGCGTTAATATGCCCATTTGTATCTTATTAATCCATCAAGAAAAGTGAAATTGTGAAATTTGCTGGTAAATGAATGGAAGTGGAAAATATACTGAGCAAGGTATCTTAGACCCAGAAAGACAAACACTACATGTTCTCTCTTATATACAGATGCTACTGTTATATTTCTAATTGTTATAGTTAACTTGGAATTCCACTAATAGAAAACTCAAAAGAGACCATCAAGGATGGGTGGGAGATGGGCTATGGTAAGGAGGTTAAGTGAGGATACATAAAAGATCACAGGTGCTGAAGTGGAAAGGGGAATATTGGGAGATATGTTTAAGACAGATGAAAGGATAAGGTACAAGAAGAGCTTTTTGAGTGAGTAGCAAAGAACATTAAGATTGTAAGACATAGATAGAAATCTCCTATATATCAAAAACAATTTTATTGAAATAAGAGTGATAACAGATATACATTATACAAGGGAACACACAGAGATAGGACAAAACCAAAAATATTTTGACAGTCCAAATAGAACACACAGACAATGAAACAGTATTCCAAGTACCAAATATGTGTTGCTTTCTAATAAGTTGTAGGTCAGAAAGGTTACCAACGCTGCTAAAATGTAATAAACTTCTGCCATTCCTCCCAGTTGCCTTCCAGAAACTGGCAATAAGTTCCTTTTCCTAAAGATACAACTCAAATTGATCATAAGACATGGTTAAAAATACCAGCTGGAAATGGTCTGGAAGCTTCTCCTTGCTGAATAGCTTTCATAGTACCAGAAAGTTACTACACAAACTGCTTGGGGAGAGAAACAATCAACACTTTCATAATCCTTGAAAGCTAAAAGCTGCAATAATAACTACTCCAACATAAAGTGATCACCAATGTCATAGTGGCATGAATGTCAAGGGGGGCAACCAACAACTTTCTGATAGGATTTATGGCCTACTTTTCAGCAGGGATCACATTCGTGGTACTGTAACCTAGAACAGGAACCTGTGAAAAGAGAAGATATAGGCCCTTGGCAAGGGGTGAGAATGCAAGCTATTAAAATATAGATATAAAGACACCATATAAAACTGACTTCTAAAATGTATTATATCCATAGATTAGAGGGACACTCAATACTCAACACTCAGCCTAGAAGCTTCCTTTTGGGAAGGTGTTTATTACAGAAAATTATAACTGATAAAAGTGAAGAAAATAAGAGAGATCAGAATGTTTGGCCTTAAACAGGACATGTAAACCACCCCTCCCCCACTCAGGGAACATTGCAGAAGAGAGAGCAATAAGATTGTAACAGCTTGAAGTAGGAGAGGAGTACAGTCAGACATTATCTTCTGAGTATGATAAGGTTGTTACATTCATGAATTCACTGTAGGCCCTGCACCTCCAGAAACTGATGAGACTTAATGATGAGGAGAAATAAATTGAAGACACTTTCCTCAGTGGTATACCTGCTGATATATGATTCATGCTGCAGTAAGTACTCAGCCTCATGTCATCAAAGGCAACTTAGATGAACCTAGTGGGCTACTCAAGAGAAAAGATATGGAATTAGGAGGAAGACTGGAAGAGAAGAGGAGGTGGGATTGGAGTTTAAGATGTGAAAATATCATAAACTCACTCTACTCAAGTATGAAACATTAAAATAATTTTTAAAACCTTTAAAATTAGGATTAGAAGTGTGTAGTAATTCCAAGCTCCCCCACTACTTCTCTCTCTCACTCCTGTCTCTGTCTTTCTGTCTCTCTGTGTTTTCGTCTGTCTCCCCCCATCTGGCTCGTCAGGATCTCATGTAATCCAGGCTTGCCTTTAATCTGCTATGTAGCCAAGGCTTGCCTTGAACGCCTGATTATCCATCCTCTGCCTCCAATGTTCTCCAATATTTGCATGTACCATCGCATCTGAAAACTGCCAAGCATTTACCTTTTTCCATTATAAGTACTTATTTATTTTAGACATATATTGTTATGTGTACACCAAGAAACATGTATAATAGTGTTATTTCCAACATCATTATAATAGGGGTACATACTGTACATGAAGAGAATTATTCATCATAACATAGTCATCCTGTAGGTACTGAAGCTGACAGGTGACCTGACATCCAAAAATTTCAGTTTTATACTGTGCACTTTGCATTACCGTATAATTCTGATCATTTATTAACCCAACTTGTTCTCTAATGAATTATTTGAGTACATTAGTACTGTGGTTAACACCCCAATATAATGTCCACTTGTCATCTGTTTCCCCAGTGCAGCATAACCTCCAGGAAGGGAAGGGTAATTTGTGCTTCAATAATTTGTCTATCCTCAGCTCTCAGTGTGCTGCATGGATATTTTCATATGCATCATAACATTTTGTTGATAGAATACTTGAATAAACGAATGAACCCTCCTTCTTGCACAATTGGAAAGACATGTAAAAATGTTTTTGTATATTTCATTATCTCCAGTTACAATATATATTCTTACTTCATAATACTGATGATGGTTATGAAAGCACAGTTGATTACAGAAGTTGTTGGACAAAAGTGTGATAGATATGAATTCGGGAGTTTTATCCACAGATGTTTCATGACTTACATCCTTTAGTTAGAACATGGAGCTCTTTAAGAAGCCAAATGGAAGTGACTAGTGACCGGTTTTCACATATTCTGTAACAACCTCTGTACCTCTCCCTTCCCAAATGATAAACCTTATTCTCTGTGGATTTACCTGGCTGAAAACCCATCAGGCAACTGTACAAATACTACGAACACCTGCACATCAGAACAATTTAGCAGTGCCAGCACCAAATAGTTCTTTTAGTTTATCTCAAAGAATGTTCCCAGCTAATCCTCTCTTGGGGACATAGATAAACACTCTGAAGCTAATACAGTCTTAACATAAATTAAAAATAATGCAGAAAAGATATTTTCAAGCACACAGTATTTCATTACCTTTGGATTTGTAGTCCCGTTTTGTAAGTCTCATGGCTGAGAAAAAAAAATTTTTATTATCATTCTGAAGAAGCCAGTAACCTCAGCACTCTACATGCTGGTAGATTTTTTTTTCCTTTTCCTCTCTCAGTTGGTAATGACTGAGAAACCCAGATGCTAAGCTATGGAAGACATTCCCACAAAGTACCTGGCTTTTTGACAGATATCTCAGGTGGCTGGGCTGGTAACTGCTTTTCCATATGAAGGTTGGTTTCAGATCCAAGATTTACTCCTAAATTTAAACATCTAGAATCTTGACATATTGTCAGTTAACAAAATGGAACTGAAAATAAATGTTATCCAAGGAAGAGCTATATACTATATATAACATATGTTATGCTATTTTATAATATTTTATGAATAATACTGTTTGCTCTTTCACATAACTTTTTGGGAATAATATGTCAAAAGTGAAAAATAATTCCAGGATTATATTATTGATAATTTTTTTCTTTTTAGAGTAAAATAAAATAATCATCTTTTTCCGACATTTCTCTTTGTTTCAAGAATTATCAGTACAATTCACACAACTTCATTGCAAGAGGCCAGTCATTTAAGAAAACATCTAATTAACTATTGCTTAAACACTGTTTAATCTGAAATGGATAAAATTAAATAATCTATAAATTCTTTCTATATATCTGCCTTTTAAAGGTGAAATTGTTTTTCCTACTTTTTATGATTTCTACTTTTCCTAATTCATTTTTGAATAGCTTTGTTCCTAAAGTATCTTGACATTTTCAGTCTCATTTTGGCCAGGTTTTCTTTGCATGGAACCTATATCTAAGTCTTAAATTTTTTGTTCATGTTGTTTTATGTGAAATATATTTTCTTATATCTTAGTCTCTAGAGCAGTTCTGTAAAGCTACCCATTAAAACAGTCTGAAACTGTTGGGTAAGTCTGTGCTTCATATGAACAAAATCATGCAAATATTAAGTTTATGGATACTTCCCAGAGCCTATATAGTATAATTCTAACATGTTTCTGAGTCTTACATCTCAGAGATTCTTATCCAAAAGTACTAAAATAGATGAACACATTTGATTAGATGTAATAAAGATATGAGAACCTATTGCATCAGTTTGAAATGCAAATCTATAAAAAAGGCTGGATTGAACAACTATCAACTTCATAACTGAGCTTGTTTTTTTCATTTTGGTAATTGTAACTTGCTAGTTACTTTGTCATTGCTAATTCTCATTGCTACATGTAAGCACATGACTTCTTTCATTTGAAAACTGATGCGTACAATGATTTTGAAACCTGACTTCTGGTAACACAGAAGCAAGTAAGAATATTCCTCAAATTCATGAACTCTTGTGTGGGAATTGTGGCACCCAAAAGAGAAGAAACAGCAAAAGGCACCAGTAGAGCTACAAGTGCAGATACTGAAGGTTCATGCTCTTTTTTTTTGTCAGAGAAGTTGCCAGATTGAATTTACCAGATTGTTCAACCATTGTCCACACCAAATACTAGTTCCTGGAAGACATCACTTAATATGTTCCAAACAAAGACAATATTACTGTCATCAAAAGGTCATACATGGTCTTAAGTATTTCTTCTTATGCTTGGAACCCTTAGAAATTATTCCATTGATGAAGTGGCATCTTGTATGGTCTAAACTACAAGCTGCCATTAGATTTATTTGGCCTTAAATGAACTTAGTGGCTGTCTTGTCCTCTTTTCTCATGGACAGTTTAGCTTCTTCTTTCTTCTTCTCCTTCTCTTCCTCCTTCCTCTCCTTCCCCTTCCTCCTTCCCTTCCTCTTCCTCCAACTCCTCTTCTTCTTCTTCTCTCACTTAATATATCTTTATTCTGCTTGTAAGCTAAGAAGTCATTCCAAGGTTAAGCTAATACATGACAGAGAAGAATTAAGCAATCCCATACATAGATATGTAATTTAAATAACAGTACTAGGAAGATATGCTATCTGTAAATACTTATTTCAGAATATTTGGCTTTCTTGGGCCAGATGGAAAAGCTGAACCTGAGAGCAAACTAGCTGTAATGTTTCCTTTCAGTTTTCAAGATCAGTGTGCTTACTGTGGCATTGCTTGCTCTCCTCAGACACTTGAGCACCTCCATTAACTGCAAAGCATTTCAGCTGGTTTAGACCTTCACAGGTACCCATAGGATAACATTGACAAAAAGTTTAAGGATGAAATGCAGCACTTTGAGAATATTCACATCAATTCCACACTCTGAAGCCTTCCTAGACTAGTCAGTGTCTGTGATTCAAAATGCTAATCCATGTAATAATAGAAATTTACAGTTACTTAAAGAGAGAGAGAGAGAAAGAAAGACAGAGTGATAGTATACAAGATATAATATCTTGATATAAATGATGTAGCTCTGTTAAAAGAATGTTGGAAAGGAAAAAAAGAATCTATGTTGCTATAATTGACTTTAGAAAGGAATACTGATTTACCTGTCCCTTATCAGCTCTTACTTAGCATGCTTAGAGTCATAGGAAGTCCTATGGTAGAATCATCATGTTCCTATTAAACTTCTTTCCACTAGTGTCTGATCTTTTTCTTCTCAAATCTTATTTTCTCTCTGGAATTTACCTCTTTTTCTTTTTTTTGTTTCTATTGTATTTCCTTTTCCCATTATCTTTCTTCTTTAAACTCAGTAAGAAATTTTTATGTCTGCCTATCTATTTAATTTTCATTGCATTAATTAAAGTAATCTTTGGCTGCTTACTTAAATATAAATCATGTTATAATTTACTTTGTCTTTTATATAATTGTAATTTTAATAGAAAAACTTCATTTGCTTTAAAACTATTTAATATTATATACTCTTTTTACATCCTATATTTTTGCCTTTTCTCACAGTCACTGCTATTTTTTACAACTTTATATGTTTTACACAGCATAAAATGAACCTGTTTAAAGTGTGCAGCTCAATAGTATTGTTCAGTGTGTTCACAAAATGAGGAAACATCATGAAAAGTAAATTTGAACAATTTTCTCCACAGAAACATATCACTATAAGTCATATGCTGCTCTTATTCTCGGTCCTCCTCCATCCTGGTCTCACAGAGCCCTAGTCTTATGTTTGTATATTGTCAGTTGTGGATGCTTTTTAATAAATATGTCATGCAGCTGGTAGTACTTCATGAGTGGATTATTTCATGTCATACATTATTCATCTTGTAACACATGTACTTCATACTTTTTGTAATATATTTGTCTTATATTTTAAGTGTAAAATAGTCATCAATCATTCAAAATTACTTAAATAAGAAAAAAGGTTTTTTCATTTGTAAATCTTAAGTTTTAAAAAATTGCCATCTTCTTATCTCAGTAATAATTTTAGATGTGCTATTTACTGATACTAACAGCTTTATATAATACTTTTAATCTGTTGATTTGTCATATACTATGTCCTCAAAATTATGATTTTTATAAAATTTCCCAGTTAAAAGGTGTATTTATAAATATAATAGCTGATTTTCCATTAGCTTTCTTTTCTCTCCATAATAACAATTATTCTTGGAGAAATAGAAAAGTATTCATAGTTCATTTCTTACAGGGTAAATTAGAAGGCAGAGAAATTTCTCCTATTAATTTTTTGTAGAATGTAATTCAAATATCAATTGATTAAATCCAGTCTTCAGATACTCAGTGAACATTTATCCATCATGTTTCTGTCATAGAATTAGCACTGTATGAAATTAATTTTGTGTTGCATGATAAAATGCAAGCTTAAAAATAAAGAGTAACAAAGACTCATTAAAAAATACCATATGTACTTTTCAATGTGAGGTTCTGAAATGAATGCATATGAACCAAGACTAAGAGAAATTTTCTGTGTATATATTATGCTTGTCCAGTTGTACCCCCATAGACTCTTCTTTCTTTTTTTCTGTCTTCTTTTTTTAATATTTATTTATTTTTTCCACTCATACAAGCTTGATAGGTACCCCCATTCCTCTCCTTTCCTCCACCCTTCCCTGGATCCCCTTACTCCTTCCTCCTTTTCTCCTTCCTTTCTCCCCTCCTTTTCTCCCATTGTCTCCCCATCCCCATCCCTAGAACATCTTTTAGTGTGCATGTCAAACTTCCCTCTGGGTCCTACTCTTTGATGATGTATAAGGACTCAGTAGCATTGCCTGGAGGTAGGATGGGACTATCCAACTCAAGGCCTACCCCTTGTGACTGCCTTCCTCCAGCAAGGCTCCACCTCTCAAGGTGGGAGACATATTTCAAACCATGACAGGTATCTTCCTCAATTTCCCTCTAAGAATTTTTATGAGGCAAGGTCTCTCAGCTCAGAACTCACCTTTCCTGGCTAGTCTACTTAGCCAGCTTGCCTCAAGGAGCCCTTACTCTGTCTCCAGAAAGCTTGGATTATGAGTGGCTAGTTTAATAAAATATATGACTTATGTGTTCTAGGGATCCAAACTCAAATCCCCATGCTTGCTTGTCAGGTATTTTAGCCACTGATATATGTCCCCAACCCACTAAGGTCTTCATAATATAGAATCGTTACAGTAATGAATAATTGAGAGCTACTTGAATCTTCAAGAGATAGTCATTTAGAGTTACTATAAATAATATCACTACATAGAAATATAAGTAGGAGTTAAGATAATTTATAATTTTCTGCTCTCTTTGATGAATAACATGTTGAATTATAGTGAGAATTTCTCATACAAAGGAAATATATCACCTAACGTAGAAAATCATGCTTATTACATTAGCTCATTAGAAACAAAAATATTTTGTGTAATAGTTGAGTGCTTATCTGTATCTTGTTAGAAGTACTTGTTTAAAACTATGTCTATTTGTTCTAACCATTTTGAATATAATATATGAGTATTACAGAGAATTTGTTGTTTGTAACAAAATGAAAATGACTACAGTTTAAATGATCAAAGATGGTCAGCAATTAACAATTGATCCTCTGGTTTGTGTGTCACTTCTGAACACCTCTGTGTCACAAACGTGACATTTGTTGTGACACTTGGTTTATTGTTTGAATGCTGGGATCTAATTCCAGTACCCATTTCACAATTGTGGAACAAGCTCTCTTAGTCACTGAGCTATCTCTCCATCCCCACATTGTTTTGCATATAACTGTATTTGAAATGGTAAAACAGTGATATTCAGTTTTGGAAAAAATGAATTTTTTTAGCCAATGTAAAGTCACTTTGCTGTTTATTAGAACATAATTTGATTTATTTGTGGGAGTACCTAGCCTTTGAAATGAGCATATTATTTTAATCCACAAACCCATCTGTAATATTATTAAACTAACTGTTTATAAGCATCCATTATACTAAAAAAAGAGATAGAAATAACTTTTCTTGAAGGATGTTTGTCAATTAACTTAATAACAATAAAATTAGAAAAAAGAACTAAGAAAAATAATTAATGATGCATCTTTACAATGGAATACTACAATTATAAAAACAGAATATATCAAGGAAAATTCAATAACATGGGAAAAATTAGTGTCAATTGAAAAATGTAATAAAAATTAGTTGTAGTTTATATGGTAACAGTCCTATTTATTAAAATTTATATGAAGATGCCTGAAGTCAAGGAGGCTTTGTAGCATATTGACAATATTTTTCTTTGTGATAGAATTATGGTTGCAGATCTTCGTTGTGTTTTTCTGGGTTTGCCACTTGCATGATCTAAAATGAGAAGACATGAGTTTTGAGCATTAAATGAGGGTTTAGGATACTTGCAGTATTGTGCATTTGTTCTACTGCATGGATTTTATTCCATTTCTCTATTGTATGTGTGTGTGTGTGTGTGTGTGTGTGTGTGTGTGTGTGTGTGTGTATGTGTCCGTTTGTCTGTCTGTGTGTCTGCGTGTATCAGAGGGCCCTATGCATGGCTGTAGAGGTTTAAGGGTGATATCAAATATCATCCTAGATTTCTCTTCCTCCTTAGTGCTTGCTCTGGGATTTCCCAGGGCTGAAAGCACAGACTGTCGCTATTGCTGCCTGGTAGTTTTACATTGCATCCACATCCTAACCAAGATCCTTCTGCTTGAGAGATAGAGGCTTAACCCATGAGCCCACTCTGCAGCCCATTTGTGTCATTTCTTTAGACTACTAAGTTGTTTATTTATTTCTTGTCCTAAGCCTACTTATTTATTGAGGCTGACAGATACATTACCACCAAATGGCTCTTCTGCTCCTCCTTTATGGTTGTGACTTCATTGGATCTCTTGGAGTTATTGGTTGAAAAACTACAAATCATTGTTATGTATCAGCTAATTTGTGAAATATCTAAAATATGAAATTCATCTGCTGTCCTAAACTTAGTGCCTTGGTGGCAAATGAGATTACTCAAATTAAGTAAAACAGAGTAGCCACTGGCTGTATGGAAAGGAACAGTTCTGCATCATCATCAAATGACTACTAGCCAGTAAGTGCATCAACCTTGACTGCTATCCATGATGATTTTTAAGGCAAAATAGAGCCCAAAATTTAGTTACCCATCTGTAGACATCCTTGTTCAAAATATACAGGCCACAGTCATATAACTACACATTGTATTTTTCCCATGAGCAGCCAGGTGGTGATTTCTTATGTTTAGACATGTCAAATTTGAGACACCTACAAGTAAAGCACCCTAAAATAAATACCAATAACTTTGCAGTGATTAACCAATGTATTTATTAAGTAGACAGCAGGCATAATGTGATGGCAGGTTGTCAAGTAGGAGATGACAAACAAATGAGACAAAATATATTTTATACCTGTGAACTTTAAATGAGTGAGTTTAGTATTCTCATATATCCTTTACATAAGAAAAATATCAAACATTATAAATTTCAATGTTTGTAATCACCTACAACCTCAATAAATGTGTATACTCTAAATGACATTGGGAAGGGAAATATGATCATCAGGGCAGAGAACAGACTCATTTAGCATGAGTGGATGTGAGGTTATATATAGGGTAAGTGTGTGTTCAATGATACTGTTATTTCCCTCCACTAATGTCTTAGCTTGAGAGTCAATAGAACAGGCACATATACATAAATAAAATTGCTTAGACATTATGTACTGTAGATTTTTGATGCCAGCGTAACCAAATATCTGACAATAACAATAACAGTGAAGAAAATGTTCATTTAACTCATGGCCTCAGAAGGAGTTTGGTGCGTCATGATGTGGAAGACATGGCAGTGAGAACTTGTGGCAGAAGTTCCTCACAGCATGGCAGATCCACAGGCAGAAAAGGTAACAAACTAGGGAGGTATAACCTTGAGAACTTCACCTCAAAGTAACCTACTACTAAATGCTACTAAACCTTCCAAAGTAGACCAGGAGGTAGGAATAAAGTGCTCAAAGCACAAACCTGTCAGGACATTTCAGATTCAAAGAATACCAGTAATCGATATTGTTGGATTCGAATGCTTTGGAGGAAAATCACAGCTCTTCTTGTTGAGAAAGAGAAACCAGTGACTCTTTGGAAAGTTGAATTTGAGTGTAACTACCGTTATGATAAAGAGAAAGGGGGAACAAATTCCATCTAGATTCTCTTGGATAAGGGGGACTTGATTCCATTTTTTAGGTACTTCTGACTCAGTTTCCAAGTCATTGGGAAAGAATCCTCTTTGTAATCCTAGACTTTGTGGTAGATGAGTCTATGGAATCTATAGAAACTTAAGGAAAAATGGAGAGTGGGAACAGCATTTCACTCAAATGACTTTAGTCCACATTCACATGATTCTGTGAGAAGATAGAACAGACACTGAGAGCAGTACATGTGTGTGTATGAGAGAGAGATGACTATTAACTAAATTCTAGCAGCTCTATCTTCTTAGCCACATCTGTAAATATCTAGCTATGATGTGTTATGTTTTTTGAAACATAGCCCATAACAATGCTACTTCCTGTTCTAAAATCCTTTTCTTGGGCTGGTGAGATAGCTCATGGTTTGAGACTTTGTTGTAGCAATCAGAAAGTCCTACATTAAGCACCTGGTACCAGACCAGCCAAAATTCTCTCATCCAAAAGCACAGGGAAACTTGCGGAAGAGGGGGTGGCAAGATTATAAGAACCTAAAGATGAGGAGGAGCAACGATATGCAGGATACTCCACACAAATTTGGACCGCAGTAGCCATAATGGGATTTTGCTTGACCTGTGAAATGACTGACATGTCAACGATCCCCCAAAATCTAGCATAGATCACAGGCACTAGGATCCTTAAAGGCAAGGGATTAACAATCATAAGAGTGTTCCCATATCAAAGGGGAACCCAAGAAAGGACTCTGGGCAATGCTAATGAGTCTTTACACCTCATTAGAGTGGAGGAGACAGAGGAAGTTTGACTTTCACACTAAAGGATACTCCAGGGAATGGGGGGGGGGAGACACAAAAAAGGTGAGAGTGGGAGGTGAAAGGAAGGGAAAAAGGGGGGAGGGTGCAAGGGGGACTGGGGAGGGCTGGGGAGAGAGAGGGGAACGGAGTACTTATTAAGCTTGTATGATTGGGAAAAATAAATAAATATAATAAAAAAAGAACCACCATCTAGGTATTGCTGAAGACCATGGTGATCTTGTACCAAGCTGGACATTATACATCCATAAAGTAAGAATTTGGATTTTGAAGAAAAAAAAAAGTAAGTCCTGAGTTCAGATTCCAATTCCCAGGTAAAAACACCAGGCAGAACCTGTGGCAGCCCGCACTTCTGGATCTCGTGGGCAGAGCCTGGGAAATCCCAGAGCAAACAAGAAGGTAGAAGCAATCCAGGATGATTCCCAAAGTAGTTATCCTTGGTCCTCCACAGGGACACAGTGCTCTCTGATGCACACACACACACACACACACACACACACACACACACACACACACACTAAATATAATCCTTCCCTTAGATACAAAACCTAATTTCCTCTTGATTCTGTATGGTACTGTGACTTGCTTATAACTAACAGAATGTTTTAGCAGTGCTAGGCATGACTCCATTGCTTGATGATAAAAGGCATAGTATTAGTGCATTAGTTTGGGAGCTGGACCACCAGTACTTGTGTACAAGGCTCCCTGTAAGCAGTGCCACTGCCCCAGACCACCAAGTTGGGGACATGAAAACTGGGTCCTGGAGAGGGACCATTCAGAGCTAAATGAACAGAGAAAAGTAATCTGTCAGAGACCAAGGGAGGTTCTTCTGGCTCTGCCACTTTTAGGATCAACCAATGTTTGACTCACCAGCTACAGGGCACATTTTCTTCATCACCTTGAATCTGTCTCCTCTGACTTGGTGGGTCTGGGAACTGAATGGAGCCATCACAAATGACAATCTTTGTCCAGTGTGAGGGTGTTCTGCATGTCTGTTTTCTTTGTTGGACCCCTGAAATCCATCATGGTTCTATCTTAATGGAGAATAGATGTGACCTGGGTTCTCCTTTCTTTCCTCCCAGATTTCCTTATGGAAAACTGGAACAATCTAGCTTAAAAAAAAACAAACAACAACAACAAAAAAAAAACCAATTGTGGAAGTTACTCTTCTTGCATTGAAATGCCAGTTGCTGGGCTGGAGAGAGAGTTCAGGGGATAAGACTGCACCTCCCAAGCAGAAGGTCCTGAGTTTGAATTCCAGGTCCCATGTAAAAATGCCAGGCAGAAACGGTGGGCTGTACTTCTGGCCTTGGTGGGCAGAGCCTGGAAACCCCAGAGTGAAGCAAAAAGGAGGTAGAAGCAATTCAGGATGATTCCTGAAGTCACCATTGGTCCTTCAGAGGGACACACAGTGCCCTTTGATACACATGCAGGCACACATGCACGCGTGTGCACACACACACACACACACACACACACACACACACACACACACACACAATAAGTTATTTTTAAGAAGAGAAGGAAATGCTAACTGCTTTACGTCCTGGTCATAAAAATCTCCACTTTGCTTAGGACCCTTTTGGTTGATTGGGACTATTTAGCTGCAGTACTGTGCGATACTCTGAAAAGCAGATAGAAGACAGGTTGAGATGTGTGCAATGTTAAGAAGTGCTTCTGCATATCCTTGAGCCAGATATTTCTGCCCCCATTTAAAAAAAAGTGCCTGCAGTCTGAAAGTGGAAGGGAGCAAGAATCGATAAGGAAAGTTTTCAGATCTTAATGCAGATATAATGCCTTTAAGAGGAGAGTGGGAAGGAAAACCAGTGCAATAGAAAGAGCCTCAAACTGCAGAGATGCTATGAAAAAATCTTGGCTGATGAGAAGTTCTGAAAAATTATCGCCTATGAGAGGAATGCTGGGTTAAACATGGGATCTTGGTTCTATTAGCTGTTTGTTCACTCAGTGACATCAGAATGACATTGTTCTTGTTCCTTGTCTTACTAGCTAAAGATATTTACACTAGTATTTGACTCAGTCATTTTGACAAAAAAAAATGATTCAAGGGCAGACAAGTAATGAGACAACACATCGTAGTGTCCAGTTCTGTAAAAAATGCCATAAATACCATTGTGATTAGCACAGTGATTTGTTCAGATTGGCATATATGTGTTTGATGGGAAAATGTATCCAGAGCTTTAGCAGTAACAAAATTTATTTAAATGATAACACCACACATGGGTTTTGTTGTGTGCAGAGGAACTTCTAAAAATGTCAAGTGCCTGGGACTAATCCAAATTCATTGTGGATGAAGCCTACACATGAGTATTTTTCAAATACATCCCTGGGGATAGTGCATGGGCAGATCTGAAAGCCACTGTCCACAGAGAAGTGTTTGTGTGAGGCAGGGCTACCTTATCACATTAGTAGTTTACTCTCTTCTGTGGAGTCCCATCCCGAGGCAGAACTAGAAGTGGGTGCATTTCCCACAACAAGATATCCAAAATAAAAACCCATGTCCCCCTGACTTTATGGCACATCTCACCTGTTTCAATATAAGACTTATTTCATTCAGGGGAAAAAAATTAAGTAAAAACGAAAGAAAACCAAAAAGGTCTTATATGCTTCAACAGGAGTTCCTGACTCCTTATACTCCAAGAACATGAAATTCTTATTCCCACATATGTTGTGTCAGCTTTGAGGCCAAATGTGAATACTGGGTTAACCTCGGTTTAAATTCCATCTCTGTGTCTTACATTTAAATGTCCCAAGCAAGCCTCCAAACCTCTTAAGCCTCAGTTTCCCAATGGAGTACATGCAAAGATTAACTATAAATGAGTTATTTAAATACTGGGTCTTGAAGCTTCGACTTCAGCTGTGTCATTTTTGTGATGATTTTATGAATGAGGTCATAGTTTTGTATTGCTCAGCCAATTAGAAAAGTTGGCGCTATTTGTTGCCTAATATTATGAAGCATCTAAGAGAGATAGAAAATGGAAGCCTCACTGGCAGGTCAGGGAAAGGAAAGAGAGTGTGGCCAAGGCTGGAGGACAGAGCAGACCAGCAGTCTCTGTGCACATCTTCCTCCACGTGTGCTTTTCTATGTGGCAACTGGGTGGTAATTGTAAGAGGTAGACATGAAGTAAGAAGACAGTCCTTAAGTCAGGAAGGCTCCCTGGGGTGATACTCAGGTTCCTCCTGCCATTCTCAATCCAGGTGATTTTCCACTGACATTTAAACTCTTAAGACATTCCAAGTGGGAAGACATACCAGACTACAAATGAGGACTGTGGTTGCTGAAACCCAAATCATGCAGATTCAGGCTTCTGAAATTATAGTTAGTTGACCTGGAGACTGGTGGATGGATGAAGTGGAACTTAAATTTGCGGAGTGGTCAGTTTCTAGACACCTGCCACTTGGTCTTGGGTTTTCTTTTTCTTTTTCTTTTCGATGATGATAATCTTGCCTGTTTCTGCTCTGTGGACAGAAGTATTTGGGCATAGGCAGGCAATAAGCAACACTAATAGTGCTTATAAAAAATCATTTACATCTCTGTCACATTTCACATCAAACAGTGCATTGCTATCTCCATTATGGTGTTTGCTCCTTGAAGCAACTCAGTGAATTAGAAACAGTGCTGAGCCTGAGATTAAGTGCCTGCTCAGAGGACTCGTGGTCACTTGCCTTCCCTTCACTGTGGGTCTGACATGGACTGAGATGGACTCCTTTCTATTCTCACATTTTTTTCTCTGCTTTTTAGAGTTTTATTTTCCATAAACCACTTACTTGCCTTTTTAAAAATCTTGTTAACCTCTGACCTGTCCATCTTGTTCTTCATGGATCTGTAACATTAGTAAAACCAATTAGTGAGAAGAAACACACGTTTGAGAATAAACTTTTGGCTAAATTGCTACTGGATCTATTCCCTATCGCAGGCGTTAACATATTAATTTAATTTCTTTGCCTTTCCCTTTCTCTCTCTTCCTTCCCTCCTTCTCTTCCCCTCTCTCTGCTTTCCTTCTTTTCTCCCTTCTTTGCATTATTGTGAGAAAAATACCTACATAAAGGAAGTGGATGAGGGTAGGGTTAAAGGACAAGGAAGGGCATGGACTGGAACCAATCCAAAAAAAGGAAATCTTGAAATATTCAAAGATATCATTTAGATGTAAAGGATAGTGTGTGTATGCACACACACATATATATACACACACATATGTATATATGTGTGTGTATATATATATATATATATATACAGGTAGCTTTGATTTTTATGGGGTGTATTTCCTTTTTCTTTTTGGTGGAGCAAAGGTGTTAGCCTCTAATTGTGTTGCTTTAGCCTTCTCACTATATACAGTAATAGATTATATCAGTGACAAGCTAATGATATTTTAAAGAAATCTTATATGTTTAGAAACTATATCCTCTTCCTGGTTTGCATTGTTAATGTTTATCAGGTGAATGAACATTTTCAAATATGTGTGATAAATATTGCACTGCAATTATCATGATCTTTTCCCTAAGCGATTCTATCTTAGATTTCAAGATCTTCATTTTGCCAGATGGCATGGAGATCACTAACACAGCAGCCAGGAGTTCCCCTACATGCAGAAATGGGTGTTAACAGAGTGAGAAGTATACTTTTTGTACTTGAGAATTTTAGTTCCTTAATGAGACACACATGTTTTCTAGACATTGAAACATGGAAGTCTTATAAATAAATATAAGTAAGGTTAAGTTCATACCTACCCCAAACCCTTGCCTCAGTAATAATAAAATAACTCTTTTTTTAAAAGATACTTTTAAAACAAAACTTAACATATGGTAGAAGCATACACCTATTTGTCTGACACTTCTTTTTTTCCTGTGGTTTCAGCTGAATTTACCAAATATTTTGATAGAGTGGAGATCACTTAATGTTGTGATTAAAATGTGAGGCTTGAGGCAGATACACCTGGATTTGACTTATAGGTGATGCTCTCATCTCCTGGCTGTACAATGGAGGGGTGTATTAGTAATTAACATGATTGTTAAAATTATAGAATGAGATAAAGAGGGTGAAATGTTCAGCAAAGTGCATAATATAGAATTAGGATGCAGTTTGTGTATTAATTCAGTTTTATTAACTAGTATGTTTTATGTCTCATATTTTCTGAGGTATATTTTTTCTACTAGGTTATCTAACAGCCGACTTTGACTCTTGCTGATAGATATATTTATATACTATGTATTTGTTGAGTTATTACTATGTCTTAGCTTTATTACCAGAAGATGAATGTAAGGAGCTCAGCCCATCCCTTCATATAAATTTTAATCCTGGGAAGTATATAAAGAGCAAGCAAATCTGTCTGCTTAGCAGCAGTGCACTATTGAGAATTTCTAAAGGAGGCTGAGAGTGCTTGCCCTATAGTATGGAACAGAATGAGGAATTATCAGCAGAGATGAAACCAGAAACCACTCTTTCACTCACAATACTGGACTGTGAATAAGTAGCAGTATACAGATAGCTTAGATCTCTTTAGCAATTCCACAAGACAGAAGCATGTGGGGTGTGTGTGTGTGTGTGTGTGTGTGTGTGTGTGTGTGTGTGTGTGTGTTTCCTTCAGTTTACCTTCTTGGTGATTAGCAAATAACATAAAATGAATAGGTAGATGAAGAGGCATTCTTCACAAAGGACCATAATTCCAAACCACACAGCATCTCTGAGACATGTGTAATAGAAATGGTGACAAGCTTCTCTGTATTTGAAAGGTTCTTAAGAGAACTGAAAAAGATGTATTTAAAGATAGCTCTTCTGGGGTGTGGATGCAAGAGTGGGGGAGGATTTGGTGTCTGTTTAGTAAAGCTTTGAGGAGGTCTTCTGAATAGGTCTGAAGGACCTTTCCAGAGTTCTTGGCCTCTGAGCTAATGTTGGGCATCTACCAATGCCTTGGATGTTCACGTTCAGAGACCCCAACAGGAAAGCATGTAGAAGGAAGGAAAAAGTTTTCCCCTGGCCCTCTAGAGTGAATTACAAACTGGCATTCTCTCCTCCCATTCTTAAAACTCGAAGGGTGGTACAGGCAGCTATGCTGACAGTGTGCATTCGCAGATGCCACCATATGGGTCTCGAAAAACTAGTTGCACTGATGATTCCCTGCACATGTAGGAGACAGTTTGCGTTGTTGGCATCGTCCCTGCACAGAAACAAGCACAGCTTAGCGAGGCTGAGCAGATGGCACTAGATCTGGTGCCAGGGAAGCAGTGAATTAAAGGTTATACCCACCAGGTTTGATGCGGTGCCAGTTTGAATTGGTACAGAAGCTTCGGCCCACCTGCTTATTGGCCTCATGACATCTGGCATCTTTTTATTTATTTTTTTTTAAATTTGAATTGCATTGAAGGCAGCAAGGAAAAATGTCATTTTAAAAGCCAGTTACAAGTCAATAGATTTAAACTCTTAGCAAAAAAAAGGTCTCCAGACCCTCCACATAAATGTTTTATATTAATGATTCTTATAAAACCTTGAAGGAAATTACACACTGATATGCTGAGTTGTGTTGCAATTTATAGCGTCTTACAATGGAGAGGGTGGACTGCTAGGAACTGACTTGAAGTTGCTAAACAGTGACAATGGAAAAAAGCTATTATCTGAAGCCTGTATATTGTAATTAGGAAACAGGGAGGGAGCTACATTTGCTTGTATTTATTCTAATGATTTTTCACTGGGGAATAATTAGAAAACATTGTGGCAGGTCATATAAAAGCACACCCTAAAAGGTGTTTTGCACCTTTAGTCTGCTCCAGTAAAGTCATTTTTTTTCTGCAGCAGTGTATTTAGGCATACTGTATTTCAGCTGTAATCCCCACTTGCTCTGCACACATTTATATAATATGTACACAAATCTGCAACATACCCAGCCCCAGGGTAGCAGTGTGTGCACACTGAACCCTGTTTGTGTATCTCCTCCACTTAGGATTCCCATGTCTGCTCCCTGGGTGTGAAGTGACAGCATGCAGCAGAGTTGCACTTCTGAGGTGATTAGCTTTGCAACTGAGTCTCCTGATTCAAATTACAGATGAGGCTTGGCTTAGCACACCCGTGCTTCAAGTTAAGTTGCTGTTTAATGTGTTTGTATCAAGCCCTACAAGAAAGCACCATCAAGCAGATAGACTATTGAAAATAGCATCACTTCCTCACCAAGCCACATTGACTGGAGTCATGATGACATGAGCTGTTCCTCTCTTCACTAAAATTGGTTTTAGAATCCTGGTTGGATTTACAGTAATAGCATCTTTTGGGTGTGGCAGTCCAGTGTGTTTTATTCAGAAAATCTAGAGAAGAAGCAAATGGGGGGTTAGGGGGAACGAACTAGGAAGTGCTGCTAAAGTCTGTCCAAGGAATCTGGAGGAAGGAAAAAGAGAAGTTTATAGTAAACTTCAATTGTGAACATCAACAAAGTTGGGTCAAATGTGTCAGTAATTCATTCTTTGGTTGAACCTACAAGTCTACTGACAAAGATGGAGGAAAAACCCATAATATTTAGGGAGCTCAGAATACATAGGAGAAACAAAAATGGCGGACGTCTGATAAGCAAGCTGCATGCAATCCATTAGCCCCAGATGTGATCTGGAAACTACTCTGGTTTTAAAGCCTTTATCACATATTATAATGACTTTTAATGGTAAATGTCTTATTAATTAGTTATAAAAACAAAGCACATTAAAATAATAACTTTAATTATTAAAAGGTTTTCAATTATAAATATTAGAAATTTTACTGGGTGCTAACTCTGAATTGAAATGAACTTCAATGATACTTTTTTCTAACAGATCAGAGGCAAAGTAAGTATGATCTAAACAGAGGGGATTACTCTATAAATGATGAAGCAAGAAGACTGGAAATGACAGTTTCACAGACTCATTTATCATTATCTTCCTCTTAAAATTATCATTACCTTCCTCTTAAATCTAAGGAGGAAAGAAAAAAATCTTAAATTCAAAGTATGTATTAGCCATTATCTTAACACTAGAATACTATAGGTGAGTAAAAGAATAAAGAGCTGCACCACAGGGTTTGCCTGATGCTACAGCCACATAAACTTCCTCCAGTTCATGTAACTAACACATTTATATTTGATAGTTCTTCATAACTCTCTTAGAATGGAATTTCTTTCACAAGCTTCTAATGTGTTCTCGAATAATACTTCTTCATTATTATCATCCAAAGGCATCTTACAGATGTCACAGTCAAAACTTATACATTATTCAGTGTTGTTATAAATAATTCTTGTTATAGACCAGGTACTAAATTGCCACCTTGTATTCATTGTAGTGAATAAAAGGTTTCAAAGTTCTCCAAATAAATAGACAGACTGAAATATTCCATGGAAATGAAAGAAAGATGTTCTTCTATTTCTTTAATGGAGTAATTTTAATGAGGCAATAATTTAAAAAGTTTTCCATGAGAGGAGGTAATAAAAATTATAAAGTCATTGTAAGAATAATGTGTGTTTAGTTTTCTGTGCTTAGACTGCTGATTTAGGAAAATATTCAAGAAAAAAATTATTTAAAAAAGTAAGTGCTATCATTTAATTTTTGCTAATCAATAATGACTAATTAAGTACTCACATAATAATATGCTTACTATTTAATATTCATATTAAATAGAAACAAAGACTTGTAAAAATGAATTCTGTATGTAACTTTTTAAATACATTTTTGTCATTTATTTTCAAAATAACCAACAGTGAATTTGAGTTATTGTTCATGTATCAGATTTTCAAAGTGATAATATTAATTGTAAATGATAACATGTCTTTCTGGAAGCTCTTAATCATATTCTTATATCTGATGTAAGACTCTTTTCAGTTGTTACCATTCTTCTTTCATAGCTATAGCATTTTTGATATGATTAATTAGATCAATCCACCTTTATAGTTTTATTACTGGAAAAAGTTGATTACTTAGGATACCTTTTCATAGAAATGGTATCACTAACGTTTTTAGTGCATGAAATTCTGCTCATTCATCTGTTCAAATCACCTTTAAGGAGAAAGAATAGTTCATTTTATTATAAATAGTCATTATTCATTTGAATATTTATGAACAAAGGTTCATTATGGGTGTTTCATACAATAAATCAAGAATATGAGTCATTTATCCTTAATTTCATGAAATAAATATTAAATTCTTGAAAATGCACAGACTACATTGAGAATAATTGTCTCATGGGTTTAGCTCATCCAAGTCCTGATTCTGAGCTATCATGACCATTCACACATATTTTCATATTGTCTAAAATATGATCATGAAGAAGAGATGCACCATCAGAATTCACTGAAGGAAGAGAGAAGGAAAGACAGAGAGAGAGAAGAGAAAGAGAGAGAGAAAGAAAGAAAGAAAGAAAGAAAGAAAGAAAGAAAGAAAGAAAGAAAGAAAGAAAGAAAGAAAAAGAAAGAAAGAAAGAAAAAGAAAGAAAGAAAGAAGAAAGAAAGAAGGAAAGAAGAAGGAAAGAAAGAAAAAAAGAAAAAGGAAAGAGAAAGAAAGATAAAGAAGAAAGAAAGAAAGAAAAAGAAAGAAAGAAAGAAAGAAGAAAGAAAGAAAGAAAGAAAGAAAGAAAGAAAGAAAGAAAGAAAGAAAGAAAGAAAGAAAGAAAGAAAGAAAGAAAGAAAAGAAGGAAGGGAAGAGGAGGGAGAAAGGGAGGGAGGGAGGGATGAAGGAAGGAAGGAAGGAAGGAAAGAAGGAAGGAAGGAAGGAAGGAAGGAAGGAAGGAAGGAAGGAAGGAAGGAAGGAGGAAGGAAGGAAAGAAAGAACCAAAGATTTGCTGCTGTGGTCATACATTGACTAGAGAATTATTCTTAATTTCTAGTTTGTACCAGAAAATGTGTTTCACAATTTCTTCTGCATAAATTTTCTTATCAAGTCACATTGCTTGAATGGAAGTTTTAAACATCTTGCCTATGAATCTCCTTTGGTGGAGCTTAGTTCACTGAAGATGTTGTATTGGTAGGCTCTCAAGGAGCTCAGGATCGTATGCCCAGGAGACCTTTATAAAGGACATCCTACTGGAGAACACCACACAGAAGATAAAATTAGGTAAATCTTTTCCACATTCTCTACATGTTTCTCCCTTCCCTCAGCATTCTGATCTCTCTGACACTTAGAGTGTACTGTGGGACCTCATAACTCTGTTTTGCAGATTCTTTGCTCCTGGTTAAATGATTATACACCCTCACCCTGTTCCCACTGTCCTCTTCATAGACACACATAACCCTGTGACAACTGCTGAGTGCTCTGGGTCTCTTGGTGACACTTCACCAGAATCCTGAGAATGTGCTGCTGAAAAACATTTCACACTTTTTTACTTTCATAATTATGAGAATTTACAGTGCATGTAAGTGCTAGAACGGTGACATTAAATGATACACAATTTGAATATGTAACCATTTACTTGAAAAAGTACAGGATTCAATTGTTATGCCTGCTGATCCTTAAGGTAGGTATTCATGAAGAACAGAAAAAAGCAGTTATCACTGGGGCTATGCAGGTGAATCAAACAGCTGCAATCATCTGACTGCTTAAGGACTGGAACTGAAAGTCATCTTCCAAAGGAAATATTGGCTGAATGCTTGCACAAGGTTGCTCAGACGTACGGCTTCCTCCAGTCCTTATTATTCAAGAAACCAAAACAGAATACCTTTTATGCTTTACCTCAGCAGTTTCATATAGCCATCTTTGCCGTATAAGAGCAGCCTTCATTTATCTGGAGATGGGACTAAATAAGATAATAGTTATCAGAAAAGTACTCCAGCTGCATTAGGGGCAGGGTGACAATCTAAAGGAAAATTCAAGAATTCTTTTTTTGTAAATTAGCTAATTTACCTACTTACTTCAAAGATAAGAAAAGACTATTTCATAAAACAAAACAAAACAAAACAAAACAAATAAAACAAAACCAAAAAAACACTTGTGGCAGATGTGCAACAAATGGTCAAAACTTTCATGTCCTGAGATAGGAAATAATCAGATGAAACAAGGAAGCAAACACAAGCTCCCTAGCAAGTCTGAGGAAGAAAACTGTAAGTATGTGCTCTATCAACATACTGAAAAAAAATTTAACTTGAAATCAGTGTTGCAATTTACATACTTCCATGCAAAACAGTCATGATGTTGCTTGTTGGCAAAATGTACTATATGCTAATTTATGTAGGTTGTAACTTGCCCACTATATATTTTGTTCACATGTTCCCAACCAGGCTATTTTACTGAAGAAAAATATGGGTCAGAGATTTCAAAATTTAAATGTCATGTATTCTTATCAAAAGGTTAAGGACAACTTTATGATATGGTAGAGAATAATGGAGATTTTTGAAATTAACAGAACTAAATAATCTTTGACATTAAACCAAAAAATCTTATGAAGCACTTAAATATCAAAAGAGGAATTCAGTTTTTCATTTCTTACAAATAAAGTCCAAATAAAATTTATTTGTTAATGTAGAATCTTTCATTAATTAAGCTCTCCTACCTATTATTTCCATTCCTTCATATTCGTTAATATGAATTGAGCATTACTTGTTAGAATGTACTTGCTTTTTAGACTTTCTTGCGATAGAAATACAAGATAAATAAAAGCAGACATAAAAAGGGTCATTTGATTTTGAAAGTTTTACTGCTGTAGTTATGGATCCACACACATAGGGGTAACACACTGGGCCTTGCATTACTTCTTCCATATATTTTACTTTGAATCCTTAAGAGAATAAGATGTGAAGGAGAAAAGGATGAGATTTCAATGTGTTTTCCTCTGGGGGGGGAACACAGTTCATTTCTATGAGTGTCAGAACCTCAAGTCAATGCTGAAAAGTGGCTCTAGATCAAAAGGGTCCCATCTTGGCTTATAGCAATGTGATAATTCATTTGCATTCCATCCACACCTTTTTCCATAAAATTTTATTTTTTTTATAATAAAACTATTGCTTGGTAAATATTTTTATCTGTTTGTTTTCATTTAGCATATAGGTGGTAATTTAAAATATTGTTTATCATTTGAACCCTAATAATTAATTATTGCTGTTAGATGATTATTTAAATGACAAATGGTATTAGGATGCAGATAAGATGTGAATGATCATTTAATTCTAGATTATTATAGACTTTGTGCTTTAAAATATTTTTACAGCAAATGTTAAACTTGCAGTTTACAAGTCTATTAATTAATAACCATGTCTTACTGTTGTATCATAGTCTCTTGTTATTTTGGAAGCAAACCACCCACTGAGGTTTCCTTGTTTTTGAAGACCCATAGAACACTGTTTAAAATTATCACAATTATGAAAAAAGATGGATCAAATTGTAACTTATTGAAAATCTTCACATTAGTTTTGGACCTAGAATAAGACAACTTTAGAATTAATACTTTATAAAACTCAAAATGAACTAAAATCAACATATTGTAATTAATGGAATGAATATAAAAATTTAGGTGGAATTTATAATGAAAAAATAGTCATTCAATAGAAAAGCTAAAGTTACATAGCATATTTGTCCTTCATGTTCTTACAACTGTGTATGCATTTGTGGCATACATGTTCAAAGTGTGTGTGCACTCATGCTTGTGAGTGTGCATGTATGTGTGTACATGTGCATGTGAAGGCCAAAGGTCCAACACTGGGTATCTTTGTCTCTCTGAATCTAATGTTCTGAGGCATTACCTTGCACTAGATCCGGAGCTCACTGATTTAACTAGTCTGATTGGCCACTGAACTCCAAGAGCCCACTTGTCTCTTCCACCCCAGTACTAGGATTACCAATATGTCCCATGATGATCAGCATTTTAATTGATTTCTGGGGAGCTGAATGAGCAAACTTGGTAGCAAAAACTTTACCTACTGAACTGTTTCCTCAGCCTTATAATTTTAATGTATACTTTATTACTTGGTTTTGATTTCATCAGTGTTAACTTTTGTTTTATTAATTATTGTGAGCAGTTTAATATCTGTGTTATATCAGCATCAAAATCATAAATTTATTTCTAAGTTTCAAGAGTATATAATACTGCCACTTCATTTTGTAGAGCCTCAGATCCACTCTTTTTCTTTTCTGTTTGTGCTTTATTTCTTTCTCTCTTTCCATGTTTACTTTGGCTTGCAAACTTGCTCCTGCCAAATGAGTCGGTTGGAACGGGGAACATTAATTTTTATGCATGGAAGCACATGAGCTGTGCAAGGGGGGGTTGAGGAAGGAGGAGCTGAAGTGATGGTTTGTATAGAGCCAGGCCGAGCTATCACAGAGAAAGACTCTGACAGTAATAATGTGATGCAAGCTTTTTACCAGAGATACTGTGGATGAAAGCTTGTAGCAATTTTCATGGAAATCCTATTTCTTGGCTTGAAAATTCTTCTTTCAATATTCAGCCATTTAGATTTGCTTGCCTTACCCACAGCATACTTGACCCATGTTGAATCCATGTGATCAACATATGCTCAAGAAATATTTAAAATAAGTAAGCAAAAATTATGTAGAAAATGAAAACAATATATAATTGTTAACATTGCTTGGTAACTTTTGTGGTGCTTATACATAAAATCTGGAAATATGATTACCAGAGCAAAAGCTCTTCTGTGTAAGAGTCTGTGCTTGGTTATTCTTAGACTACACACTGAACTTCTTGCCAAGCCTTTAGTAGATGATCAATAATGTTCCTGATGAATTATTAACTGAATATGATAGGTAATCATTGTTTAAGATGAATTAGATTTGTATTTCACAATCTAGAGAGGTAAATCCAGGAAGGGTGTGGTGACTGTAATCTAGAATGCCATCAATTTGGACTTATAAGTATGTGGATCAGAAGATCATGTCTTCTTCCTCAGTTACATGACAAAGTTTCTTGAAGCCTAGGTGGCTTTTAAGAGTGGAAGCTAATTTAATAATGAGATGCTATAGAAAAATAGATATAGGAAGATATTTAAGGAAGATGAAATATAAATTATAAGAAATCCCCACATGAAACAGTGTCCTTTTGAAACAAAACTTGTTTGGTTGAACTTTTCTTAGCAGAGGCCATTAAATTAGCTAATGTGGCAATAATAAGCCACATTCAGGAATTCAAGGACTAACTTAAAATGATTTTTTTCTGTTTTAGACACATTATGTGTTGATTATGATTAATTAGTGAGTAAACCAGGCACATGGTGAGGGAATAGACACCATCTTGGATTTCTCTAGCCATTATGGCTAAGGAGAAAGGAATGTGTCATAGAGGATTTTAAAAGAAATATGAAATGACATGGACTACTTCCACTCACAATTAGCATGATTCATGAGACCAGAGAATAATATCATTCTATATTCTAAAAAACTAAAGTCATTAGTGACCACCATAGCCAACCACTCAGCAAGGATGAAATAAAGAGGGTGAAGTAGGAGCATTACAGAATGGTAGAGCTACCACAGTTGAAGATACTTCAAAATACACTCTTCCAAGCCATATGCAATATCTACCAAGGTTATTTTCATGTAATAAATCTTGCATGAACTGAACTTATTATAAGACTTGTTGTAGACCAGTAGACTTAAAACACATTTTATTTAACTGCTTCTTATCATCATTGAATCTGTTTCACCGACATAATTGGGCCTTTCACTGTTGTGGCAATTCACAATTCATGGACTTTGTCAAAAATTGATTCCTAGAGTCTACTGTGATTCCTCTGCTTACCCTGTGGAGATGCTCAACAATTCTTCCACTTATTTTTTCTCTTGAATATACATGCATTAAAGATACCTTTTCACTTTAACACAGCTTTCCAAGACCATGATGAGAACTATTTCTCTCACTTACTAGAGTGTGCCTTTAAGAAGGGGTTTCATTGCATGAATACTGATTATGATGGAAAACTGAAATTCTGAGCAGCATTGTGGGAAAGTACAGGCTTCTTTACTGATGGCAACCTGGGGAGCCATTTTCATAACAGATTGCTATTTGTGGTGCCATGTTCTGACTTTCTAATATACTGTTCATCAGCATGGGTCTGCCTGTACCTGATGAGCAGAAATAGATCTCTGTGGCTTGATTAGTCACAGGAAGACTGCAAAGCTAAAGCAAAATGCATCACTATGTCACAGTGGAAATGCCACTGTGAATTCAGAAAATCTGATGTTGTGTCTAGTTCTTTCTTCTGTACTTAATTTGTGTGTGTGTGTGTGTGTGTGTGTGTGTGTGTGTGTGTGTGTGTGTGTATTGGATGATTGCTCACAAAAAACACATAGCCATCTAAACTTGTCTTCTGTGTATCTAGTTAGATGTTATTACAATTTAAGGGCATCTGAAAAAATTTTTTATAGCAATCGTACAAATAATTAATATGGTAGGACTGGCTATTAGATCAGTCCTCCTTAGCCTGCCTTAATATATGTCAGCTCTCTGGATGCTATTTTGTCCATAATACTGTGCTTATCTTTGCTGTGACACAGGAGTAATTACTGGGTTCTACCTCCCATATTGTTCACTGGTCTTTAGTGAGAAAACTTAGCCATTTGTCTCAGCTATTCTGAATGGGAAGCAGTTTTGTGCCTTTGCCTTATTGAATGATAATGAGGTGATGACTGTGTTCCTCTGGGAGAGACATGTGGATCTGTCCTGGAGTCTAATGTGATTAACGTTCACTATCATGAAACTGTGAAGAAGAAGGTATGGTAGGAAGACATTTATGGAATGACTAAAAATACACCAATGTCAGGGATACATATCAGAATTGGTCTGCATACTTCTCTTAACTGACTATCATGAGGGGCAGGAATGTGACAAGGGTGCCTTCCCATCCTGAGTGAGATATGTCTCAGCTGATAGGAAGGGACATGAGAGTCTGAGAATTCTGCCATAAAAAGCAGTATTTGGGAATCTTCAAAATGTTAAAGTCTAAGTGTGCTTGTCCCAGTCAACCAGAGAAAACTGCACACTTAACTTGAAGCGTATTTCTGATGTGAAGGAACACATGTGAAGTTTTATTGGTTTATTTTATCCATCAATGAACTTTGGATCTAGGTGTGTGCCTTCATTTACTAAATCCTGCTGTGGATTATTATAAGATAGTTGATATATTTCATTCACTGGTGAATAAAGGGAAAGAAGAAGAGAGTGAGTCACAAAGAGCAAGGAGATATGCAAGAATGCCAAGTATAAATATCTACCTGTGGTGCTCAGCAGATTTAGTCATGGATAAATAAGCTTGAGGCCTGAGCTTTTACCCTAATTAAATTTATAAAACATTCTTCACTTCCAATTCAAGTTTCTAGTATGATGAGTATGTAAGTTCTTCTGTGTAAATGGTATAAAATGGATTAGCTCATGATATAAAATGGCTCTATCTAATAAAACTAATGTGTCCTATGCTTACTCTTTCATATTGTTTGTTTTTTAGGTTGGTTGGTTTTGTTCTGTACCTTACTTTTTAGTTTCCTTCAAAATCCAAAAGGTGTTTCACAATTTAGAATTATCTAGGGCTTATATCCTTATTGTATATTATGCATTTAGTGACTATTTTAATATATGTAACATATGCCTTCTTTTCTTCTTCAACCTTTTAGCACTTTTCCGAAAGTAGACTTTGAATCAGGCAGATGACACCCTTAGAATGCAAATTGCTCTTAATATAAGATTATTGACCCACAAATGTATTATGGTTCTTTGGTTTGTTATATCTAGTCCACTGCTGCTGGTATGGATGCTTACCTGGCCTTCTTGCTTTAGAAATTTCAGTGGAAAACAGTGGCATAAACCCACCTCAAAACCAATCAAAATGTTTAGGCCACCACTCTTGCCTCTTTGTCTCACCAGGTCCCTACAGGATAACCTTTTGGAGTCATCCATATATCACAAACACATAATTGAATTCAGGTCACAGTTCAAGCCAACTGCTCAAAAATATAAACTCACCAAGAGAATATGTCTTCATTCTGCACTGAGGAGACAGGTGAGGCTCAGACGACATGATGCATCGTGCTTCTGAATACCAATGGTGTCAGTTTCTCCACATGAAGAAACCCAACCTGAATCCTAAACATTAAGGTCTCGAAACTCCCAGTGTGTAGATGCAGAATGAATCCCACTCAGTGGAATCCAGTTAAGAAATTCGTTTTCTTCATGGCTCAGCATCACAATCACATAAGGGCATTGCTTATAATTCACAGGCCTTTGTTGCCCCTGCTAATTGGTAAATTAACCTATTCCCAAGGCTGTTAAATGTTCCATAGATCAGATATGTGAGCCACAGTATCAGCTATTTTAGGAAGTTCTGAAATTTGTGTCGTCAGCACATAAGGGGGTAGGAAAAAATTGATTTCAGGTTATTCTGTACAGCATTGAAAAGGGAGGCATTTGTATAAGTCACCTCCAACTTCCATCCACAAGTATCACAGCCTTGAATTGTGCTGGTTACAGGGTGTCACACTAAAGGACTAAAGTGTTGTTAGCATTGGGAAAGTCCTTAAGCACAATTATTCAAAGCAACTGATACTAGAAGCAGAGGTTTAAGCAAAAGCTTGCAAGTTCAGCAAAGCCTTTTGAGGTGCATGCGCTGAAAAAGAGCTAACCTTCTTGAACTTTGAGCACAAGTCCTTTGAATAAATTTGATATGAATTTGAGAGACAAAGAAAAGCACAGCTTGAGAAGCCTACTAATGAAATTTCTCTTTATTGTGCATGCCAACAGGATGAAAACATATTTATCAATGTACTTTTATTGTCACCCAAAATGGACACAATCTCATCCAAAAAAAGAGGAATCTGGGATGCACAAGCTGCCATTGAATATCTTCTCACGATGATCTGGTGAGTGAATTGTAAAGCCAGGATTTACAAATATTACACAAGTGAACACTGTTACTGCACTCAGGCTGAAAAATCCTGTTCAAATCCAATAAGTGGTTTAAGATGTGCAAACAGAGGCTTCTGCAGGGAGTCAGGCATTAGGAGCCACCTGGAGCATGTGGTGGAGATTGTATCCATCAATACAGCAGCTGGGCTGAAATTATAAAGAAAGCTGCTTTTCATCTCGCTTGTTTTAATGCATACATTTCTCCTGTCACTGGCACCCCAGGAAAACTACGAAGCACAAAAATGAATGGTGCCCATTACCTGATATTCATACTTATGACAACAGAGGAAAGAATCACAACACAACTGTAAGCAGAAAAAAAATTGATATCCGAATTATTTTTAAGTTGCTGCAGTAGGAGAAAAAATCTTCAAAACCAATTGGCAATATTTTAATATGAGAGTTGGGGAGAGAAGCAGAATCGCTTTACATCTGACCATAAATTTTCTTCTCCTGATGAGATTCGGGCAGCCTCCACTATTATTTTCAGAGCACAGTCACCCTTTTTCTTCAGGTCCACATGTTGTAATATGTCTTATACTGTGAAAGACAAGAGATGTCCTTTTTCGATATAAAATCCTGATGAAAAAGACCAAGATCCTGTGGAAGAATGTAACCTACATTTCCTGCAGGTGGTTCTATAAATGCTGGGCTGATGGACAGAGGTTCAGACCTCTGTAGCATTTTATGGCATTTGTAACTGAATAGCAAATGCTATTCCCTAATTGTGTTGATAGCACAATCCACACAGTATAATCTTAAGTGGGCGCCCTTGACATATCTGGAACATATCTCCAACTTTATACAAAACTATGTTTTTATTATTTCCTTACAACTTAAACTAGTTTATGCTAACTACCAAAAGTGTTTTCTCTAAGTATTTATTTGTCCTATATCTAATACTTATAATAGCCTGAGCAGCCATTTTAATACATAGTCATAACATGAGTGAAGGACTAGATAATAACAGTTAAGTGTGTATTTATGCAGTAAGTCCTATAAAGAGTTTAAGAATTAAGAAAAATCAAAGAATTCTACAAAAGAAACGTTTTTTAATTCTAAAATTCTAACCTCCTAACTAAAATGCCATTTGACTGGCTCTTAAACACATAGACAGTCACAAAGTTTAAAGTTATTACAAATATGAATCTTTTGCATGTCTATTTCAGAAAACATTTTTAAGTTTCTAAGTTTGGGAAAATATGAAGATTGTCAGTGTTTTCGTAATTAAACTTTAGATGTTTGAGTAACACCCTACGATTCTGACATTAAGGCATCTATTTCTTTAAACTTGTTAGTTATATTCTCAGTGCACTCTCCGGCTTTCAAGTGCATCCCGTCAATTACAAAGCAGTCTTCTTCACTGTGACTCTGAGATGGGCTGCCCATGGGAACTTCAAGGCTACATCAAGACAACCAGGTTTTCCTTTGCTAAAGCTTCATCAGAACAAACATTTTCAACAGAGCATTTTAATGTAACTTCCCTTTTTCTAAATTTGGGCTTCTTTTCAGTTTTATTTTTGGAATCTCACATGGTTCCAGAGAAGAGAGAAAGTCAGTCTTTCATGGTGGAAAAGACATGGCTGACTGGCAAAAGCTCTGGAGTAGGCCTAGGTCACGTCTGTCAGGGAGGCTGAGAACTGTAATACTTAAAGTCAAGATTTTTAACAGAAAACAAATCTATGGTGACATGAAGACTCACATGGTGACATGGCTGCCTCAAATGTGAGGTGGGATGAGCTTGAATAGAAGGGAGGGAAATCTGGGACAAATGCATATGTTGTTTCTGTGTTCATTGTCTCACTAGAGCCTGGTATATGAATGCATCAAAGTTCATTAGATTCTGACATTAAAATGGGTGCATTTTAATGTATACAAATTGTTTCTCATGAAAGTCAATTCCTCAATAGTTTTGGCATAAGAAATATTATTTAGTATGTCAAAGTTTAATCATAGAAATCATATTAGATACCTTAGTATTCTCTTATTAATGTAGAAAAGTAGTGAGTTCACATTTTACTATGGAGGTTTCTGAAGTTAGACTTTACTCAATAGTACATTTTTCTCTCAGAAGGAAATATGACTGAACACTGGATATTCTGGGGTAGATTAAATAGGGAAACATGTCTTGCTGTGACACATAAATTTCTAGGTTAAGATGATAGGGTACAATAATGTATGGACTCTGGGGCAACCCAGGATTTATGCAGGGAGCTTGTGAAATCACTTAGGTAAAAGAATATCTTCATGCATGATGTGAAGAATTCTGAACTGGGACTAACAAGGGACATAAAATGTTCCTGCAGCTTCCATCAAGCTTTTGTATAAACTTAGGCCACCAGGAGTTCACAAGCCTGAATTTCTTCATTGGTTACTTTAAAATATCATGTGAAGTATAGTTTTCAAACTTACAATCCACAGTGACAGAATTCTCATTGAAAGTCATATGTTGCATGGAAAAGAGAATTACACTCAATAGAATGGATAAGAATAAAGGTATTAAAAAAGATATCTTGAAGAAATGACCCAGATCAGCGAGCACCCTTCAGAACCCTGGGATTCCTCAGAAAAGTACACAAACTGTTGTTCTTTTTTCTTTAATTTTTATTGAGAATTTCTGATATACAAACAGCATGAGTTTATGACCTTGTCCCCTGTTGCACGGTAGCTGATAATGGCTTTAGGGAACAAGGGGTTACTGGTTATAGTTCTCAGTCCAGCTTGATAGAAGAGCATGTACCAACACCAGGGCCGAGGGCCACACCATCACCACATAATGGCTGCAAGATGGACGATCCTTACTTGCCAGACCAGCATGTCTGGCCAAGTATACAGAAGGATGTCCACTCTCTCAACCAGCTCTCTATGATTTATCCAGGACCTAACCCCACCCACCTCGGGCTGAGTCTTCCCCATCATCTAGACAATCTCCTTCAGGTTTGCTCTGGGCTTAACTCAACCATCAACTCTCTACAACTGTGCCCAGAGCCCAAACCCTCAACAGTCAAGTTGATACTTGTGCTTAACTATGACAACTATTAAGTGTTCATAGTTAACGTTAAGACATCTATTCCTGTCTAAGTGTCTATTTTTTCTCCTTACACTGCCATTTGGATAGGTCTATAGTACCAGGCTTGTGATCCCTGATAATAAGTGTGTGTGTTGGGGGGGTTGTTAGAAACCCATTCAGAGAGTAATTGATTACACACAGTTCTTACATACCATTGTTACTTCTTTCTAGAATTGTAGCTTGCAGCGTTTATAATTAGGTAAAGCTGCTAATCATTTTTTCCTCTAGTCAAGTCACTTACCTTTTTTACTTCCTTACCCCTTATTAGGTCTTACCCCCTTTCTTTCCTTCCCTTTAAGACCTTTTTTTTTTTTCTTCTATAATTGGCTTATTTTTATTTGCCTATGTTCTTTTGTCTCCACTTGTTTGGGATCTTCCTCCTTCACCCTGCATATATATGTTCCTTGGTAGTTTGTGGATGTAATAGAAGTTTTCCTTCTATTATATCATTCTTATATCATTCTGAAGGTTAACAATGCTTGGAACCACTTATAAAATAGAACATGCAGTATCTGTGTTTCTGTGTTTGGGGTATTTTGCTCAGTACTCTTTCTTCCAAATCCATCCTCTTACCAGAAAATTTCATTAATTTATTGTTTTTGACAGCAGAATTGTGTATATGTACTAAATTTTCATTATCCACTCATTTATTGTTGGACATCCATGCGTTTCAATTTCTTTACTGTTGTGAACAGAGCTGTAATGAACATGGATGTATATGTATTTCTGTAATAAGATGTAGCATTTTTTTTACTGTGTCTAGGGGTGGTATAGTTGGGTTGTACGGAATACCAATTTTTAACTTTTTGGGGAACTTTATATTGATCTTAAAAGGGTTGTATAAGTTTTCATTCCTGCCAACTGTGACTGAGAGATCTGATAACCAGCATCCTCACCAGCATTTGTTGTTATTGGTGTTTTAGATTTTAGCCATTCTGACTGTGGTAAGATGATACCTCTGAGTGATTTTAATTTGCATTCCCCTATTTGTTATGGGGGTAGAACGTTGTTAAAGATACTTGTTAGACATTTGAATTTCCTCCTGTAAAAACTTCTTTTTAGTTATAAGGTCCATTTTTAAAATGAGTTGTTCACTTACTTGATTTTTAATTTTTTGACTTCTTTGTATATTCTGGATCAGTCCTCTATCAGATAAGTGATTAGCTAGTCCCCTTACATGGTATCATAGTTAAGCACAGGTGTCAACTTAACTGTTGAGGGTTTGAGCTCTGAGCACAGTTGTACAGAGAGTTGGTTAAGCCCAGAGCAAACCTGAAGGAAATTGTCTAGCTGATGGGGAAGACCCAGCCCATGGTGGGTGGGATTAGGCCCACCCAGAGAACTGGTTGAAAGAGTGGGCATCCTTCTGTTCACTTGGCCAGACATGCTGGTCTGGCAAGTAAGGATTGTCCATCTTTCAGCCGTTATGTGGTGATGGTGTGGCCAGTTCCCTCAGCCCTGGTGTTCGGTGCGTGATCTTCCTTCAAGCTGGACTGAGAACTGTAGCCAGACTGTCGTAAGATGCTTTGTTTAACTCTTCATATCAGAACAGGCTAAGGCTATTTACCAGGGGAATTCGTAAGGACATGGGCACTGAGAATTGAGAACACGACCACAGAGAAGGACAAATGGACAACGCGTCTTCTAATGCCTGCCGCAGGAAGAAGAAAGAAATGTCATCTTCCCAAGTGAAATTACATAGAAGAACATTTCCAGAGTATGGAGATTTGAAAAGAAGACCAAAAACAAAAAGGAAACTCTTTCTTCTAAATGGAAGGCAAATAGCAAAGATGAACAGTTAGAATCCTATTGACTCAGCTTGGAACATGTTTCTGCTTCTAAGCAACCTAGGAGCAAAGATTTATAAGAAATCTGGGGTTGGAAACAGGAATTGCAAAGGCAGGTCTTAAAATCTGCACAATTGAAAAAGGTTCCAATAAAACTTAGAAGTCAAGGAGTTTCTCTGTATACTAGATAGGTTCCTATTCTTATACCTTTTCAATATCAATTTCAAATGCTCCCACTTTTCATTTCCCGGTCCACACTGTTAGATGATACATTCCATGAGGGAATGGATTGATAAACAGCAGCAGGAAATGAACAGTATAATAAATTGTCTGTTTACTTCTCCAAAAAAAAAAAAAAAAGAAAGTAAACGCCTTGCTCCTTTAATCTGTGTGATGGTCATTTATCAGCAGGCGGATTGCAACACATAGGTTGCCTTTTTTTGCTTTATTGGCAATATCTTTTGCCAAGGAGAACCACTGTTCTTTAAATTTCCTTCAAAATAATATTTGAGAACTCCACTCAGAGAGATGTACTTGAACAGTGACAGTATGTTTTGCTATATGAATGTTCAAACTTTGTGCTTCACAGAAAAAGGAAAGAAATTTGTTCCAAGAAAGACCAAGCAAAAAGCTCTCAGAAGAATCAATTAAATATAAAGTTTCCTCAATTTTTTGTTATAAACAACATTTTTACATGCGTATTTTGGAGAATCATAATGACTGTGTATGTAAACTTTATTTTTCTGCTTATCTTTTTATTAGCCATTTCTGAAAATTATAAAAGCTCTCCAGTATACCATTGATTGAATTTAGATATTTCTATCATCATTTCTATCATTAGATATTCTATTTTAGATAATTGCTTAATATCTTTCTATATTAAAGTAATACTAGTTAGAAACTATATGCATATGCATATCTTCACCTAGTGTGCTGGCTCATACTTGTAATCTCAGTACTCTTCTGGCTGAGACAGAGGACTGCAGAGGGTTACAAACCATTCATGGTTGCGTAACGAGTTCCAGGTCTTGAGCAGCACAGTGAATTCCTGTTTCTAAAACAAACAAACAATGGTTACTTTCATGGTTTATGTGTGAATTGTCCCCAATGTGCTCATGTGTTTGAATATGTGGTTTCTGGACCAGTACTGTTCGGGAAAGTCGTGGCGCCTTAAGTAGGTGGTGCCTTGCTGGAGAAAGCACATCACTTGAAACAAGACTTGAGTCTGAATAGCCTGGCCTCACTTCCACTCCCCCTCTCTCTCTGTCTCTCTTGATCTCTGTCTCCTGTTGCTGCTGTGACTTGAAATGGTCTTCTGCTTTGGTCAACATGCCTTCTACTATCTATTTCTCACTATAATGGATTCAATCCTTTCTGGAACCTTAAGCTAAATAATAAATTCTTTCTCCATTAAGCTATCTAGGTCAAAATATTTTGTCTCAGAAACAGAAGAGTAACTTCAACAATTTACCTACCTGTCTCTAAAAAAACAAAAAGCTACTTATCTTAGCTATTGGAAAATACACAGTCTACCAAATTACTCATTTCCTCTCTAATACATGAATCTAAACGATAATTAAAATGGGTAAACAAGTGTGTTACAGAGTCTATTCAGTCCACCATCTTTAAATCTTACAGTCTTGGATTGAGTCTAATTTTAGGAAACTTTGATATTTTTTTTCTCCTTATACAGGGGTCAAATAAATAGAAGACCATAAAGTCTCAGGACACAATTTTAAAAAAACTTATTATCTATTTATTTTATTTGTCTGCATGTGTGTGTGTGTGTGTGTATGTGTGTGTCATTAGAGGGCAATTTGTGTCTCTATAGAGGACCAAGGGTGACTTTGGAAATCATTTTGGATTGCTTCCACTTCCTTTTTGCTTCACTCTGGGATCTCCCAGACTGCCCATCATGGTCAGAAGAAGTACAGGCTGCTGCCATTTCCAAGTAGAGTTTTTTAGGTGAGACCTGAGAGCCAAACTCAAGACCTTCTGCTTGTGAGGCAGTCTTAACTATTGAGCCATCTTTCTCCCAGGACACACTTAAAAAAAATTACCTTTAATGTTTTAGAATTTCATACATGGATGTAGTGAATTTAAATTTTCCCATATTCCATCCTCCCTCCTTTTCCAATTCCAACCCTTCTTCTTCCCTGGCAGTCTGCCTCCTATTTCCATGCCTTTTTCATGAGTTTCATCTGGGTTGCCATTGATGGCATGTGTTTGAATACTTGATGGAGCTTGAATCATAGATCGGTAGGATATACCACTGAGGAAAATATTTCCCTTCCCCCATATCAGCATTAATCCTCAGAAGTCTCTCAGGGAGGTGATCTTGAGATCTTTCCCCTTCCATGATGAAATGGTGATAGAACAAATCCCATATGGATCTTGTGAATGATTCATAACTGCAGTGAATTCATGGATGCAACAGTCCAGTCATGCCTATAGGATCATATCTGGCCACACCTCTACCCCCTTCAGACTCTTAAAATTTTACCTTTCCCTTTTCCATGGTGTTCTCTGAGTCTTGGGCTTGGACACTTTTCTAAAGCAAAACTAAGTGCCTTCAACTTTTTCTTATTCATTCATTTTTCCTGAGTTTATTGAGAATCAGATGCATGTCTAGCATTTGTACTATGTTATGAATATACAAATTTAAACCCAATATAGTCCATTTCTATTTCAAAATTCATGGATGTACAAATTTAAGTACAATATAATCTACTGGTCTTTAAGCAAAAAGAAAAGGAAAAGTATTTTTTATTATGAAGTTGCTTTGTAGCTGTAAGGAAAATTCAGGTTTTTTCGTGGTGTAATCTGTAAAATTTGGCTTATGTTTTTAGTATGAAGTCATATTTGGAAAAGAGGGACTGGGTGTGGTGGCTACAATATCCACTTGGAAAAACTAGCATATACAAAGTGAGATGTCAACAAATTTACAGTATATTTGTTAGCTTTGGGCAGTATGACAAGAAACCTGAGCGGAACAAAACTAAAAATATTATAGAAAACATTTATGTTCTCACCCTTATTTCAGAGTTTCAGTCCATGATTGAACTGGCCCATTGTGTTTGGGCTGTGGTAAGGGAGAATATCACAATAGGGTGGATGAGGTGAAGCAGAATTGCACAGGTTATTGCAGCCAGGCAGTAACCATAGGTGGGAAAAGATTGGCATGAAGTGCACCCTTCAAAAATCACACCATCTATCAACCATATAGCTTCCACCACTTCCCAATAATGCTGCCAAAGATATGCACCAATGGATGATTTCATTCATCAGAACACTCCTGATCCAGCCACATGTCCAGAGAATCATCTAGCAACCAGGTCTTTACATTTAACACACCTCCAGAGTCAAACCATAACAGTGTAGTTGAAGGTGGGTGCCAAATTGACATAGCTATAGTGTGTGGCTATCCTGTCCTTGTAATGAATTAGAAAAAATGGATTAAGTCTCAAATTGTCTGATACGTTTGCCAAAGATTAATGAGCATGCTGCCTTGCTTTTTCTTGAAGGTATACTTTCCAGGACTGCCCTTTTAAAAATTTGTAATAAAGTACTTGCTTCCCTCCTCTTATCATTTATATCAAAAAGATGAAAAAGAACTTGCCAATTAAGTTTTTTGCTCTTCCCAACCTGTACTTTAAAGGTCTTTGAAATATTTCTATAAAATATATAATAGTTTATGCTTTATTTAATCCATTCTAGAGATCATTTTAATAATCTCTTTAATAATTTTTTCTGAAGATTCAAAGTGTTAATACTAGTTAAATATTTAAAGTGTTAAATATTCAAATGGAGATAGACTATTAGGAAAGCCTTACTCTGGTTTGGGGTTTTCATGAATTTGATTGATATTTGGCTTTGAACAAAATGGCTGGATATTTAACTCATGTGAATCAAAGGTCCAGTTGTGTTTCTAGACTTGTTCTATCTGTATTGAGACAGGTTGAGCCTGAAAGAGGAATGGGAACCTTTGATTTGGGACATGAATTTGGATACATGGATCTAATACATCCATCTTCTTAAAATTTATCCACTCCGTAGTGAAGATATGTCACCATATGATTAGCTACAGGATCTAGTTTAGCTTTCTAGTTCCTATAATTAAAAAATTACTTGCCCACAACATGCAACTCGAAGAAGCTGAAAATGCTGACTTTTCCTAAATTCTTAAATACTTCTCTATCATCAGTGAACTACAGAGAACTAAGAACTGCATGTGTATCTCAGCTGTCATTTTTCCAAAAGTGGACTGAAGAAGCAGAAATGAAACATAAAACCATAGTTACACATGTACTTGACTAAACAACTGAAGAGTATAAACACAGGTTTAATCAAATGTACAGGACTGCTGAGAGGGACAGTTTTCACTTGCCAGAATGTATATTCAAGTATACAGAAGGATTTCAACTTCCTTAAATGATTTCTTCCATCTTATTCACTTGCTCAGAATGGGCTGGGTCTTTCCCATCAACTGGACAATCTTCTGCAGGATTGCTTGGGGATTAATTCAAATACTAATTTCTCACAACTGTGTCCATCCAGAGCTCAGAGCCTTCAATTATCAAGTTGATACCTATAGTTAACTATGATATCACTGTGACATGAAAGAAAACAATGCCAATTATACTTTTGGAGGAGGTACTAGATACAAAGTATTAGCATTTGGTCTCTAAAAATAAGATCAGACTTGTAGGAGGAAAAATGCTGTGTTCATTATGCATGGAGACTATTCACTTCAAAATTATTTTATTCCATTGCCCTTGGCTCCATCCTGATGGGTATTGGATATCACCCCCTTCTATCTGCCAGACTCTATGCCCTCCCTTTCTGGTGAGATCATCCAAGGGCAGTGCAGGAGCAGCAAAACTGAAAAAAAAAAATCAACAAACCATAATTCGGAAAAGCAGAGACTCTACATCAACCACCCGGAACCAGGCCAGTCTAATCTCTTCCCATCCTAAAGCTCAGGGAAATTAGCAGAAGAGGGGGCAGTAAGATTGTGAGAGCCTAAAGGTGGGAGGAGTAATGATATGCAAGATACTCCACACAAGTTAGGGCCACAGTAATCATAATAGGACTTTGCATGACCTGCGCAATGACCAACATATCAGTGAACCCCCAAAGTCTAGCATGGATCACAGGCACTAGGATCCCTAGAGGCAAGGGATTAACAGCCACAATAGTGTTCCTATACTAAAGGGGAACACAAAAAAGAGCTCTAGGCAATGCCACTAAGTCCTTACACCTCATCAGAGAAGAGGACCCAGAAGGAAGTTTGACATGCACACGAAAGGATGCTGTAGGAATGGAGGGGAGCACTGGAAGAAAGGGAGGGAGGGGGGTAAGGAAAGGGAAAAGAGGGGAGGGAGTAAGGGGATCCAGGGAGGGGTGGAGGGAGGGAAGGAAATGGGGTACTTATCAATTTTGTATGAGTGGAAGAAATAAATAAATAAAAATTATTTTATTCCAGAAAGAGGATTTTGAAAGGAGATACGATTTTCTGTTTCTGTCTTGTCTTGCTTTGTCCCACATGACTTTCTTATTCCAGGGTTTATCCAGTGGTTAATATTGCACATTTCTCAGCTTGGAAAAAACAATCTAATAGGAAATGCTTAAAAATCAGTTATTTGAAGGTCTAACTTGGTAAAAGGAAGGGAGTTTTTCTACATTCTTTGATGAAGAATATAACATATATTTTTAAAAGCACATTGAATTTCTGTGGCAGAAATTCATCATTAATTTTTTTAAAGTTGGTTGTAGTAGAAGCCTTATAGTTATGAATCATTCAGAGTAGTAAGCCAGAGTTACCAAGGTATGATAGCAAGTGCTGGAATCTCAGAGGGAATGACAAAAGCTTGTTTATCTTGGAGAGCATTCTTGTAATAATTTTTACCTTGCACATATATTTTGTGTGCATTTTTGTCTGTTTTTCCTATTTTCAGGAATAACAAACCAAAAAGGTAGAAGGGGGGGTGTACTACTTCCTAGTTCTGGTTAAGTTCTTAAAGGATTCAAGTCCTCTTCTGAAAGTCTACTGTTCAGTCTCCTGCAATGAAAATGACTGAGGGAATATGTGGTTTATTTTGTGTAGGAACAGAAGAAAGAGTTCACCTGTGGCTATTCTAGTACCCATGAGTACAGCAAGCAAAATACTCCTCCTCCAATTGTGCAGCTATCTGACTTGACCTGCAGAACCAGGGCTGTTCAGCTGGCCAAAGCCTTGAACATGTGAAAGAACCTATGACTTTTCCTCCAGTTCCAGTTCCAAGATCAAAGCTTTGGGGATTACAGTCAGAAGGCCCAGAGCAAAGGATCCCTCTGCCGCTATGCCAATGAAAGTAATTAGAGAGAGTTCACAGGTTCCACAACTGGGAAATGATAGGTGATTGGGCTGTTATCAGAAGTAATCCAAGAGCTTATCTCTATGAGCATTGAAATCAAAGGACCTTTGACAGACTTGCTTGGGGCAAGAAGAGCATGATCACTTGTTTGAAGTGCTTTGTTTTTAAGCAAGTCTGGGTTTCTCCCCACACTCAAGTGCAGAATGTTTGGATGAGGATATTGAAGACTTATTTTCCATTTGAAAAATAAAAACGTAAAACATCCCAAGTCTGGGAAAAGATGAAGGAATGTCTAAAAACTATGGGTCAAAGGAGGAAAGAAGTTGGGTTAAGCAGAACAAAGAATGTAACAAAGCCATCCAGAAACCTACTTTGTAACCCACCAAAAATATGCTTTAAAAAATGGGAAGGATAATACCGTCTTGAAAGCCACGGGTTATTACCTAGAGGCTCAGTGGCAGATGGGAGTCACCACCTGATGGGTTGTGAATTAGGAAAGTCTTCGAGTCCCCAAAACATTTTTATTGTCTCCCAAAACTAGTTGATAAGATTGCCCCCACCTTGCTGGATTCCACACATCATGGATGCAAGATGTAAAGAAATCATGTTGAAAATAATCTGGACGCTTCCTTCCTGTTAACTAACTTTCAAAGTGCCATAAGGTGCTATTGATAGACTTACCTAGCTGTGAACCCTTTGAACTACAATAGCAGTGTCTCATGTAACATGTGGCCAATAGTCCAGTAGTGGCTAACTGCCCATTTCTGGTAGGCTACAATCCATTTCATAAGAGGCAATTCATTCTTCTCAATGTAAATACAATCAAAAAGCCACAACTTAGGAGGTCTTAGGCCTTAGAAATAAACTTACTTTTGCTATTTAGTGAAAGTGACTCAGTAGCAGGCTGCCTTCTAAGTGTTTATATCCACAAATGCTACTCCCCACTGCAATCAGAGACGCTTCTCCCTGCAGTGAACAGCGGTGAGGGCAGAGACACACAGCTGCTCAAGTTGCTGAGAGTAAGTGAAAGTTTAACTGCTCATCCTTAAAAAGAATATTTTCACCATCCTTTCTAAGGCTTGAGAACCACTGCAGGACGGAAAGAATGTAAGAATTGAAAGATGAGGAGAAGGGCTATAAAACGCATGGCATAGCGGATACAAACATGATCTCAAAGCAACTATGGGTCTGCACAAGATTCAACCTATCAGCAGCCAATCGTGGATGGACAGAGGCTCACTGGGTCCTATTCTTTCCTGACAAACAATGGGCTACTGATGGACTCAGAGGATCAGTCAGTGTCTTCCTAATTATACCCACTGAGGAGCCTACAGGCTACAGTGCATAGTTCCTAACCCATGGTCTCAGAGATGACTCTCTTAAACACAGAGCAAAATATGAGTGGGGTAGAGGGATTTCTGGGCTTGGGTAACTGGCACAGGCAGGTGACTAGAAAAGATGGGTGTTATAGTAATCATAATAATGTCCACAAAAATATTTTTTAAAAAACTATGGAAAAAAGTAGCTTAATAATCTGAATATTGAGGCATAAGTATTGAGGCATTGAATATTGGACGGTTTATTGAATTTTTCTGAGTCTATGCAAACAAGATATTCACAGCCATGTCTTTATAAAAAACTTTAGCAGTCTAGCAAAATAATGTAGGTGAATAATATGTTTTATGAAGTATTATATGAAATGTTGCAAGGTAAATTTCTCAAGTAACAACACATATGTTCAAATTGCTCCTGCTATTATAACACTGGAATCATATCTTCATTTAATGTTTAGGTAAAGTAGTCAAAGTACTGATAAATTCCTTGAATTATCTTTCAACCTCCTCATACATATTTAATTCATGCAAAAATAGACGCTAGATGCCAATTTCCCTAAATTGCTAGGGACTTTTTCAAGAAATTTTGATATTCACTCAAGCTTAGCCAATATATTCTATGTGCAAAGGTCTATGTGAGGTTCTGGAAATTTTTATAAATTATCTTAAAGCTGCCCATTTCACAAAACACTAATTTGTTGTGCTTTGGGGAAAAATATTTTTACAGTGCATTTTAAAAGTTACTATTACAAATTGGGCTGGGGAGACTGCTCAGTGGTTAAAGTGTTTGCCATTGAGTATGAGAACCAATGTGCAGACACCTAGGACTTGTGGAAGTACAAGATGAGTGTGTTGTCTCACTTTAATTCCTAGGCTCAGAGGGCAGAGACTGGGGGTTCTCTGGAGCAAGCTGGTTAAGAATATTAGCCAGGTTGATGAGAATAGGATTCAATTGAGAGACATTGAGTCAACGAATAGGATGGTTAGCATTAAAGGAAGACACATGTCACCAACTTCAGGACTCCTCATGCACACAGTCATATGAATATGCATATCCAAACACATACCACACATATAACATAAAGTAAAAATGTTATTTCATTTTTTGATGGGGGATAAACCACTAGGCTATAATTTTTTTAATTTTTTATTATTTATTCAATTGTGCATGTGTGTATGTATGTATGTGTATGTGTGTGTGTGCGTGTGTGTGTGTGTGTATGTGTGTATGTGTGTGTGTGTAGAACCACGGATGAATTCGGGAACCACCATGGACTGCCTCCACCTCCTCCTTGTTTAATCTGTCTCGGGATTCACAGGCTCCGTCCTACCAGGCCCAGAAACATAGGCTGTCCCACTTCAGCCCGGCGTCTATATGTGGGGTCTAGGATCCGAACTCAGGACCTTTTGCTTGCATGGCAGAGGCATAACCCCTGAGCCACCTCTCCAACCCCCCATTAGGCTATAATTTAAAAAGAGAAAATTGCTATTATACATTTCTGACTTTGACTCAAAATTTTCTTGTCAAGAAAGAAAAATTTAAGATTACCTCTGTGTTTTGTACTTTGGAGCCTAACTTATAAATGTATTGTTTTTTTTTTTTTACACTTTCTTATAGAGACAAGATCAAATCAGAATTTATTTATCAAAAACGGTATTAGGTTCTAAAATTATCTCATTCCTATGTTAATAAGTCTTCATCATAGTAGTATTTTCACTTTCCAAAGTTGTTTTATACAACACAAAGCATTTTTCAATATTCAGATGGAGAAATGGTAGTTTTTTCCGTTTTAAAGAAGTCACTTTCTTTTTACTGTTATCCCAAGTTTGTATACAACTAATATTTTCTCATTCCATTGAACTAGGAGATCTTATAATATCAATTTAAGATTACTTGATATCATCTTACTACTCTCTACCAGAGTTCATATGTGGGGGAGATGTGACCCTTAGCTCCATAGGCTAAATTCTTCAACTACTTCTACTACAGAAATGCAACATCATTGTTCACTGCTATTTTATCTACATAACAAATTCCTCTTGTCCACAAGAAAAAGAACATGATAGACCTACAAATGGAGCAAAAATTAATAAAGGGATCAAAAGAGCTTGTATGTGACTCCAGACTCACATGTGTAGACAGGAGCAATGGTTTCAATGCTCATTAGCTGAGGGACTTGGAAAAATTTATCAGCACCACTGTGTTTCTGTCTCCTTGTTCCCATAACACAAATAGTTAAACTGCTTCTTTCCATGAAGATTTTTAAGATTAAGTGGGAGAACAGGGGGAATGGTTGGGCAGTTAAAGAGCTTACTGCACAAATAAGAAAACTGTAGTTCGGAACCTCAGATCCCATGTAAAATGCTTGGCAATATGGGGGCCCACCTAGGCCCACCTATAGTAAAAGTTTATGGAGAGAGGGACTAGAAATTTCCATAGCAACCTGCTAGTTATACTACCCTTACTGATAAACTCTGATTAGAAGGTTGATTAGAGAGCATTGGATCAGACAGCAATTGAAAATGATTTTTTTATATCAACCTCACATCTCTCCATACACATGCTCACACAGGCAAATGAATCCACAAAAAAAAAAAAAGCAAACATGTATGCACACATGCATGCCACACAGTTATACAGATAAAAAGACAAAGTGAATCATGAGTAAAAACTCATAGAATGGCTTTATTTAGTAAACACTAAACAAACATTCACTTGTGTTATGCTAAGAAAAACCAGGTTTCTCAGTTATTTTAGTATCATTGATTGGTAATTGATTACTGGATACATTTAAAACATGTTTTAAAACCTGGGGGTTTTAGTGCATCTAATGAGCTGTAGATTGTTGCTTTTCCCAAAAGCACAAGTAGGAAATTGCTGTACTACTATATAGCCAGTAGTGCCAACTAGGATGTATACCATGGAAATATCTCCTGTAGCTATGATTTTTCTAAAGTTGCCATGAGATGAGCAGGAATGAAGAAAACAGCCTACTTAGGGGACAAATTTAGAACTTGTGGACCTAGAATACCTCTTCTGATCCTAGGTTTGATACTAAATAATCTTCCCACATTTACTAAGATTATTCTTCTACACCATAGTTTTTGAAGATAGTACCACTGGCATGAGGGTCTAGATGACATTTGGTTGTTGTCCTGTGCATTGACAGATGTGCAACATCATCCCTGGTCTCTTCATACAAGATAGTGAAGGGAAAAGATGCTCCCACATGTGGCCAACTGTTCCCTGAAAAAGAACATCACCTGTTACTATTCCAGCACCTCTGGATTTGGGCTTGAATTCTTCTATTTAAAACTGTAATTTACAGTAGGTTTCATGAAACTAACATGCTATCCAGTCCACTTATATGAAGGTGTCGTCCTTCATGAATCACTCCCCTGTGTGGTCCTCCTTCATTATCAGCAGTCACTTACATATTTATCACTAATGCATACAGACACATGGCTAGTCCTGGACACCACAGAGTGCCAGTTCATGCCCTTGGGAATATTTCCAGAATTTCTTACAACTATTCTTAATGGTTTACTTATCTTTACTGCCCCAAACCCTTAACTTACAATGATCTTCTGGACTGATTATTCCTTCCAGGTTGCTCAAATAACCTCTCCAAAGCCCAACTCTGCTGTCAGCTCTTCTTCTAAAATGCTTCAATAGTTTCCTACTACCTTTCAGATGAAGTTAGACATGGAAGCCCAACACACAAACATCTCTGTCCTTCATCAATGCTAAGCACCAGTCTACAGGTAAATATGCACACTCTAATACATTTCAATCCTTTTACATGTCATGCTCCTTTATCACTTGAGTGAATTCTTATTGTCCCTTTACCAGTCTACTCTCATTAGTGTCTTCTCCTTTGGTACATCTCCTTCAACCCTCAAGTAGCATTCAAAATTTTCCTCATTACATTACCACAGAAAGTTATTTTAGTAGTTGTCATAATATATTGTAATAATACTTGTGTGTTTCTTATTTGATGGACTGTGAGCTCCGTTAAAGAATGAACCAAAGTCATTTATCTTGTAGATGGACTATCAAATAGAGACAAATACAAAGTTAATATAAAAATAAAAATTAATTAAACTAAATTAAAAGGAAATATTGATCTTCTCTTTTCATATTGCAGCATTTATTTTATTTGTTTCATGACATTTACCACAATGGAAAATTATATCCTCGTTTTATTTATCTGTGTGTAGACACTTACTGGATATACACATATTATACTGCCACTAGTATATAAGTTATATGAGGGCAAAGAAGACTTCTGTTGTTGAATGCTGTTTTCTCTCATTTATGACGGTGTTGAAGACAGTGAGAATTCAAAAATACTTACTGAATGATGAGTACAAAAGGTGAACCAAACAACAGAAGCTAGTTAGTGAAACCAATGATGAATGGTCACAGATGTAGGTAAAGAAGTGAGAAAAATGAACTCAAATATTTTAAAAAGTATCATGCTAGACTTAAAAAAATAAATACACATATTTTGAGATAGTATGCAATAATATTAAATCTAAATGTAGATATAAGAAATAAAGAAGACTTATTTTCTCCTAACTATAGAAAGCAGCTGCTGCTTGAAATGAAAAGGAAAATTGTCAGGCACAAGGTTCATGTTCTCATGATTGATGGACACTTCTTTTGGAAAAAATATGCCTATTTAAAATCACAAATAAAATTCCTGTTGTCTCATGAACAACAGATCACGAGTCTTATGGATTTGCTTCCCAACAGCTAAATAACCTCCTAATTCCTCTTGACAGTAAGGATAAAGCTACTGCTCTACTGTGATAGATAATCCTCTGCATGGAGTGGTGGGACTAGAGGAGCAACAAGGAAGCAGGTCAGAGGCGACATCCATCTTGCTGGGCAACTTGAGAATTGAGCCCTAAATCCTCAATGTACTAGATGGTGAGTCAGTGTGCTAATGCATACTTGATTGAATCTGGTTTGAAATGCTAAGTTAAAATGTGCAGGTGTCTTGAGCAGGTGCACAGTATTCTGCTAATAACTCGAAGACATTAAACCCAAGGCAAGGCTTATTTTGCTGCATTATAGGAATTTCACAGGCCTACAGAAAGTGAATGAAGCATTGCATTAGGGAGGGTCATTCACTTGGCATTTCTTAAATTCTGTATGTCAAGAATGGAATGTGTTAGCTCAAATTTGTGCTATGAGGTTCCCCTTTCTTAAATATTTAAAAGCAAATGTAATTATTATTCCCCTCTATTAGAGTATCATTGCATTTATATAAACTGTGCTCACAACACTGCATTTTTAAAAACTCAAAGATATATAGATACATGAAATCATCTCATGCCACATTTTTTCTGAAACATTTCTGAGCAATTGCAGGGTGCCAGTTCCATTATGAAAAGAATGCTGTTAATTTCTAGCTTGTATATGTGAAGATCTGGGAATTCTAGTTACTTGGAATTCACTTATGGAAGCTACAGACATCCATTATTTAAAGTGTGTCAAGATTTGAAGCAGCTTGAAGCAGAGGACCGACAGGCAAAGGAGAGTACTGCTATAGAATGTTGACTTGCTGGAAAATAATTCCATATATGAGGCACCTGAGGAAAACTGACATATTGTTCACCCATCTCTAAGTAGATTTGAATAAGATATCATTTGATAACTTTGCACACAAAATACATTAGCTCAGTTGTTCAAATGTATAATGTTTATTAAAGCATCACTATAGAAGAACAAGTTTTATTATGTACCACCCAGTCAGGAGTTAATACTTTCTTATGCATTGAGCACTGTAACTTAAATGTAGCCAAGGTGTTAGTTATTTTAGCAGTGCTGTGACAAAAAAATACTTGGTAGGAGTGACATTTTGGATCCAGTTTCACAGCTATTTTAACTTGTGCAGGCAGGCATGGCAGAGGAGTTTAGTGGCAAAGCTGTTCATATGAAGGCAGACTCAGGAGCTCAAAGTGGCCAGGATGAGGGGTCCAGCTGTACTGTAATCTTCACAAATTGATCCCTAATGACCTCCTGCCACCAGAAAGGTTCACCTTCTAAAGGCTCTTCAGACTCCCATTATCCTGAGGCTAGATAGGGACCAAGCTTTCAAAGCATGAGCCTGTATGTTCTTCAGAGTCAAAACTTGTCAAATACTTTTAATTGTAGACTTCTTTCATTTCTATAGTTCATTGAATATGCTCTGAACATTCTGAATATTAACATATTACATTCATCTAATGTATTTTAACAAAATTGGCCATATGAAGGTGGACCTTTTTTTTTCATGGAATCGATAAGTTTCCTGCTCACTTGATAGAAATCTTGAGGTTGCCTAACTGCCACAAATATATTGAACAACAGTTAATTAGATAAAGTTTGAACAAGGACCATAATGCATTTTAGACTCTTCTCTTTTTTCTGCCTTTAAGGTTGGACTGAAATTTTATTTTATCCTTCATTTATGCTCCTGAAAGTCCCCAAATGTGGTGATAGCCTAGAGTCAGTTCTCTAAATCAAGTATCAAATCCTACATTGCCCCTGTGGAATACAAAACAAATGTCAAATTCCAAATGATGGTACTTATTATTAAAATGGCAAATTTTTTTGCATTAAAATAATCCCATATGAGAATGTCATGGCCAATTCCTAATAGCAAGACAAAAACATTTACTCTAAACCCAGAGAAACTATTGGCCTTCAACTTGCACAAAGGTGTTTCTATCTTTCCTTCCTGGCCTATCAGCACATTGGATTTTAAACATCTTCTGACCTAACTATGAAATCTGACCATTTGTACAATTATTTCACATGCAAATGATCAGTTGAGTGTATCAGAGAAAAAGTCATTTTCAATTTGCTAAAAATCATTATCTTAATCCAGAAGCATCAAAATTTTCTACATTAAAAAGAAGGCTAGAAACAAAACCTATTCCTGAATGTTTACACCAATCATAAATGAAGTCTGAAAGTCTTTCTCCTAGATAACAATTCAGCCAAAATATGATTCTTGAAAATTTTTAAATGCAAATTTTTAATAGATTTCCATACCACTTTGAGCAGAATAAAGTAATAAGAGTTGATTGCTCAATTACTGTCTAATTCTTAAGTCTGGGTATTGTGGGAAAATTATTGGAATTTTGAGTGATTGTTTTGAATCTAGGAAGAGAACAAACAATTTTTTGATTTGACATATTTTTTATTTATTCAATTATGTGTGTGTGTGTGTGTGTATGTGTGTGGGTGTGTGGGTGTAGAACCACCGGCGAATTCAGAAACCACAATGGACTGCCTCCACTTCCTCCTTGTTTACTCTGCCCGGGGATTCACAGACTCTGTCCTACCAGGACCAGAAACGCAGGCCACCCCTGCTTCCACCCGGCGTCTATATGTGGAGTCTAGGATCCGAACTCAGGACCTTCCACCTGCAAGGCAGAGGCTTAACCCCTGAGCCACCTCTCCAGCCACTGATTTGACATATTTTTCTCATGCTTAATCTTAGAACTTCTACCTTCCTAGTTCACTTATATATGAACAAGAGAACAGGAAATGTGGAATGTCTAATCTTCATTGCTTTAGAACTGGTTGAATGTATCAGAGGGTGCTGAGGATCACAAATCCGCAGGTGGTTGGATTTCTTTCCATTTTTCTGCTGCCTTTGTTCATTCATAATATTCCAGTGATTTAAAACAGGATTGACCTGTAGTGATTTTGCACTGAAAGAGTTGCTGTCCTGTCAAAGGCTTGCTCATCTTATCTCTATTTATTATTTTATCAATAAAAAAATGTCCAGGAAAATAATTAACTTTTGAGCTTTACTTTGCACTCTGCTTTTATGAACAGAACTTGATATAAAGAACATAACTCAAAGGCCTCTCTTCATTAATTTTTCACCTTGTTCCTGATAATCTTCCAGTAGATAGTCTAAGGTCATTCAAGTTCAGAATCATTGAGCATTTTTGAACACAATATTTGACCAATGAGAATTTGACAGATCTGGTCCCATATTTTTCTCTTTTTTGTTAAAAAGTGTATAATAGATTTCAGCATCTATACATATAACTTGTCGTCTTTATTGAAACAATGGCCATTCATGAAACTCTTCATAGCTTGCATCTGATATTTAACTTTGTTCTGAAAAATAATTTTTGAGAACAAAATTCAACCAGCCTAACAGCTTAGTGATTCTTAATCTTCATATGCATCAAAATCATTGAGAGTTCACAGTTTCCTCCCATCCTAAAGAGTTCAGGATGTAGTAGATCTGAGGTGGTAAGTGTGTATCAGATGATGCTGCAGAGAAAACTAGTCCTACCCTGAACTTTGAAGACCACTGTTCCTCATTACCTCAGTAAAAACACGAAAGCGATTGGTTAGTGCAATAACCAAAAATGTCTCTTTTAGAAAGAACTCCTTGATTATTCTAACAGAAGGTTTGTTCTCCTTTGCAGCAAAGGAGACAGCGCTTACACATGGCTTTGAATGCTTTCCTTGTCTGCTTCCTTGACTCAACATTCCTTGAGCACAAGAACAGTTTTGTTCATATACTATTTTCAAAATACATTGGATTTCAACAGAGCCACGTGTACAGTAGACTCAGAGGTGTATAAAATGATGGCAAATTTCTGTCTTACATTTTGCTTAGACAACATTTTGCCATTTGGTACTGTCGTTTAAGAGTTGGCATGATCTTACAAAGTATGATACACAGCCCGAAAGTAAAAGAGAAATGTTAAATCCATTCTGATGGTACTTAATGCTTTAACAGAGCCAAAGAATTTTTTTTCTTAATCCAACTGCAATATGAAAGAAGTCTGCTAAAATTTGAAAGTGAGTTGCCAACTTTTAAAAGCAAAATGAAGAATTTGGTGAAATAAAACTTTACTGTGAATCCCATGCAGGCTGCTTCCTTTGCAGCCCAGTTTGCTCCTCCTAGTCTTGTAGATAAGACCCCAGATGTCTGTCTCAGCAAAAACTCTTAAGACTTGCAACAAACTCCAGCTAAACCTTCCAGCAGACTGAGAAGGCAATTTGAATTTACCTGGAAAGGAAACTCCAAATTATCTGGAATGACATAATTGTTTTCTTGTATGGGTTTCTGTTTAAAGCCTTGGAAAATGAAAAAAGAAACAATAAACCAAATTAAACTCCATTGATTATGATACACATTGTCTATGGAATATTGAGATTTTTAAGAATGTATACTGTTTAAGAATATGTAGCCTCTGAAGTACCTAACAGGTTTCAATTTAAACATGTGAGAGATTGACAGACTTAAGTTGCTAGCTGTATTTGAACACTGAGCCTCACATGTACAAAGAGTATGAAAATATTTAAAGCAATATAATACTGATCATATCAACATTACTATATTAGCCCTGTGTGTAATTTAACCATTTGGCCAAATTATATTTTCTAATCAGAAAATGAGAAATATGAAAAACAGAAAGAGAATTCTAAATGTTCTTGCCATAGTTAACCACAGGTGTCAACTTGACTGTTGAGAGTTTGAGCTCTGGGCACAGTTGTAGAGAGTTGATAGTTGAGTTAAGCCCAGAGCAAACCTAAAGGAGATTGTCTAGCTGATGGGGAAGACCCAGCCCATGGTGGGTGGGATTAGGTCCTGGATAAATCACAGAGAGCTGGTTGAGAGAGTGGGCATCCTTCTGTATACTTGGCCAGACATGCTAGTCTGGCAAGTAAGGATTGTCTATCTCTCAGCCATATGGTGGCCAGTTCCCTCGGCCCTGGTGTTGATGTGTGCTCTCCTGTCATATGAACTGTAACCGGACTATCGTTAGAAAGTAAACTCCTTGTTCCCTTAAGCTGTGTAATGGTCATTTATCAGCAATTATGCAGGCACACTGCAACAGTTCTTAATGTGTAAGGTATGCTCGGAATGCTGAAGGTGAATAACTCAAGTTATAAATGGCCTCAATAGTACATATTAAATCTAATAGTACTATAGGTAAGTTAAATTTCATAAGTTGAAGAAGTCAGCTCACCTGCTTCTACCTTTAAAGAATGAATGCTAATTTTTAAAACGTGAAGTAAATAATGAATAAGGATTGTAAATCTAAAAGCCACCTTTCAAGAGAGAGCACCAAATGGGCCTTTTACCAGAAATGGGTAAGTCCACTGAAGAAAAGTAGAAGGTTACATAAGTTTCAGCCATTGGAATACTGATCTAATTAGAAGACAGAGTTCAGCTGAAGAGAAAGTACTACTTGAAACACACGGAAAAAAAAAAAAAGAGGCAGAAATGATGGAAGTCTAAACTTCTGCTCTAGAAGGCAGAGCCTGGGAAATCCCAGAGCCTTTGAAGTCACAGGCACACACAGTGCCTTCTGATACAACACATAGACGCGTGCATGCGTGTACATACACACACACACACACACACACACACACACACACACACAGTTAAACAAAAAAAGCATGACATCAAAAATATTCTACTCCTTCTTAGCCAGAATTTGGAAAGAATTGCGCTTCCAAAAGCAAACAACAAAACCTGGCTAATTTTCCTATTCTCTTGCCATTTCTTTATCCCTCACTTAAAAACTTAAAAAAAAAATGATGTACACACTTAAGAGAGACAAGGAGTGAGAATTCACTGAATAATGTGTTCCTAAAAAGTAGCAATTGCCATATTGGAACATCAAATCATCCTTACACTAGTAGACTTCCTCCAATGTGGGCAGCAAGCCTCATCTTCGGGATCACTTCCATTCAGGCATAGAGATGCCATCCTACTTACTTCCATGAAACATTACCATGAAACCTGGGTGAGCTTATCACCTTGCTAAAGGCCCACTGGTCTCTGCTTTTGCTTTTGTTCTTCTAATGTAGAATCACCACCCCTGGATTTGTGTGTTGTGGTTTCACTCAGCAGATGACCCGTATGAAGACTGTTCTAATTTCTTGTCCCTGACTGAATTTTTTCTCTCCATGATATTCTGAAGCATTTATTTCTGTGCCACACGGTTTAGCATTGTATAAATGGTATCATGGTATAAATATTGTATTACTATGATATGTGCTGCAATGGTATAATATCAGTCAAGGATTTTTGTAAATCTCTCTTTACTTTTGTTTGTACATACAACACATATACAATATCTGTACACAGATACTTGCATTCACACATTGCACAAAGTAGAACTTGGATTCTAACACTATTGAAAGTGATATGCATAAAATGAAAGGAAACAACCAAAGTTAATTCTTGTTTTTTAAGACACATAGTTTAAATTATCATACGTGCAAAGAGTTTGCGAAAGACTCTTTTATAGCTATTGTTCCCTTGAAGCACAGAAAGAAATTATAAACAAATGTAAAGTCAGTTTCTCTGGACTTTGGGAGAAGCAAAAGGAAAAAAACTACTGAAGGCAATAGTTTTAGTACAAGTTTATATTTGCATATATAATTTAAGTGTCTGTTTTCTATATATAGTCTGGATTTTAATAATCATTCTTTGACCAATTTTATAGCTAGAAGAATCATACTAGCTAGAAGAATCATTAGATAAATCATTCTGTGACTTGGGTTGCAGCAATTTGAGTCACCTGATAGGCTTACTCATTGTATTTTCTCTTCTGATGTATTACCTACTCCCAATTATTCTTTAACTCCACATGCATTATTAAAGCACTCCCCTATAAAAGAGTTGTCATTTTTAAAGCCAGAAATTAAAAGTTGCACTGTGCCAAATAAAAGATGTGTTTGTTCCAATCATTTTTTAACACATGCCCTGTCTCAAAACAAAATGCTCATGGATATAAAATGTCATAATGGTTAACCATAGCTTAAAAGTAATTTATTAGTTAGTTCAGATGGAGCATGTTTGATATGTGAACCTCATATGTAAAAGGTCAGCCTGAGAAGTGTAAGTAGTAACTCTAATCCCAACCCCCTTCCCCATCAGTCATCTATTTGTAAATCCATATTCATTATAAAAATCAAGGCATCATATATCTAGAATATTGAATTATTAAGCATTTGTGAAGAAAATTGTTGATGAATATGTGTTATTCTGAATTTATAAAATAACATTTTACGTTAAAATTTATGATGTGATTTTTAGTTCAAACAGTGCATACATGCAGAGTTGTATATGGTGGCACATGTTTATAATTCTTGTCCCTTGGAATTATGAAATAGAATTCTGAATTTAAGGCCAGCCTCAGCTATATAATGAAACCCTATCTCAAAAATTAGCAACAACAAAAATCTCACACATATAAAACAGCATAATAAGGTTTATATGATACCTGCATAGATATCTATATATAGAACATTCCCATTAAAGCTAAGTGAAGCAGGTAATATTTTTAATTTTTCAAGAAGATACAAATATAATATTCACTGTAGGAGTTGCTGTGACCTTGTTAATTCCCCCAAAATGCTTAATCCTCGTGTTCTTGGGGTCTAAAACTCTGCACAGCAAGTACAAAATTGGCAAGTGTTTGCCAACCTGAATTAGCAGATGCCATATAGTCAAACCTGCTAACTTGAATACATTTTTCTACTCTATCAAGGCTTCATCATTTTTGCCTTTTAGCTTTTAGGCACAAATCCAAACAATGTTCCTAAAGATTATTTATCCCTATGGCTCATTCACTGCCATTTGAGTATAGAGATAAAGTGTCAACTTTAGGTAAATTGAATTCATTTGAATCAACAATATTAAATGTCTACAATTTAAAGGCCATGTAGTAAGGGCTACAAATATAATGAATGAGATGTCATTATAGGAAAGAAATTAGAACCTAATAAAAAGGAAGGGTAATGTAAATGCAAGCAAGGTGGTTCAGAATGATGGACCAAAATGTGCAGAGTGAACTAAGTTAAGGAAAAGCAGATATGGTTTTGCTAAGAGTATAAAATGAGTAATACTCACATAGCAATCAAGGTGGGCTAGACTTCACAGCAATGACAAAAAGCATTAAGTTCTCACAGGCTTCAAACAACAAATTCTTTTTTGCTCATGTTGCATTCATGGTAGCATATTTTTTTGGTTTATACTCTGGAATCTAAGCTTTGGAATCATCTACCGTCTTGAGCATCAGTGGTTGCCATGATTAAAAGAAAGAATTTGAAAGTCCCTCCTCAAACATTACATGCCCTCTCTGTCCGTGAATCATAACACGTATATGCCTACCAGAATGAATATTTAACCAGCCCTACTAATGGAATAATACTAACTAATAAAGGAAAGAGCACATGTCACATGGGGTTAATGCAGTGAACACTCTTTTTAATGTGCATGTGGAGTATGCGTGTATATGCTCATGCATGTTTGCATGTGTACAAGTGTATATGAACATAGATGCAGTGCACATGAGTGTGTGTGTGTTGTATGCATGCACATGCATGTATGTGAAGACCTGAGGTTAATATCGGCAATCGTCCTCCATCACTCTCCCACCTTATTTTTTTGAGACAGTATCTTGATGATCGATCTCTGAAGTTGAAGATTTGGCTCCTAGTCAGCTAGCTCTGAAGATTCTCAGTCTCTGTTTTCTGTGGATGGAATTATAAGGGGACTCCAGAACCTCACTTACATTTTACAAAGGATCTAACTTCATTTCTTTAGCTTGTGCAGCAAGCACTTTTACCATTGAACCATCTCCCCAGCCATGTACACTGCTTCTAAAATACAAATAGTGGAATATTTAAATTAGAGATATTACTAAAATATAGCTCTTGTTTGAACCTTAAAAGCATGCCCTCTTCTAACATATCAGAAAGAGAAAATAAATTCATATATGCTGTAAGTACAGAAGACTTGTATAGCAAGACATAGCAGGAACTGGAAAAATCAGGTGTTTCATTCCAGCTTCCTCACCAGAATCACTGCATTGACAGGACCCATTTCTCTTAGCCGAAAGTTCTTTTTACTCACTGCACTGAAGAACTTCAGTTGGTTTTGTCTTCCACAGAAGCAATAAATACTCAGTGTAGTCCAGTTATTATTTAGAGCTGCCAGTTCTTACAGCCTGAAAGTTATAGCTAGTAATCAGGCAATCTCCAAGGAAAGAAGTGAGCAAAGTTTGCAGGGCAGTGCAATAGCTCGTGCAGAAGTAATGGAAACTATGCTACAAGAAGGGCTGTCAGAATGGTAGAGCGGAGAATGCTTTCCTTCTTTGATGGATGCTGCTTGAGGAAAACACTTGATGCATTCTCGCTGATAATGATCTGAAGGAGAGGAGTCTGCAGAGTTTGTATATAGCTCTGGCTTTTGGAACTGTGGAATCTATATCCCAAGCAATAATAAATGTCAGATATTTTTATAGAATAGCATCGCTGTCCAACATACTGTTGACCTAACAGTGCTTGTTTTCTCTTTGCTTTATTTTTTCAAAAAGTGATAAATTGCATGATTTTGGACATCATTCAGTTTCACCAAAGACATAAAGATTGAACACAAAACTAGCAATATAATGCTATATAGAATGGATATATTTTCTATAAACATAATTAGATGTGTGAAAATCAGTAGAGCGTTTGGAATAATTTTTTGTTGCTATTTCCTCCCCACATCTATTTGTCTAGACTTCCAAGGACATAATGTCAATCTGTCACTTGCCCTGATAATTTTTCAGTACTTTTAATCTCATCATTTGTTTCCAACAGGAATAGAGTCCACTGGAGTCAGCAGGATACATGGTCTCTGATTGCTGATTGTAATTCACTGTAATGCATAAGCGTACACGACTCTGACAGCTCAGAACCTCTACATTCTCCAGCATGTTGATTTTGCTTCTCTGTATATTTAATTTTCTTTTAGAATTGTATCGTATTCCTGTGAACATTCATTTGCTTTTCAAATTATGGCTGCCTAGCTAAGGCTTGTGTACCAGGTGCCGTGTAAAAGCATGTTAAAAGTAGATAAAAGCAATTTATCCTGCCCTCTAATTAGAGATGTCTCATCTTTACTACCGACAATAGCACTATGCAGCTGTGGCAGTGGAGAGATAATAGGAACGGAAACAGGGGCAGGGAGAAATTCAAGATGTGTTGGTTGATAAGGAGTGTCACCTCTCCATTGCTCAGCTTGGGTGGGCTTTGGGATGAACAGAGATTTTCAATATTTCTTCTTCCTTGGCTCAGTTCATTTATTTTACAGGACTACTACAGCTTTTTATTTGAGGTTTTAAAAGGTGAGTATGTAAGGTTGGAGAGTTGGTTGTAGGTGGGACTTTCTTAATGACTTACCATATGGAACACTTGATTGCCTAGTTCTTCAGCTCGCCTAGCAACATTTAACACCTATTAGATGTCCATCTTACACTTAATATATTAAGATTGAAAGAGTAAGGCTTCAACTATGTCATTTTGGGAAGGTTATTCTCATAAAGATCATATCTGATGTGTTGCCATCAATTGCCATGTGCAGAGGAAAGATAAAAGCAGAAAGTGGACATCTTGGAGTACCACTGTTCTGAACAGTTCTTCAGAAAGAGAATGTTGAGGAAATGTTTAGTGAAATGGTCAGCTTGTGTAGTAGGCATAGAAGGAAGGATCTGCTTATGGAAAAATATAAGAAGTGGAGTTAATAAACAGAAAATAAATATGAAGGGACAGACATGTTTTTCTGCTGAAGAGGGAAGGGCTGTTGGCAAAGGCCCTTAAAATGATTAAAGGAGACAACAATGCTCCAGGGGAAATTAATATAAGATCACATGGACCAATGTGTCTTAAATGGTATCACATGGTAAATATGACAGAACTGGTATACATACATCTTTATTGTAGAAGAATGAGAAGTACTGGAGTTCATTTGTGGAAAGGCAAATTCAGGTAGCAATTCTTAGCTTCTGATTGGTAATTGGCAAGAAAGCTATGCTATAAATGCACACCAAGACTGCAGGATATCATAATTAGATCTTAATAGTATAGTTTTTAGAAAGGAGAAGAAAGGGGGCCAAGTGAAGAGATTAAAAGATGAGCACATTTGACTTGATTAGCAGTTAGGAAATAAGCATGAAATACAGATTTATGAGAAAGCAATGACTTCAGTCTCTTGAATACTCTTTCTGCTGCTGTGAGCCAACACTTAGACTCAAAAAAAATTGAGGTGAGAAAAAGATTTATTTAACTTACACTTCTGGGGATGGGGTGGGGGGAGATACAGTTCATTATGGAGAAAAAAGCATGGTAGGAAGCAGAAGCTAGAGGCAGCTTAAGTCACTGCAGTCATGGAGTCTGAGAAAGCACACAGGAGATTGCTAGAACAGATTAGCAATGGAACAGTATGGGACTACCCAGCCTCAAAGCCCACCCACTCTGATGCTCTTTCCTCCAGCAAGGCTCTACTTCCTAAAGTTGTCATGACCTTTTCAAACATTAATAATTGCTAAAGATGTAAATATATGAGTCTTTGGGGGACAATTCACATTCAAACTATGATGCCATCTAAATAACACATGAAGAGAATTGAGATGCAGTGGTCACAAGATGATTCCATCTCTATGTGGAGATTTGGGAACTGTTTGGCTGGTCAGTGGCAGCTGAAGCAGAGCAAATGGATAAGTCTTCGATGAATGTGATGAACAGTATGATGTTAGAGAATGAATTATAGGGACAGTGAGAAAAATATGGAGTGGTGAGGAAATGGACTGATTTCAAGCAGGTGAGAACCACTAGTGTGAATGACCAAAAATCCCCAATGGAACACAGCTGCCAGAAGAAACGTTTCATGGAGGATAACAGGAGAGAGGATTTTTTTTCCAGAAGTGTTGGAGAATCCCTTCCACAGAATCTTAGTGTATTAGTTAGGGTTCTCTAGAGTCACTGAATTCACAGAATGAATATATATATATATATAGGAAATTTATTGGGTTGGCTTACAGAAATGGCCGAGGTAGTCCAGCGAAGGCTGTCAGCAGCTGAGGTAGTCCAACGATGGCTTCCAGTAGCCGAGGTAGTTCCAACGATGGCTGCCAACAGCTAGTTGCTCAGTTCGGTAGTCAAGTAGGTGCTGGCTGAAGGCTGGAGAACTCCTGGAGTCTCGGGTGGCGGGAAGGAAGAACGATTCCTAGCACAGCTGCAAGAAGGCATCTGTTCTCCTTGGTGGCTCCTTTTTATATGATGCAGTACTGGGAGGATCCTTTGAGAGCTTTGGAGGTCCTGATAGGATCTAGGGTGGGTATCCTTCAAGTAGTCTCAGTTGATCCTCTCCAGACGTGGTCTCAGCCCAGCTTAGTTAATACCGGGTGTGTCAAGTTGACATCCAGGCTTAACTATCACACTTAGCAATGGGACGACAAGCTCAGAAGATTCAGAAAAAGCAGGACAGGGAAAATGGGCTACAGAATGTTCACTTGTTAAATATAAGGACAAAGGAGAATGATAGTACCCCAACTCAAAACATACTAAGTTAGCAACTTAAATGCAGCTCAGTAAAGTGTGAAGATTTGCATTCTTTAGTAGGAACAGTTAACTACACATGGATAAAATGATACAGGGTAGATTAAAAATGGGATATAAGGCCGCCCCACCCCGCCCTCTTCTTCCCCGCTGCCTGTCAAGGTGGCTGCCATCTCCTGCGTGCCATCACGGCTGCCCACAGACCTTTGGTGAAGCCCAAGATTGTCAAAAAGAAGACCAAGAAGTTCATCCGGCACCAGTCGGACCGATATGTCAAAATTAAGCGTAACTGGGGGAAACCCAGAGGTATTGACAACAGGGTTCGGAGAAGATTCAAGGGTCAGATCCTGATGCCCAACACTGGTTATGGGAGCAACAAGAAAACAAAGCACATCCTGCCTAGTGGCTTCCGGAAATTCCTGGTCCACAATATCAAAGAGCTGGAAGTAAATCTTACTGTGCGGAGATTACTCACAATGTTTCTTCCAAGAACTGCAAAGCCATTGTGGAGAGAGCAGCACAGCTGGCCATCAGAGTCACCAACCCCAACGGCAGGCTACATGGTGAAGAAAACGAATAGTCTGTTTGATTTGTGCTTAAGTGAAATCTCAAAACTTTAAAAAATAAATAAATAAAAATGGGATATAAATGAAATATGTGTATATATTTAACATAAATGCTTCGATAACATTGAGAATTGCATATCTGTTAAGATTGGAGGATTCGGTTACTTCAAAGATGGTTTCAGAAAGGTCTTAGAAAAGAAAAACTAAATTCAAATATCCAATGCCTTTCTGACAGCTAGGGCCTAGTATTGGGAATATATACAGGAATAAATACATAGAGCTTATTTTTACAATTATAGTAATGACACACTGTATATAGAGATTTGTGTTGATATTATACATTTAAAGTTATATTAGATTACATGGATCTGAAAAGCAAAACATTAACTTTTTCTGTGTCCTATGATCATATATAAAGATAGCTAGAAATAATTGATTTGTGTACACTGTTAAAATCATGTATTAATCAGCTGAATCTTACATTAACAGTTGATGACAAGTGACAACTGTTGCTTGCAATAAGACATAAATATGGTGTATTATTTGACAACAAATAAGTAAAAAGCTCAAGAGACTCAATACATATACAGGAAAGCTATATGATACTGTATGCAAATTTAAATAATACTATATGAATATTGGACATCACTCAAAATCAAGAAATCTTACCTGATAGAGTTAGTAAGAATGGCTATGTGGAATATCATCCCATTGAAAGTCATTTCTGGCTCCTCTCTAAGCATAGGAATACCTCTGCTTTGATTTCTTATTTAGAATTCTGCTCACTTTTTGGAAAGTGGAGCTGTTTAAAAATGGCCACATACAACTCCCTGAGTTTCCCAGGGCTTGATTGCACATACTTTAGCTAAAAAGGGAGATATAATCGCATATTTTATTACAGCTTCTCAACAGTAGAAAACATACTTAGTTTCCTTTCTTTCATCTTCAAATTTTCATTTGGCCTACTCTGTGTGACAAAAGCAGCTATTTTTCTGCTACTCTTTAACCTGGAAAATATAAATGCTTTAGGTACAAATCACATCCTTCAAGAAGCAAACAATCACAAAATGATTTACTGTATCATTTACTGTACAAGAGCTTAAAACCTCTCAAGACAGATGTTCCTTCCTGGAACTTACATAATGAGAGAGGCAATTTTAATACACATTTTTTCAGTAAACCATTTTTCAAAACAGAAGTAAAGTTATTGAGTATTTAAATTCAATCTGACTAACCTATACCTCTATGCATTCATAAGCAAGCTGAAATATATAATTTTTAATCTATATCATATATGTATCTAGATTATTGTATAAAAATTAGAGTAAATTTTAATGTCAACCATCAACAAAAATATATAGTAGCAGTGAATTCATTTTCATCAGATATCTATTCTCTCACTGAAGTATAATTCAATAAACAATGACCTGTGGCTTGATAAGCTAGCTTATGGGAAAAAGACTAAATGATTGGCAAAAAGGAGAAATAAAATGAACCCTACAAATTAAAAAGAAGCAAATCCTTTTGCCATTGCAGTTAATGGGACAGCATCAGAGACATTGGAACCAAGAATGCATTACACAACATCATCACAAAGAGAAAAGCATGTGTGAGGTGAAGAAGGCGAGTCAAATCCAGAACACACAATACAAATATGCATGTGGAGGTGAGCAGACATTATTTCAAAACACCACATATGACCAATCTCATAAGTCTGCAGTTGAAAACATAAGGGCCCAGACATCCCCAAAGCATTATACATGGAGGTAAAAAACACAGCAGAATGTTCAAAGTTAAGCAGAAAACAGAATAAAGGCAAACCTACAGACATGGGAAGATGAACAATGGGTGTTGTGCTTAGGAGTAAGCTTAGAGTTCTTTCTTCTCTCTTGGTCCCTACTTTTCTTTCCTGACCTGTACACATGTAAGCAGGCACACATGTGTGTAAACACACACATATATATATATTTAAATCTTGAGTCCACAGGGGGATAAATCATGTAGTATTTGGTCTTTCTGGTTTCATTCCATAGCTATTGTGCATAGTGCAGTAATAAACATAAATGTGGTACATGAACTTACAGGCCTGTGGGACTGGTAGAGCTGGATCATATGTAAACTTTATTTTTAGATTTCTGAGGATTCTTTAGCTGATCTTAGCAGTTGCACTGGTTTATGCTGCCAGTTGCAGTGCAGTGCTTTGGGGTTTCTCCTTCCCTACATCCTTCTCACCAATAGTTGTCTTTGTTTTCTGCTAATTAACCATTCCAACTGGAATGAGATGGAATCTCAGAGTGGCTTTAGGTTGCATTTCCCTGATGATTAAGGATGTTGTAACATTTTGAGAAATACTCACTGGCCATTTATATTCCTTCTTTTGAGAATATTCAATTCATCAGCATGTTTATTGGCAGAAAGAAATCTTAAGGAAGGTAGATGGGTGAGAAGAGAAAATAATGGGATGCAAGTTATATGAAAACAGAAATTTGGAGAAGGAAAAAAGGCTAGCCAGAGAGGAATAGGAACAAGGAGAAAAATGAAAAAGAACAAAGCATAACACATGCCTACATATAGAGGTGTATATAAATAATTTAAAAAATTTAAAAGGAAAGCACTATTTAACATGTGCATACACATATGTACACATAAACACATATGTATACATATATGACTATGTGCCTGCCTATATGTGTGTGTATGTCCATAAGTGTACACATAAATTAATCTCAGGGAGAACACTTTCCCATAATTTTTAAGAAAGTGACCTGACAAGACACATTAGAAGATTCTGAGACAATTGGTTTTCATCAGTACAAAGTTGCTACAAATACAATAAACAAATCTAAATAATTCTATCCTCAGTCAAACTGAAGCTATTATTCCCTGATGGGACTTCAACATGGAACCTGGTGGAGAGAATTTACACCAGCATCTCTGCCTCAGGCTTTATACAGTAGAAGGTCTTGAGGGATTAATACATGAATATATATCACCAATTTACATATCTGCTAGGATTGTGGAAACTCTACTTGAGTAACTATCCTGCTGTGGTAGCAAAAAGAACCTAAATTTTGAAGCTGGAAAGCGTCTTCACTTTCTTCTACTCATTGCTACCTGGATCCAGACATTTAAGCTGAGACACAGTGGTGATGTGAGATACACTTGAAAAATGCCTGTCAAGCATCTGCTGCAGGCAGTCACCCCACCCCTATCATTTTCATTGATTTCCTTAAGAATTCAAAAGAAAATTGTAGGATAAGTTTTTATAGAATTATATTCTAACAGGACCAAAAAGGAGCCATGTTTCCTTCAAAAAAATAAACATATGAACAAGAAATAATTCCTATCTCATAGGATTGAACAGGTAAATTATTCAATTTATTCTATCTTTCTTGTCTCTTCTTATCTTCTACCTGCATGTGAATAGGGCATATGTATCCCAGAGGTAGCTCAAACTTAGTATGTCCAAATCAAAGTTAAGAAGTTTAAGAGCAGCCATGCTTGGAAAGTCTCTGAAGATCATTCCCAGGGCTGGAATTACCCTGAAGGAACACACCCTATTGATCTGAAGGAACTGATATAATCCTTCACAGAAATAAAGTTGCTAACTTCCCCCAACACTGTTCATGAAAGGATATGGAGATTAGTTCTCCACTGTAAATAAGCCCTACCTTGCAGTCTACTATAAGATCAACTGGGTTGGGCCCTAGTATGAATAGACCAATAAGATGTAGAGGACAACTTTGCAGAAACTGGAGCTAACCAATAAGGAAAAGCCAGTCTTCTGACCCTAGCAGTCAACTTTAGCTCTCTTGTCTTTCATGGGATCTCCATATCTGGAGTCCATGAGTTCCAACTCTCTTGCCTCAGGGAATTTCCATATCTGTACTCCATGAGTTCCTTTTTTTAAAAAAAACATTTTTTATTATCTCCGCTCATACAAGGTTAATAGGTACACCGGTTCCCTCCCTCCCTCCTCCTCCCCCCGACCCCACTGCTCACCCTCCCCTCACCACTCCCTCCTCACCCCCCCAGTGCCTCCCCTCCCCCAATCCCCAGAGAATCCTTTAATGTGCAAGCCAAACTCTCCTCTGGGTCCTCCTCTCTGATGATGTACAAGGACCCAGCGGCATTTCCCTGAACCCTTTCCTGTGTTCCCCTTAAGCATAGGAACACTATTTTGGCTGTTAATCCCTTGCCTCCAAGGATCTTGGTGCTTTTAGCAAATGCTAGACTTTGTGGGGTCAATAGTGTGTTGGATATTGTGCAGGGCATGCAAAGTCCAATTATGATTGCTTCGGCCCTAACTTGTGTGGAGTATCTTGCATATCATTGCTCCTCCCATCCTTGTGCTCTTACACTCTTACCGCCTCCTCTTCCGCAAATTTCTCTGAGCTTCAGGGGGGAGAGATTACGCTGGCCTAGTTCTAGGTGGTTGATATAGAGTCTCTGAAGTTCTGGATTATGGTTTGTTGATTTTCTTTTGCGGTTTTGCTGCTCCTGCAAATGCCCTTCACTCCATCCCAATGGGTATTGGATGTCACCCCCTGGGGATGGCGGCGCGGTCCATGAGTTCTTATCTGACTTTTTCTCATGCCTCATGGAGCCCAAGATTGGAATCCATGAGTTCTCCAGGGCTCTCTTGCTTCTCACAGATTAACGTCCTGAGATCCATTCTCTTTTCTCCTCTAATAAGCTCTGCATTAATCCTCTACACATATTCTGGTTTCAGTCTTCGACTCTCCAATACAAAAACCTAGACACATAAAGATCCCAGAGGAACAAACAAGAACCCTTCCTTGTGAGTTCTCCATGGCCATTAATGTTATGAAAAGTATTTCAGCTTTTTATGATATTCAAACTGTTTTGTGATGGTGGATGGGAAAAGTTCCCATGATCATAAACATCCAGGAAACATTGGTAAACATAGAAGAATTTTGCATTGTAAGTGTAGAGCGATGGTGCTATTCAAAGCTAGCAGGTAGGAGCCAGTGATGCTGGAAAGACTATCACATCGCAGAAATGGAACCCCCGAATGCCATCAGAGGCCCCACTGAGAAATGTGAATAGAGTCAACAGTTCCCTACATTTTCACCTAATGCCTGTCTTCTATTTTCCATGCCTGTGTTGGCTGTGCTGGCCCAGGCTACATTACCTACAACCACAGAATGCTATTGTGGGAAAGAAGTCAGATATCCTCAGGATCAGGGAAACAAAGACAAAAGGATAATGGACCAGCTCAAGTTACATATCTACTTGGTTACAAAACCTAACCTCTGAACTGGCTGGCCTTTTCACTGACCTCAAACACTTGCTAGAAGTTCCAATAACATCTGATTGCAATCCACATTCATATCCCTCTTTCCATCTACAGGGCAGAGCTCTGTCAAACTTTGAAGAACCAGTCCCAGAAGGTCATCTTTCAAGTGACTTTCCACACTGACTATTAAGTATGCATTCCTCTGGCTGGCATCCTGCATCTACTCTCATCTGGGCCAACCAGGCCTTTTATTGGTATTTCACCCTAGTCTCCTTCTGTCTCTTTTGAATGACAAACTGTCCCCCTGGATAACTCCCAAGCACATATTGGGCATTTATATCTTCCCTCAAGCTGCTGCATTTGCCTAAAATATTCTCCACATTCCATCTTTGTCAAGTCTTTGCTGATATTCAAATGTCTCTTCCCTGAAACTTAAAAAAAAAAAAAATTCCTCAACCTCTGTCGTTTCTCTCTTTGTCTACCACTTTTACTACCTGAAACTATTACTGTGATTTGGCAGGCACCTTATAGAATTAAGTATTTTGTTCTATTTGAACAACTACAATCTAGCCAATCTACTCTCATCAGGCATTCTTTCTATCACAGATGTAATGTATACAGGGCAAGTAAAGAGAGAGATATTTAAGATCAGCACTAATACAGACATAAGGAATCAGAAGAAAAGAAAATATTTTGGCCCCTAACTATACAACTGGGAAATACTTTCAAATTCTTCTTTCTCTTACTTCTGGGCTCCTTTTAGTATTGTAATTGAAATTCCCTGGAAATGTGGTTCGATTTTAAAAAGAAAACAAGATTGGAATGGCATCATTCTTGTTCTTTCTGTTTCCCTCAATAAAAGTTTCATTTATCATTTTCATCTAATCTATCACGTTGGCAGTGAAGATGGAAGTCTCATTGATAAAAAATCAGAGCAAGTCTGGTCTTCTGCCTTGGAAAGGAAAAAAATCTATGGTAATTTCCAGACAGTCACAAGGCATGCAATGGCCCAGAAATCTGAATCATCAATGCGGATCATCAGTTCACTCAGAATTTGATTCAGAAAAAAAATAAAATAAAATAAATAAATAAATAAAGAATTTGATTCAGGACCCTGATTTTGGAAGGGCTCATCTTTGTAAATTCAGTCTAATTATTCACTGCTGCATAATCTGAAGCTTAGTTGGCAATAACCCACAAATGGAATCAGAAAGTAGAATCTAGCCACATACTAGTGTACGTAAATATGTAATGCTTGGAGCAATAAGTCTACAGTATCTTCCCAATCACCAAGTCTTTTAATGTGTCGTTATGTGAAAAAAATCACATGATCATTTAATTTCAATACAAATAAATCAAAACAAATAAGAATTTTTATGATAATAAGATCAAAGGAGCAAAAATATTTAAACTGCCTATCCAACCTAAAGGTATAGAACATTAATCTGTTGTTCCTCACATAACTGTTTTAGCAGCCCGTGCCTTTGCTAACCCTTATGCTCCAAAGCACACTGGAAATCTAGGTGTTGTGTTACAGACAATAAAGTTTCTTGAATTATTAGAGTTTTGTACAATGGTGAAACTTTTGCTACTACTAGAAGTGCAATTATCTCACTTCTATGCGTTTGATAAGATTTTCATTTTTTAGACTAGACAGTGATTTTTATGGGAACCATTTACTATGAAATTTAGAATAAAAGAACTGTTTTCCCAGTCCTGAATGGCCATGATAAAAGGTAATCATTATACTATGCTGAGATTTAATCTTCCCTTACAAAAATTATGTATTCACCTTTAAAAAGTTACTGCACAAAATCCGTGAGCTGCTTTCTTTCATTTTTGCAATTTATAGCATCTTGGGTCACATGCTTTGCTAGCTGAACTTTGGAATTACGAGCAATTATGTCATACTATGTCATTTTATACTTTAGATCATAAGATATTCCATTTCATTATATTACATTCCTTATATTTGAAAAATTCTGTTGAGTCTTCAATGTAAATAGGTGATTTGAAAAATTGTTCCATAAACACTAATAGTTTATATTCTTTCATGAAAATTCCCTTTTCTGCAGAAAGGGCATGCCACTTCCCTGCTGGATGCTCTATCTAGCCATGTTTACTGTAACCAGGAGACAGAATTTCCAAACAAACCCTGGTGTTTACAGCGTTTAGAAAGGCGTGTGGCCTGCTATTCCAGTCTCTAGCAAGCATGTGCCCCACCTGCTTTTTGGCTTGACTTAATAAGTTAGTTGGGCCACAGCACAAGTGTGAGAACATGACAATGTGAGATGCCACAGGCCAGGTGACATGCCAGTGCTGAAAAGCTGGTGCATGGCAGGGGATTGTTGTGTACATAGAAAGGCCACATGCCACACCAAAATGTAGCAGCCACTTATCCCAAATTAGATGAATATTTTTCTTCCCACTGTGTTCTCAAAAAAAACATGTTGTAAAACAATGAGCATTGAGCTAGACTAAGTACAAAAGTTCAGAGTTTCAAATGAATGACAAGTGAATATTCATATTTGTCTCTGCATTGACTGACAAGCAGAATATATTTTTATACAGCACACTTATGCATGGCTTGAGAAATACTTTTTTTGGAGGCAACAGGAAGAATTTTCACATAGGTAAAACTCTTCTGATGCAGACAAATGTTTCAGTGCAGGAAAAAAAAAGAAAAAAGCACATTTCTTTTGTGTTCTGATATAGCAGGAGAGAAGATGCTAGAAGAAAAGTCCTTGGATCTCATATAGTTCTTAATTTTCTCTACATCTCATACTTCCCTGTGCTATCAACAGGCTCATGCTGCTAACATTTCTGCAGTTGAATTCATTTCGAGTGTTGCCAGGAAAGGTTAAGGAAAAAAAAATAATGCTTTTCAAATTCTGTTGAGTCTAGTGTGTGTGATAGAATTCATAAATGTGCAATGTCAGGTAACCCAGGGAACCACCTGAATTCTGACTCTACCAAGGAATAAGTATGAGAGCATAAAAGTTGAACAAAATTTCTCTGACTTGCTTTCTTCACCTTGACAATGGAAGACTCAATCGAGGGTCAAAATAACTAGTAAATTATGAAGAATTAACCATGAGGATCTTTTTTGGATGAAGAGTCACACACAGAAACTTTTCGATGATATAAAGTTCTGTTTGTACTATTCAAATTTTATATACAATAATTAATATGGAATATGTGACCCATGGCATGTTAAGCATAATATATTTTCAATTACAGTTTTAGTTTTAATTGGTCAAAATATTTACTCTTGAGCTTCCAAGGCGGAAAACTGATGTAGTTCAATAACTTTTAATAGATTATACATAATAAGTTAAGAATCAGGGGAAAGGGCTGGAGAGGTGACTCAGGGGTTAAGCCTCTGCCTTGCAGGTGGAAAGTCCTGAGTTCGGATCCTAGACCCCACGTATAGACGCTGGGCAGAAGCGGGGGCTGCCTGCGTTTCTGTCCTGGTAGAGCGGTGTCTGTGAATCCTTGGGCAGAGTAAGCAAGGAGGAGGTGGAGACGGTCCATGGTGGTTCTCGAATTCACCTGTTGTTCTACACACACACACACACACACACACACACGCACGCACACACACGCACGCACGCACACACGCATAATTGAATAAATAATAAAAAAATTAAAAAAAAGAATCAGGGGAAATGTGCAGAGAGCCAAGAGTATGTAATCTTTTGGTAATTTAGATTTAAATAATACAATTTTGGGTTTTGACAAATTCTCTATGACTTTCCTAAAATATGTCTCCAGGTTTCAGAAGTATCCCACAGGGTCATGGCATGCATGGTCTGCTTTTAGAAGCAAGGATCCCATAATGCCAAATGTGGTTGAATGTAGCCAAAAACATAGCATCTTCATTATATGAAAGAAGCATACGGACACTATGTTATTCTTGTAATGTCACAATGTCTAATAAAGGTGCTTTGGGAAGTTTATTTATTTCTTTTCTGTTTGTTGAGCAAATTATTACTTGTAAAAAAATCATGTTTCTCCAGAGTGCATTAACAACAGAGTCTGATTGTTTTAACCCAAAGTTGGGATGATTTTCAGCATTTTAAGCCTAGAGTTTTAATAAGAATTTCATCACAGCCAAGTCTCTGTAAAATGATGAACATATGGATTGAAAAAGCACACAGAGTCTTCAGACCTTGTGGAGACAACTTTCTCTTAAAGCTCAGTTTACTAGCAGTCAGTAGAGTGTGAGTTGAGGATTGGAGATTAAAAACAAAAATCTAACTTTGAAACTGGATCTTCAAGCAGAATATTTAGAGAGAACTCACATACACTATCTTTTTAAATACTATGCATATATTCCAGTAGAGAATCTCAAGGAAAAATAAAAGACCTTGTCTTTGCTTCAAAACACTGACGATGCATACTTACTACAAATTCCCTATTTTCTAAAATTACCATTCTAAAGAATATTTTATGTACAGCATGGCATCAAAATATAAACCAAATCAAAAATTCATTGCAAAAAATACTTTTCTATGATACTCACTTGCTCCTTTGGTACACCTTTCATTTTCCATCATAGTTCCAAAGGGCAGAACATGCAATAAGCATCTCCTCTCTTAAATACATACACCATCTCAGTTGGTAAATCCTAAGTTGTTTTTCCATTGTATAAAACATACATTCCCATTTTTGTTTAAATTTTATGTACTTTTGAATATTCTTTGTTTGTTTGCTTTGCTTCACATTTATTATCTCTGAGGCCTGGAAACATGACAGGGCGATAGATTAAGAGTGGGAAAGTATTCATAATTCAAAAATGGACAGAGACAAAATATAACATTCCACATTTGCTCAAAATACAAGTATATTTTTGTTGTTTGTTAGTTTTTGTTTGGCTACTTGGCTTTTTTTTTTTTTTTTTTGAGGCAAGTTCTCATGTAACCTAAGCTGATCTCGACTGCTTGATCCATCTCTGCCTACCAAGGACTGGCATTTCAGGCATGTGCTACCATGCCTGAATGTTGATGCAATGTCGATCCTACCTTCTCAAGATCAAATTAGATGTAAGTCCAATTGTGACACTTCAACTATGGCACAATATACAGTGGGGTCCACATGGCAGTTGTACACCACTGTTTCTGATGTCAAGAAACCTATTAATAACTATTGGCAAGCTGTCACTAAGGAATGAATCTTAATAACTTAAAATTATTAAGCTATATTAATTAATGAAATGATAATTTTCCATGTGCTTGAAAATTATTATAAAACTTTTATAGATTGAAAAAAGGAAGGGAGATGAATGAGAGGGCAGGCGAAAAAGGGAAGCAGGGACTCATCTTGAATAGGATACTGTACTAATCTTGAAAGGATACTTAAATCCATTTATGAAACTGAGAAAAATATGCTCATGATATGACTTATGTAGTAATACTTGTTATATCCTAATTTCAATCACTTTTTAAATATTTGAAAATATGAAGGAATTTGGAGATGAGCATAAAATTTGTCTTAAAACTTACAGTATTTTAGATAGATGTTTCCTAATGAATTTAAAACCTGTAAGAAGTGGATTCTATAAGAAAATAAGAGTTTATTTGAACTTACGGCAAATTCAAAGGAAAGAATAATCTGTTTCCAATGACTTCTTCCTGTTTATGGGGAAAATGTTTCTAAATGCCTTTATGGAAACACTTAAAATATATTGAACCTGACAAAAGTGTAAGTGAAGAAGAACCAGAGGAATGGAATGTATTGGGGGGGAGGCACTGGGGGATGGGAAGGGAGAGGAGGGGGAGCAGGGGGTTTGGGGGGAGGAGGAGGGAGGGAGGGAACTGGTCTACCTATTAAGTTTGTATGAGCGGAAATAATAAAAAATGTATAAAAAAGAATAATAATATTTCCTTAAGGAAAAATAAGAACAACCTGTAATTCAATAAAGATACTGAGAATAGCATAAATATTCAAAATAACTGAATCCCTTTAGTTCATAGAAAGTGCCATAATCCTAAATTATATTGTGATATTGACTCACCTTTGTGTGGGTGTCAGCGTGCATGTTTATATGTGTGGGTACTTATATGTGTGCATGCATGTGGATGTTAGGCAAACTTGGATGTCCTTTCTCAGATAGTGTCCACATTTCTTTTTGGTCAGGGTCTCTCTCTCTGAAACACAAAATACACTTGACTGGCTCATCAAACTCTAGGAATCTTCCTGCTTCGTAATGCTTGGATTTGAAGCACTATACCATGACACCAGCTATATTTTACCTGGGTACCAAGACTTAAATGAAGATTTAGATAATTGTAAGTCAAGCAGTTTACCAACTGAGCTATCTCCACAGCCCTTAATTTTTGTTCCTTAATATTTAAAATAGTTGATTTACTACTTTCAAAATGGATGTAACGCAGGAATTTTTGTAAATCATCAATATATTAACAAATTTTTATTTCTTTAGAAAAAAAATTTCCCAATTTTGCAGGATTTTTCATATGAATATGTTCTTGCTTTAACTGTATGATTTGCCAAGCCACACATGGAGATTTTGAAAGAAAAAAGATTATACTTTGACCTGAAATGGGGACCACACATATGGTTCAGTGAAGTGAAAACAGCTGTGGACAGTCGTTGGCACAGCCAAACTTCCTGAAGAATTACATCTGTATGGTCAGTTTGAGTTTTGGTCAATCTCCTTTAACATATTTACACATAAATAGAAAGACATGTTGGACCGCCTAGAAACATTTTTAACAGTTGAAACATCTACTTGTGGATTTGCTGTCATCTTTTGCATACTTGTTTTTGCAGTTTTAATGGCTTAATAATTTAAATAAAATTTCAAAAAAACACTAACTATTAAACTTGAAGGATAATACTACCTTTAAAACAATTCTAAGTATTAGGAAATTTTGATTCCATTTTTGAGTATACATGGTTCTTTGCAAATGACTTAACTCAGTTTCCTTGAATAGTCAGATTATTTGCACTTTTTATTAGTAGGATTTTTTGATAAAATGACGAGATATAAGGATTATTTGCAAGGACTTTTAAGGATTTATATATTATTTTGGAATTGGAATCAAGAATTTTCATTGATTTTCAGAATGTGATGCAGCCCTGTCTTTTGAAATATTCATGTAACTTCTTTTGTTTTGTTAACACAGTCTTGAAAGGATACTAAGTTTAAATGAGCATTAATAATAGAATTAATTTATCAGAATTTTTTTGTTTATCATTCTTATCATTAAAAGGAAATGAGCTGAAATTCAAGATACTACCAAATAGCTCTGATACTAAAGGAAGAGTGCTAAGAAGTATTTTTGTAAGAACTGTTCCTTTATATCTAGTGTCTTTCATGAATCTAACCCTGAAGTGTTAGTCACCAACCATGGAATCATTGCAAATCGTTAAAGTCTCTGGAGTAGCTTTCACAAGTTTTTTTGTTTGTTTGTTTTGCTTAGGTCCCCTCTCACACCCACCCTCCTCCCCTTCACTTAGAAAGAGTAGAAATGAAAGGACTAAAAGTGTCAAATCTTGGTCTCACTTTTCTCAGATACCAATTTTCTTGGATGAAAATATTCAGAAACATAAACTAATTTATTCTAGGCATGAATATTGGCTGTGAGAACTTTACGATGATAGAAAGTGAAAGGTTAAGTAGAAGACGTGAATCATGGCTGCGATTTGTAAACTGATGCGATAACCTCATGTTTAATATTTTATGGAGTAGAAGGTGAATGCTACAGGGAGAAATGTCACTTGGAGATAAGAGAAATCATGAGCACAGAATGTGTATAAATGTGACTGTGAATTAGTTTGAGTGCTTCTTTATTAATTGATAGACCAGGGAAACATGATGATGAAATAATGAGGGTATCCTAGCAACCATATTTTCATAACAACTGTGGCCTGCAAGACTGTGATGACTGTCAGGCACATTTTATTAATTTCAGAGGGTGAGCAAAGATAATTTTAATTAATGAAACCTATCTACAAGCAAACTGTAGTGTAGATTTCATCTGGACTAGCCAGATTTTTATTTAGAAAAGCAGCATACCTAGAAGAATCAAGCATTTTAAGTTGACAATATTCCATTCTGAGTAAGGCATTCTGTAGTTCATTTGGTTGGTATTAATCAGGAAAAAAATCTAAAAAATAAACATCCCTGAAGACCAGTCAGCATCATAAACTCTGTTTTCAAAAGGAACAACAAGAACAACAAAAAAAGCAACAGCCAGGTAGCCTAATAAGATAGTTGTTTACTTATTATATTACTTATATAGGTATTACTTGAAAGCTCTGTTTTTGAAAGCTTTCTTTATTCTAAAAAGTTCCGACACAAAAAATTGTCTTTGCTTTTTTATTCTGAAAACGAACTTATTTCTCTACTTTCAAATTTTACCTAACTAAACACAATTTCCAAATGAAAATGATATGCTCAATACCAAGAAAATGACTTGATGTAGGAATACTTTAGATTTTTTTGAATATTTGAGACAAATTGGCATGTTCTTCAGGACTCACATTTACCATCTGAGTTAGGCACGGATCATGAAGGACTCTTTTAAAAAATATGTTTTTGCTTTTGTTTTCTCTCTTGGTAGGCAGATTTCAAGAGTTGCCTTTCTTTTGGTTAATGTTTTTTCACTCTAGTGTTAAACCAATTTTGAATGAATCAAGGAGTGAATGAATAAATGAAGAAACTAATGGATTAAAACAAGTTTAATTGATCTTCTTGGTACAACTTGTATGTGTATGCTATGTCTTAATGCTGCACTTTATCTACAGCAGTGATCCCAGGCACTCACTATACCACTCAACATCAGAACATTCCAATCACCCCTTCCAGTTGCCTTGTGTGCCTCTCTAACTAGCTTTTCTCCTCCATCAGCTACTCTCACCATTGGTTCTAACATCAGCTAACACTTCCTACTTCAAAGCTCTTGTAGGTGATTTTGTGCTGTTTATACCTCTTGCCTCAGACATTTTGTACTTAATATTGAATTTCTGAGATTTTGTGAATGCTACTTAATGTATCTATCAGTTGGTACATCTTATTTCTGTCAGTGCATATGTTCATTGATTCATGGTCATTTGGGTTGACTCCAACTTGGATTATTTTGGACAAAGTCCATATGAGCACACCAGCTTTTCTCTAGATGTAGGATTTATCAGTAGTATGATTACCAAGATATAGATTTTGCATTTTTAACTGTAAGGTATCAACAAATTGTTTTTCAGTGAGTTATGAGAGTTTTGATTGGTAGTTCTACATTTGCATCAGGATGCCAATCTTTCTGATTTCAGCCACTCAAATTGGGTGAGTAATTGTATATCATTGTGGATTTAATTTGCATCTCCTTAGTGATTAAAACATAGACTTTCCTGAGCTTATTTTTTTGAGTATCTTCTAAGACAGAATGATGAGATCATCTATGGATTTATGAGCTACAAAGGAGAACAAGAAAATAGATCCTAGAACAAAGTCCTGGAGCATACTGTGGATGAAACACAGCAGCTCGGAATGAACTGTGTGTGTGCACCCAGAAGTTTAATTGTCTTTAAAATCTGAAAAGTCTGTGCAGGAATATTTTCCTGTCATGCTCTTTCTCTACTGTTTTACAACAATCCCATGACTGTATTAAAGGTAGCCTCAGATGTATACAAATGTTTTCTTTGTGATCCTCAATGCTCAATAAGACATTCAATAGATATTGACTTTATTATTATTATTTGTTAATTTTATTATTAACAATATTATTAACTATTTATTTTTATAACTTTAAGAAAATATTTAACAAAAGTCAAAACTTACAGCTTTAAAGGAAAAGCTGTATTCTTTTTGAAACTTCATTTAAATTTGCAATATTAAGAAATTAGAACCATGAATTTATAAAATATATGGCAAAGTGATAGCATTCAAGTTATAAGTCATTAGTATTCTAAACAATATTAATTAAAACTGTCGGGGCTGGAGAGGTGGCTCAGGGGTTAAGCCTCCGCCTTGAAGGCGGAAGGTCCGAGTTCGGATCCCAGATCCCAGGTATAGACGCCAGGCAGAAGCGGGGGCGGCCTGCGCTTCTGGTCCTGGTGGGGCGGAGCCTGTGAATCCCGGGGCAGAAGGAGGTGGAGGCGTCCATGGTGGTTCGCGAGTTCGTCTGTGGTTCTACATATACACAGACACACACACGACACACACAGACACACACGCGCACACACATACACACGCACATGCGCACAGTTGAATAATACATAATAATAAAAAAATTAAAAAAAAAACTGTCACAGCTCAGAATTAGATTGCCAGAATTCTGAAGATTCTGCACCAATTTTCTGTGTTAAAGCACCAAAACAAAACCAAATAAAATCTCTTTCTAATAAATTACAAACCAAATGCATTTGAACAAACTCAAAATCTGCAAAGCTTCTGATTACTCAGTTCTGATGGTTTTGTAAAAAGAACACGACAGAATGTTTGTCCTGGCTGAAATAGTGATTTTTGATCTTCATTGCAGACTTCACAGAGGGAAAGATCCCAACTCACATTGAGATACATATGTAACCTCTTACTTGGTAGGTATCAATGTTGCTACAGCATGGAAATAATCTCTGTCTCCAGATGCACATGAGGTCCTCATGATTTTATTGACAGAATTAAGAAACATATCCCCATCCTCTAAGGTGACAAGATCAGTTAGTGGTGGGAGACAGATTTAATTTACATACATCTCTCACTTCAAATACTTGTTTCCAACCACTGGACTGTAGCCATCCTTGTGGAAATAATGATACTGGTGATGTATATTAGCTATGTAATAGAAGAAGGAGTACCTCTGTTAGTTTTAACCTATTCTATTTTAACAAATTCTATTTTAATAGAAATCGATCTGAACTCAGGTGTGGTCTCTTCACAAACTGAAAGGGCTCACCATGAGGAAAAGAGTGAGCAAGTAAGAGAACATGAAAACAAGCAGGGGATGTGGAGGCCAGCCTGGGACCCCTGCTTTGTGAGGCTGAGGTAAGAGGACCATGACTTTGAGAGGACATCATAGCTAGATTCTGCTTCAAAACAAAGCAGAAAAGAAAATGGTAACATTATTATATTCATTCGATCCTGAATCTTGAACAAGCATCATATATTAAAAGTCATAAAGACCCCAATTGGATAAAATTAAATACATGACAGCCATAAGTCACAGGGAGCATAAGATTTAGTCAGTGGAGATTATAGATATCACTTCATTTTGTCATTTTGGACACTATTCCCTATGGTTTTCCACTGAAATTGTCAAATAAGACAGAGATGCCTAGCTTTAATGTAGCACATCAGAGAAACCTTTATAGCTAATGCTAGTCTGTATGTTATAGGCTTTGGACATGATTCAAAAGGGAAGAAATGAGGAGATTGTTATCATCACAAAGGAAGAAATAGCATTGAGACACAGGAAGCATTCTGTAAGGCTATTGATGGACCCATGAGACAAAGACTAATTGTCCTGTATAATATCAGTGCCCCTGGGAATTACTTCTTAATTCCTTTGCTTATGTAGAATTGAATTACACAAACTACTATACACTAATGTACAGTCTCCACATCAAAAGCAGAATGCTTATTTTACTTCTGTTTGAGTAATTCTTAGCCAAATAATCTAAATGTGACCCATATCTCTAATACAATGTTCACTAAAAACACAAAGAATCTTTAGAAATAGCAGTTTTAGTCATGAAGTAGAAGCAAAAAGTACTACTATGTCTTGAATTATTCACTCTGTCCACAACTGTTAAGTACTTTATATACTGTATACTTTTTCAGAACATACTTTTTAAAATGTGGTTAATTTCTAAGTCTGACCTGTGCCCTAACTTTCACATGAACAAATCCAAGCCTGTTTTGTAGTTATTTGCTACATTGTAGCTGGAATTTAGTGGGTTAACCTACCCTAAGCCATCTGGAATATTCAGCTGTTCAGAATAACTCATTCCCAGGGAGTTCTGTATAGTCAAGGACTTACTGTATGTGTTTTCACATAATGTGAATAGAAGTGTGACTATTTGTAACATTTAAGCTCACAATTTCCATAAATGAAAGGACGTTCAGCCTGAGATTTCTCATGACTCAGTTTTTCTCTCCCTCGGCAAAGCATTCTGCACATTTTGTGGGGAACTGGTGAATAGGCCAGGCTGCAAATGCAGTGGGTGACAGTTAGACATTCAGCAGCATTTGCTGAGGATGAATCATATTCTTTCTCAGCGTTCAGCTTTTTAAGAGCTTTGCTAAAGAAGAGATGCAAAACCTCTCTGGGTCTCTTTCATCAGTCCTCACACTTGTGGCTTTTCGAATACACTGGATTTGAGAAGCTTTGCAGGAAGCACCTTGAAACAGCTTGCTATGGAAATGGAGAAAAAAGGAGGCAGATGCCGAAAAAGAAAAGTTTTCTTTTAGTTAACATATCACAGAGTGGGCTCTGTGCCCAAACTGGAGAATTCAGAACTCAGACATGAAAAGAAGTTTTCATTTTTTTCCCCATAAAGCTTTTGGATTAGTTCTGTGATTTGAATAAAAATTTTCCTCTTGTTCTTGCTCTCCTTTTATTTTTTTCTAACTTTTGTTTTGTAGGTGCTGCATGTCTCTTTTCATGTTTAAGTAGTTGCAGCTCTCTGGATGGTTCCAGAAAGGTTGTATCTAATGGGTTTCTTAAGAAACATATAGAACAGTAACTTTCTTATCAGAGGAAGAGTGGTAGAAGACAGAGCTAGGACTGTGTTTCATCAAGGTAATATTTATAGCCAAGGGAATCAATATTTCAGCTCTGTAAATCCTAAATTTGTTGCCAGACACTATCTGGAGATTGTTTGGTATATTTTGACTAAATGCAGATTTCTGTAACTTTTCTAGTCAAATCCAAGGTTCTATATTAGTTCTTGTTCTTTATGTTTCTTGTTGAGTCCTCTGATAAGTGTGACATCTGACAACACAGTGAGTGGAGAGTGACTTTGTCAGAGTCATGGAAATGAATTTTCTGTATCTTAAAGTAAAAAAAAAATACTGTGTAACACTGAAAAAGTATTGCATGAGTTTATTAACAATGCAAATTTTCTGATAGAAATGAAAGTAGGAAGAGTGCTATTTTATTGCTAATAAATTGTCACCAAAATCGTTCATCTCTGGGTGAAATTTTATTAAAAAAAGATGTTCTTTGTATGTATAACAAACATGAGTTGTATATTATTCCAGGAATGATGATAGATGCTGGGAAAACAGAGTACCCACCTTGGAGACTTCACGTGAAATGGAAGAAAGTGAGAGTGAAATAATACAGACTATAATGTGAGATGTATATTAAATTGTGAACATATTAAAATGCACTAAGAGGTTTCCAAATGATCGCACAGAGAGGCTTCCTAGAGAATTTTTTAAGTGAAGACAGAAAATTGGATCTGATTTTTTTGAAAAGGTATTAAAACATAGGTTAGAACTGCAAAATAAGACTTTTCTAGAACTCCCCAGACATGAATCTCAATGAAAATGCATGGCTGTCCTTCACTTTGGCCTATTTTCCAGATTAAGAAGTATTAAGAAGTAGTATTCTGAGTTGAGGAAGCTGCTTAGTTACTGAAGAGCTTACTACACAAGGAACTGAGCTCAGATCCCTAGGACCGCCATAAAATCCTGAGTCCAGAAGAACACGCTGTAATCCTAGTGCTCGGGTGTGGGTGGAGACATGCAGATCACTAGAAATTTTTTTTCTCCTACATTTTGTTTTTTTTCTTAATCATACAAGCTCAATAAGTACCCTCTTCCTCTCCCTCCCTTGCATTCTTCCTCCCTTCCCCCATTCCTTTCATCCCCTCCCCCCCCCTGTTCCAGTGCCTTCCCCTTCTTCCCTCCCATCCCCCTCACCCCCTTTTGTGTGAATGCCAAACCTCCCTCTGAGTCCTCTACCCTGGTGAGGCATAACCCAGAGTCTCTTTCTTGGGCTCCCCGTTAGTACGGGAACTCTATTATGACTATTAATCTCTTGCCTCTGAGGATCCTACTGTCTGGAGCCTTCTCCCCTGTGATCCATGCTAGACTTTGGGGTGTCCTTGACATGTCAGCCATTATTCAGGTCAGGCAAAGTCCAATTCTGGCTGCTGCAGCCCTAACATGTGTAAAGTATCTTGCATATTGTTGTCTTCCCTATCTTTAGGCTTTTAGAATCTTGCTGCCCTATCTTCAGCAAGGTTCCCTAAGCTTTAGGATAGAGAGAGACTTGGCTGGTCTGGTTCCAGGTGAATAATGTAGGGTCTTTGGTGGTGTTTTCAATTTTGCTTTTCCTGCACCGCTCTTGGCTGCATCCTAATTGGTATTGAAGATCACCTCCTAAACAAAGATAAAAGACTGTTTAAATGAAGATCTTAATGTAAAAGGAGACTCAAAGTTAGATAGACGAATAGGAGTAGGACACAGCAGTGAGGGAGGGAGGGGAGCGGGGGGAGGGGGTCAGTGTCCCATTCGCTGGATAGTTGCTATCTATCTGCCAGTCCCTATACCTTCCCTGATTGGTGAGATCAAACCTGTTCAGTCTCAAGTAACCAGGAAGGAAAGTGAGAGTGAGCTGAACCAGATCACTTGACGGTGACCTATTTTCTCTACTGAAGCAAGCATATCACTAGAATTTTTATCCAGACAACACAGACTGTTGTTGAGCTTCAGGTTGAGTGAATGATGCTGACTCAGAAAATAAGGTTAAGAGTTATTAAGGATATTTGATGTTGACCGCTGACTACCACATGAATGTGAACACACATACAGATGTGTGTGTATACATGCACATGAACATATACACCTACACTATACACATATACAAAAACATGAAACAACATTTTTACATGAAATCAGGAAAGTTTCCTGTGGAAACAGTAAAAACAATACAACATTTTTCACATGGTAATTCTATCTAAGAAGAATGTTCATGAGCTCATATTAAACAGTCTCAAAAGGAGAGAGAGAGAGAAAGACACCGTCATGGCAGCAGTGCGGAAAATTAATGAGATAGAGAAGGAAAGCATATGTAATGACTAAATTCTGTGAAAACAGAGTAACAGTGTCTTTTGTAGAAGAGTAAGAAAGCCTAGTAGTAGGAAAATGTCTGTTAGTAAGAAAGAAAGGTTGAAATAAAAACTACATAAGGCTAAGAATTGGAAAATTGTAGATGGAATGAATGTAATTAGAAGCTAGAGAAAATGAAATGCAGAAAGAAATACACATTGCTTCAGGGTTGCTGTGTTGATCACTGTGTGACATTGACTATCAGAAAAAATAACTATTTAAGAAAGAAGGTATTTGTCTATACCTGCTGTGCCTGAGGCTGAGGATGCTTCGGACCTCCCCTTCTTAGTCTGTCTAGGCCCTTTTTCAGCAGGTCTGTCTGATCTGTGGTCTTCCCAGTTGTTTGACTTTATTATTGGTTCTTAATGTGAAATAGGCCTTTTTACTTCCATGGAACATAAGCCACTACTCTCTGCCCTGTTTTTACCCTTTGTTAATATGCTGTGGCACATAGAACAGGGGCTTAGGAATGACCAGCCACTTTATGGTCTGGTCCCAGGGGTTCCAGCATCTCTGTTTGAAGAGAAATATGATTCAAGACTGAATGTGACCCCCTGCAAATATCAGATGGTAATAGGGCTGGGATGCTCAAAATAGAAAGCCTCCCCTTCTCATCCCTTGCTACAAGAAGATGCTCTCTTATTTATCGATATTCTTCTCTGGCGCTTCTTGAGAGCTCCTAGTACAGTGTTTATTTTAGCATTAGCATCTACACAGGTTTTCAGTGACTCAGAATGCTCTACTACCTTTTCTTTGAGGAAAGGATCGAGATACACTCCTATTGCACCCTCCTCCTCCCAAAACTCCTGCCTGTGTTTGTGCGGAACCCAAATCCCAGAACCACGCTGTTGATGGACACACTGTAAACCTCTGGGTAACTGTTAAGTCATAATGCAAACTTCAGGTTGTTCTGTATAAAATAAAAAAATAAATGTTTTTATTTAAAAAAGAAGGTATTTGAATGTGGAGAATCAATGACGTCAGTTAGCAGTGGTTGGGCATCAGATGTATAATCTTATAAAGTTTATTGTGGACTCAGGGTTTAAATTGGATTTAGAAATATAGATTTTCTACTTCTGTTCTCTTATGTTTTACATAGTAAAATTCTTATAGGACAATGGTGCTAATTACATGTTCAAATCTCTGCCTTGGGGGCTAAACTCTTGAGAGGCAAAGTTCATGGGGAGATGAACATAGAGAATGAAACCCATATGGATTTGCTCAATATTTTCTGAACACTGTATTAGGGTTCTCTGGAAGAACAGAATCTCTAGAATGTTTTATACACACACACACACACACACACACACACACACACACACATATAGTTACATAAACAACTTTATTAAATAAACTCACAATAAAAATAGTGTCCTTCAAAGTAGCTTCCTGTAACATTATTCTTGACCAAAGCTGAAGGATCCCTAGAAGGTTTTGAGCCTAGAGGGGTGAAAATGTTGGGTTCTGACATCTGCAAAGAACAACTGGACTCCAATGAAGAGCAAACAACAGCAAGGTTTACGAGACCAGTCTTCAAAGGCAGTGGGACAGCAGCTAGGTCTAAAGGGTTGAGTTCTGAGTCAGCCAAGGATGGAGGTGTAGCAGCAGCAGCAACAAGGAAAGCAATGATGCTCTAAGAAGTCAATGAAGCTCAAAAAGTGAATGCAATAGCAAGTCCACACAGAATAAGGGAAGAGCAAGTCCCTTCTCTTTGGACTTCCTATTCCATGATGGGTTGGGTTTTCCACATCAATTAAGCAAGCACCTGCAGACTTGTTCAAGGGCCTGCCCCAAACATTGATTCTCTGCAGCTGTGCCCCAAATGGTTTACAATTGTCAAGTTAACACTAAAATGTAACCATAACATTCCACTTCTTGTCAACTTGACACAAAAATATAAACTTTTATACTAAAACATTCTGACCCTATTCCCATAAATATTACATTTATAAAATACATTCAATTCAATCACAAAAGTTCTCAAATTCCAACATTATAAAAATTCAAAATCTCTTAAGTATAAAGTCCTATCAATATCAAAACAAGCTAAATAATTTAGCACAGAATAAATAATAAAATAAAACATTATACCACAATAAGGAAATATCAATTTAAAATTAAAAGAGTTAAGTCTAGAAACAGGTTCAGCTTGGGCTTTCAGTCCCTGAAGGAATCTAGGTTTTCAAACCACAGAATCAACATATGGTGATATTCATTGCTTCCATTGACCCAGTGCAAAGTACTAGATTTTCATTCAATGATGCTCATATCTATGACAGTGGCAACTGCTCTGCTGTCTGCCCTTTCCTCATCCAAAGTTTCAAAGTGCCAACACAGCTCTCCTCTACAAAGCAAACCAGTCCATCATCTTTAAATTCAACTTTGTCAAAATCCTTGTTCCCTTTATCACACACTGAGCCCAAACAATCCACAATTCTCTCAGCATTTCCATTATTCAAATGGTCATTAAACTCTGCAGAATGATATTTTGTAATCCTCAGACTCAAAATCTTCAAACATTTCAACTTTGTCCAAATCCACAAAATCCAAATAGTCAAATTTATCAGCAACACCCCATGCTCAGTATCAAATTCTATTGCAATTCACCTGCATGGCTGCTGATAAAAAAAAGAAAAACATCTAATGGGTTATGGGAACAAGGGGTTTATTCTTTAACAATAGACTGATTACAATTATTTGTCCAGCTTGGCAGAAGCTTCACACCAACACCAGGAACTGGCCCCATTATTGCCACATAATGCCTGAGAGAGGGATGATCCTTACTTGCCAGACCACCGTGTCTGATATACATAAAGATGCCAATTTTCTCAGCTAGCTCTCTGTATTTTATTCACCAGTCCAAGTCCTAGTTGGCCATGGGTTGCCTTCCCCAACAACTAGACAATCTCGCAGGTTCACTGTGGGCTTAACTATCTCTAAATGTCCCCAGAACTCAAACCTTCAACTATCAAGTTGACAAGTGTATCTAACTATAACAAACACCAAAACTTTATATATGAAAAATTTAATAGGACATACTTTCAATGAAATCTAGGTGACTTGAACCCAAAATATTTATGTTCATCCAATTTGACATAAGATTGCTATGGCCCAATGCACACATATTCTTAAAAATTCTAGCATTAAACTGCCTGATGACTTTGGATTGACTATTTCTAGAATTTGGTTTTAAGATGTTAAATATAGTTGAGTTTAAAATGGAATTTTAATCAGAAAATTGTTATACATAAAGATTGGATATCAGACTTGATTGTTTCTACATAACCTGTTGCAATTCATGTTTTTCAGTTTCATTATCTGTACAATGAGATAATAATATTTGTTTATGATGTGTATAAGAGATCAACTGTAAAATATTCTAAGTATAGTGTCTATGCAGGGAAAGTGTTATCTTTAAATAATATATAAATTCACAATAAAGAAAAACAAAATGTGACAAAGTAGATTAAAATGGAAATGCATAAAACGCGTTATGCTTAGTAGTGAAGAATCTCCAAATGTCAATTAACTATGACTTATGTATGTTTCTGCATTATCTGAGAAAACGTAAATTACTGAAAATGGTTTACAATGTCAGTTAAAATATACACATATGTATATATCAATTAAGGTAAATTTTAAAATACCTTAAGAATATAAGGTATTATGAAGTTTGGAATTAATTCTGCTTAATTACAACAAATTTGTTGTAATACAACAAATATTGCAAGCATAAAAAACAGCTAGGGAATTTTAAAAGTGAATTTAATAGAGCTAATTTTTACAGGTAAACTTTCAAAGCTGTGATATTATCACTAGTAGATGAAGATAGCTGCAAAACTATGCTAAAATTCATGAAAGCAATAAATGTACAAATTTACAGAATACAAGTTGTCTCACAATACTAACTCTGCAGTTTTGATCCTATTTAGCTTCATAGTTTCTCATAGTATATTGTCCCAGCACAAAGTTAGGAAGTAGAGCTCAATTCAGGATGACATGAGATTCTTCTCTTAGTGTTAAGCATATAAGAAATCTCCAGAGAGTGCTGCTTTCTCCCTAGCCATGACAGAGCAGACCCATACTTTACAGTGAGCATCTTGATATCAAGGAGCCAGACTGACGTAGATTAAGTCAAAAAGACATAAACTCTAGAAGGTTACTGCAACCAATTGGACATTATTTTCCTCATACAGGAAGAAAAGATGATGACCCAGACTAAGTGGAGAGAATTCTTAGAAAGGCAGAAACTACCAAACATGACTCAAGAGGAATTAGTTGTCCTTAGGCCATATGAAATAAAAGTTATTAGATTAATAACCAAAACTTCTTACAAAGATAATTAATCTCAGGACCACATGGTTTCATTAATTAATTCTACGGAGCATGTAAAAAAGAACTATGACTAATTGTTCTCCAATTTTTTTAAAAAGAGAAAATTAGATAACTGTTTCAAATTCGTATCATGAAGCCACTTATCTAGGCATGAAAATGAACATCACAAAAAAGAAAGGTATATTTATACATAAAACTTCTCAACTTAAAACAAATTACTGAATCCAATGAGGTATAGAGAAGATTATTCATTATGACCAAATGGTATTCTCAGGCATTAAAATAAGGAAATTAAACAAGGGAAAGCAATAGAAAACATTGAGTTCACAAAGAAAGAAGAAACATATCTTTATTTGTGGATAACATGATTCGGTATGGTGAAAATCAAGTCATACCTATTCATAAACACACATATACACACTAAATCTACTGCTATAAACTGTAAGTCTCATAGGGTTGAAAGGTATAAAAATCAAGTAAAACAAACTAAAACCAAAATCTAGGATAAAAAAGAATAAATAAATAGAATAAAGCAGTGCAAGACATATATTTTTAATGTTTAATTTTCTGTGCGTCTATGTATGTTTGTGTGTATGTGTATATCAGAGGGTACTGTGTATGCCTGTGGAGACCCAATGATAGATCAAAGAAATGATTATACTCAAATTTAACATGCTGAACTAATGAATTTACTGAGGTATTTGCAACTACATCAGTGAGGCTACTCAAGCATGGATGAAAATGCACGAAGCTGAATCCCTGACCATCTTACAAGTAGTTCCACTTGAAAGTCTTTTAATCCCCAACAACCATTTATGAGTTTTATCTCATTAAACAAAAAATAATACATGTAAATATCTCAAAATACTATGTATTTGGTCCTATATAGACTTTTAAGATCAAAACAGCAACAAGGGTTATTTTTAACATAGGCCTATTTAAGGCTTTAGGAGGATATCTTGTTTAAATCAATGTTTGCAAAAATAATTATTTTAAGTGCAATCATTTAAAATTCCCACTTCCACTTTTTCTTCTGTTGGTTGGCATTGGAGCAGTTGGATACATTTTAAAGGTATGACTAGTAGGATAAATTGAAAACTTTAGCTGCTCTGCCCTGAGATCCAGTGAAGAATCAGCATCACACCAACTCCAAGTACATTGCTTCTAGTTGCCCTGACATGTGAATAGTTCAAAATAATTCTTGTTACAGCTGCAAGACTCATCTTCTATCATGATCTAATGATGAACAGCCAGAGACCGATTGCAAATTGGACTTTTTCTTCATCAAAGAAGAAGTGGGTAAATGAGATAACAAGATGAGTAAAGATACAAATTTTAAGCAATCTTTAAGCCATGTGTAGAAAGGTGATTTTTGAACATAAAAGAAAAATCGCATAAATCATAGAAAAAAATCAGAAAATTTTAAACAACTGCACTAGAAGAAGAATAAAATGAAAATCAGAGTCACCTTCCTGTTCACCCTGCAGAAAATGTCACATTGTTCAATGAAGGAAAAAGAAAACAAAAAAATTAAAGAGAGCTGCTATGGCAGTAGGTCAGTTATTATGCAAGATCTGTATTAGTCAGGGTTCTCTGAAGAAACAAATCTATAGAATACAATATATATAAATAAGTTTATTAAAAATTACTCAATAAAAAGTGTCCTTCAAGGTAGCCGCCCACAGCAGCCTCTTTCCTGGCTGGAATGTTCTGCAAAGCCAAAATCCCGAGAAGGTCTCAAGCCTTTGCTCCTCTGCAGGATTAAAGGTGCTGGGTTTCGACATCGGTGAAGAACAGCTGGGCTCCTACCTCGGCGAAGAACAGTAAACAGCCACAAGGCCTAGAGACCAGGCTCCAAAGGCAGTGGGAACAGCAACAACGTGATGGAAAAGGTGAAGTTCCAAGTCAGCCAAGGACGGAGGCAGCAGCAACAGCAACAAAGAAGCCACGATGCTCTAAAGATGAACAACGTGCACACAGAGTGGACTGCACAGCAAGTCAACACCGGATAAGGGAAGAGTAAGTCCTTTCTCCTTGCACCTCCCATTATCTGGTCCACCACTGGAGAGTACCACCCACTATGGGCTGGGTTCTCCACAGCAATCAGTCAAGTACCCGCAGACTTGTTCAGGGGCGATTCTAATCATTAACCTTCCACAGCTACGCCCCTAACACTCTGCAACTGTCAAGTTGACATCAAAATGCAACCATAACATTCCACCCCTTGTCAACTTGACACAAACATACCGATTACATTATGACCTTCCAACCCTTATTCCCATAGATATTATATTCATAAAAGATGTTCAATTCAATATCAAAAAATTCTCAAATTCTGACATAAAAATTTGAAATCTCTCAAATATAAAATATATTAAAAAATAAAAATATAAAATTTAAAAAATATAAAAATATAAATATATATTACAAAATATAAAATATATATAATAAAAAATATATAAAATATAAAATATAAATATAATACCGATATCAGTACAAACTAAATAATTTAGCACAGAATAAATAATAAAATAAAATATATCACAATAAAATAATTAAAAATGAAAAAAGCATTATCTAAAAAATATATACATCACATTCTATAGTTCACTGTTGCTTATATAAGGACAAATCAAAAAGTTTTAGTTTTTCAAGTTTTGTGGTACTTATGACATTTGCAAACTCTAAAATTTGTGATTTGTTGTGATTTATTTTGTGTGAAAATAAAAATTAGCCATTAGTTTACAACGTTTTTGTTGAAGAGATTCCTCTAATGACATGCTTTAGGCCCCCAACACTTCTACTGTCCCATTGGGCACTAGTACATATAAAGAAATATCCCAGAGGAGGGAAAAAATGCCCTTTGTGGATATGACTAACAGGTTTTAACTTTTACTCTCATCATTTTCTCATGAATACCATGTTTACCGGGATGGTGACTATCATCAGCACGGTCCATCATGAATGATCATACCAGTGGGCTAGATGATGACTACTGTGTATTGACAGCATTTTCACTTCTTTCAGGCCAGATAAAATAACACATGAATACCTAACAAAACAATCAGCAGATTAAAACTACCCCACTATCTGAGTGGAGAACTTCATTCTCCTGCTTTCTTCACTCAACAGCAAAAAAAAGATACCAAATTGGATTGCTATCATTTTTTTTTAAATACCCTGAACACTTCAGCAAGGAATCTTAGACACTCTCTTCTAAAGTACACATTTCAGCTTCAAAATAATGTTGTCATCACAAATATTTTCAGTACTATGTATAATAACACTTCCAATGTATCTTTATCTTTAGGAAGCTGTTGGTATATATCTAAAGACTTGAATTAAGGAATTGCAAGTGAACATAGATGACAAATAATTCTAAATTCTGGATATAACTATCAAAGACACTATGCAAAAATAAAAGAAGATTGTACTAATTACCTTTCTCACCGCTATGAGAAAATATCTTGCAAGAATAAAAGGAGTTCATTTTGACACATAGTTGAGAGAATAACAGTCATCCTTATGCCTAAGCTATTGCAGTAGAGCAAGAGGTAGCTGGTCACATTGTATCAGCAGTGAGGAAGCAGATAGTGAACAGCAAATGGGGTGGGGCTGTAAACTTCACAGCCTAGCCCCAGTGACCAGCTTCCTACAACAATGGTCCAACACCTGAATGTTCTACAACCTTTCTAAATGATTTCACCAGCTGAGAAGCAAGCATTTAAACACATCCACCTGAAAAACAATTCATATTCAACCATAACAAGGATCAATACATTATCTTTTATGAATGTTTTCGTATTATTCCAGATGGTTTCCCCACCCCCAAAAAATGTGTTAGGGAAGTCATATATAATTTTGAGAGAGCTATTAAAGTGATACTTGCAAAGGTAGGGGAAAACAAAACTTTCCTTTTTACATTTTTCTTCATGTTAGGCCTTCATGTTAGTGAGAAATCTTTTCAAATATATGGTTTTCCAAGCACGAGCTCAATGCTAAGTGTATGTGAGAACAAAAAGCAATGAGGCTTTCGAAAGTACAGCCAGAGGTGCTTCATCTAGACATAAGGGCTGAATGACAGATCTTCTGAGGCTGACAGTAGTCTGGGACACCTACCATCAATTCAAGCTGAGATGCTACACTGTCAAAAAGGAATCCTCTGATATTGTCTACCTGAGTATTTAAACCTTCCCTTAAAAGCGTCAACTTTGCTAACTAAAAGGTTATGGTGGGGTGCAGAGAGGAAGGCAAACATAAAGCCCAGAGCTGCAATGATATTCCTAAAGAGAAGAATTCTGTCTGCCTTGTATGTTATGCTTGTGCAGGAGATACTGGAAAGGAAGAAATCAGCAGTAGAGAAACATGTTCCTCTGTTAAATCTCTGTTTCCTCTCCTGAGTTCACGTGAACTTCTCTGCCTCTCCTGAACTGCTAGATTTGAAGCATAGTAAAATAAAAAGATAATTATATGTAAAGACATATGCTGAGATGCAGCTATCTCTAATAGGATACAAGGAAACGCATTTTGTTCGTGTGTAATATGAGTAAGGAGGCACAGAAGAGGATTTGTGATATTTACATTCCAAGACTTACACTTCCTACGTCCTTCGTATAGTAACCTAGCAGAGCTTTTGACACATTGATGTCTGGATGTCATTCAGTATGTCGTGTGAAATATTGCAGTGAAAGTTAAGGATTTGAAGTATTCACATAGAAAAGAAAACAGATGGATTTTCTTTTCTGTCACATGCACACACACATTCAGTCACACAGACACACAAGAAAGAAATCATTCATATCTTTGAATTTGCTATGCATACAAGATAAATATGACTTCTTTATTGTGACCGTATGCTTCACTCAGTAGGATGGATGATGTCATAAACCATGTCCTGTGTCATGATGTTTAGGAAAGGCAAAGACTGCAATGGAAGAAATCCATTTAGTAAAACCCTCTTCTGCTTGCTCTTTTCTCCCAATAATTACTGGATCCTTATTTTTCCAACTCAAGGAAGGATTCAGTTTACTTCACTTGCTCCTACTTTTATATCCACACATCACATCATAACACATATGTTTTAATCAAATCAAGTGAAACTGTCCAGGATGATTAGCCTGGGACTTTCATTCTTTGAATCCCTTTGTTCTTAGAGATCCAATTCCTCCCTTTTGCGTTGCCCAGATACTGCTGAGACCTCTGGTTTTAAGCTCTACCTCCTTCATGTTTATTTCAGTTAGCTTACATGGAAGTTGACACTATACTGTGGCAAGAATCCCACTGCAAGTTTTAATGTTCAACATGAAACAGGGATTTTTAACTAAGCAGTCCAATGATGTCAATCAGAAAGCAACCTACGACTTCTAAATGATTTGCCTTGTTTCGTAAGAATAAAACTCACAGCGGCTATAATTCTTGTAATACAAGAATCCATCACATGAGGTAGTTGGCAGACAAGATCGATAACACAGGAAATTTTTTAAAATGTGATGATAAAATAAATGTAGAAAGATGGCTCAAGGGTTAAGACTCTGCCTCTCAAGTACAAGGTACTGAGTTTGGATCGAAGGTCCCATGTAAAAATACCAGGCATAAATGGTGGTGGCCTGCACTTGGGGCCCTGGTGGGAATAGCCTGGGAAATCCTAAATCAAAGCAAAAAGGAGGTAGAAGCAATCCAGAATGATTTCCAAAGTCACCTTTGGGCCTCCCCATACACATACACACACACACACACACACACACACACACACACACACACACACACACGCATAGATAGATAGATAGATAGATAGATAGATAGATAGATAGATAGATAGATAGATAGATAGATAGATAGAGCTCTTGGACCAAGGAGATGACTCAGCTGGGAAAATGCTTGTTGCCCAAACTTTCAGATGTGCATTCAATCCTTAGATCTCACAAGACATATGAAAGGAACTGATCCCTGAGAGTTGTTCTCTGACTTACGCATATGCGTGCTACATGTACGCCTATTCTCACATATATACATAACTATAAATAAGTAGATAAAATGTAATATGTACACATATCTTACACCTATCATCATCTCTTAAATTGCTTATCCCTTTCTAATTATAAGTGAGCAGGAAAGATATGTTCTGAAATCATTACAAATCAATTTCCCAAAGCCATGGAAGGGTTTTTTAATGTAAGAAGTTAAAGAAAAATAGAACAAAAGAGTGAAAACTAAAAGCAGGTTTTGGTTATTTTTTTCTTCTGTCATTTTTGAGGTAATTTTCTCCAATTAAATTAATTTCCTTCTACCTGGAATGATTGATTTAAATCCAGAAGTAGGATTTAAACTTTTGACACCAAGTGACATGTATTGGAACATCATAATGTTTGCCAAAAATATGGACAATTACTATGTGCCAATTACGAATATAAAACATGAGAAACAAAGTGAAAAACCAGTGAATCAAATCTATAGAGGTATAGAACAAACAACCGTGCAATGTTTCTGTGATGAATAATTCCCTTTATCTACTAGTACTATATCTACACATGTAGCTCAGCTTGGAGATAGACTTGTGCGGTAAGAGTACTACGGTCAAAAAATCTTTTAGTAAAGTTCTTACTAAAATGTGTGGAAGGCAATAATCTCCTCTCCATGCATATTTTACTTTAGTTCCTTGTATCCCCTGTTAAATGTTTCGCTATAACCTCATGATGCTCCCCAAGCCTCCTAATGGTCCTTCCTGTATATGTTCATTCACATAGAAACAAGCACCACAGTCTGCTATTGCTCTGGTTCTTTGCAATGAACAGCATATTTTGCTCACTGGGGGTAGAAGGCAGGAGGCAGCCTATTGTATTGTAACAGTTATCTCTGAATGAATAGAAGGAATTGCTTCCAAATGCAATAACAGAATTACTGTAGATTAGCATAGCGTCTGAGCATTTGTGCTGAGGTAAAATTGTTTCCTCTATTGCATGACCATGATCTTGAAAGTTTTCATTTTATTCCAATAATGGAGATGTGTGATCACATACTGAGCCAGGTAAATCACAAAGCCAATCTCGTCAGCAGTCCTGAGCAGGCCATAACTAATGCCATTGCTAAGGACTGCCTTAACCACAATCTGATGAATAAAATTCGACACAAGCTCATTTGATTTGCTTACAGGGAGAATGGGGATTTTTTATTCAGAAATGTAATAACAACAAGTGCTCTCATTCCACGTTATGACAGAGAAACCCAGGAACAGTCTACAGTGTCCCATTACGAAGGACATCATTCCCCTGTCATGGGCACTGGGTATGCAAGAAAGAAACAACAACTGAGCTCAGAAGAAGGTGTACGCTGCAAATATGAAGATGAAAGAGCCAGGGGGTAGCAGCATTGTAGTATCAATTACAATGACAAACATGTGGCAGCTTAATTTTTTTTTAAACTTGAAACATGAAAAGAGTTTACGATTAGGCACAGCACAGCAAATAAATTGCCTATAGCTTCAGCTTTGAAGTAAATAACCCACTTTTCTTTCATGTGTTCCCACAGAAATTAGGAAGCACCTTGCTTGAAATGTTGACAAATTTGAGATTGGTTCAAGTATGAGAGAGAAAGTTGTACAGAGATTATTGTCTCACCCTTTGAAATTGCTAACTGAGGACCAATTTTCTTCTCATGTTAAATTTAACTTCTGAACCAGATATTTTCACCCTCATGAGATTGCACTGAATGTAAGAGAATCAACAGATGATGGATTTGAAACACTAAAAGGAATGACCCACATAAGCAGGAATTAAAAATTATGAGTGTGTGATTTCTTTGACGTTACTAAAGTCCCAGGAAAACAAGTAAGAATAGCTTGTTGTGAATGAGTGAAGGGAAATGCACATCGGTGGGGGGGAGTGGCCTGAAGAGCTATACCACCGAGGCCTGAGTGCCCACAGGAGTACACAAGCCAGAGTGAACCCTGGGGTCCGTAGAAACATATAGGGAGAAGAGTAGGAGAGAGTGGGAGGGGATGGTGAAAGGAAGGGAGGAGATGGGAGGGAGAGGGAGAGAGGGAAGCTGGGATGAATAGTCAATATGCTTGTAAAAATAGAAAAATAAAAACAATTAAAAAAAAGAATAGCTAGTTAAAGAACATAGTGTTATAATTTTCAGTCCTTTCCAGTTGGGCTCCTAGAGAATAACCATGCTACAAGTTTTCAGATTGAACCAACAGCATCTGTCAAACTGACATATACTATAGAGATATTTAGCCCTGGGGACAAAGCTCAGTGGCACAGCACTGGGCAAAGCTCAGTGACACAGCATGTCAGGCCTTGGGTTTCATTTCCAGTATCGGGAGGAGGGGGATAGTGACCAAGTGTATTAGTCAAGGGTTCTCTAGAGGAACAGAACCAATAGAATGGATGTATATATAAAGAAATTTATTACATTAACTCGCAAAATAAAATTAGAGTAGTGCAACTGTAGCTGCTTGTATGTAGCTGCTCTGTTCTTGAGCTAAATCTCTCAGAAGACGGAAGAATCCTTGGAAAGTCTCCAATCACAATCACACTGGAAAGTCGAATAGGCTGGACTCCAAAGTCACTGATGAAACAGCACCAAAGTAGAAGAGTTTTGGGCGTTGATAAACAGCAAGTGGGCCCAAGAGACTGGGCTCTGTCCACAGCTGAGAACCGCAGCAGCAGTGGCAGAGAAAATGGGGACAGACCATTAGTGTACTCAACAAAGCAAGTAAACACAGGGCAAGAGAGGGCAAGTCCTCCCCCTTGCGCTTCCTTTTAACGGGTGCACCAATGGAAAGCACCACCCACTATGGGCTGGGTCTTCCGCATCGATTAACAATCACCTGTAGGCTTGTTCCAGGCTTGTCTTAACTATGAATTCTTCACAGCTGTGTCCCAAACTCAGTCTGCCACTATCAAGTTGAGACCTGAATCTAACTACCACACCAAGGAAAAGAAAAAGACTTAAAAAATAATATTAGTAGTTTGAAAAGTTGCTACCCTCAATGAATAAAATATGATTGTTGTGCGCTTTTGTTATGTTTGGGAGTTAATGTTGATGGGATGGGAAGATTTTCAATTTGGAAACTCAGAATACTCAACGTTTATTGACTTTCACTTTTTTTTCTTCTACACAAAGCTCCTGTAGAATCATGCACTCAAAAGAGTGAAGACAATTGCTAAAGTAAAAACAAACAAAAAACAAGTGGCCACTGTTCTGGCCACACCACTGATAGGGGAATTTCCCTTCACTCATCCAGCTTTACACTCCAAGGTTTCCAATGTATATTTTTAACTTTCTTGAGTTCCTAGGTAGTCTATGGAGACATGTCAGTTATTATGCAGGTCTTGGAAGAGGCCTGAAGCCCCCAAGAGTAGACAAGCCAGAGTGAACCCAGGAGTCCAATACAAGCATACAGGTAGGAATGGTGGGAGATAATGAGAGGAACTGATGAATGGAAAGGAGAGTATGGGAGAGAGGGGTGAAGCAGGTATGAGAACTCAATATGCTTGTAAAAGTAGAAAAAAAATTTAAAAATCTAAATTCCTATAGGATGTTCCCAGTGTTCTATTATAGAGCTCACTGGACAATAGGACTGTATGCTAAGTTCTAGTTGATGGCTCAAGAATAGTCTCCGATGTTACTCATCCTTAGCTGCAGCTGCCATCAGAAAAAGTGATCACAGTGAAGGAGGGATAGAAGGTTAGAGCTGTGTAGACCTCACTGGACTGGAGACTTAACAATGGCTTAATCTCTCTGGGAAATAGGTTCTGCCTTCACCCTAAAAAAAAGTATGGCAGTGGGGAGAAGCAAGAGAAAAACTGGGAATGTGGTAGATAAGAAGAGATTCCAGCTCTTATGGAGGGGTTATTTGCTGGGAGCCCAGATGAAAGGGTTGGACACTTACATTCCCATTCTATTGTGTGGCTGATGGCTCCTTGTCAAAACCACACTGAATCTATTTCCATGGACAGCTGTTTTCTTTGAAAACCACAAAGGAAGAAGGATGGGGCAAAGTGGGTCATTGTCCACAAAGTGTCTCAGGTCTAACTAGAATTCAAAATACATTCAAAATACAATATATACACTTTAAATGCATATAAAACGGCTTTCATAGCAAATACAAAGGACCAATAATTTCTGCTATGAATACCAGAATTGTCAGAGGTGGTTTAAAAGAGACCATGTAATAAGATCTTGAAGGACAAAAGTTAATTTTAGCAAATTGTTGAAATAGCAAAATATGGCATCAGTGAACAGGAAAGGGACAGTCCGAGAAGGCAGCAGGGGTGCATGCAAGGAGATGGAAAATTACCTGGGATATAACGAGAAGGCTGTGGCTAGGAGGAGATAACTACAGAGGAAGTGAACTAAGAAAGGAAGAGATGTTGTGTCCAGATATGGGAGTTACATGGAAGACTCTGGACCCTACAAGGGTAGAGCTACCAATAACAACTTTGGAAAAATTTGACAGTTTAAAGAAGGTGCTGAAGTTGTCCTCATGGGAAAATTATGAGGACTTTGGTAGACTTCTTTATGTATAGCCTATGAATATTTCCTGCTTTTTTTTTGAGAATGAGGCTCCATTTTCATTCTGAGTTTCAGACTCTGAGAAGGGTATCAGAGAAAATTGAATGTAATGGAGCCATTAAGTGAATATAGAATCAGATGTGTTTGAAGAGGCACCATGTTTATCTTGAGGTGAAGGTGACAGAAGAGTAATGAGTGGTGGCATCCAGCAAGATTTAGCACTAGGAAGTTGTAAAATAATTCTAAGTGTATTTACAAAGTTGCTTCCCATGACTTAGGAAACAAATGGCAATGGCCAAAATACAATGGCAGGTACAGAAAAAAATGAGGGAGACCTTTTCTTTGCTTAATTATATTAATTATATTATTATATTGCTTTTCTTTCACTAAAATGAAACTCACTGTGTTTTAATGTTAACATTGGGAGGACCTAGATAATAATAGAAGGTTTCAGGTCATCCACTTACTCATGGTATTTTATCACTTTTTTCAGGAAGAGTTTTCACCTAGGAATTCTTTGGTGATCTTGACCAATGGGCTAACCATGGGCTTACAGCTCAACACACTGGGCATAGAGTATTCACTCAATAAATATTTGTTGAATCAAAATTTGTGAGCTGAGATCATGCACTGTCCCCCTGGTTTGAATTTGTGAGGTGCCCATGGAGATATTTTCACACTTTTAATTAAAATGAAATTGTAACAAGTATATTTTAAAATAATTGATAAGGGAATATATTTTTACCTCCATAGCATATACTGCAAAATACATGTTTAAAAAATATTATAGAACAATAAGACTCATTAGATTGGACAAATGTGTTTCCTACTGTTTTTATGTTCAGAATGTATTCAATGAACATTGATTAACTAAAGTTCTGCCTGTGCATCAAAAGTAGAATATATAAAATATTATTCAAGTAATATTTTACATAATGAATATCACTGACAAGTTCTAGGATAAACAATATACATACATTATCCCATGTCTACTATGAAGTGTATATGTTTACTAGATTTCATTTTCATATGTATAAATCTGAGGCACAGAGGAGTTACAATGTACAATGTCTGACAACCAGCAATAGATGGATCTGAGATTCAAATTAGCCAAAAGATCCTGAAATTTCCCCCTGCTATTGAGATGTCAGATGTTGGAGCATAATGCTTAAATGTTTCATAGCCGCCAGAATCTAGCTTTCAATCATAGCATCATCACTTTCTACTTACATAATTTATTTTACAATGGAGTAAATTACTTAACCTTGCTTGCAGCTTTGACTTCTTTTCTGAAAATGTGGGCAAGAGTAGTACCTATCCCACAGGATTCTGACATCTATTGAGTACTACTTTATGCTTGGTACCACTTAATGCATTTTAATTATTAATGCGGCTTAGAAAACTGCATGACACATAATAACAGCTTGAGAGTTGTTGGCTATGTATTTTTAAAATAGCAACTAGTATGATAGTTCCATAGTTGGGTCATTGCTAGGCTGATATTTTGGATATACTGCTCCCTATCCTATAACCTTATGTTAATGACTTACTTCTACTATCTCCAAATTTACTAAGGAGAGATAGTAATAGCATCTAATGTCTAATATTGTAATGACTTTTAAACCATTAGTATATGTAAAACACTCATTCAGATTCTCTTCTAACTAGCTTAACAGATTCAGACTCTTATTTCACTTTGATCTATGTATACTACACACACACACACACACACACACACACACACACACACACACATATATATATTTTCTGAGTTAATCATTTGTCTGGCTAATAATTTTGCTTTCTTCTCTTTGACTTGTGATCATATTAATCAACACCTTTCCCTGTAAGCACAAGTGGGCACACTGAACACCCAATGTACGCCTATCCATCAGGGACTGAGATCCCTTTGTGCAACAAATTACCATTATGTGATTCAGTTTCTAGGACCTGAGAAGTGCTTGTGTGTCTGATTCCTATTCAACTGTCTGAATCACTGTCCTCCCTGCTGCCTGCTTGCATCTGTCATTTTAGTTGTAAACTTTGAATTAATCTTTGCCTTTTGGTGTCTTGGTTTACTGATTGATAAATAGTGAAGACTATGTAAAGTTGAAATTTTTGTGAAGATAAACAAACTGATCTGTCTTATGTGCTGAAACCTATCATGAAGATGGTAGAATTACAGCCATGTCTCCTGCTTCTATAGCTACTAACTTGTTCATGTAATAGATGCACCCATTATGTCCTTGCTACCAGCTAGTTGCCAAAATACAGCACTTGTGTGCCCAGTTCTAGTTACAGGGAAAGGTGTTGATTAATAATAATTGGACAGACTTTTTTACCTCCAGAAATATTTAAAATTATAACCACAATCTACTGCCAAGCTTCTAAAGAAGCCTATTTAATTGAAGTGTTTTTTTCTACTTAGTTGTACATTTTTCTAGTTGGACTCTAAGATCAAAAACATGTCTCATTAGTGTTTTATTTTTAGCAACTAGCTGGTGGCAAGGATATAGTGGGTATATCTATTACAGATATAGTGGGTACATCTATTACAAATATAGTGGGTACCTCTATTACATGAACAAGTTAGTAGCTGTAAAAGCAGGAAAGTTTTGGAAACTTCACTTTATGTACCCTCAGAATTCTTGAAATGAAATCTATGTCCCTAAATGACACTTGTTGGTAGGACTAGGGGGGGAGGAGTTGCTGAAGCATGAGGTTCTGCCATATAAAATGGGATTAGCAACTTTGCAGAAAAGGCCCTACAGAGCTCCCCTCCCTATCTATTCAGACATAAGAAGAAGATGATATCTATGATCCTAGAGATGGTATATCATGAGACGATGGATGTACTTGTGCTTTGATCTTGGACTTCTGAGATACGCAAAACACCTGACTTGTGATATTTGATTGTAGCAATCCAGTTGGATTAAGACCACAGAAAGTTTTGCAAAGAAGTTGGTCCACGGAAAAGTGTGAAGGCAAGATGTTGAGGAGGCACAGGCTTGATACTACAGAATGATACATTGCTTCAAGATTTCAAGGAAAAAGAGTTATGCTATTATAGAATTTACCTTGTTCATCAAAAGCCAACTGAGGTCAACATAGGCCAAGAATTAGTAAAATCAAGGATGGGGCAGTAACTTGGTGGCAAAGCACTTGCCTAGTATGCAAGAAGCCTTGAGTTTATTCTCCAGTGATGGAAAAAAAGAGTATGTAAAAAAAATCACAGGGCTGTGATAATTGTTAAAATATGATGAAAACCACACAGCTGTTCAAAACTAATTTTATTTTCTCGTGTCTAATGGGCCACCACTGTACCACATTGGGGATAACCCTAGACACTTTTAAATGCCCAGATTCTTCCATGATCCATAAACTAAAGGGTAACTAACCTCCATGTTCCAGAACTAGACTTAGAGATCAGAAGAGTGAGTTGTCAGTTACCCTATAGTTACTGAATACATTTACTTTGGCATCCGTCTATTGAGACATGGGCTATTACTTCACTACCTGTAATTAATCAATGTTTAATATAACATTAAGTGACACGAAGCTGGGTTTATCATGTCTACTTTTGAATGACTCCTGTCTGGTCTAGATTAAAAGCTGATTCTTTTAAGTACTTTGAAGTAGTAATTTCTAGAAGCAAACATGCAAAGAAAAGTCAAAGTAGAACTGTCTATACATTACACAGGTAACTTGTCTGCTATTTTCAGACAATGATGCATATGGTCCCTTCAAAAAATATTTTAAATGCTTTAATACCCAGAATTAACTGTTATTAGCAATTCTTAGAAATCCTACCAGGTAATTCTAACACCATGTACCACATGATCTTTATTGTTATTCACAAGCCTACTTCTTTTTTTTTTTCTCAGAATGTTTATTGGGGCAAACAATGTATCAATAAGGGGTGGGATATTTTGGGAGAAGAGTATGTAAAAAAAATCACAGGGCTGTGATAATTGTTAAAATATGATGAAAACCACACAGCTGTTCAAAACTAATTTTATTTTCTCGTGTCTAATGGGCCACCACTGTACCACATTGGGGATAACCCTAGACATTGCAATGTAAATGGTTTGCAAACGTTTTCTGTTTCAATAATTGGGTCAAATTCCCCGGTATATTGTGCACAGGAAAGCAAGGAGTGCCTGAAGGTACTTGGCCAACTTGACTCTTGTAGACCAGATTCGAATGGGGCTCTGGCTCCCTGTGGGAGATACGTTGGCAAAGCCTTTCACACAGTAGCCTCTCTTGGAAAGCCACATCTTGGAACGGTTGTCTATCCCTCTCTTCTGTGCATTTCTTAGGATTATCAAAACCCAGAACATAATCGTAGAGCATGGCACCTGGCACTTGTAGACAGGAGGCACAAGCCTACTTCTGAACAAATACTCTGCCCCTCAGTTCTGCAACCTTTCCATTTAAAATAACTCATACACATTTTTTTCAATCACAATACCTACAACTTTATTTCTTTTTGTAAAATAGCCATTGTTTATGAGAAAGTAATCTCTAGCATGAAGCACAGGAAGATTAAAGAATACAAACAAGGAAGGGAGAAGATGGAGGTAAAAGAAGGGACAATAAGATCCTTGTTTAGAATTCTTCCCATGATGTGTACCACAGTTTATAATATATATTTAATTAATTTCCAGACTTTCATTATTTTTCACAATATTGCACTTAATATACCTGATAATTTAAATTTGCATACTATAAAGGTGTCTGTGAAATTGATTTCTTTGAACACACAAGTAACTCATGCTAATTGTTTTCAAATATAAATTGCTGTTAATGTGCAAAAAATATGTTTTAATTATCTGAATCCTTAATAACCTTCTCAAAATCTTTATATATCCCTCAAGCAGAAAAAAATAAGTAGTTGATATAATTGTCCCCTGTCTAGACCATGGCAACCATGGTGACATTTGCTTCCAATTGTTAATTAAACATACATGAAGCCCTTCAGATGAGCAGGTGATATGGTTATTATTAGATGTGTTGCTTGTTTACAATGAGAGCATTTTTAGAGACTGAGATCAAAGTTCTAAAGCTGATTACAGAACTGTAGCACTAATTGTGCTCAGGGCTGGGACTCTGTGGAAGCAGCTGGGAAAGAATCAAAGTGACCCCACCTATATCAAAGTCACACCCTTCCATCATTTTTCTAAATTTATTACTCAGGCCGTTGCATTGGTGCTGACAGTGATGGAAGAAATAGGCAACAAAGAACATGCTGTACTGTTCTCACAAGGAATAGATGCACCCCATGCTTGTAAAAGGTCTGTATCATTATTCATCCACGAACTCTTTCACTTAAAGGCCACTGCTTCACCACCTCCTCCATGCCAAGTGAAGTGCTAAGCAGTGCACATGTAACATTAAGTGAAATGGGCATCGTTCCAAGCTCATGTTCCCCTATCGTTGGCATTCAGCTTCTACAGTATTTGGGGGGAATCAGAGCAAACTGCTAATATACTTCTTTCCCAACACTTACATTACCATTATTCTAGCTCAGATCATCATCACCCTTGTCCAAATCCGTTAGTAACTTATTTCCTTGAAAACTAGTCTTATCATATTGGTTTATCATTCAAAATAATTTTTTATGTTGTCTACATTGAACAAAATGTACATACTTCTGTACTGAGAGTCTTCCATTTTTCTCTTAAATATTTCCAGCTTCCTAACAGATGCCATCATACACATACACCCATATATACTATATATACAAACTATTATATATATACACACATATACCATGTGCATGTGTGTGTGTGTGTGTGTGTGTGTGTGTGTGTAAATACACAGAGAGAGAGACTTACTTCTTACTCCTAGTTTATGACAGGCACTGAATTAAATGCTGGTGAATAAAGAAAACCCCTTCTATTCAATAACAGACAAACTGAAAGTTACGGTGCAAAATGACAGATCCGGCCATTTCATTGGAATGGAGGAAGTGCAAGCCAAACTTCAGCTTATGGAACCGTGAATGCAACAGACTTGGTCCTACATCAAAATCATTGGATAGATAGGGATGGTGGGATGGCTGACCTAAGTGTGGGACTCAGCATTTTTATTTTGACTGTAGACTATTAGTTTTTGCTTATAAGTTATTATATTTCTCAAGTAAAGAAATGAGATAGAGTCTCATTTGAATTGAGTTCAAAAGATTCAAAATTGAAAATTAATTAAGAGAAAATAAAATTTCTAAGATTCCAAGAAAGAGGAGATTGGGAATATGGCTAGTGTAGAGCACTTGTCTAGTTTGTGTTAGGTCCTACATTCAGTGCCAGAACCGTAAAAGGAGATGAAAAAAATTGTGGAAGTAAATGAATATAAATATAAATATGAATAGGATAAGAGGATACAGAGAACTGAGGAACAACATAGTTCACGAGTTAATAGCTGTCTTCAATGCAGAGTACTTTCTCTGAAAGTCATCCCAAAGAGCTTTCTTCAAACACAATTTAAACATTTTCCTAGTAATTTATTAGAAATGTTCTAGACTGCATTTTATTTCTATACTCTCCAACACTGCTACCTTTTACAACATGATTTTTAACTAAATCATTTGCCTCCTCAAATAATTAATTGGTCAACATACACACAAGTGAGTTTGTTATTTGGCTATGAGTAAAACACAGATTCAGAAATAAATTTAAATACTCCAGAATGTTACATAGCAATATTCAGAGTCCTAAATTTGAAAGTTTAAACAAAATGAAAATCATCAATAGAAAAACAAATTTAGAGAACAAGTCCTATTTTCCTATTCTGAAGAAGTAAGTCACCACACCCAACTTGATTAATACATTCATACAAATATATGATAGAATTACAAGGAACATTTTGATAGCATTCTCAGTACTAATAAGAAAACTCTAAGAACCAGAAATAAGCAAGAATTTCAACAGTACTTTAGTGACATCTTGTATCTGACTCTTCTGACCCCAGGCTTTGGGACAGGAAGGTTGATGATGGAATTGTTAGTGCTTTTAGGGAATGATCAGCTTCTTTGGTCACAGATCCAACCAGTGACACAGTTGCTCAGAGGAGATAGGTTCAGACAACTTGGCTTTGGTTCAATTTCTAGTTCTATAGATAGCCATAGCACTCACAGAATTGGAGGAAGCGTGATACTTGTAAACAGGAACACAAGATTATCAATTGTCCTGGTTTTACCCCAAGGATTGAACCCTTTACATCCATGAAAAAAAAATCCCTGTACTATCTATACCCATATCTTTACAAGCTGGTGTGGGAACCTATCACAAAATGTTCCCCCTTGGGCCAGAGTCAGCCCTGCGTTCTCCTCTGTCTGCTGCTACCCTATCTGAAGGATTGACAAACATGGGCTTGCATACTCAGCCTCATCTCACTCCCAAAGACAATCCTTGCTCACCAAGGCTGGAATCAGATTCTTCATTCTCATATCAATGACAATAAGATTTGTTTGTGTTGCAGTTGCATAAGACCAATTCCTCCAGCACTTGTCTTTGTCTTCCCATTAAACATCTGTGCATTTATGCACCATGCCTTTGCAAGAAGCCATTTCAAAATCTGCTTCCACTGCTTTTGAGGACTCCTCTGCCTACTCCTGTCACTACTTATTCAAATAAATATTCTGCTTAGGGCAAAGGGCTGTCAGAGACTTATCAACAAACTCCATCTCAGGAGGCTGGGAATGCTTGCAAATTTATTTCATCAATAACTATTTAACATGTGCTTTGTTAATAGGTACATGGAAAATAAGCACAAGTCAATCAATCTTTATCAATAAAAGACTCTGAGGAGCAGATATATGATACACATGAATGAATTAAAAGGCCATAATGAATCTCTCTCTCTCTCTCTCTCTCTCTCTCTCTCTCTCTCTCTCTCTCTCTCTCTCTCCCTCTCCCCCCGCACCCCCGTTTGACTGTGAAATGTGAAACATCCCCCATAGGCTTATGTGTTTAAACACTAAGTCCCCAGCTAGTAGTGCTTGGGAAAGCTGTGGAAGCTTTAAGATGTAAAACTTTACTGGAAGAAGTACAACACTGTGGGTAGGGACAGTTACTGAGGATTTACAGACTAATCTCGCTTCATGCTCTCTTTCTGCTTTCTAACTGTCCATATCATGTGACATACCAGCTTCATGTTCCTGTCACCATACTTTCCTTGACATAATAGACTATTCCTCTGAACTATAGAATAAACCCTTTCTCCTGTTAAGTTGCTTCAGTAAGATATTTTATCTTGGCAGCATGGAAGTAACAAAGGCATATAACAACTAAAAATTTAATGATAATAATAATAAGTAATAATAGATTTCTAAAGAAAGCTTCCTCCCTGAACAAATTTTGGTTATAGAAGAGGATTTTCTTCTTGCTTATGTCACAGAACTGGCTATTATTTGTGACAAGAGAAGTAACACAAAGATGGTGACAAATTTCCTTGAAGTCATCCTAGTAGAAAAACTCAACACATGTTCATAATTCTAGGAATCTCCAGAAATTTCTCCTAAAGTAAAAACTATCTAGTTTATCAGAATTTCTTTGGCAGTGAAATTGACTTTGGTTCTAACTATAACACAGGTATGGCACGTCCCCCAAATGTTTATATATTAACAATTGGATTTCAGCATGCTAAGAGCCTGGGATGTGCGATAGGAGGAACCTAGCAGGAAGAAGCTAAGTTGATGCATCCATTTTTATAAATGGATCTAGGCTGCTTCCCAAGTTAAACAGGTAGCATGGGACTAGGTTTGTCACAGAATGAATGAGTCACTTTGGGCAGTTTTATCTTCCTTGTCTTCCCTTTTGCTGACATTCTTGATGTGTAACCTTTTACTGTCTCCTTCACTCTGTCTCTGTCAAATCCTCTCCCACTTGCCTAGCTCTTGTAAGTTAGACATGTTACTTTGTTCCACTTACAAAGATAATTGTTTTCCTTTATGTCTCTTAGCCACATTATAAAACTCTAGCCATGCTGATCTGTCCTAACAGTCTCCCTAAACATTAAATTTAAGAAATAGAATAATGTGTGTTTATTTAGTTTCTGACTGCTGTCTTTTATTACCACCTGAATCTGTCCTATGTCTTTAAACACAGCTTCCTGACAAGAATAGCTCAGTCTACTGCTGGCAGTTTGATATGTGTTAAATTCAATCAAACTTCACTTGATAGATAGGAAATATGGCCATTCTTATACCCATTTATGACTTATGAAACCCAACTTTTTTCTATGCACCAATTTTAAAATTCATTGGTATCTAAAACATGGTGTCTAAAGGTACTGAAAGCAATAGACTGACTACTTGGGACATTAAAACTGTGATGACTTCTCTATTCATCATTTTCATGGCTGTGTTGGCATTCTTACAAAATGCCAGGACAACTCACAGTCTGACTGACATGGCTGGCATCTCAGGCATTTCAGTTTGATGTAAATTGAAAAATGTTCCTAACACACTAGGAACTAGGACTGTGCAGGTGAAAACTTTTTTTTTCAGAAATCTCAACTGAACATTTTTCTAAATATACAAGTGCTTCTTCCAGGGCAAAGTCTTTTCTCAAAAGACTTGTAGTTTCCTACAATGAACAGTGTGAACCATAAACTTTATCCTATGTTACGTTCATGTCTTAAAATTTTTAGTCAGTAAATCCCTTCAGCTTAGAAAGCATCTCTCTGCATTAAGATAGTAATAATTTCTCATCCCAGCTTATATAGAGAGGCTGTTCATTAGATAGTTGTTGAATTGAGGGTAGAATTCAGGAACAGAATTGTGCTCAATGCTATTATACGAATGGCCTTTTTATGTTCAACTCATTGTGGCTGCAATATTGATAGAAAATTCTGAAACTTGATGGTTCTGATTACAATATTTGTTATACATACACAAGTCTGTGTAAACTTTGCATAAATATCAAAATCTATGCAATGTAGCTGTTTTTCTTTTTAACTAGCATTTTTTGATTCTGAAATGGGATAAATAATGCAAAAAGTTGGGAGAGAAATGAGTCAAACCAAAGAAAAACGACATGGTAGATCATTTTTTGCTGTTGTTGAAGTTTCTGCAAATCAGTATATTGAAAAAGTAGAAATACATCAACACTTGCATGATTATATCATTTAAAACTCGCTTGCAACAAGTGATTGCTGTGTTTTTTGTTGTGAATGATGTTGTTGTGCTGTTGTTGATTCAAATCATTGTGGGGTTAGAGGGCACTCTGGTAATAGCTGTTTGGTGTCTACATGACCTTTGAGTGGCAAATGGGAAATTATATGCATTTAATTTTTCAGATGAACTCTCCTTTTCCTTCTTTCTTTTTCTCTGTTGTCTCCCTTATTTTATCTTTCTCCTTTCTGTGTATATTATCATAACTAATCATTCAGAAGCCTCTAGAAACATACTTCTTCTGGTTCATGGGTCTGCCCTTCTTCTGAGAAACTGTCTTTCTTTAGACTTGCTGCAACCAATGTAGAATTTTGGTCAAATCCATCAGCACCTATTCATGTACATAATGTTCCAGTCATATACTTTTTCACACTTAATAGTAATGTTGGGAGAAACATTCTCCCAACATTCTTATTGTTTCTTCGAGGTGAGCTGTGCCCTGCGTTACTGACACAAATGAAGAACCTCACTCATCCCATGCCCCCTTGACTTGATGCTTCTCTTGGACAAAATGAAACTTTACCTTTTCTTCCTTAATTATTAGTATTTTTTCCAAAGAATTTGTCAAAATCTCTGAACATTTCCCTAAAACCTTTCTGCCATCCATCCAAAACAATAACAAAAACAACAACAACAAAATCCAACCTCTTGCTTAATGGTATCAAAAACATACGGATTAAATTCCCCTTAAAGTGCATGAGGATTTAAAAATTAAGCAGAAAATTACTAGTGAAACATTTTTTTGACAAATCCCAAATGCTTCAAAAATAGTTCAAGATGTTTGTTGAGCCTGAAATGGGCCTGAGATACCCATCTACACTGAACTCAGGCTAAACTAATTCTTCCCAGCTGAATGCCCTCGTCAGTAAACTTGGTAAGAAAAAAATCAGTAAGTTAATATTGAAGAAACTCTTTTAAAAACAATTGTTCAGACTGAAAGCCAATTACATTTTTGAAAAACTTTGAAACAAAATGTTGTAACTCCATTCCTGGTTTCTCAGTCACCCAGGTCATACCCAAATTATGTTTTCAAAGTCTGTGAGTTGATCTTCCTGTCCCGGGCCTGTGTTGTTCTATAGATTTCAGTTTAGCTCTTTTAGTATTAATAACATGAAGGGCAGGTATTGTACTGGGAACGGTTATGTCACGAGTTTCATATTGGAAGATATCAATCTTACCAGATTAATTCTGGCCTTTAGTAATGCTAAGGTTTTTCCTGTTTAATTCCAGCATCTTATAAGTGCTGATTCCATTAATCATGGTGAAGAATTTATCCCCACTTCACAGACAGTCATAAGGTTAATATATTTTCTGGAAATCAAGAACTGGTAATGAAGCTATTTGATGTGAGCTGTATATATATATGTGGTCCTCCAAGCTACCTAGTTTATGAATAAAAGTTTAATGATTGCATTAATTATCAACCTGACACCAAGGAGACAGGTTTCTGGGCACAACTGAGAGGGGTGCTGTAGCGTAATGCTGGCTTCTAGACATGTTTGGGAGAGATTGTTTAAATGGCATAAACTGATATGGGAAGATGAAGCCCACTGTGTGTAGGACCATTCCCTAGACAAGATGCAGCAGTTACTCGTCTTCTGTTGTAAGAAAACACTCTTACTCAAGTAAATTAAGGGACAAACAGTTTATAATGTGGCTTATGGTTTCAGAAGGTATATTATTAGTCCATGTGGCAGGAACGCACTGTGGAAGGCACAACACTGGAAGCAGGCTGATTCACGAAAACAGTAACCATCAGGAGACAGAGAAAATGAAAAAAGAAAGGAGCCAGTAGGGGACAGGTTGTCTAACCCTAAGGCCTGTCCCCAATAAAATGCTTCCTTCAGTAAGGCCCCACCTACTGAAAGTCCTATTACAAACACTAACACCAGCTAAGGATCAAGTATGTAATCATATGAGTCTTGGGGGACAATTCACATTAATACCATGACTGCATTAGAATAAGAACAAGTGTGTTCTTGCAATCAAACATGCATACATTCATCTGTTACTTTCTGCTCTTGCTGTGGATATAATATGACTCCTAACTCTGTAACCTCCTGTGATGGATATTAACCTAGAAATGTTAGTCAATTGAGCCATTCTTCCCTAAATTGCTTGGATCAGAATTTTGCTGTGACAACATACAGTGAAACAAAAACACACAAAGTAAGACAAATAGAAAAAGATGAACAGAGAATTGTCTGAGGGAAAACAGAGAACAGAGAAGGCCCCCTTCATTAAAGCTATGGTGTATAGACCAGCTTTATTGAAACTGCATTCTACTAGAAGAATCTGTAATTTCTCATCAAGAAGAGGCTGCGTGGGGCTGGAGAGGTGGCTCAGGGGTTAAGCCTCTGCCTTGCAGGCGGAAGGTCCTGAGTTCGGATCCCAGATCCCACGTATAGACGCCAGGCGGAAGCGGGGGCGGCCTGTGCTTCTGATCCTGGTAGGGCGGAGCCTGTGAATCCCGGGGCAGAAGGAGGTGGAGGCGTCCATGGTGGTTCGCGAATTCGTCCGTGGTTCTACACACACACACACACACACACACACACACACACAGAGAGACACACGCGCGCGCGCACATACACACGCATATGCACACAGTTGAATAAATAATAATAATAATAATAAAAATTAAAAAAAAGAAGAGGCTGCGTGACCATTGTGTGTCCAGAAGTGGGTTCTTGCATGGATTAAGTCACTTGTACAGTGTCTGAGGCATTCTGAAGCCAAATCTGTAGCATATGCAGAAGATGTAAGCATAATATAACAAGGAGAGACTATCTCATAGAGGGCTCTTCAATAATTTCTGAATGTAATTTTAAATCACTTAGCCCATGATGATAAATAATGAGATGTAAGCCCACACAAATTTTTGGATAAGATTCTCTTCTTAAACATGTTCTGAATACGCAGCTCTGATCCCTAGCCTTTTACTTGTATCTTATGAAGTCCCAGCACAGACAGACTACCTTCTTTCATGTTGCACATGGTCGCAGAATGTATTATTATCCATCTAAGTGCCAGTAGTCTAGCGCTTTCTTAATGCAGTTTTGCTACATGCGCATGGCTTCAAAATGGCTCTATTCAGTCTAGAAACTTCCCTAGCATTGCTACCTCATGCAAAGTGTTCTGCTGGCATTTAGATAGATATCCATAGGGGGCTACAACTTCATAATCTTAATCCTTGCCACCTGTCCCCTTACACCAACTTCGCTTCCTTCATTTTGGGGAAGAAACCTCAGTGCACCTTCTATTTTTGCTTCCTTGTTTGGTATTTTTATGGAATTTACCCCATATATGTTTTCTGGCTTTTCTACAATCCTTTCATGCAACTTAATTGTCAAGATACTTATGAAAACCTTTGCAAAAACCATACTACTTTGAGGTAACCATGTGAATTATTTCAAATCTAGATATGGCTATATTATGCTTCCAATGTTGTCTTCAGACATCAAAATCTTTTAGAGAAATATTCTATTTCCTCCACTTGTACAGGTGAACCAAAGTTGATTGATACCCTCTTGTCTCAGGTTTTGAGAATTCTTTTTGAATTAGGCTAATATCAATTCTCTGAACTTCTTTAGAGACATTGTTTCTTAGCATCTTTCCCATTTTGAATTAGTTCAGCCAGGTAATAAGTAAGGACTTCAAGTTTAATTACTGTACTGACTCTGCTTGTACCTTTAGTTATATCTTCACTCTCCTGAGAGAAGTTCTTCTCCTCTGTGATTCTACAAACTCATATGTTTTTCCTTACAAAGAACATAGGTCACACTGTTGATGATGTTTCAATTATGTTACTACCCCCATCTTTCTCCCCTGTGGACCTTGAGCATTGCATGGCAAGAACACTTGGACATATCTTGGATTCTCTCCATTTCAGGGTCTTGCCCTTGTTACACTCTTATGTAAATGTTTGCCAGAAGAGTGACAGAGTAAAGGAGACTAGAACACAGGCATTCCACTCCCACATACATCCATTATACCATGCTGTCTCTAATGCTGATCCTATCTACTTTGAAACCCAAATAAGTACTGCAATTTTGGTAGGACAGAAATCACTAGTTTGAAGTGTTACATTTTCATAGTTTGATACCATACACAATAAGCAGAATTTTAAATGAAAATTGATTGATCTGGTAAAGTGTTCATATTCTGCCCGCTATTTTCACAGTTCTGGGTCCAAAATCATTATAATAAAATTTCTATTCCAGCATTCATCAAAACGATAAAAGAAGTGTTGCCATTCATGGATATATTAGTGCAATGGGGCCCAATGCTGCTTTCAAAGACTATTTTCTTATACAGAGACGTTTTATAGTCAGGCAATCATCTTGTTAAACATTTCCTGTAAAATTTTAAAAATCATTACCTGGGAGTCTATCACCATGGCACTAATCACACCTCTACAATTAAGCTTATTTCAACCTTTCACTGTAATCCTTTTTCTTTAATCAAGGGTTTATTATTGGGCCGTTAATGTGAAAGTTGAAATAAAAAAAATCTTAGCTTCAGAATGAATTCTAATAGTCGCAGCTCTTGAAAAGTCTGAGAAATTCTAATATTTTTCTGTGAGATTTATATTAGGATGTAGGCTTAATTTATCCATTTTTATCCCAATGGAATGACTTTTGCTACATGAGGAAGACTGAAGCTTTTCCTTATGCATTTAGAATATGCTTTATCTACTGCATTTGGGTTTTCCTTGGTGGGAATACAAAAGCATGATTAATTTATTAATCTGGAGGGAGTAGTACTGTTGGCCCAGAGATGTTTTGTGGTATTACTAATTAAAAGTGCAATTTTAACTTCTGTGAGGAAAAGGATGAGAAAGAAATTTTATCCTGCTAAATGTATCAATCAAGTTTTCAGTCTCTCAAGACTTGCATTAATAGAGAAGTTTTATTCTCAAGGACAATGAGTAGAATAACTTAATCAAAGTTTATTTTATTTTTTAACTGTATTTATTTATTTTGTGTGTGTGTATATGTTGCATGCACATGAACGTGTATGTTGTGTGTGGGGCTCAAGGATGATTTCAGGAATCTCCTTTTTTGCTTCATTCTGGGATTTTCCAGACTCTGTCTTGAGCAGTTAGAAATGCAGGCCACTGCTGTTTCTGCCTGGTGTTTTAACGTGGGATCTGGGATTCAAACTCAGGTCCTTCTTCTTATGAGACAGAGTCTGAATCCCTGAGCCATCTCTCCAATCCAAGTTAGTCAAATTTTAAACTTATACACCTCAGGGCTGGAGAGGTGGCTCAGGGGTTAAGCCTCTGCCTTGCAGGTGGAAGGTTCTGAGTTCGGATCCTAGACCCCACATATAGACGCCAGGCAGAAGTGGGGGCGGCCTGTGTTTCTGTTTCTGGTAGGCTGGAGCCTGTGAATCCCAGGGCAGAGTAAACAAGGACGAGGTGGAGGCGGTCCATGGTGGTTCCCAAATTCGCCCGTGATTCTACACAAACGCACACACAACTGAATAAAATAAAAAAATTTAAAAATAAAAAAATGTACACACCTCATTTGTTGCACAGCATTATAATTTAAAGTTTTATTTGCTGCACATATCTATCCTGGGAATAATTTAGTAAGAGTCTATCTAAACCTCCTTGCTTCCTCCCAAATCCACCTGCTTTAGCTCAAGTCTCAGAAAATTTATGTTATGTGAGAAAAATGAAACTCACATATTAAACCATTGATCCTGTTCTATAACTTGAAACCAGAAGCATTTTTAATAGAAATAGGGAACTTGCAGTGCCTTCTGTAATTTAGTATCACTGAGAGTCCCTGATTTCCTAGAATATCTTTCTTTACCTTGACAAATGTGCTTTCATATCTCTCCAAATCCCTCATCCTAAACACTTCACCTATTTATTCTCTATTAATTTGTTAAATCAGTGAAAAAGTGCTTTTTTTCTTCTAGATACTTTGTGTGGTTCTGACTCTACATTATCTGCTCATTCAAAAATTCTTTTAACATGTACTAATTTTCCTACATAACACTATTGTTCATATATAGAGTACGAATTTTTTCATGTTAATGTTTAATAACATTGCATGCAAGAGATGACAATGGTCTGCTAGGACTGAAATAGATGCTTACTTTCTGCCTTTCTGGCTTTTAGTAAACAACATGGCATACGAAAATTATCTAGTAGCTTCAAGAGAAAAATGCAAGAGGAAGCAGGAGCAAAAGAGAGGGGGAGAGAGTGGAAGAGACAGCTCATGAGAACTAAACTCCAAAAAATCTGAAAATTAATCTGTGTCCCTTTGATTCTGTAGCTTCTATCGATAGGAAGTGATGAGTGGTTTGTATCTTTGAAATGTAAAAGCATCACAACCTGCTCTAAAAGTACTCAAAGAAACATACTGCAACATTATTTTTTACCTCATTTAATTTTTCCTTATGAATTAGTGAGTTCTGCTGGTGACTAGTGTACAGTTGATAATCCAGCATTGCCAACAAGCCAGGAATGGGCAAACTCCTGCCAGTAGGACACCTGACAGTGAGTTCATAGTCCAACAAGATTTTAACCCATCCAAGGTAGCCTACACAAAGGAAAATGATGCTCTTGAAATTATATGTCAAATTGTATATCTATATTTTTCTAGCAAGACTTTCTAAGGATTTATTCAGATTTTCAGCATGGTTTCAGATTGATTATAGAGAAATATTCACAAGGTTATTTTATAAAAAATATCATGGTAGAACTTGGAATGGGAAGTTCATCTTCTTTTAAAAATTTTAGTTTATGATTGTCTACTCTATTTGAGTGAAAAAATGCTGTTTATGAGCAGCCATTTTTATTGTCTTTAATTTTTTAACAAATACATGAATATAATGAATTTATGATATTTTCAACCCTTATTCTCAAATCTTGTCTCCCTCCTTTTCCCATGATAATATTTCATCTCCCCTGTCAGACTCTCTCCTATTTTCAAATCTTTTCACTTGTGCACCTCACTGTGTTTCATCTTTTTGACTTTGATGACATATGCCTGACGTGATTCATGCTTCAACGGGCATCCTCCTTTTCTCCCCTGTCAGCATTAGTCCTCATTAATCTCTCAGAGAGATGTGAGGCTTCTTGAGATCTTTCTGGTGAGATGTTGATAAGATAGTTCCTGTACAATTCTTGTGTAAGTATACATATGTTCTATGCAATATTGTACATCACAATGTGTGACTATGTCACATACAGGAAATAATGTCTAGGCCACCACTTTCCCACTTCATGCTCTTTAATCTTGCTTCCCCCTCTTCCATGATGTTCCCTGAGTCTTAGGGTGGGAGTGGATGAGGCTTATGTGTCTTGTTTAGAGATAAGCAGTACACACACACACACACACACACACACACACACAGAGAGAGAGACACACACAGACACACATACACACACACACACATACACACACACATTTTTTTGCATTTTGGCAAGTCGTGCTTTTCAGTAATAAATACCTTCTGTTGTGGAAGAAGGCTTCTAGATTGAGTTCTGAGTACTCTTTCAATATTTGGGTATAATAACATATTTACAAAGCAGTTTGGTATAGTGTCTGCCTAGCTAAATATTCATCATCTCTTATGATCTATAACTTTCCCTTTCATAGGTTCTTGTTCTAGTTTACAGTAATAAGAATGTATTCCATTCTGACAAGCGGGTCTTAAATTTGATCAGAAAGTTCTTGGTTGTCTCCTTGATACTCATGCCATTAGTATACCTGTTTCCAAGCTGATTGTTATTGCAACTTGCAGATTTCACAGATTGATGGGAACTTTGATTGTGTTTCTCCTGCAGTAGCTTTTAGAGTACTCTCTGGTACTGTGTAAACTATCCAACAAGGAAGCATCCAAGCTGATTCCAACTGGTGTTTTTTTGTCCATGTCCTGTGATCCATGTATGTTGCATCTTAGTTAATAGGACCTTACTGACAGTTTTTGGAGGGCAACCAAGAGCAATGATAACAGCCTATACTGTCTGGAAGAAATGGCTTTGAGACCTCTCTAACCAACAACTTATCAGGAAGTGTCATTTACCTGTTACTTGTAGGTTTTGATTGTCACTGGGTTCCGGGTGGAGCAACCCAGGGAATTTTTTTGTTTGGTTTTATTTTGCCCTTTTTTCCTCTCTGCATAGGTACTGTCCATTCCTATTCTTCTTAAAAATGATTTTGACTTATTATATTATTAATCTGAGCAGTTATGTTTCATGTGGTTTATAAAAATCATTCTTTGTATGCTAAATTATCTAGTAAGCTAATCAACTATATTATCATATAAAATTCTTCCAACAAATTTGAAAATATATACTTATTCTTCTCCTGTGCATATGACAAGATACTGTAAGATTTTCCTTGTAAGATTTTCAATAACATGTTCACTATCAAATTTTAAGACTAAAATAGAGAGGATGTAAAGCAAAATATAGTTTAAACTTCCAAGGAAATAGCAATCTAGATGATCTTAAGAATTAATATGTGATTTTAGCCAAAGATACAGTCTATAATAATAATAACAATTTTAACATTTAAAAATATTTTTCAGGTTTCCATCTAGACTACAATCATTGCCTAAAAACTAAGAGTAGAAAAAAAGATTAATCAGCAGAAGTTTCATGAGCAGCACAGAGGAAACAATGTGAGCTCAAGGGGATGAAAAATACAGCTTTGCTATGGTCTAGATTCCTGTTGAGAAGCCATGGAAGATAAGGCTGAGAAGTTATCTGTGTGCAATCCCACGGTCTAGCATGCTCAACTAAAACATTTGCCCTTTGACCCTAGATAATGAGAACCACTTGAGTTTTTGCACTTGAAGGTGACATCATGAAAACTGTTTTTAGTAAGATTAATTTGGTGCCATTGAATTGGATGGACTAGGAATAGGCAAGGTGGGAGCAGGTCAGTTCTACTGGGTGAGTAGAGGGGAATGAAAAGAAAGGTAATATGGACAGAGATAGGGGCATGAAGAGGAAAGAACTGGAAATCTAGACATTCTTTGGGAATACTTGGTTGTACAGAGTGTGATTTGCTCCTTTAATGATAAGGGCTACTCACAGTAAAAATAATTCACTGAAGAAGCTTTACCTCTGTGGACCTGAACTCTGAGGGCAATATCAGCATGATTAGAATACAATTGGAGGGGATGGGCAGATTCCTTTCTTTGGGCTCTTCTCATAAGTCATCTCTACATATTTCTTCTCTACTTCTTTTATATTCTAATTTGTTTTTGTCATTTTCATTGCTTTACTAATTCAACAAATTTATTTTATAACTTTTTGAGAACCTAGAAAGATCTAATACTGGAGATACAACAGTTAGCAAGAGAGATCCTTGCATGGGGGAACATAGGCAGAGTGTTAAAGTAGTCTTTCTGCGGAGACAATATTTAAACAGAGACTTGGATAAGAAGAAACAGATGTGTTTAGAACACAGTTAACCTTGTATGATGGTATCAAGACAGAAATGATCCTGGAGTGATGGAGAAGTAAGAAACGCTCAGTTTGGCTAGAATGTGACAGTGCCTGGTTCCTAGGGGACTAGTCTGGGAAAGTGTCAAGTGAATTTGAGATATTAAAGAGAACTCTAAGATACTTAAATTTTGGAATTTTAAGACTTTTTAGATTCACAGGGTAAAGTTGTAGTTGACAGAAACACAGACATTGAGACAATAATAGTTACTTCATACATCAGAGACCAAAGCAGACAGTGCTCACTACAAATTTCTCAATGAGTACAATTCTTTATTCTTGGATTTCAAAAAGTATACTTTTAGTAGCGAGATCATTATTACTCAAGAAATCCACATTCTAATCTGAATTTACAGAAATAGATGCCGCTCAGATATTTGTTTTTGCCAAATTTATTCAGAAATATTCCATGGTGCTTGTTCTTATATTTCAATAAGAAATTTTGTTAAAGAAGTGTTCACCAAGAATCATTAAATAGGAACCATTTAAATGCCTTGTTTGGGCTATGTCTAGAAAGTAATATGTTTCCTGAGGAATTGTAGACAAACATTTCCTGCTTTGCTCAGAGACTTGCAGAGGAATATTGTGAATGTCCCTTTCCAGGATAAATAACTTTTAGAATCCTTTTTGAACTCAGAAAGTACCTTCCTTTGACAAAAAAATCAGAAAAGTCAAGAAAAGCTGACTTCATTTCCTTCACTTTGCGTTTCCTTTCAGAAATGCATATGCTTTCCCAAGTCAGTGGTGGAAATGGATCATCACGTGCTATGAAAAGAAAGTTTAGTTTCATTTCCTAGGCAGACTTTTCAACCTGACAGTGCGAAAACGGGAAGAATTCTTTGGAATTATGGTGTGTGTGTGTGTGTGTGTGTGTGTGTGTGTGTGTGTGTGTGTGTTGATAGAGATCCTGAAACAGCTGGTTGTTTTCAGTCATTTTCTCACTGTGGCAATATACTGCTGCTGCAGGAAGCAAGGGAAAGGGGGGGAGATACAGCCTTGCTGTCTGTGCAAAAATAAAGAGGGAAACAAGCACCATAGCACTTAGAATAGGATTCCAGTCGATGCATCACATATGCATATTTTACTGTCCTGTGTATAAGATGGACATTTCACAATGCGTATTTTTGTGAGAAAAAAGGAACAAGTCTGCTATTGGTATTTGAAGCTCTAGGAAGGAACAATTTTAAAATTATGAAGTAAGTAGAATTTGTGGTGTTCACAGTCATTTTCATGATAGAGAATCTGGAACATTTTATTGGTCTTGTGCCCGGCTTTTCTTAGCTTATAGGGCAGTGGACCGCTTGACAACTCTGATTCAAAGCTCTAATCACTCCATGTGAGAGCTCTGTGAATTCACTGTGTGGTTTGCTCTGTGGCCGTGAGAAACACATCCATCAGGTGTGGCTGGGACTGCACACAGGTAGATGGTTTATAGACTGTGAGTCCCCGCTGCTGCTTTAGATTTGAGGAATTACTCCACAAGAACAAGGCCAGTTCTATTTTTGACATTTCACCAATGAGACCACTTGTACATTATGGCCTGATTTGATTTACTGTAAGAAAATAAGAGTGCTGTAATTTGTAAAAGACATTTATTACATGAGTCCAAAAAATAATAAAAAAAAGTTCTCAGTGTCTCTGTCCATCCCATCTGGTTTTATTTTAATCTCACTCGAGTCACATATGAGATTTTGCTTAGCTGTCTTCATTTTCTTAGTCAATCTTGATTAATGGCCTTCAAAGTAAAAATAATTGGCCTGCATCAGGGTTGTTTTATAACTCTTGTTCACAAAGAATGTGAGAGGCTGGAAATGAGCCTAAACAGAAGGAATGCATTACGTTGGTCTTTGAGAAAGAGCAGTCCTTCAGTTGTGTTTCACTGTGTATTTTTATAACAGGCGCCTCCTTGACCGTCCATGCTATTGCAGATACGTGGAGCCAGGGCTATGTATACTTCATCAAACTGATCCTGACGCCCCCACACCGCCACACTTGTGAGGGCAGAACCAACCCAGATCAGCCTAGGAAGACTGGGAACTCTGAAAGTAAATTATCAAGTCAGTCCAGGCAACGAAACCCAGAAGTTAAAGCAGGGCAGGGGGCTAATTGTCTCTGAAGTTTAAATGGCTTGTTTATAAAAGACTTCTCTGGCTTGTGTATTTTCCCCCCTTTCCTAAAAAGTGTGTTCAACTTTAAAGGAGTTAGGGGAAACACAGGCGCCCTGTGACCGTTGTGGGTTTGGAGCTGAGGTCTGTTTCCTTTCAAGAGCTCCACTTCTGGGAGAGCTAGGCTGTTACAGAAATAAATTTAAGTTCAAACACAGACACACAGACACGCGAAAAAGAGGGAGAAAGAGAGAGAGAATTAAAGAGAGAGAATTAGATTCCTTGCATCAAGTTTTATAAATGCACATATCATGGCTCAGAAAAGCAAAGCACTTTATGATCACACCATTTGAAAGCTAACAGAAAAACATTTCCAGCTTTTCAATAATCCTAATACTAGGTTCAATTACCTAGTGATTTTCAGGATGTCTCATGTTCTGATGCCCGGGATTCTAAAAACAATTAAATTTCCTTTTTGATCTGATTGGTATTAAATTACATCAAATGACACTAATTTGCCTGCCTGGGAGAGAGGCCCTTGTCCCACCCAGGCAGGCAGGGATCAGCTCTGTTCTGTAGGAGCCCTTGCTTCCTTTCCTTGCACCCCAGGGCAGTCTGGGCCTTCCTCAGGAGTGCCAAGAAGTGGAGAGGTGGGGAGCGGTTCCCCGATGTTGGTAAAAAGCTTTTTGGCAGTTCACTAGGGAAGCCAGCAGTTCTTCTCCAGATAGGAAAGAAAGATCCTTATGGCACCAAGTTGTAGCATGGGGGGAAAACTGGCTTGAGAATTGCAGGCTTCCTGGACTTCTTGCTTTTGCCCAATCTCCCAAGTCACTGTCTCTTCCTAAATAGTCCTTTTGCTTTGGGGACATCCACTTTCTTTCCTTTGCTTCAAGAGCGAGCAAGCTCTCTATCCCCATTCATGTTTCTATCCCATCTCTCCAGAGAAGAGACTAAAAATGGAGATCATCATGTTCCGTGAAATAAGCCAGATGCAGAAAGACAGCGTGCATGTTTTCTCTCATACACGTCTAGAGTTAATAGATGTTTAATATATATCAAGTCCTTATCAAGAAAGTAGAAGAGTTATTATTTGGGAATAGAAGGGAACCAACAAGGGGAACTGGAGTGATTGGAGAGGGTAATGAGGTTGAGAACATGCAAAGTACACTACAAATATGGATGAAAATGCTCCAATGAAGTGCATTAATTTTTGTACAATTAATATATGTTGATATTTCTTGTTCTTGATTTCTGTATTAAACATATTGTAGCATGCATGTGTAAGTCAGAGGAAATCTTTGGGAGTTGGTAATTTCTCACTCTCAACCTCATTTGCTTAGGCAGGATCTCTATTCTGCTGCTATGATGACTTGTTTTGACCAAAGTAAAGTGTAGTGGTAGGAGGGAAAGGCTGGTGGTTCAAATTTCAAACATACTTAAGAAGGAAAGGAGAGAAAGAGAATGGGGGGGGGAGTTTGGAAGATCTGAACTCAAGGATTGCCTCCTGTGACATACTTCTTCCAGCATGTTTCTATCTTCTAAAGGTTCTACTATCTTCAAAACATTGTCCTCATTTGGGGACTACATTCCATCATCTGAGCCTCTCAGAGGCATTGTACATTCATACCACAATAATTTCTCTTGTTTCTGCCACTTTGCAGCATATTTCAAGCTAGCCGACTTGCTAGACTCTAGCCAGTTCTGTTTCACCTCTATCTTGCCCTAGGCTGACCATAATACTTCACCCAGCTCTTTCTGTGTGTTCTAGAAATCAAACTCAGATTTTTCAGTCATATGTGGCAAACATTCTTACCCACTGAGTCATCTATGTCCCTTGTTCTAAAGACCTATTCTTCAAGAAATGAGAGAAAGGTTTTCCTGACTGATGGTCCATATGCCTTTCTCTCATAGGATAGTCTTTCTTTCCAGAACATCAAGGCAATTTCCAAATGATTTCAGTCTCACAAATATCTCTCTGATCAACTCAGACACACATACAAACACACTCATGGGGCAAAAGAATCCACAGTTGTAAGTGCTACAACTTCATGATTGTGTTTATTTACTTAGAATGTATCACAACAGTGACTCACATTTGGTTAATGTTCTATGACTAGATTTCATTACAATAAGGCACTTTAAAGTTTGTCTAGCACCAGTCTATGCTAAACTATGAATAAATATGTAAAATAAAAAGGCTTCATGCAGACCAGGCACTAAGTAAGATAAATAAATAAATGATCTTCTTCAACGAAGCTATTCACTGTCTTTAATACAGGCTCTCTCACTGCCCTGGAGCTAATTAGACTAGGTTTCTGGCAAACTACCCCCACGAATTATCCTGTTTTTGCCTCCTCAATGCAAGAATTGCAAGCACACACCATCAATTGAGCATTTTAACACAGGTTATGGTGATCAAACTCAGGTCCATGTGCTGTGAAGCAAGCAATTTATTAATTGAGCTGTCTCCCCAGCACACATTGAAAGATGTTTAGCAACACCCCCAACCCCTTCCTGGCATGTACCAATGTCACACTGGCATCTGCTCACACCCAAGTAATGCCAACCCAAGATTTCTCTAGACATTGCTAACTGACCTGAGCAGAGATCCAACATTCTACCTGTCTCCACTGTGTAGGTGCATAACTCAACTAGTTATGCAACTTAATTGGCCTGCGTGGAAGTATCTTGGATCACCAAGATAGTATTGAATTCACAGTCAATATCATAACATGGGAAGATGCAGACCTTGTTGATAAATCGTAGCATGTGATGACCACGCTTCCCGCGGGCTTTGTCAGAAGCCAGTTGAGATTTCTAAAAAAGAAGCCAGAAGATGATGGGCTCTCACTCATCTTGCCAAGAAAGAGACCAAGCAACATTTGACTTAAGAAGAGGAGAGAACACAGGTCAGTATTTGATGTCTGATTCTGTGGACCTTAAAAACCTGGGGACCACCAATTGAAAGCTTCCACTGCAGCTCTTAATTTACTCCTCATGTGAGGCACAAGGACCAGCTAAGTTTCCTTTACCTCACCCCAGTCAGGACTATAAACAGACTCTATACTAACATATATAAATGTATACCAGCTTTTGGAATACCACCTTCTGTGGACAGCAACTCCTTAGGAAGTCTCCCGTATTCATCTTAATCGTTGTAAGTACAAAAGTAAGAGCCCTCTTAGGAAGAGCTCTCTTCAGTGTGCCATAATTTGGATTCACACCTGGAGTCCCATATGTCTACCTTACATGGCATTTTCTCAAAGGTAGTACTCCAGTGAATAACTACACCCATCAACACAAGTCAGGAAGAATTTCAGGTCTGCTATAACATTCAAAATGGCACTGGGTCTCTATCTTAATGGAAAGCTTTCTCCTAATCAGGTATAAGAACTAGGGAGCCTTTTCATGAGGATAAAAAAATCTTAGCTGTGATCTCATTGAATACTAGTAAAATGAACTAAATTGTCCCCTGTTAAAATTCATAGGTTAAAGCTCTCACCATCCGCGCACCCAAATTTGGAAGTAATTAAGGTTATATCCTAACATGGAGCACTAGTCTGATTCATCTGCTGTCTTAGTAAGAGGAGAGACACTCAAAATTATAATTTCAATCTCTCCCTCCGTGTGTGCAGTAAAAAGGTGTTATGTACATGTCATGAGATGAATTTTTTTCCAAAAATCATCACTAGTAACATCTTGATCTTACTTTCCAGAGTTTAGACTTGTGCACATATAAATCTTTGTTGTGTATACCACCCAGTCTATAGTACTTTGTCATGGAAGAGTAGTCAATACAGCTAGAAACTCACCAGTGAAAGCAGTAAAGGACAGCACGGGGACAGGGAGAAGGGACAATAATAAGCAGGCTGGGCTGATCCTCTCCAGCAAAGCACTATGTGGAATCTGGAGCACTTCTGCATTATCCATTTATCTGCCAATCAGCTTCACCTTTCACATCATACCTGCTGACAATCTCATGAGTCAAATGATGCTTCTTGTTCCACACAAAAGCTCTGGTATACCTGAAGTGTATTTCTATTCTTCCAAAGCTATTGTAGGTGTGTTCCTAGCTCTTATTTTACCTTATACAGGATACTCACAATTGGTTAACAGATGCAGAAAGAAAGCAGGCTTCATGCAGAATAGGTACTTAACAAGTGTGAGGGGAACAAGTGAGCACCACCCCTAATTTATTTATTTGGAAAGCCTATAAATCAGAGTCTAATGCTAATGTGTTTTAAATTTACAGAAATTGAATCTTTAAGCTATTCATGCTCTCTTATCAGTTTAATGATGTGTCAACAACATTCTCCATCTGACTTTGAAAAAAAAAGAACATTGACAACATTATTTAAACAAACAAAGAGTAAGTATTATCATTGTTCTGTTGTTTCAGTGCTAATGGCTTACTTGCTCCAGAAAAAAGAAAGTAAATGAAGCAAGGGGACCTCACTACCCTTGCTTTAGTTATTGACATCACTCTCTTTTAATAGGTAAAATTAAATAATGAAATGTCCAATAATTTTGACAACTACAGAATGTGAGATAAATGAGCCAAAAAGCTACTTCTTCAAGTGAGTTTTGCTGCGATTTAGGGATGTGAGTCAACTGAATGGTATTCTGAGCTCTTCATCTTCCTTCTGCCCCTTCTTTTCAAGATCTCTTCCAATCCCTGGTAAAGAAATTGAGCTGATATTTTCCTAAGAGCTGCGACTACATCCTCCTTCCTGCATAAACATTTGCAATTCACTAAAGAAGGTGTAAGGTGCATCTCACATGCTTATCTAGCACCCCAAGAACTTTACAGATATCTGCCTGCCTCAGAATTCCAGTTCTCTGGTCTTATGCATAAGCAATGGATTCATGCAAACATCGTCTCATTTCCAAATAGGCTGTGACACAAGTTGTCCCTAGTTCATATAAAAGTACAGATATGCTGTCTCTTTTATACTAGTGCTAGTACACTAATCATATCATGTTTGAAACATATTTCAACTTATAAAGTCATCAATATGAAATGCCATAATGTGGTCCTCAATTGTGAACGGCAAGATGGAGGTTAATCTCAAAGACTTCTGTGCACTGCTATGGTAGGGCTGAGCAATGGGAAGCAACATTAGTCTGCTTCTTTAGTAACAAGTTTCGCATCAAGTGCCATGTGCATCAATGGGAAACTTCTTGTTACAGTCTACCAATTCCCTGTGATGTAGTGTGCTTATACAGCCCCAGTAGTGTAATATGCATTATAACTTAAATTGGATAATATGTTTAGAAAGGGAGAAAAAAGCCTTTATGAAGAACAACATCATTGAAGTATAATAACATGCCTATTTACATAATGATAATGCACGTATTAACTGCCATGCATGTTTGTTTTGCATTAGCGTTTATAATAGGGCATAGGGAATTTAAAAAAAAAATCACAAAAGGGTGTTTTTCTAGTCTCCAATACTGGTTGGTATTGGAGAAAGAAAATAGAAAACCTCCTAATTTCCACAAGCGAGAGAAATGAACAGTGTGGGTTGTTACTTTCCCATTGTTTATGAGTACAAACAGGCACATCCCCAAGCCCTCCACTCCCCCCCTTCCTAATTCTCAGACATGGTGTCTCTGAAAGCCAGTAAAAACTCTTGCATGGAGTTCTTGGCAGCCAGCATCAAAAATTAAACACCTAAGAATCATCCCTGTTGGCTGTATGCATTCTTAACACACACGCTTAAGGAAAGCCGCCCTTGGAAAGACGTGAAGATTTGCGTGTCTGCATTTGCATTCCAAACTGTGAATTTCATTTGTATGTCGACAAAAGCCAAAAGTTGGGAGATGTTATTTTGTGAGCTGTCATATGTTTCCTGAACTTTTCATAATAGGAAGGAGTCTCCGCAGAGCCCTTTTCCTCACTCCTTTAACAAAGGCATGTCCCGGTTTATTAAAAAATCATACACAACAATGCTGCTTGCCAGGTTTTACAGTCCTAATGAAAATTTGGTCCAGAGCACAGAAATTATCTGGAAAAATGCCTGAAATTTCCCTGTCGCAGATGTTTCAACAGAAGGTGCTTGCGTGCTATTCGTTAATACGGCGCCATACGGGACTCAGTGTGGCCATTGCAATATAACCAGTAAGTAACACACGCAGCGCGCTCACAGCTCCGCCAAAGTCCCCGTCTGTTGTGTGGGACTCGTATCCCATGGATTGAGACGTACCTTGATGAAACTGCATTGTCATGGAATGATAATATTTGTGGATCACCAGGCACAGAAAACATCCTATCGAGGATGCGGGAGGTCCTTTGGCTTCCCTGCACTTTTTTTTGGCAATTGAAGCTGCTTAGCATGAATTTGACTATTAGTGTTTGGGGCCTTTTTCTATTTTCCCCTCCCATCTCATCTTCCAAATCACGGGAATGAAACTGTAGGGAAAATTCTTTTTTTAAAGAATATTACTGGAGAGGAGTGGGGTAGCAAATAAAAAAGTTCACGTGCATGCTGTGCTTGAGGATGGACTTCAAGTATCCACGTTGTCTTGATTTATTAATTACTTTAGAATGTACACACAAGCGAAGTTCATTTGGCATTCACTTTCTTTGAATTGAAAGAAGGCCCTTCATCTTGGCAGATGTTCATAAAAGCAGTCATATCTAGAATGCTACTCATACAGACTGTGTGTGTGTGTGTGTGTGTGTGTGTGTGTGTGTAAGAGAGAGAGAGAGAGAGAGAGAGAGAGAGAGAGAGAGAAAGTACTTAAATAATTCTTGCTGAATAAAACCATCTAGAGCAGCAATGTCATTTGTCATTCCTTGTAAGTGGCACATTTGCTGCTACCCAATATATATTCCTCTGATCAATCTGGCTGCTGTATTAGAAAAATTTGGTGCTTAAGTTTGGGCGGGGAGGGGTCACAAGCTAAAGAGGGTCTAAGAATCATGGATTCATCATGGCCCCAGCACTGAGAGGTATACATACACACAAAGCGTATTTTCTTTAAGTGTGACTTGCTTAATTTAGGCAGCCTCATACAAACACTTTCATGTTCTCTCAATCTGTCAGGAAGCCTCAAAAAACAAAAGTGACCTATGTTACTATAACACTCTCAAGAGTCTGGAATTTAAGTAGATTATGTCTAACAAACTAGTAACATGCTCAGTTAAGCTACTTTCCTTCATTTTATAATTTTTGGGAGAAAAAATGATTATGCATTGTCTTTAAAGGTTTTCTTTTTCTTAAGTTTGTTGATTCGTGCATATTAATTATATAAAGTTATGGACTTCATCTTGGCATATTTGCAGCTATATCTATAACTGCTCACTGTTTTAACCAATTGAAGTTAATATCTTTCCAAATAAAAATCTTTTAGTAGTCAATAATTTCTGAAGTTGTTCCTAGATTTTTCATTCTGAAAAAGATTTGAACATAAAAAATGAATATTTTTAAAGAAGGAAAGAAGATTCTTTTGTCAATTTTTCTTAAATGGAAGAAAAGCTTGTCTGTAATTAGTAAGTATAATAATTATTTCCTTACTGTATTTGTATTAGAGAGATAGTTTTTATGTACAATAGTTCCAATAACACCCATAGTAAGAATCCCAGTTATTGGTTAAAAATTGAGGCTCCATACTATTAAGAGACTTATCCATGATCATATAAGCAATTATTACTGTTCATAGATTTTGATCATGGCTTTCTGTATTCAAATTCAGAATCCCTTTCATTGGCTTATATGATCTTTCAGTATAGTCACTTTAATTTGAAAATATGGAATCAATGATTATCAAACATGGCCAATCAACAACTTTTAGTCACAAAACTAAGAATTTCAGCTATAGGTCATTATTGCTATTGGCAACATAGGGTGTAACTGATTATCTGGTATATTGAAATAATATGCAAAAGTGCACTCATAAATCATTAAGCAGAACACTATTCTTTAAAATTACTTCACATTTCAAAATATACTCTTTAAATAAAAGTACATATATATGCATGTATATCTATATTTAATGGTCCTTTAAAAATGCTGCTTTTTGAAATAGTATTTCATATGCCTCAATTCAACTTTAAAATTGCTGTTTTGGGGGTTGGGGATTTAGCTCAGTGGTAGAGCGCTTGCCTAGCAAGCGCAAGGCCCTGGGTTTGGTCCCCAGCACCAAAAAAAATAAAAGATAAAATTATAAAATTGCTGTTTTGTACCACTATCTCCTGAGTCCTAAGAATACAGGTGTGCACTATCATTCCTGGTTTTATTTGTTGCTGGGGACTGAAGAATGGATTTTGTGTATGGCAGGTAAGCATGCTACCCTCTGAACTTCCTCTGCAGTCCTTCAAAGATGGTCTTAAAAATAAGTTATCAATGTAGTTTACAAATCATTTGACTTCATGTAATACACTTGCAACCTAGAATAGTTTGTTTTCCATTTCAATAAACAAAATAAATGAAGCAACTGAGACATTAATATGAGCCATGAAAATCTGCCTCCTGGACTCACACACCTGCTTCTCTCATATAGACTCCTACTATATGTTTTATTTTAAAGGTAAGGAAAAACGGAAAATTTCATAAATTTATGTCCCTTTGAAAGTCTTCCTAGCTGAGCATGGTGGCTTTCTCCTGCAGCACTAGAAGTCAAGAGGCTGAGATGAAAGATTATTATAAGATCCAGGACAGCCTGAGGTACAGACAATGTTCCAGAAAAAAAAAGAAAAGGAGAGAGAGAAAGAGAGAGAGAAAAAGAGAGAGAGAGGAGAGAGAGAGAGAGAGAGAGAGAGGAAGGAAGGAAGGAAAGAAGGAAGGAAGGAAGGAAGGAAGGAAGGAAGGAAGGAAGGAAGGAAGGAAGGAAGGAAGGAAGGAAGGAAGGAAGGAAGGGCCTTTCTCTGAGTCTCTGAGAAAGGTCATAGGGTGATTTGTTTTGGTATTCTGATTCAGAAAAGAACATTAATCTATCTTTGTGATTTCTCCTTGCAACCATCTTTCAGTTAGATGTATTGCATACTGTGTCCTGGGAGGACACTCTCTTGTGCCACTAGAAATTGCTGGCTCTGATAGCAATGTTCATTGATTACCCTTCTTGAGAAACTGGAAATTTCTGTCCACAGCCTCACTTCACAGAGGCAAAAGTGGAAATTTCTCTGCCTGCTGTTAAAACTCAGCCCAAGGATCATATGCTGCTAGGTAGTTTTCCCTTCCAGACACCTATCAAGATAATTCTTTAATCAATTCAAAATGGCATGTTCTTTGAAGCTGTGTTTCTTTCACTTGGTATTATTTTAATGTTTATTTACTAATCTCCAAAATTCAGCTCACTCTCTGTTGGTTTCCTTTACCTGTGGGTAGATTTATTTTTCCCGAAAGACTGGAAGAATTCTGAAGGATTCTAAACCTTCCCGGAAGCAATTGGTCAGTGTTAAACAATACTGAGAATCCTAAAGTAATTCTGTACAATAATGCCCACCAGCTAAGCTCCAAAATAAGCAATGCTACCAGCTGTGCCACTGATAGAGAAGAACTGCTCCACGTTTTTATTCCTAAGTGCTTTTCTTTGATATTTTGAGTTTTATGATAATATATTTTATTTCTTTTTCTCTTTCCTCGTATTGCTGTTTCCTCACTTTCTCAACACTCCCTACCCATCCTTGCTGTTAGTCACAAGGCTCACCTCCCTGCATGGAATGACTTGGTTGTTGATGAAGAAATCACAAGGGCTGAACTTATTTGATCATCTACAGGACACACTGAAGCTCTCAGAACACTTCTTGAGCTATTAGAGTGTCCTTCAATCATGGTTTTCTTGTAATGAAGCAGAAAGAAGGTCTGGTGCTTCTAATTTCTCATAATGAAAGAGAAATGTACTAAAATGACAAAGGTTACTTCAGATGGTTTGTCTTATGCTAAAGTTTGAAATTGTTACTAAGCCTCATCACACACTCTCACTTTGCTAAGATGGCATGCCTACACTCTGAGAACTTTCCTCTTCTTTTCAGAATATCCAGACCTCTTTTTGTTGGAGAAGATCCAGACATTCAACAATCTTTCATCTCAACCACAAGGCATATAAATGAAAAGGTGTTCATGGTGTCATCCATCAGAAGGCTTCAGAAGGGTTCCCTGTTGTCACCTAATACAATAATTTGATCAAAACACATGTATTACTTCCGAAGTGGTCACATCTTTCACATACAAATGACAGTTCTGTGTCCAAATCACATTTAGTGTTCTATGGCTCATACTGGTCTTTCCTCACAATAAACAGGACCATCTATGTTTTCTAAGACCCATCCATCATAGATGCAATAGAGAATGAAGAAAAATGGGTGCATTTGCAGAAGGTTCTGTAGTGTCTGGAGAAGAGGCAGTAGGAATAATGCAAAGAAAAAACAAAACAAGAACAATGGCAATAAGAAAGTTAGAAAGCTGTGAATTGCTCATCAGGATGGTCAGCAGATGTCTGAAAAGATGAAGAGAAAACTCTAGAAAGGCAATGTATTTCCCCAAGAATGGAATGGCTGTGCATGACAGAGAAATGACAGAAAAAGAGATGAAAGTTCAGTTTTAAATGCTCAGAAAGTATTCTTTATCAAGTATGCATTTCTTTATTGAGCAGGATTTCATCTACAGATTAACCCTAACTTTAATATGATAATTTAACAACATTCCTTCATGCTGTGGATATCTAAATGAGTGCCTCCTGGACTCAAGTGCTATGAAACACTGGCTTAGCTACTCTGTACAGACCAGCTTATCTGGCAATAATGTGAAGACAGAATTTTTTTTTAATTCTTTGCAGAAAGTTATGAAAATGTGCCCTTTGGTAGGGGAAATGATGAGTTTAACTTTGAAAACAATAACTTTGAAAACAATGTGGCTGTAATTCACACACAATGAGAAACTTAGTGCTATGTACTAGAACAATAGAAAAGACACTCTGAGGATAAATTCCCACCTATTAAAGGTTCCATCTTAAGAAAGTACAAACACATTTGAAAGAACAACCGAAATTCAGACTGCAGCTAAAGGAGTACCTTACTTAAAAGCATCTTTCCAGAAAAATGATTCCCCAGGGTAAGTCAGCACACAGAGGCCAATGTCACTGTGGTCTGAGGGGTTGGGGGAAGCTACAATTCAAGCTGGAAGCAGAACTTGGTTGCATTGCTTGCCTGGTCCTGGTTTCGCAGGCTTGGAAGCCACAAAAGTAGTGGCAGAGTGGTTCACAGAGTCTTGTGTCAGGTTTCTAGGGAACTACTGGGGTCAGGCAATGTGTAGCAGGACTATAATGCCTGCAAGGAGTTTCCGAGGAACCCTTGTGTGAAGCTTAAGTCACAATAAAACTCCAGGATGTTGGACGTACCAGGACAATGAGAGAATGGGACATTAACCAGAAACTGTTGTAGTCATGGAATAGAGCTAACCGAAAAGAGAGACTGTTTTCCTTGCAACTGTAAACCAAAATAAACTTTCTTCCTTAGGTAGCTTTTGTCAGAATTGCTTCCTAGCAAATAGAAAAGTGTCTAATATAGATCTGCAGAAGCGGATCTGGAAGAGTAGGACTGTTCAAGGCCACTGGAGTCCAGAAGATTCCATCATGAGACCAAGTGCTGGTTTTAACCCGTGCTCTTCTCTTGCATTACTACGCTCCCTCCGCATTTCTTCCTTTTTACTATGGGAATGTTTATTCTGTACCATTGTACACTAGAAGTACGTAATTTGAATTTTTTCATTATATGAGTACCTTGAGACTTTTGACTTTAGAACAGTGTTATAACTATTAAAGATTGTGGGAGTTTTTATAGCAGGACTAAATAGATTTTGAATTGTGAGTTGAAAATGAGACTTTAAAGGCCTGAAAAATGTTATGATTTAAATCGTTGTTTTTGGGTATCAAGTTGAGACGTATTGGAGTTGTGATAGTTAACCCTTCATGTCACCCTAACTGGACCAAAATGGAAACACAGCTCTCAGTGTGTCCATGAGGGTATTTCAAGAAAGTATTAACTGAAGAGAGAAGCACGTTGAGTGTGTTTTGTACCATGTCTGGCTGAGGTTCCAGACTGATGAAAAGGAGAAAGAAAGCAGAGTTAAAGTCATTCTTTCTGCTTCCTGACTGAGGAGCAGCTTGACTGGCTATCTCACCTTCTCTGTCACAATGAGCTGCATTCCTTTGATATGCAAGTCAAAATAAACCCTTCTTTGCTTAGATGCTTTTGTCAGGTGTTTGATCACAGCAAGGAGAAAGTAACTGATATAAATTATTTAGACAGCTCCATGTCAATAGACAGATGAAATCTCTGAAATCTAGAAAAGTTGGTGGTGCAGCAGGAGTTTTGATGTTATTCTTGGCTAAAACTTCATTGTAAAGCTTCTCTGAAGACATTTCTAATAACCCAGTGATTCAGTTTCGCCTAAGTAAAATTTAACTGGACTGTTTTAGAGAGGCTATCTGGTGATAAATAACTGTTATAATTGTATAGGATTAAATGTAATACTTAAGATGGGACCAGATTGGTTTTTTTAAATGCTGATTTTTTTATTTGACCTAAGGGCTCTACTTCTTTGTTTCCTTCATGGTCTCTATTTGGGTATATTTGCAGTAACATGGCTTATTAGAATTGCCACATATGGTCTTTGCAGAAACTATTTTTAGCAAGAGTGTGTTTAATATTATCCCTTTCATTATGACCATACCAGCAATAAGGGGAACTAGTTTACAAAAAGGTTAATGAGTGTATAATTGTGAAAGAAGACTAAGGAATTGGCACAATGGTCTTTGATATAAGAATTAACTTAAGGTTTTCAGAATTAACTCAAGGTTGCATCTTTTTAGTGACCACGAGAATAATTTTCCATTATTATCACATATCAGCATGTTAAATCATCTACTTCTGAGTTCTTAGGTACTTTCTCCTGACTAGAGTAACTAAAGGGGACTTCGTGTCCATGCCCATTTATTTGTAATCCCCAGCTCTACCATTACTAACTCAGATGTTTCTTACTTCATTTTTCTGACCTATGACAAGGCAATACAACAGATACCTCACATAGATGTTGTATTGTTAAAATAAGAAAAGAAACCAAGAAGTCTCAGGCACATATTGTTTTATATGATCACATACCCACCTTGTGTATCCTCTTATGTAGCCTTTTGTCTCATATATATGTATCAAACTGGACTGAATGGATATAAAAAGGAAACAGGGGACTTCAGTCTTATTATCAGGGCTGGGATAGCAGGTCAGTAATACAGTACTGGTCTAATATACAAGGCCCTGGTTTCAATTCCCAGTGCCTCCAGAAAACAAGGTCTAGCACCTAAAAAACTGTCACTCAATAGCACTCAATGTTTATTGAATAAAAGTGTGGACAAACAGGGCTGGAGAAATGGCTTAGTTGGGAAAATGCCTGACACACAAGAATGAGGACCTGATACCGGATCCCCAGTATGCATATATAAAAGATGGCATAGCCAGGGCAGGCCTCTGTAATCCTAGCACTGGCAGTGGCATGAGAGACAGATAGACAATTTGCACTCAATTTTAAACAGTCAATCTAGCTAAATTGTGAGTATGGAGTTCAGTGAGACACTGTTTCAGAAAATAAGGTGCAAAGTATTCTAACAGGCTATGCAATGTCTACCTCTGGACTACATTCACAAATGCACCCACACATACCCTTCCATATACACCATACTTCATATATACATGCACACACACACACACACACACACATGCATGCCAATACACACACATGCACACATACACATGCACATGCACAAAAAAGTGTTGACAGACAAGTCTTATTCTCTTCATGCATATAGTTTATGAAGAACACTAATAGTTTTTTTATTTATTTTATGATAAAGACTTTCTATGTTGACTTCCATTAATTTCCTCCAGCCAACCTTGATCATAGTTTTTTTTGCTCATTTGCAAATGATAAAACCAAGATTTGGACAAGATAACTACCCCAGTTAGTAAGTAGCAAAGCTACGAATAATCTCTACAGGTGCGATTCAGGGCACAGGCTCATAGACATGCCAGTCTGCATCTGCTTTAGAAATAAATAGCAGCTTCAAAGGCAGCTGTTCTGGTCACCTGCCCCTCAGGAATGCTACCTTAACACTCTATAGAGATCTTAATACCAGTTTAAGCTACAGTCCTAGAGATATTCCAACTTAGATGCCATGAAGGTTAGAGCCCTCTCACACAAAGGGTTGGGCATTAAGGATAATCAGATGATCTGCAACATTCACCTTTCTGTTGTCTAATTTTTCTTACTCCATTTGTTTCCTAGTATAACCAGCAGAATATGCCATTACGTTCTGTTTTAAACCATATGATTTATCTGAGATCATCAAGGCCACAGGAATGCCTTATTTTTCTTCTAATGGGTGGCCAGTCACAAACCTTGCATGAGCCAAACTAAGCATTATATGATTGTTATTCTTGGAAAACAATGTTAACCTACAGACTGTAATTGCCTGGAAGGTAACATGGCATAACTAAAATAACATAACATTGCACTGGCTTTGCTAAAGCATCACATTTTTATATATCAACAGTCCTGGTGTTAGCAAGGAATAGCAGCAGTAAAATACTTTCAATACCAATTATTGTGAAATGGAGTTAGAAAACGGAACACCAAGAGAACTTTCTAATTGACTATTAATGATGTCATAATGAATACAAGTCAGTATATTAAACTTGTGAATGTGGACTTTCTTATTTGGCTTAAACCTTTTCCATTCCATATGAACAGCAAATGCCTTCACTATACTCACCACTTTTCCTTGAGTTTCAAATCATTTTTAACATTAAATCTATTGGATATTTCATCTGTGAAAGCATAAGCCAAAGAGATCCAATTTCTTGTCCAGAACTGAATCTTAATTTATAATCCATCTTAGTGAGAAAATATATTTTTATATGATGCTTAATTTTCAAACTATCATGTTTGTGCTACTTGCAGCATACATATCACATAAGCAAGTAAGTTATTCAATTGTAAATAAAGTAAGAATGAGAATGAATATTTTTCAGATATGCATGGCACCAGGAGCTAATGTGAGGGTTGTGGAAACTAGAAAACTTGGGGCCAAATTGTGTTTCTGCATGAGGACTGTTAGATAATTATAAGATGCCCATTTAAATTTGAATTTTAGATTAGCAAAATATCTTCAGCATGAATATTTCTTCAAAATTTCATGGTACATTCTTATCCTCAAAATTATTCATGTCTATTTGATATTGACACTTAGCTGATAGACTATACTTTTATTTGTTTGATATTAACATTGTATTTTGATCTTTTGTTCATTTTCAACTGTAAAATGAGATAGTAGCCTCTGTTTCTTAGCATTGTTAAGATTCAAATTGAGTGCAGTGACAGCATATCATGAGCCTATTTTGACTTAAAGTTATTCAATTAGATACTCAGCTCTTCATTCTTTATAAAGAGACTGAAAATCAGAGGTAGAGAAAGAGCGGTACACAGAGGCAGAAAGAGAGAAGGTCATGAAATAGTGTGACCATTCCATACAGCCCTCTGGGGCCCAAGCATGTATCCCAGGGTGGAGGAAACAGGAGAGGCTGTTTTTACTTGAGCTTCTGTCTCCCCATAGCTGCTTCTCAAAATGTGGGCACCTGATGGTGCAGGAGTGTGATTCTAGTGTTTAAAGATACTTATTTTTCATGCAACATGGTCCCTCAGTGCAAGCCAACTGCTTCATCTGGAGCCCGACCAGAGAAACAGAGATCTGTTCCAATCACAGAACAAAAAAGAAATCTTTGGACTTATTGAGAAATGGTATGTTGATATTGCATGTGGCACTTCCTAAGAGATTTTTAAGGATAATTTTAACTGTAGGCAATCTTCATTTTACATATTGGTTTGAGAGCCCAAATCTCCATGTAAAAAGCAATTCCACTATAATTGAGATACAAAATGCTTTAGATATGATAAGGTACTAAACTTGTTCAAGGTATCATTATTTTCATATTCTCCTTCTCTTAATTCCTGTTGGTCTTATTGCTTTTATTGTCATCATCATTACACCGGATAAAGTGCTATTTAAATTTTTGAGAGTCTGCCACAGAACTTTAAGTAAATGGGAGGCAATTTGAAGACACAAATAGATTCAAAGATAGAGAATATTTGGCTACTTGGGACTAATATCTTGCAAGAATAAGAGAGTAATTGCATGTGGTTATGATATCTTCAAGGGGAAAAATTAGATGCAATGAGATAGCTAGCTATAAATACTAGGTACAAAAGCTGCACAATGATTGTTCTTCTGTATAATGAAATTATGAAATAAGAGTTTTACTGACATGCTTGAAGGAAAAGTAAATCACATACAGAGAAATTTCCTAGAATCTATGTCTAGAATATTGTAGGACAATTTTTCATGGGTTGTGACAGGAACTAAATAGCTCCAGTCCTTTAAAAAGTAAACTAATTAACTATTCAAAGATATGCTATAGGGAATTGTCTTACCTAGCAGGGAGAAAGGTCAATGAATCTAAATGACCTTGTTCTGCATAATTATTTTGAGAATTTTCATAACACCTACTGCTGAATGATTCATTTACCTTTAAACAATGGTGGACAGAGGCGCAAGCACTAACGGAAAGTTAGTAATGATGATGATGAAGATTATGACAGCCATGATGATGATGATATTATAGTTACTACCATTACTTTACCTCCTTACATTTTGATTATTTGAAGATATGCTCTTTGATTTCAAAGAGCTCACTTATCTTTTCATGTTGCCTACTAACTAGCCAAGTGTTTTTTCTATTTGGCTGTATTCTCATATCCGATGCACTGAAAATTAAGTTGGTCATCAGATTAGATATCTGGAATGTGTGTATGTACAATGTAACTCACCGCTTCTCCTATGCACTTTCTCCATAGCCATGTGATGCTGATAGGATTGTTGGATGGGAGCAGTGAGTGCACAGACAGAAGGATTCAGGGAGAACTTCTGAGATGAACTGAGACTAGCAGTATGTTTCCCACAATCTTGCAGTCAGGTAGGAAGGTTATCAAAGGTAGAGGAAATAATGCAGAGTAGGAAAGAAAAACAAGGAGCTTTAAGCCATGAGAAGGCTGGGAGAGGTCTGGCATCATTTTCTAGGACTGAATCGGAACTCACTATTCAAGATGAAGCTAAAAAGATAATGAGCTCCTCAGAGGAGAATGAACAGAGGTGCTGGGTACAGTGAGTGGAGCTGAGGAAGCTAACACAGGTACTGGAGAGGGTGGGTAGAAATGAAAGATCTAAAAGCACCCTCTGGCAGCAATTCAGGATGGCACATATGCAGCAGAATTCTCTGAGAGATCTTTTCGGGTAACGGTCCCTGGCAGGTAGTTGGAATTAGGTTGTGGAATCAGAGAAAATATTCATGATTGTGGGAGCAGATTTTTCTTAGTTTTCCAAAGACAGAAATCTTAGAACAGCATTGAACTGAACTGGGAGAGATAGGGAGAAGAGAATCAAATGGGAGAGAGAAGGGAGATAAGATAAGATAGATAGATGAGATAAATAATAGCTGGACAGATGATAGAGAAAGTCATAATATATGATAGATAATAAATGGACATATGATTAAGGATAGGTAGTAAGATACCAGATGGACATAATAGGTGACAGATAAATAATGGATTATGGGTAGCAAATATATATAGATGAGAGAGATAGGCAAAAAGATAGATGATAGATAGATAGATAGACAGACAGACAGACAGACAGAGAGATAGGTATTGAGAGGCATGTAGAATAAACACATGCATGCATATATACATACAATGAACAGCGAGTATCAGTACACTTGAGATAAAGGCAGACAAAGTAGAGAGAGAGGAATTACAAAATTGGTAAAATGCTGTAAAATCTGAAGCTGCCTTATTTATTTGACAAAGGTAGATATAACTGGTTAGAAGTTAATAGTTAAAAATTTTTTTTGCATCCTGCCACCTCAAAACATGCATAGCAACAGATGCATACTCACATGCACACCCCTCCACCACCTTTGCTAAAGTTAGTCTGGTCTACATTCAATTTAGGGAATGAACACTATCAAGAACTCTAAAAGATGATTTTTGGGAGCAAAGAACCCACAAAGATTGTAAGAGCCCATTTGGTCCATCTCTTTGCCAGGAGGGGCATTTCCTAAATCATCCAAAGGAGAAAATTGTAGATTCTATTTTTGAATTATCTCCACAGATGGCACTTCCATAAGCTTGCTTGCTAATTTGCGCCAGTGTTTAAGCAGCCTGACACACCAAGTTCTTCTTCACATCTAACTCAATGATCTCTTGTTATAAGTTCGAATCAGTTTTCCCTGCAGAGCTGGAAATTCAAAACACTCTAACAGCCCAGCAAACCACAAAATCAAATGTTCCCAATTGTTGAAAATATATCTAGAATTTTAAAAATCTATTTTTCAATAGTGAAATAATTTAGTTCTAATGAAAAAAAGGAAAACTACTGCATCTACTACAGACACTCATTGAATAAATACTCACATGCCCCACTCTGAATAGGATAAATAGATAAAAGTTTCCTTTACTGTTACCAAAACTTTTTCCAGGAAACAGGGAAGAATTCCCATCTAAAGATTATGCTGAATCTGGAAATGACTCTAAATTATTTACTTATGTCATTCAGGACAAAGTATTATTAGAAATTCTTCAATTCACATAGACTGTTCATGAGTACTGTAAACATTGTTTTTCAATTATTTTTCCTCTTAAATAATATCACAGAATAAATTACTTATTCTTCAAACCAGAAGCCTATGAGAGATTCACTTCAAGTTTTCTCAGATGACACTAGACAGTGAGAGGAGAGACCAACTGTAACAACACAGAGAGAGAGAGAGAGAATAGCATTTAATGTTGGATTTGATTATTAAGGTTGATTTGAGGTTAATAACGTGGACCCAATACTATAATTCCTCATTAGTCACAATGGCAAGGCTAAGCAGATCCTTACTGAGGATGTAGATAGAAAAAAATTACAAAGCAGATTTAAAAGCCTTTGATGGTTCCCATTGTTCAAAAAAACACCCTCAGAGACTTCATGGGGTCTGTGTCATAAAAGAGGCATGCAGAACAAAGTGAGACATGTAATATCCAAGAATGATATGACCTTCTGCCCGTGATGACAGAGCACAAACAGACATAAGGAGCCAAAGCCGTAGCTCAATGCTGTTGACTTCCAGTGTTTTTAAAAGGAAGCTGTGAGGAGCACTGGAGTGAACACAGGGAAGCAAGGTTCAGTTCTGAAAACAACCAAAGAAAAGAGGACTTTGTAAGGGGTGAATATACTGCCATCTTTTCCTTACTTACAAGTTTAACCTCTAAGAAACACCCTCTTGTGTCCCAACGAAGTTTACTTGTCAGTTTTGATTGTTTTGTCACTAGCTCTATGCTTGAACTTGTAAGGTGAAACTAAAAAAAAAAAAAAAATTCTTTACTTTGTCAGTAGTGCAGGCTGCTTACTCCTGTTTGTCATCCTTCAGTCACTCTCCATACTTAATCTATCCTGAGATGAATGACCTACCATGATAATTACCTCCCTTTTCCACAGTCAACAGCAAGCCAGAATCTTTGTGTTATATATTCAGGGACTACCATGCTAGCCAAAAAACAAATGAAGGTATATCATGCATGCCTCCTCTAATAATCTATTAGGGATTACTTTGTAGCTTGGCCTGAGTACTTACATTAAATGGAGCAGTTTCCAAAACTGATATGCTGAAATTCTCAGAAAGTCATTTTATGGGTCAACAAACACTTTAAAGAGGCGATTCAGTTAAAATGAGGTTATGGAATGTGTCCTCACCCAAACTGTGTTCATAATTTCTTATACAAGAAGACAGGAGAGTTGGTTAAGTACTGAGATAGAGCCATGAGAAGACACAAAACAAATGTGACCCCCTTGCAAGCCAAGGAAAGAGGTCTCAGAAGAGGTCTTGATCTAAAACCTATTTCCAGAACTGCAAGGAAATAAATTGCTATTGCTTAAGTCATTCAGTCTGTGTTATGCTGTTGCAGCAGCTCAACAAACTAACATGGTCAATATCTCCTCATGCGTCCTGCTATGATACCACCAGTGCATCTTCCTTTAACTTGCAACATTTGTAATGTCTTATTCAAGATCTCCTTCTTTACTTCAGGTCCCATGATGTAATTCGAAGTCAGTGTAGCTTTTTCAATGACAGGAAACTTCATAACGAATTGAATTTTGGTCATAGAGATTCTGACAGAGGTGTGATGTCAAACAGGAATTGGTAAACCCATCCAGAAGAGGTCACTGACATCCGAGGCATTGGAAGGAAAGTAGGAAAAAAGATGTTACCAAAGACCAGAGGCTGGAACCATGACTAGTAGAATCTACAGGACAGAAAGACAGTCCTACCTGAGAGAGTGATGTAAAGGAAAACACGAGGCTACTTCTTTCCATTCTCCAACTTCTAATTGTTACCTACTCTGACAGGAATTTATTTCAAAAGATTTGACAAAAAAAAAAACACAAAAACCCACAAAGGAAGTTTATAAGGATTCTCTTCCTACTCTCTTCTTCCTCCAGAAGTATGAGATTCACACGGGAATAAACAGCTAATGTCTCATGGAGTAGCCCATGTGAAAATAAACAGCAGGTGGTTGGGAAGCCTGCCCTTCATGGTTTCCCAGTCCCAGCACCTGACAAGCATTCGTCTGCAACATGTAGTCAGTATTTAACAAAGACTTAGGGGTTAAAGTTTAACAGAGTGAGCTTTATAGTTTTCATGTAGCAAGTTCTCTGGCATCAGTATATTATTGAATATTTTTAAGTCCCCATCAGAGGATGATTCAAGAGACAGAAGTTGCCACTTATTTTCTTCATTGATTTAGTACTTTAAACATGTCTATCCAATAGTCAACAGTCAACAGATTATTAGACCAATTAATTCAAATATTCATTAATGGAAAAGCTTGACTTTTTACAATTTTTATTAGGGTGTGATGAATTAGATTACAGCAAGATATTTCTCAGATAACTGTTAATATTGGAGGAACATATGAATTTCCTGCCATTCTGGTGGGCAACAGAAACTTCACTTAGGTGGTTACATTCTTAAACTACGTTGGCTTGCCTATAAACTAAGCAATGATATTCATTTGTTAAAAAAAAAACTCACAAAGCTTCTTAACAAATTTACATAATGGATAATGAAACATAGGAAGCCATAACTCAGGGGTGAGGTTAAAGTTAAGATCAAAAGGGTTATCTTAATAGACTATAAAATTTTAAGTTTTATAACAGTTATAAGAAAAATCTAAAGAATACAGGTCAAATAGGTGATAGTTCAGCTGGAAAACCAGTATATCAGCATAAAAGAGGGCATTGATACTAAAACCACATGTAACAGACAGTCCATTTAATATTGGGGAAAATCTTATCTGGGAAATGTAAAGATGATATATGAGAGTGATATCATGGGAAAGGAAAGGCTTAGAGACAAAAAGATGGTTTAGTTAACAGAGAAAACTAAGATGAGAAATAGGGCAAGTCTCTGGGAGACAGTGTTAAAAAAAAGTATGAAGATCCAATAAAAAGCAATGTTAAATTTTTTGGTATTCATGCGTATATCTGTGTATATTCATCTGTGTCTATGTCTGTATAAGAGAGAGAGAGAGAGAGAACAGATCAGAGGACAACTTTGTGGAGTCTGTTTTCTCCTACTACCCTGTGGACTCCATGAATTGAACTCAGGTCATCAAGCTTGGTGGCTTTCCCTGCTGACTGTTTCATTGCCCCAGGAAGCAAATTTAAACCTTGCTCTGCTACTTGTTAGCCATGTCCTCAAGCATATTCTTTTTAGCTCAATTTTCTCACGTGTCTCAATTTTCGCACATGTCTCATGGAATGTTTCTGAAGTTCATGTGGAAAACAGGCACAAAGAAGCTTGGGATGGTGTGCACACAAAGAAAGCATTAGGGGAGGCTGCAGAAGGACCCTCTGTGCCTCCAGGGGAGCTTGCAGGAAGAGGACAGAAGTGCATGCTATGAGTTTTAGATAGCCTTCAGAATTTCCTCAAGGCAAAATCTGCAGAAAAGAGGAATACAGAAGTGCATGAAATATCTTTGGCAAGTGGGATCATTCCAGTGGATTCAGATACAAAAACAATAAAAAGGCCCAAAGGTAGACTTCTCCTAATTCCTCCTGTTCCTACTTCTAGCATCCCAATGACCATTCCAGCTCTCCTCCGGCCTTTACTTCTATAAAATGAAGAATTGCCTTTTCTGGCAGTCTGCAGAGAAATGCTGTCCCCAGCCCTTCTTAGCTGCTCTGCAAATGCCCTTGGTTCTCTGGGCGTTAGCGCCCAGTCCTGTGAACACGAGCAAGCTCACTCTCCCCCAGCAGATCATTTCACATGTGATAAGCTTGGCAGGCTGCCCTGGTAAGTGTCAAGCCCTGAATGTTTTTGTTTTTGCCCCGGTGGTCCTGAGAAGTTACTGGAATCCTTCTGGGGATCTGTTTTGTATCACGTGCTTGGACCATAGTGACATTGAGAAGAAGCAGGTAGAGACCGAGTGAGGGGATCTGGTCTTTGTCGCATTTAATTCTGATAGCAGACTCCCTGACCCTGCCTGGCTGCCAGAAACTCTCTTCAGTCTTCCCGGGACTCCTTTACTTTAGGTGGCCCTGGATTACAAAACCTGTGTGTGTGTGTGTGTGTGTGTGTGTGTGTGTGTGTGTGTGTGTGTGTATTCTCCCTTTTGCTCCCCAGAGAGTCTTGTCAAAGCTCCTTATCTTCTGATGAATGAAAGGAATTTCTCCTGGGCGGGCTGAACCTGGCTGATGCAGCCGGGGCCAGCCCCGGTGGTCACTGGGTTGAAGGAGCAACCAAAGGCAAGGCGCACTGAAAATATCTCAGTTGCTGTGGTGCCAGGAAGCGCCATCAGCAACATATTTCTCCAGGCAGGGGGGCTGTGTGTATTGGGGGAGGGGGGAGTGTGAAGCTAAAGGTAGCAATCTCGGGGTCATGTACTCTGATAAGGAGAGGCGCCCAGTACCAGGTGATTTTGTCTTTGGCATTTGTAGTATTCACTCCACTTTCATATTTGAAAACCTGCTGTGGAAAAACTCACAGGATTTGAATTTAGCTGGATCTGAATCACTGCTGCTTTTTTTTCATACAGAAATTACTGGTCACTAGAACTTAGTAGATTCCTTTTCTCATTCTTTTGGTTCTCAGCTGTCAGTACCCTTTTACTCTTGCTGTGTAATAAAACATGAGTTCCTATACATCGTCTAGGATGCCTAGGTGCACGAGGTGAAGACTCCGTTCACATGACCTAAGCAAAGAGTCAGAGAAGGAAGTCTCCTGGAGGAATCTCAGGTGGTCATCATTAGTGTCCATACAAACTGTGAAGAACAATTTGCTAACAAAAGAAGGAAGCTGTACCTAGTTTTGCAAGGTACATTGGAGAGGGGTGGGAGAAAGAAGGGCAAGGGCAGGTGGCCACTGTGACAGTCTTATCATAAAAAGTTTTAGGTCACAGTCTTATCATAAATTTACTAAATACCTGCAAGCTAAGAATGTGCAGGAAGCACACCCCCCTCCCTCTCTGGGGAGAATGCTGGGAAAGGGTGTAGCAGAGCTTTAAGGCAGGAGGCTTGCCTCCAACCTTACTTCTGGGCTCGCTTTGTGGAACCAGGTTCAACTTGCTTTCTTACTTCAAATCTCCATGTGTACTCATCCCAAAAATGTATATATATCCATGATAACTACTTTTTATTTTCCAGAAAGGCTTGAAGTATGAACTTGGCTAAATTAAAAGGCAATAAATAAATAAATAAATAAATAAATAAAAAGATAAAGAGTTGGGCGTGGAGCTCACACTTAAAATCCCAGAACAGGGGCTGAGGCAAGAGGAGGGCTGCAAGGAGGATTGCCTTAAATTCGAGGCTAGTACTGTGTCAGACACACACACACATACACATTCTATTCATTTATTTGAAAATTAAAAATTTTTCAATAAAACAAAAGCATACTTCTAGAAGACACAAAGTGTATACTAGTTTTCTTTTCAGGAAATGGTATAGGATCCTGTTTTTTAAGAAAGAATTGGTCTCCAGAGTCTGTGTTCTGTTCCTGATAAGCAGATTATATTATTTATACAACACTATACTCAGTGTATCAGTAAGCTAGTTGGAGGCATTTCAATACATACCTTTATAATAAAAGAGTAAACTCCCACCTATTTCTCTTCATTGCATCCAGAAATCATGCTTTTAGTATTTTTCATGGTGGAGATGACAAAAGACTTGAGCCTTCATACTCCAGTATCAACCATAGATCTAGTAGCTGCCTATTTCCCTGTCTTGACCTCTAGCTGCAATGGAGGAAATAGCCTTACTAGAGTAAAATGCTATCTCTTATTTGAACTCTGAAATTTGAGTTTGTTTGTACCTTCCTATTCCCTGTATTCCGGAAGTTCTAATACTTGCCAGGTTTTTTCTGGTTATCATGTGTGCATCTTACAGACAGACTTCAGGTCCCTGCCTGGTTCTTTCCTATTTGATTCCCCTGCAGCAGCTCTTTGTGCTCTTTGTACATCCTGTCCTTCCCAGGAGATCTGACTACACTCACATGCATGTATTTGTGATGTTAGACAAGCTGGTTCTTCTTTTCATAGACCCAGCTTATTTATCATTAAATGTGTGAATAGTTGAAGTGCTCATGACATGCCATGTTGCAGGCAGGGAGCCTGTTCCCTATGAAGAAACTCTAATGAACCCACCCTGTACCAAATAAGACAATCATTAGATTTCCAGAACCCCAGTGTTTATACTGATTTAAACCTGACAGATTCCTGCCATTCACCTCATTGGGCAAACAATGAAACTGAGCTAGAAAGAGAGGATGAGTCTGACAGAGGTTGAAGATAGAAGTTATTTATGCCCTTTAAATGTAAATTGGAGGCTTAAACACCAATTTGAGATAAAACAGACTTTTTTCAAGGAAATGAACAAGAGGAAAGTAGGGAAATTCAGAATCAATATGTCAAGCATCAAGAAGATGTTAAAATTATGGTAGTGTGATGAGAGAGAGAAACAAGGTATTTTTTAATTTAAAAAAAATAAATAATTCAGGGTCAGATGAGGTGGATCAGTAGATAAAGACACCATGGCAGCCAAGACAAAAGACCTACCTGGTTTGATCTTGACTCCAGAATTCACACAGTATTAAGATGATCATCTACTCTTGAAAATGTGACATATGTACACATGCATCTGCATGCGTGCATGCACACACACACACACACACACACACACACACACACACATACTAAATATGTAAACAATTTTAAAAAATCATCAAAAAAATTTTAGGTCAGTAAGTGGAAAAGTGATGATAAAAACTCTATGGGCCAAACACTTAGAAGGCCAATGATAAAAGGATACTTCTGGGAACGAGGGGGAAAAAATTGACAGTGTTTAAAAATGGCTTAAAAGAGAAAAATCTTGGATGTGGTTGTTCTTTCCTTAAGTGAATTAGAGGAATTAGAGACAGAGCTTTACTTAGTGCAGAAATGGTGTAGAATGGGCTGTAATTAGGCTTCTTTAAGCAAAATGAGATAACTACACATGATTTCCTCTCCTGTAATGGAAATAAAATCCAAGTTTCCACATTTTTAAGGTAGGCCTTAGAGCCTAAATAAACTGACTAAATATGAGATTTTGACATCCACACTTTCTTAGGTATATGAATTTTTTTCACCTTCTCAGTTGTTGCTGGTAATTGGTAATTACGTCTGTTCCTGAGAGGTTCGACCATGACAAATCTAGCAGAAATATAATGGACTGCTAGTCATCTGATAGTTACAGCAAAAACAGCACATTGGGTAGTCTAAGTTTACTTTCAAATAGTACTAGTAACTAGGCTATGAGAACTTCAGGGCCATGTCACCAATGCTGGTCCATTTCTGTTATGCTTTCTGGGAATGTATGCATTGATAGAAATGAGACACAGAAATCTGATTTTCATTTCCTACATGATTAAAAAACTTTTCCAAAATGGTTTCAGGCAGTAAGATCTTTAGGAGCAAGGGATCAGACAGAAGGAGAGGAGTACTCTCATCAGTGGACTTCCCAAGGAAGGGCCTCTCTGTCTGTCATAGAGGCCTGAATTCCCATGAGAACAGATGATACAGAGGGAACCCCAGGATTCATAGAACCAAAGGACAGGAGAATAGGAGGGAGTAGACTGGACCCACGTAGGGAAAGAAGGGAAGGTGAAATGGGATGTGAATGAGCGAGAAGGGAGAGAGAAAGGGAGGGCAGGTACAAGGGAGGCAAGGAGACTGCATATAAAAATGTAAATTTAACCCTTCCCTCCACTCCGCTGCCCGGGACACGCGCGCGGTCGAGCTGGGCCTCACCGCGAAATAGGTAAGCTCCGTCCCTGCCCTCCCCCAGAACCTCAGGCCGCCCAAGGGACCCAGCTCCTCCCACCATCCAGCCAGAGCCACCGCGCAGGGCCTGGGAGGAGGAGGACAACCCACTGCGCCTGGGCCACCCCCAGGTCCCCCAGGTTAAATAGCACCCCGCCGACACCCCATCCTCCCTTCCCCCACTCCGCCTCCAGGGATGCGCGCAGGCGGTCCAGCTGGGCCTCAGCTCGACCTAGGTAAGCTCCGTCTCTGCCCACCCCCAAAACCCAAGGCCAAATAATTGTTTAGTGAAAAACGCACAGAAAATGAAAGATCTTAAGAGTTAAAACGACAATGTCAAAGACAAAGTGCAAATCCATGAGAAACAACACTCAAGTAAACAAGTCTCCCACTGAAGGAATTAATCCCATAATGTTAGACTCCAACCAGAACAAACCCATGGAAAATGGCCAAGAAAGCCTGACCCAGGATAACGACCTTCAAAATATGATCATTAACATGTTCAATACTATGAAAGAGGAAATCAGGGAGGAATTAAATAATCGAATCAATCGCTTTGAAGAGGAACACAACAGACACTTGGAGGAGTTGAGAAAAACAGTACAAGAAACAAAAACTGGCATAGAGCAGTTAAAGCAGACTCAAGCAGAGTTTAAAACTGAACTAAAAGACAAGTTATCTTCAACCCAGAACTCCACAGAGAGTCTCATCAGCAGAACTAATGAAGCAGAAAACAGAATTTTAGACCTTGAAGATAAAGTGGGAGTATTAACCAGCTCAATGGAAGAGGTTGTTAAAGCCAAAAAGATACTTGAGAGAAATATCCAGGAGATACAGGACACCCTGAAGAAGCCTAACATGCGTATTCATGGAATATCAGAGCAAGAATCTCAAAATACCACCCCTGAGGAAATTTTTCAAACGATCATCAAGGAAAACTTTTCTCATCTAAAAAAAAAGAGGCCCATCCATATACAAGAGGCATTCCACACCCCAAACAGATATGACCAAAACAGAAGCTCACCACAGCAAATAATAGTCAAAACACTCCACATTCAAGATAAAGAACTGGTGCTGAGAGCTTCAAGGGAGAAAAAACAAGTCACTTTTAAAGGTAAACCTATTAAAATAACAAATGACTTCTCAGTCGAAACACTAAAAGCAAGAAGAGCTTGGAGAGACATACTTCAAGTATTGAATGAGCAAAAATGTCAACCCAGGCTGATTTACCCTGCAAAACTAACTGTCATGATCGAGGGAGAAAGAAAAATCATCCAGCACAAAGACAACTTGAAGGGATACATGTCCACCAAACCAGGCCTTCAAAAAATGCTAGAAATGATACTCAAGAGTGAAGAAAAAAACAGGCATATCCAGGAGAACAGAAGGCAAGTATAACACCATTAACAGTGAAGCAATATACTTATAAAAACTACTAAACATAATAAATGTCTGGAATTAAAAATAGGTTCTCCATTATAACACTAAATGTTAATGGAATTTATTCACCGATCAAGAGACACAGATTACAAACTTGGATTAAAAATCACAATCCATCAATCTGCTGCCTGCAGGAAACCAATCTCACCAAAAAAGATAGGCACGCCCTAAAAATAAAAGGCTGGTCAACAATTCTACAAGCTAATGGAAGCAGAAAACAGGCAGGGGTAGCCATTATGCTATCAGACAAAGTAGACTTCAAACCAAAGAAAATTATAAGAGACACGGATGGATACTACATTTTAGTCACAGGTACAATTCACCAGGAAGACATCACAATACTGAACATATATGCACCCAATACGGGCCCCTCCACATTCATTAAGAAAACCCTACAGCATCTAAAGCAAGAAATCAACTCCCAAACGATAATTCTTGGGGACTTCAACACCGTCCTCTCAACATGGGGTAGATCAACAGGTCAAAAGCTTAACAGAGACACTTTGGAACTTAATCAAACCCTAAAAGAAATGGACCTTACAGATCTCTATCGAACTTTTCACCCATGCACCAAAGAATACACATTTTTCTCAGCAGCACACGGAACGTTCTCCAAAATAGATCACATATTGGGCCACAAAACGAATCTACACATATACAAAAAAGTTGAAATTCTAACCTGTGCCTGTCAGACCACAATGGCGTAAAGCTGGACATCCACAAAACAAAAAAAAAGAGAAAATACACTAACTCCTGGAAACTTAACAATATGATGCTGAATGAGAACTGGATTCAGGAAGAAATTAAAAAGGAAATTCAAGATTTCCTGAAAGTGAATGATAACGAAAATACAACTTACCAAAATCTCTGGGACACAATGAAAGCTGTCCTAAGAGGTAAGTTCATAGCTCTTAATGCCTACATCAAAAAAAAATGGAAACATCAGAAATAAACAACTTAACAATGCAGCTTAAAGCTTTAGAGAAACTAGAGCAATCTGATCCCAAAAGTAGTAGAAGAGAGGAGATTAGCAAAATAAGGGGAGAAATATCTGAAACCGAGATTAAGAAAACAATAGAAAAAAATCAACCAGTCAAAAAGCTGGTTCTGAGGTTGCAGGTGAAGAATTCTGCCATCAACATCAGACTCTCTGCCTCTCTGGCCCACCGGGGACCTATGCACATGGTCCACGGAAGACACACTGCTACTCAGAATTCAATAGAGTCCAAAGGAAACGCAAGCAAAATTCTAAGGAACAAAGGGAACACAGGCCAAACATCTGGACTCCACTACAATCATTATATCATGTGGGCGAGATTCTTCAAATCCAGCCCAAAAATAAGTAAACTTTTTCTTTTCACCTTATTGATCCTTTAAAGTATCAATGCTGTAGATCAACTTTCTCATACAGCCACCCCAAAAACATACAACTCCAGGGAGTACACCACTCACCCCTACATTTCACCAATATACTAAATCATAAAAGTGCACTACCAAACTAATATTCACCTCCTGGTTACATAACCTGACTTAACTGACGTACTAACAGCCTAGTAGCCTCATCTAGGATATAACAATAACAATACACAAACATACCCAATCCAAGGCAAGCACTAGTAAAAACTGCCAAGTGTCACAATACCAACTACGTCGATTCAGTGAAAAACACACAGAAACAGAAAGGTCCTAATAAACAAAACAACAATGTACAAGTCAAAGTGCAGATCCACGAGAAACAAAACCCAAGAAGACCAATCTCCCACCAAAAGAATCAATCCCATAATGAGGGATTACGACCAGAACAAATCCACAGAAAATAGCCATGAAAGCCAGACCCAATATAACGACTTTCAGAGTATGATCATTACCATGATTAATACTACGAAAGAGGAAATCCGAGAAGAGTTAAACAACCATATCAACCACTTTGAACAGGAACACAAAAGGCAATTGGAGGAGTTGAGAAAAATAGTTCAAGAAACAAAAATAGGTATACAGCAGTTAAAACAGTCTCAGGCAGAGTTTAAAATTGAACTAAAAGACAAGTTATCTTCAACCCAAAACTTCAACCCAAAGAAATGGACCTTACAGATCTCTATCAAACTTTTCACCCACGTACCAAAGAATACACATTTTTCTCAGCAGCACACGGAACTTTCCCCAAAATAGATCACATACTGGGCTACAAAACAAATCTAGACATGTACAAAAAAGTTGAAATTCTAACCTGTGCCCTGTCAGACCACCATGGCCTAAAGCTGGACATCCACAACACAACAAACAAGAGAAAATACACTAACTCCTGGAAACTTAACAATATGAAGCTGAATGAGAACTGGATTCAGGAAGAAATTAAAAAGGAAATTCAAGATTTCCTGAAAGCGAACAGAGTCTTATTAGCAGAACAAATGAGGCAGAAAATAGAATTTCAGATCTTGAAGACAAAGTGGGAGAATTAATCAGCTCAATGGAAGAGATTGTTAAAGCCAAAAAGATACTGGAGAGGAACATTCAGGAGATATGGGACACCCTGAAGAAGCCTAACATACACATTCAGGGAATACCAGAACAAGAAACCCAAAATACCACACCTGAGGAAATATTTCAATTCATCATAAATGAAAACTTCCCACAACTAAAGAATGAGAGGCCTATCCGAATACAAGAGGCATTTCGCACTCCAAACAGATATGACCAAAATAGAAAATTGCAATGGCAAATAATAGTCAAAACACTCCACATTCAAGACAAAGAAAAGGTGCTGAGAGCTTCAAGAGAAAAAAAGCAAGTTACTTTTAAAGGTAAACCTATTAGAATAACAAATGACTACTCAATGGAAACAGTAAAAGCAAGAAGAGCTTGGAGAGACATACTTCAAGTATGAAATGAGCAAAAATGCCAACCCAGACTGATATACCTGGCAAAACTATCTGTCATGATTGAGGGAGAAAGAAAAGTTTTCCAGCACAAAGACAACTTGAAGGGATATATGTCCACCAAACCAGGCCTTCAAAAAATCCTAGAAATGATACTCAAGCTTGAAGAAAAGAACAAGTGTATCCAGGAGGACAGAAGGGAAGTATAATACCACCAAAACATAAATATCAAACAACATGCTTACAAAATCTACTAAACATAAAAAATGTCCAGAATTAAAAATAATTTCTCCATTATAACATTAAATGTCAATGGTATTAACTCACCGATTAAGAGACACAGATTACAAACTTGGATTAAAAGCCACAATCCAACAATCTGCTGCCTTCAGGAAACTCATCTCACCACAAAAGATAGGCACATCCTAAGAATGAAAGGCTGGTCCAAAATCTTGCAAGCTAATGGAACCAGGAAACAGGCAGGGGTAGCAATTATGCTTTCAGACAAAGTGGACTTCAAACCAAAGAAACTCATAAGAGACACAGATGGATACTACATTTTAGTCACAGGTACAATTCACCAGGAAGACTTCACAATACTGAACATATATGCACCCAATACGAGCCCCTCCACATTCATTAAGAAAACCCTACAGCATCTAAAGCAAGAAATCAACCCCCAAATGATAATTCTTGGGGACTTCAACACTGTCCTCTCAACATGGGGTAGATCAACAGGTTAAAAGCTTAACAGAGACCCTTTGGAACTTAATCAAACCCTGAAAGAAATGGACCTTACAGATCTCTATCGAACTTTTCACCCACGTACCAAAGAATACACATTTTTCTCAGCAGCACACGGAACTTTCCCCAAAATAGATCACATACTGGGCTACAAAACAAATCTAGACATGTACAAAAAAGTTGAAATTCTAACCTGTGCCCTGTCAGACCACCATGGCCTAAAGCTGGACATCCACAACACAACAAACAAGAGAAAATACACTAACTCCTGGAAACTTAACAATATGAGGCTGAATGAGAACTGGATTCAGGAAGAAATTAAAAAGGAAATTCAAGATTTCCTGAAAGCGAACGATAATGAAAATACAACTTACCAAAATCTCTGGGACACAATGAAAGCTGTCCTAAGAGGTAAGTTCATAGGTCTTAATGCCTAAATCAAAAAAATGGAAACATTAGAAATAAATAACTTAACGATGCAGCTTAAGGCTTTAGAGGAACTTGAGCAATCTGATCCCAAAAGTAGTAGAAGGGAGGAGATTAGCAAAATAAAGGGAGAAATATCTGAAATCAAGACTAAGGAAACGATAGAAAAAATCAACCAGTCAAAAAGCTGGTTCTTTGAAAAAATCAATAAGATTGATACACCCCTAGCTAAATCAACCAAAAGCAAAGAGAGAAAACACAAATTAACAAAATTAGAAATGAACATGGAGTTATCACTACTGATACCCAAGAAATCCAGAGAATTATAACATCATATTTCAAAAACTTATACTCTTTTGTGACAACACAAAAGAGATGGATGAATTTCTAAGTAAACACAACTTACCTAAATTGAATCAGGAAGTTGTGAATTATTTAAATAGTCCTATAACGTATAAGGAAACTGAAGAAGTAATCTCAAATCTCCCCACTGAAAAACGTCCTGGACCAGATGGATTCAGCACAGAGTTCTACCAGACATTTAAGGAGTATAATAACACCAATACTCCTTAAACTGTTCCATCAAATAGCAAAGGAAGGAACACTACCAAATTCCTTCTACGAAGCTAATATCTTCTTAATCCCAAAACCTAATAAAGATTCACTTAAAAAAGAAAACTATAGGCCGATCTCTCTGATGAACACAGACACAAAGATTATCAACAAAGTCTTAGCAAATTGGATTCAAAAACACATTAAAAAGATTATTCACAGGAACCAAGTAGGCTTCATCCCCGGCACACAATGTTGGTTCAACATATGCAAATCAATAAATGTAATTCATCATGTAAACCAGTCCAAAGTCTAAGACCACATGATACTCTCGATAGATGCAGAAAAATCTTTTGACAAGATCCAACAGCTTTTTATGATTAAAACGCTAGAGACTGTAGGAATGAAAGGCACCTTTATCAATATAATAAAAGCTGTATACAACAAGCCCACAGCAAGGATTATGCTGAATGGCGAACAATTGGAAGCATTCCCACTTCGATCAGGAACTAGACAAGGCCGTCCACTCTTACCACTTCTATTCAATATTGTACTTGAAGTCTTAGCTGAAGCCATAAGACAAGAAAGGGACATAAGAGAGATTCAAATCGACAAGGAAGAAGTCAAGCTAACCCTATTTTCAGATGACATGATCTTATACCTAAGTGATACCAAAAACTCCACCAGGAAACTCCTGGAACTAATTGAGAAGTTCAGCAGGGTGGCAGTATACAAAATAAATGTGCAAAAATCAGAGGCCTTCTTATATGCCCAGAATGAAAGAAGTGAAAAAGCCTTGAGAGAAACAATCCCATTTACTATAGCCCCTAAAAAAATGAAATACCTTGGTATAAACCTAACCAAGGAGGTAAAAGACCTTTACAATGAAAACTTTAAAACCCTAAAGAAAGAAATAGCAGAAGACACCAGAAGGTGGAAAGACCTCCCTTGTTCCTGGATTGGCAGAATCAACATCATAAAAATGACCATCCTACCAAAGGCAATATACAGATTCAATGCTATACCAATTAAAATCCCAAAGCAATTCTTTAAAGAAGTTGACCAAATAATCTCAAAATTCATATGGAGGCACAAAAGACCCAGGATAGCAAAGACAATCCTGAGTAACAAAAACACTGCTGGAGGTATTACCATATCAAACCTAAGTCTATACTACAAATCCATAGTTATAAAGAGAGCTTGGTATTGGCTTCAAAATAGACACACAGATCAATGGATAAGGATTGAAGACCCAGATATAAGCCCATAAAATTACAGCCATTTGGTCTTTGACAAAGGGGCCCAAAGAATCCAATGGAAAAAGAACAGCATCTTCAACAAATGGTGCTGGCAAAACTGGATCTCCACATGCAGAAAATTAAAGCTGGACCCGTACTTGTCACCATGTACAAGACTTAATTCCAAATGGATCAAGGACCTTGATTTAAGGCCAGAGACTTTAAAAACCATAGTTGAAAGGATAGGGAACTCCCTCGAGCTGATTGGGCTAGGCCAACAGTTCCTAAACAGACATCCAATGGCACAGTCACTGCTACCAAGTCTCAACAGTTGGGATCTTGTGAAATTAAAGAGCTTCTGTTCAGATAAAGAGATTATAACGCGAGCTCAAAGGCAACTCACAGAATGGGAGAAAATCTTCACTAACCACACATCTGATAGAACTCTGCTGTCCAGAGTGCACAAAGAACTTAGAAAACTAAACACCAAGGAAACCAATGGCCCAATTAAAAAATGGGCCCTGGAACTTAAAAGAAACTTTACCAGGGATGAAATTAAAATGTCTAACAAATATCTGAAAAAATGCTCCACTTCCTTAGCCATCAGGGAAATGCAAATCAAAACTTCCCTGAGATATCATCTCACCCCAGTCAGGATGGCAAAAATCCACAATACAAAGAACAACAAATGTTAGAGAGGATGTGGAGAGAGGGGAACTGTCCTACATTGCTGGTGGGAATGCAGGCTCATACAGCCACTCTGGCGAGCCGTCTGGAGATTCTTAAAGAAATTAAAGATTGAAATTCCATATGACCCTGCTATTCCACTTTTGGGAATAACCCCCCATACAGCAGAGGTTCACCTCGATAGCACAAGCACGACCATGTTCATAGCAGCACTGTTTACAATAGCAAAGTCATGGAATCAGCCCAAATGTCCAACAGTTGACGAGTGGATAAGGAAAAGGTGGTACATCTATACAATGGAGTACTACTCAGCCATCAAAAATGATGAATTACTGGAATTTGCTGGGAAATGGATGTCATTAGAAACAATTATATTAAGTGAAATATCCCAAACCCAGAAAATTAAGCACCATATGTACTCCCTAATAGGTGGCTCCTAGTACCAAACCCAGCCAGCCTACCTTGAGATACTCATAGGTAAATCTATGTATTACCTACAGTAATTGCAAGGATTATGAACAGGAGGGATGGGGTTGGAGGGGCACACCAGAAGCAAGGAGAGAAGTGACCATGTTACAGTAGAGAAAATAGGCCTCCATCAAGGACTGCAAGAAAGTAATGTGACACCTAGTTAGGTTCACAGACATTCGTTCCTGATCATTTACAACTAAGGGGATATGATCTCACCAGAATGGGAGGGCATATAGTCTGGCAGATAAAAAGTAACCATTTTGCAAATGGGTGATAGACCCCTCCCTCACTGTGGTTTCCTACTTTTCTTACATCTACCCTTGAATGTGCTCTTATGATAAGACTCCAGTTTAACAACTTTTTGTCTCTGGCCAGGGTGTGATATACAGTGCCCAGCAGGATGGAGTGAAGGGCATTGCAGGAGCAGCAAAACTGAAAATGAAAATCAACAAACCACAATCCAGAACTTCAGAGACTCTATATCAACCACCTAGAACTAGGCCAGACTAATCTCTCCCCATCCTGAAGCTCAGGGACATTTGCAGAAAAGGGGGCAATAAGAGTGTAAGAAGAAAAGGATGGGAGGAGCAATGATTTGCAAGATACTCCACACAAGTTAGGGCCAAAGCAATCATAATTGGACATTGTATGCCCTGCACAATGTCCAACACACTATTGACCTCACAAAGTCTAGCATCTGCTAAAGGCACCAAGATCCTTGGAGGCAAGGGATTGGCAGCCACAGCAGTGTTTCTATGCTTAAGGGGAACACGGGAAAGGGTTCAGGGAAAGGCCACTGGGTCCTTGTACGTCATCGGAGAGGAGGGCCCAGTGGAGAGTCAGGCATGCACAAGAAAGGACTCTCTGGGAATTAGGGTGGGAGGTACTGGGGGATGGGGAGGGAGCGGTGAGGGGAGGGGGAGCAGAGGGTTCGGATGGAGGAGGAGTGAGGGAGGGAACTGGTGTATCTAATAAGTTTGTATGAGCTGAAATAATAATAAAAAATGTATTAAAAACATTTCAGCAATAGTAAAAATGACATCTAGCTGAGCTCAAAAAATGTAAATTTAATTAACAAATATCTTTAAAATGATTTAAAAACCACTCAAGAATAAGACGTGCAATGAAGCACATGCTTATTATCAAGAAAATATTCTGTAATTCTTTAAAGGACCCTTACACATCACAGAAAACCATAGTGTGTCCAAAAATATCTAGGGAAAATGGGATAGAAATGATGATGATTGTCAATTTGACAGAATCTAGAATCATTTAAGAGATGAGTCTCTCTCTGAGAACTCTGTGAGAATTTATGCTGATTGCTTTAATTGATGTGAGAAGACAAACCCTGACTGAGTGGAACCATTCCTTAGGCCTTGGCCTGGAGTGTATAAAAATGAGAATGTAAGCTGAGCATGGTCATTCATCAGTCCATACTTCTTGACTATGTATTCAATGTCACTATGTACCTCAGGCCTTTTCTCCCATCATTTGCCATCATGGTGAAGCCTGGGACTTTGAGCTAAAATTAACTCTTTCCCCCTTAAGTTGCTTTGCTCAGAGTATTTTGATCACAGAACAAGAAAAGGAACTAAGATAGCCTGTCTACTGTCTCTTACTTGCTTTGCAGATTTTACCAATGTATACTAAATAGCAGCATATTTACAGTGTAGAACCTGTTTTTGTAGTAATATTGCTCTTGAGTTTAATCTTTGGTTTATTTTAGGTTACGATTAAGCCAAGGTTACTAATTTAATTCCCACACATCATTTATAAAACAGAAAAAAAACAGAAATGAAATGATACAAACAAATAAAAAGTACCACTGCAAATTGCTGACATAAATAGCAATTTTAAAAAAGAAAATGCCATCCATGATAACTATGGTAATATTTCTACATAAAGTTAGCAAAACATGGGGGAAAAGATAGACCAGAATTAGGAAGATGAATTATTCAGATCTACCAAGTGTCAGTCAAGCTGTTCTGTTTTGAAGATTCACTCATTAATTTATTCCCCTAGATAATCTGATTAAATAGCTACAAGGTACTTAACAGTACAAAATAAGAGGACAATGTGTTTAGCCTCAAAAAAGCTGAAAATCTGGCCAGTTAAAAATAAATAACTCTAATGCAATCTATGTTGCAACAAAAGTTGTTATCCACAGAGAGAAGGGAGCAAGAAAGGTAACAGCCATGTAAAGGAGGTGACATTTCAAAGAGGACCTTGGAATAAATAGAATATTTTCATATCAACAGAGCACTAAAAGCTTACATGTAATAAATAGCTTAAATTAAGTATTATGATGTATTTATAACTCATTTATAAAGGAAATTTTAGTAAGAGAGACATGCCACTGCATATGGTGGGATGACTGTTCAACAATTCTTCTGAGAAATAATGTGTTCTTATGTTAAAAAAGTTATGTGGAATTCCTACTTCATGCTAAACAATGTAAGAGCATAAATTCTGGATACAAAGGATTTTATTCATAGTCTTGAGATACAGTACATAGCAAACACATACACTATTGAAGAAAATATTTATACAGTGACATATACTCAAATTTAGACCAGTGATCTTTTCATAATGCACATAACAAAATGAATTGTTATCCATAATATTTAAGGAATGCCTATAAAGCAATGAGAATGTGCATATACACACACAAACAATACTCAAACCAACAAATAATTGCACACACATACGTATGCACACACTAGAGAAATAAGTAGAAGATAGAAAACTAGGAATCTCATAGAGAAGTAAAAAACATTGTGATTACTGTCAGCTTAAATTTCCATCAGCATATGAATGTATAAAGCAAATGGTGTATATATACACAATGGAGTATCATTTAGCCATAAAGAAAAATGAAAGCATGTTGTTTTCTGGAAATGAATGCAACTATAAAGCTTCAGAAATAAATAAGCAGGCTCAGAAAAGCAAATATCCCATGTTCCCTCTCATTTGTAATTTTACATTCTATGTAGATACAAACACACACACACACACACACACACACACACACACACACACACACACAACACAAAAGCAGAAGAGAGACTTGAGGAAAAAGAGTATCAGGGGTGAAAAAAGGGGAGATCAGTGAGGAATGTGTGTGGGAGCGAATATAATTATGACTATGAATACTTAAAAGAATTCATTATGAATGCCCACTAAGAACAATGAGGACATGCCAACAACTAAAGAACAAAGATTGTCATAAAAATATGTGAAAGGTTGTATAAATGAATATACAATCTGGGAAAACCAGTATAGCAAATATTAGTTGCAAAATGTTGCACATATTTTATATTTGGCAAAGTTTAAAATGTTTGGTCACAATAGATATAATCCAGATAAATAGAGCATGTAGCTTTCATATACTGTATGAAATATAAAAGTGTTTGGGAGACAATTTGGTTATATTTAACATATTTGAAATTAGATGTTTGTTTCATCTTACCAATTTTACTTCTAAGTATATAATGAAATGACTACTTTAGCTATTATAGTACATATGGAATATAGCAGTTTTGTGAAAGTGAAAGCTAAAACAAAAAATACAAGAAATATTCATTATTAAAAGAAAAGATAGTGAATAATACAGACTTCTGCATGCCAGAATAAATAAGTAAATCTCAAAAGTATGACAGTTACCCAAAACTAAGTTTCTGGGTGATACCAGAACTAAAGTTAGGAAAGATGTAAAACAATGCTTTCATCAAGGAGAAAAAAATACAAAGTGTGAATATCTCAAATCAATAAGTAACAACTTCAGTATCATCACAACTATTATAATTTCTTTAAATATAAACAGATTCCTATGAAAGTTAGTTGCTCCTCCCCAATTCATGTGTGTTCTGCAAGTTTCTAATACCAAATCAGCATTCGTCATAGTGATTGAATTTCAAAGATGAGCATCCAAAAAGAGCAAGCCAGATAGACCACCTGTTGTGAGTCAGCCTTCAAGGCTACATAGCATCATTCCCACTGGAGTGGTGAGGCCCACAAGGTTTCCACAAGGAAAACACTGCGCTTCATGAAGAGAGTGTGTAAGATTTTAGGAAAATATGTAGGAACAAAAATATTGCTGTAGCTACTTTTGTAGAATGTAAATTTCTAGAAATGGTATAATGAATGTAAGCTGTGGCGGCATCCAAATGGGAAAATTCTGGATCTTCTGCTCTGTAGTATGACCTTGAGAAAATCAACCTTTGCAACTTAAAGTTCTTCTATGTATGAGGATAATTGTAGTTACAAAGGCAGCCAGAGAGATGACTTCTTGTTAAAGTACTTTCTGGACAAGTATGAGGTGTAGAGTTCAAATACCTAGAGTCCATGTGATGGTCAGATAGGTGTGGCAACGGCATATAATCCCATCGCTAGTAAGATGGAGATGGGATCCCAGAACATTCTGGCTAGCCCAACTAATCATATCAGTAAACTTTGCATTCAGCTAAGAAGCTGTGCCTCAGTGAATAAGGTAGAGAATGACAGGAAGACTCCGATGTCAACCTCAGGCCTTCACATATAGACACATACACATGAACATGCCTCTTCACACATACATAAGCACATGTATGTATGAACATGCATAAGCATGTAAATGTTATAATACATACTCATGAGATTATTTTGATGCATGGAGAACTGACAACTCGGTAAAGTATTTGGCACCTGAACACGCAGGAGGAACTGAGTTTGGATCACCAGAATCCATGCAAAAATTCAAGCACTATGATGTCTGCATGTAGTCATAGCACTTGGGAGGTAGAGAAAGGTAGATACCTGAAGCTCACTCTCTAATCATAATCGCCAGAGGAGTGAGCTCCGGATAGAGAAATCCTATCTCAAAAAATAAGATGGAAAGGAATAGAGGTCTTTCACACACATGTGCACATGAACTCACATGCACATTTGCACATATACCCATTAACATGTTCATGTGCATGTGTGCACACACATACACATACATACAAACCACATGCACAAAATACTTATATGGAGTATTGCTCACAGTAAGAATTCAGTAAACATTGTTACCTCAATCTCTTGAATTCAGTTTTTTATATGTAAAATGGTGATAAGCATTTTGAAGATTAAGTAGGTTTAAGTGTAGTTGGATAGTAGTAAGCATTCAACAATTATGTAATCATAATTATATAACTTTACATATAATTATAATACTTAAGTATGATGGATTATTCCTAATCATTACCCAAGAAAAGTAATATAGTATTATAAAATGAATTAAAACTATGAGACCATATGTGCAATGCTCTGGGAAAAAAAAAGCTTTAAAATTGTTGAAGAAGTTTTTAATTAGGGTTTTAAAATATGAACCACGATGAAAATTATTAAAAAACAGCTTTGTGAATGTTACAGCAGCACTAATGTATACATTGAGTTGTCATAGAGAGATGCCATTGGGTTGGTGGGTGTGTTCTAAGCAACAACATGAATAAAGAAGGACGGCCCAAATTAAAAAGGGAAAATCTATCTAGCCTATGAGGGACTGAGGCGATCATATCTGTCAAAGCTCCCTAAACCCAGCCAAGACTGCTGAAACAGTTCCTTAATTACATCATGACTAGAAGGACACTGGTGAGAAGCAGACTAAAAATTAAATCACTTTTTTCTTCATCAAGTTCTTTTGATACTGCTATGTATGATGCATATAAATCTATTCAATAATGGATTTATTGTCATTTCCATTTCAAAAATGCCTTGTCTTTCTGATCTTAGTAAAGTAGAAAGTTGTCTACCAAAGCCTAAATTGTATGTTTTAGATGTGAATTTTAGTCCATAGGGGCACACAGCTTCTACGGGGTTATGATTTGAATGTTGGGACATCACCAGCAAAGCCACATACCATGAGGATCACCTTCATCAGTATCACCAGCACTGGTGTGCAAGGGTCCCAACATGACAGTAGCTAGCTGTGGGCTCCATGCATCATAGTTACTGTTGCCAAGATATTGATAACATTATCCTTGAATTTATATCTTGCCAATAAAATCTAACATAGAAAATTAAACTTGGAGGACTGGGTGCTTAAAAGCTTCAGCCAACAGGTGACTATGGGATAAGTGTTGGCAGATAGGATTTCCTTGCCAACATTGAATCTCCACACACTTTCCCTTTCCCACTTATATAGCACTACTGCCTTCAACCTGGGGAAGGAGTAAGTCATCAGGAGAGACTCACATTTTGTCAATTCCCTTTATATCTCACAGGGTACTGGTGGCAGGCAGGAAGGCAGGATGTTTGAATTTCTTTTCTCTTGCTGTGGTGAAATATATGAACAAAGTAATTTGAGGGAGGGTAGATTTCTATTCCACTTACAGTTCCAGAGAGGTAGAGCTCATTGTGGTGAGAAGTCATGGTAGCAAGAGGCTGTTTGTTACCTTGCATCATCAACAGGAAGCAAGGAGAGAACTGGGGCAGGACTATCAAACCTCGAAGCCCAAGTACCACCAGGGGGGACCAAGTTTTCAGACACAGGAGCCTATGGGTACATTTCACATTCAAATTACAGAATCTCAGAGGAGATTTTTCTATCAGAGTTGGCAATACCACAGAGCAGTGGGTACGTAACTGGTGTGTTCTTACTTCTGATCATGGTACCCAAATGAGCGCCTAAATGGAGGCTGGAATACCTCAGGCTTCCCATCCTTTAAACTATGTGACATGTGGGAAAGGAAAGCTGATCTGATGGCTCAGGTGCCTCAGAGCATCGGAACTCACCTGTCCATACTCAGCTGTCCACATCAGAGTGTGCCATTAAAAAGTTGATACAGAAGTGCCATGACAGGTAAACAGGGAAATCTCAGAAAGAAGGAAAAAACTTTTGATGCTTTGGTACTTCCAGCAACACTTTGTTCATGGATTCTGAGCAGATTCTCCCCCTTTCATCTTGCATTGGGATCTACAAACTAGGTTCAGCAAATGATTAGATATTTTGAATTTCTTTCACATCTAAGCAGTGATAGAAGTAAGTTAAGTCACAGGGCTAGAATTTCTCAGCCTACTGGAAAGGAAGTAATTGCATTGCTCTCAATGACATAAAACTCTAAAACAAATCAAAAAGGGCATCAATACTGAGCTGACCAGTTCTCCAAAACAGCTTTCAACCCAAGGTCCCCAATTAAAGTCTCAGCATGATTCATTTCTATCATTGGCTCTTAGCACTTTTTTTTTAGCTCGAAGTAAATTTGTAATAGTTAAAACTGCACAATGATTTTGTGGATACAGAAGATTACCGTTTAATTTCATTGGATTCTTCTCTTTTCTTTTTCAATAGGTTTTATCCAACTTGTTGCAAAAGTGATAATAATTGAACTCATCCCAGCTGCAGCTTAGGTAGTTAAATTTCGGGAAGTTCATAAAGTAATGTAGTATTTGTGCCCAAATATTCTAATATTTCTTCATCAAGGGCTTGGATCTTTGTATTAAAGAGATATCTCTGGTTAGCATGACTAACCCTGTCCTCTCAGTTGAAAAAGACAAAATGGAACAGAGTTGATTTCCTATGGGATTTTAAGTCATAACCTCAGATCCAGCTGGATAATAGTGTGAATTCATCCTCCCAAAGGAATTTTGTCCCAGATATATTTCTTTTCTGCTTGAAATTGGTTTCCTATGAAGCAATCAATAACACAGTGTTCCTTCTCATATTTTATATTTCTAAAAAGCAAAAAGAAATTTTATTGCAATGTATACGTTATTTTTCTTCATGTCTTCACGATGTAAACCAAAGGCTTCAGAGAAAGACTTTTGAAGAATTCACTGCAGTCTTTCATTAATCCACAAATTTTATTTTCCATATTCAATGGGTGATAGGAATGGAGATGCCAGCAAGCAACCAGAAGAAGAAAGAGGTAGTTCTGATTGGACTTGAAGGTGACCAGACATGAAATCACAAGTGGACAGGAGAAAGACCCGTCAGGGAGGGGCTGAGCAGATGAATTCATGACAGTGACTGACTAGATTGGAACAAACTGGTAGAGAAACTGTTTAGGATGGAGTAGATTAAAGATTTCAAGTTAGAGTTAATAAGCATGAGAGCCAGTGAAATATCTAAGCAGAGAAATCAAGGGTATCATGAGACATAAAAATTTGGAACCAAGCGGAAATTTTATGGTTCAATGCAGACATATGAAAGCACGTATTTTATGCAACGGTAGGAAAACAAGTCTAGGGAAGATTCCTGTTTCTGTGTCCGGTGTCCATAGGTGGAGCAGGTTTCCAGCATAGTTGGCTTCAAATTTTCTTCAAAGGAGTCAGAATAAAATAAGAAGTGCAGGTTCACCTCACCAGAGAGAAGAGGAAGTTTAAGGTGGATCTGATCAACTGTCAAATCAGTACAGTTGTCATGGAAGCAAAGGGAAGAAAAGAACTCAGGATTCAATATATGACAGTCAATGCCAACCACATAGAGAAATATTGGTGAAGTGGTAGAAAAGAAACTTAATTGGGAAGATTGAGAATAAGGAAATTTCATAACATTCCCATTAATAATTTATATAAAGGGACAACAGAAGTTGTTGTTAACTGGAATTCAACTTAAATGCTTTAGACCATTATAAAATAAGGTTGACTATTTAAAAAAACAAAGTTAGTTGAAATAAATTGATCTGTGAGACCTTTAGAGAATTAATATGGTGAAATCCCAGTCTTCACTGTGGCTGTGTTTAGAAATAGTATCTTTAAGAAAATAGGCCAAGTTAAAAAATAAGTGATTAAACATGGCCCAAATCAAATAGCAATGTAATTGATGCTTTTATGAGAAGAGGAAACAATACCAGATTTCTCTCTCTCTCTCATACACACACACACACACACACACACACACAGAATGAAAGGACTACATGAGGATTCAGGTGAGAAGTAAGAAATGACACGTCAGGAGCAAAGCTTTTACCAAAAACCCAACTATGGTGACATCTTAATCTTGATTTTGACTTTACCCTCAAACAATAGTTAAATGAGTCTGTTGGGCAAGCTACCCAGCCTGTCACATCTGGTCATAGTAGCACAAGCAAACCAAAATTATCTAACACAGTATGTTTACAAAGAATGGTTTAAAATTATTTTAATGGTTTCATGTTTTCAAATGCTTCTTATTTTTCTGTTGTATCTAATACCAAGTAATTTTTGTTACTGCTGTTGTTTAAACTACCTCATCTAGCTTATTTTCAATCATCCATTTTCAATGAATGCAACAATAGTTGCTCATTGGTTCAGGTCAAATTTTATGAAGCCATCTTTGCAGTATTTTTATAATGCTTCCATAATAAATTATGTTGACTCTATATTTAAACTAAATTCTCGTTATAACCAATTGTGATTTTTATCAGGTCTTCAGTTTCAAAAGCATCTGTGTTAACTTGACTCTATTTCGTCACCTCCACAACTTTTACGAATCTTAGTAATTCATCTGGAATATGAGCCACGTCTTACATCTACTTTCAGACTTCACGTAGTTTTCCTTCTCACAGAATAAAATCTGAATTTCTTACTATGGCCATGAGGCAATCATGATATCCCATTGACTACTTCATTCAACACTATATATTTAACAAACGTCTTGGGATCCTGGTGATTTACAACTACGTTCATGACGACGTGTCTGTAGCTTGGCTTAGAGTCCACTGGTTTAGGCTGCACTCAGCTGGGGACTGTGTGGCTGGGTGGTTCTGCTCCGCAGGGGTCAGAGGGTGCTTGAATACTTCTTTGCATTGCAACTGCAGACATGGAAGGCAGAGAGGAGAACTGGGCAAGTCTTCCTGGGGCACAGCTTCTAGACCTTGTTCTATTGACTGAAGCAAGTTGCACAGATGAATACAAAGTCAAAACAAGGGAAACCTACTTGCCTTCTTCTGAGGAAGGAGCCACAGTACCGCAGAGCAGGGGCACACATAGAATGAGGTAAAGACTGTGAATAGTAATGTTGACTACCTCCTATTTGCATCTAATTTTCTGCTTTTGCTTACTTGAATTCAAGGACCATGCTTGCCAGTTAACTTTCTTTCTCCTCAGTTTCTTTCCTGGGAGACAATATTCCCACAGCCTATCCATAACTGATTTTCATTTCATTCCAGTCTCTGTTAAGGAAGTACATGCTCTAACGTTCCCATGAAACTAAGGTCCATAGTCTAATTTTTAGCTACTTTCTATTTTTACAAATAAATTTTCATTAGAACATAGCTAGATCCACTCATTTGTTTATTGCCTGCAGTTGCCTTTGTATTTTAATGATAGTGTACAATAGCTATGTCAGAAACTGGCAAAATCCTCAAGCTATTTACTAATTGACTCTTTAAGAACAGTCTACTGGCCCCTTCTCTATGCTACTGTGATGTTTTGTTCTACTTTGAATGCTTTTGGCACAATGTTTATTTCTCTATCTGTTTGTGATTGAGCACCACTACTAGACTTTATGTTTCTCTAGGGTCGGGTATGGTCTCACACACAGCTGAGTTTCAAGAAATGTGCCAGACACACAGAGAATGTGCCCTTGTCTTTAAGTCCTCCTTTAGATGCTGCCTTTCCTACGAAGACTTACTCTGAAAACCTTCAGCTCCTCCCTTGCCCTGTATATAGAAATTTTGCTCTTCTTCCATACTTTCTCAGCAATATAACTGCTCACTCCCTGCCTTGCTTTGCAACAATGGAAATATTTACTTGGTCTAGCGCTTGTCATCTAAGACATCTCAGGAATTTTTTTTGGAAAAAAAAAAATGTTGATCTCTTGTTAGGAATCAAACTGAAAACTTGAATTTAAAGAATATAGGAAATTCTAAGTGGTAATCTGATGCTTCTGCGTTGAGATCCTTGAAAAAAATTTCCCAATGACACTCCAGTCCCACAACAGCCATCTAATGAGGTTTGCTTGTCAAAGAACAGATGAGACTAACTACACCCAGGTCACGCATGTTAAGGTTGTTCTGACCCTGTCTAAAGACTGCTGCTTGTGCACATGGAGGGAGAGGGGAAAGCATCAGCAAATGTCTTGTTTTTAAAGTCCTTTTACTTAACATGCCCTACTCACTATCTTAAATGTCAATGAAGGAGAAATTTCCCTTTGTGTTCCAAAGAAGAGGAAAAGAAATTACAATTGGATTTTACCTTGGACTGTAAATTTGTGCCTCGAGGGGAATAATAACAATGAACAGGAGGGAATCAGAGCAGTTCCGTCCTCTTACTCAATGTTGGATGAATCCCGTGAGTAACTTCTGTTTACCCTTCTTCCCAGTTATCTCACACCGGGATGCCAGAGTGTATGATGTGGCTGCATAGTGAGGACCATTCAGAAAAGGGAAATGATTGTCTTCGGGGCTCTGGAAGTTACCAGGGAATGCCTAGATGTACCCAGAGGTGATCTGGGATGGAAGGATGGCTCTCACTCTTCTGAGGAGGCTGCAGTAGAGGTGCTTCTATTGCAAGAGAAGCTACTTGGCATCTGGGTGCCCTGTGGATTCTGCCTCTTTCCTAAAATGTGAGGAAGGTGATAGATGAAAGTTTATGTAACACAATCTAGTAAAATTCATAGCTATTGGGTAGACAATTAGTTGAAAGTAATTTTATTGTTGCAAGTTTCAATATCGGGTACATGGTGGATCATTTCCTTACCATGTAGAGGTGTAGAAACCCATCCTCCACCATCTATTATTTCTTGCTTTCTCTTGCTTCTGCAGCCTGTTAGATCACCTGCATATACCAAGAGGGCTAGGAATTAACAGCCTCCAGGAAGCTCTTGCCTGACCAATGCCTGACCAGAGCTGTTACATGAAGATTCGTCCCCTCAAATCCTCCTGCAGTGCATTAAATCTGGGTGATGGCTTGCATAGTGTATCAGCACTTTCTCAGTGAGATCGTACAACAGTAATTCTCTGATTGATCTAAGAATGTCCCATTATTGGAGTCCATTAAATTTTATATGATTTCATTTTATCTTTTTGAGACAGGGAATTGCTAGGTAACCCAGGCTGGAGTCCAACTTGTTATTCCCCTCCTCTCAAGTTCTTGGATTACAAACACGATATCACTCACAACTTTCTAAGTACGATATCATACACAGCTTCTGAATAAACAAGTTACACTCAAAGTATTATGTGAAGTGAACTTCTGGGCAAGTCAAAACTGGAAAAAAGCATATATATAATCTGCATGTATCTGTAGCCTAATATAAACATGTGATCTTCATAATTTCTTTTTTTCAGATGTTATAAGACTTATTCCTCTTGAAAAATCATATCCTCCCCCTTTTTAGAAGTTGTTTGCACCTTTGAGAACATTTAATATTAAGCTTCCTAGAACCTTCCTTATTCTTGATTTCCAGTGGACATGTCCTTGCAAACTCAAAGATTGTATAAAACATCTGTTGATGGGACTTTTAGGTTTTCAATATAACAAAATATTTTAAAATCTGTTAGTGCATCTATGAAATTCAGCTATCATATTATCCGTGACAGCTCCTATAACAGGTTTATGAAGTGACTTACCTAAGATCTCCCTGCTAATTGGTTTTGTAGCTGAAGTCATAAAATCAATTCAGATATTATTGAAAATGGCCATCATGTGAGGTCATCCTTTCTTCTATGCTTTTGTGGTTGTGTTTATTTTGTCTACTATTTATATTTAGTGTGCCTTTTTCTATACATATTTGGGGGAAGAGAGTTTTTATTTCTCAAGAAATATAGACAGGAGAATGCTAGCCTCATTACTCAGAAAAACCTCCTTTTAGTGTCTTTTTTTTACCTGAATAACCAGGGTAACTCTTTCAAGAGAAAGGAAATGTCTGGACATTTTCTGTCTGCTTATTTCTGTAGTCACCAGCTGTCACAGCTCTGTCTGTGTTGTAGCAGACCTAATGATTTGCCTCCTGGGATGCAGGAGAACCTCCTCTTTCTACCCTGGATTAGTACATATGGTTGGTAGGCATGCATAAAGTAGCTTTGCCTCTGAATCATGCCCAGCACAAGCACCTCTGCCTGCCTGTCCATAGGACTTGACCCTGTGGCAAAGCTCTCCCATCCAGGTAGGTATGTCCTTCCTGCAACTAGAAAGCCCAAGTACCTCATCTTTTAACACCCTAGGATGCCTCCGCCTCCTGCAGATGCAAGGCTGAGCTTCATTCAGTGGGGCTCAGTCACTGTCACGTCTGTCTCTTCAGGAGTCTGAGATGCTACCGCATCTTGAGGGAGACCTCCTGAAGCTCCTGAGGGTCTGGCTTCCCAGAGGGCTGGTTAACACAATTCAAAGTGTCATCATCATGGATTTGAATTAAAAATATTTATTTTGGCTGACACACTCCACACAAAAAAATAGAGTGCGAGTATATTGCCCATTCTGCAGATCCAGCATCAAAATAGAAAAAAAAATTAATGATCTTCTAAAGAATTACTTAGACTTGAAAGAAAACAAAACACAGCCAAAGACAAAAGAAACCCAAAAGCCAGGTCTAGCTTTTTGCTTGTTTTGTGTTCTGTGACTGTGTTTTCTTTTTGCCTTCATTCTTCTGCAAGGAAATGCACTGTGGTTAATTTTCTGCTAAAGAACCATTCGTCCTGGGCAATGGATGCTGCGTACATCTGTGAGGTTCTTAAGGATCCCATGCATTATGTGGCCCAAATGGCTACATTAGAAAAAAAAATCCCAATTAGAGAAATTTAAATATGGAATTTCCTTGAATAGCAAATCCCCTCTCATATGTTACAGCAACCCGATCAATGGCACCAAAAAGCAAGAGGTTTCTCTTACTGCTGTATATTTTTATTTCCCTCCAAATATCAATGCCACATCAACTGTTAATCTGAAAAACCTCATTTAATGTCAGCTTGCTCACAGTTATGAAAATTCAGGTAATGTATTCCTGTTACTAATTGTATTTGAGAAAGTGTTATTAATTTCATATATCAAGTTCGTAGTGGCCATCTGTTCCCTCCGAACTGCTGCGTCTCCCTCCATCTGCCCTGTTTTTCTTCTGCTAATCGGGTGGCAAGGGCTCAGATGATCGGGAAGTTTCTCTCTGACTTCTGATTTGTCACTCATCATCAAGCCAGCTGTGCATTTGTAACAGACTCCTCCGACGGGTGGTGGTGAATTTAAATCTGTCTGGTTTTCTTTCTTTCTTTCTTCCTTTTTTTTTAATAAAAGTTTTTTGTCAAAAAAATGTTTAAAGGAAGCCAGATTGTATTTTCTACACTGTAAAATGTGCTTTGCTGCCACTAATTTGGCTGCATCTGCACCCTCATGAATATAGATGAAGGTACATGGCCAGGATATTATTAGGGACCGCAGCAAGCAGGGAAGAATTTTAAATGTGGCAACATACCATAGTTTAGATTTCTGAGAACATTAGGACAAACTAACGTTGAAAGTGCTGACATTTGCTAGCTTTAAGTTCAAGATGAGTTTTTGAATCTTAACCAACAAAATTCTTTCAATTTTTTTTTTTTTTTTTTTGCACGCATGTGGTTGGGTGAGGGAGAGAGCAGTGAGCAAAAGGATTCTGGAAGGATATTAAGGTTGAAATGTTTTCATATCAGATTTCCTCACCTTTTTTCCGCATAACTCATGAGGTCCATGTGTAAGTGTCTACTGAGTTAACATCTCACATGTGAGCAAGTGGCATATGATATTCATAATATTAGCCAACTTCGTGACTTCCCAATCCACTAGGACTATCTCTGAAATATAATACTAAGTTTTGTTCAGCTCTAGATATAAATCTAAAGACTTCCACTGCTAGGCAAGTGTTTTGTCACTGAGCTGCATATCCAGCCCAAGATTTCAGATGTTAAGATTTATAAGATAAATTGAAGACATTGATTGATTATTGTTTATAATTATTTATTGAAACTTTTAGTTCATATTATAACCAGGAAGTGCTTATGAAAGTATCAGCCACCTTTTATGGGAAGCAATTTTTATAACCTAATGAGTGTCTCACATTTAGAAATTGATGATTAAACAAGTTATATTTTGCCTTAAGAATGACTTGGTTTAACTTTATATTAGAAAATTTAAACCCCTATCCAAAACACAACTATCAAGAATGTACTTTAAGAACAGAGATGAAATCAAACTAGTTGGGGCTATATCTGTATTTGACAAACTTACAACCTGATAATTATATGCTGTGATAAAGCATTCAATGAGATTCCTAATTGTAGCTATTAGTAGCAAGTGAACTACAACTGTCAGAGAGAAAAAAATGTTTAAACCTTTATAAAAATAAGCATTCTGAATTCACACTAAATAAAGCAAATGTTTCTAATATCTCTCATGTACCCGATTAATTATTTTTTTCCACTAGAAGGTTAAAATTGTCAAGTTGAACTTAGAGATAGGAATTACAATAGTAGTTACTAGATGCAAAAAAGTAGGGACGAATTGGGATATGCTCATCAAAAGACAAAATTCTACTTAGGTTGGAGAAATCATTTGAAAAAATAGGTCTATTGTACATGATGTGGCTATAGTTAGAATAAAATTGTCTATATGAAAGGTTAATATATTTTAAGAATTTTGAATCATAATAAAATCAAGTATGTGAGACATTTCCATGCACAGTATACACATATACTTCTGCATAATATTCTATAGCATACTTATGTACCTCTTTTCATTTATTTATTTGAAAAAACTAGAATTGTTTCTTCCTCATAATCACAGTATTTCAGCATCAGAAGACTTAGCTTTTGGGATAAAAAGTTGTTTGAATGGCATAATTAAAGTGTAAATTCTATGTTGCAAAGTGTCAAAAAAAATCTATGCCTTATACCTGTGAAGGTTTGAACAGTATTTCATATAAAGACATGCTGAACCCCTTACATGCTACTACTTTTAGATACAAATATATTTTAAAAATTATGGCTTTTGTGGTGCAATAAAGTTAAGATGAGGTATACTAGATTAGGATGGGACTTGAATCTGACACTACAGGTGCCTCTTAAGAAGAAAGACGCACACAAATGAAGGCTCAGACAACAATGTTGGAGACTAGGAGATTATTGTATAGCAATTTCCTTGTTTGATTTTAAACATTAACTCCAGGAAGGAGTGGGAAGCCTCATGACACTCAGGATGGAAGCAACTCAAGTTTTGAAAAGTACCAGAAGCTAACATGATTCACAGATTCACCATTCCCACCTCTTCCTCAAAGCAACCACCAAGGGATGAAACTTTCCAGCTAGTCAAGTATCTCAAGGGTTAAAGTTTTCATGATTCCTCACACATTATGGGGTGAGATTGTTGGTGATGAAGCTGCCTTTGAGTTGTCCACACTTCCATAAGTACTCACACTCCTGTAAGTGACTCCAACAAACTCACTCTCTTGCCAAATTGGACTGTGGTTTAACGCTTTGGTATGTCTTTGGTTCCCTATCAGGGTAAGTAGATAACTGTTCAGGTTGCCTCGAGAAAAAAAATCTCTCAGAATAGTTATTAATCTGCAAGCCACGGGATACCTAGGACTACTTGAGAACCATGAGAAGCACAGAAGAGACATAGAGGAGCCTTTCCCTTGAGCCTGAGAGGAAACAGTCTTGTCAAGCAATACCTGAAGCATCAGAAATCACATTTGTGCTGCAGGTCATTCAACCTTTGATCACTTACAGTTCTAGCCCCCAAATGTGTTTAAGGACTCAAAACAAAAAGTAGGCCATTTTGTGTTAATTCTCAAAGTTAACGTTTAATTTCACCACAGAAAAACCAAAGTCCTATGTTTCTTAATGTCATGGAAGAAAACATCCACTGTCATTTTAAAGTATGAGAAATCACTGTCTTTAAAAGTTTATCATAAGCACAAAATAATCTTATAACCATAAAGTATTTATGAATACCACTGCTAGTGATGTGAGAAAAATGGCAGATGAAATAACAGGTATAAATTATTTCAAGGAACAATGATAATCTGATAAACTTTCACTATTCTCATTTCAATAAGCTTTATGTCAAGAAAAGTAAGTTCTTGCTTAATTTTCAAGAATGTTACTTCTTCATTAGGGATAACATTACTAAGTCAGAGCCAAGTCTATGTTTACCTTTTTTTGGTATTTACTCATTTATGTAAACCTAATTGATATATTTCACATTCTGTTAAAAGCATCTGAGTTATCAACATGTGACTTCCTCAAGAGAATTTTGAGAATTTCTAGGAATGCTAAGAACTTGAGAATGAAAATATTTTTTCTCAAACTTAACTTAATCAATCTCCTTGTCCTTTGTTCTAGAAATATTTCTCTTTGTTTCCACCAGAAAATCCCAAAAAACTTCTGATGATCCTCCCCTTCTGCATCATCTAGGTCTCCTTTGGAATAGTCTGTTTGGCGTCAACATGCCACAATAACTGAAGCCGAGTACTTTGTAAAAAAAAAAAAAAAGAGTACTTTGTAAAAAAAAAAAAAAAAAGAGGTTATTAGCTCATAGTTTTAGAGTTCCAACAATATGTCACCAATATCTATGTCACCAGTATCTGCTCATCCTTTGGTGAGCTTCACAAAGTATCATACCATATTGAAGAAGAGGTGCATGTGAACAAATCTCTTGGCAAGAGATGAAGCAAGAGAAAAACTTAAAATGTGAATTCTTCTGATGGCTCATGCTTAGGTATCTAATCTACTCTGTGACAACTATACCCAACTCTTCATGAAGCTGAAGCCTTTGGGATACAAAGATCAGGGGGCTGGAGAGGTGTCTCAGGGGTTAAGCCTCTGCTTTGCAGGCGGAAGGTCCTGAGTTCGTGATCCTAGACCCCACGTATAGACGCCAGGCGGAAGCGGGGGCAGCCTGCGTTTCTGGTCCTTGTAGGGCGGAGCCTGTGAATCCCGGGGCAGAATAAACAAGGAGGAGATGGAGGCGTCCGTGGTGGTTCCCAAATTCGCCCGTGGTTCTACACACACACACACACACACACACACACACACACACATACACACACGCGGGCACACACACAATTGAATAAATAATAATAAAAAAATTAAAAAAAAAACAAAGATCTAAGTGCCACATTACCTCTGAGCACAGTTACTTGAAGACCAAGAGTTTAGGTAGGAGCAAACCACATTCAAATCATAATATTTTCTCACTCATTTACACCAGCTTTTGATCTATGCTAATATTTAGTAATAGTGATCAACAGTATTCTTTGAACTAAATACTGGCCCTTTTATGTAAGGTTTCTAAATAAAATGTGATTTGAGGCCCAACAGCATCAATATCACCTGGAGGCTTGCTTGTAATACCGCCTTTTGGTGCTGGAGAGACAGCTCAGAGACTAAGCTTCTGCCTAGAAAGCAGAAGATCCTGAGTTAGATCCCAGATCTCACTGTAAAAACACCAGGTGGAAATGGTGGTGTCCTGGACTTCTGGTCCCGGAAGGCAGAGCATGGGAAACTCCAGAGTAAAGCAAATAGGAGGTAGAAGCAATCCAGGGCGATTCCCAAAGTCACCCATAAGCCTCCACAGGCACCACAGTGATCTTTGATGCACACAGAAACACACACAGAGACAAACATACAAAAATTAAAATTAAAAAATACAGCTTTTTAGAGGTGTACAGCCAGGCAGGAAGATTACACATTCAAAAGCATCCTGGGCTCTGCAGTGAGACCATGTCATAGAAAAACAAAATCAATTTTAGTTCACTGAATCAGATGAGCAAAAATTCCTATCAAGGTCATGCCTGCGATTGTCTGTCCATTGAAAAGCCATCAACAGCAACAACAAAGCCCTGATATCTGACATGATACTGCCTTTTTCTGCAATTTCCAAAGCAGTATTTTGTAGTACATGTGTGATCAGAGACACAGACTACTCTGTTTCTTCGTAGATGACAGTATTCTCCTTCCCTGCTTTTGTAAATCAAAATCCTTGATATTTACAGAATGCATGCATGAAGAACAAGGGTAGAAAAAGACCCCTAGAGCACAGTTGGGAGTTACAGTACTATCAATAATGCCCTCCTACTGAACCGTCTTCCCTTACACCAAAGCCTTGGAATATCATGAGTGATATTAATAGAATATTAGCAGCACAGAAGGAAAGGCCAGGCCCATTTACATGGTAGCTCAGCTTCCTTTCCCTAGGTGGATAATGAAGTAGATTCGCTTTTCCCATGACACCAGGCTGCCTGATATTTTGCTGTTACATGACGTGCTTCAGCATGACTAATACATCCCAGCTGGTCTCAACAGCAGGAAAATGTGTCGTGGGGGAAAGAGGGTGACATGGTTACGCATGCGCAAACAGAGGAGGATCTGTTGTGTCTGTGATTAGAGTTGGGGGTGGGAACTCTGGTGGGGGGGGGAGTAAGAAGAATGAATGAATGAAAAGGGGCAAGATGGGGAAATCCCAGGAGCTCTGAAGACTTGAAAATTTTCAAGCTGTCATTTACCTTTGCAAAGTTGTGGTTGGTGGCTATGTTTACAGGCTGTGGATCTGTAAACAGCACATGTGCAAACCGTTAGCTATTGTTTTGAAAATGGCAGTATGGCCAATAATTTCAATTTCAGTGTTTAAGCATGAGCCAGATGACGCTATGTTTTATTTAAAACTGGGCATGTATCATTGAGGGTGGAAACTTGTACCTCTCAAACACTCTCATATTGTGTACAGTGCCATATGTTGCTTGCTTTCAGGTTTTTAAAGTGATTGCCTACTGCCTAAAGGTAGCTTGTCTCTAAGTTATAATCCAGTTCTTGCTTGAGGGCAGAAACGAACCCATTAATTTAACATTGCACGAAAGCAATTGGCATAAAGGTGCTAATTCTATTCAGTGTTCTTTCAGGGTTCCTTGGATGAAAATTTGGGTAGAAAGGTAGCAGGTAGAGGAGAATCAGTATGAAAGGTGGAGGACCATATAAAAGATAAGGTTCAATGTTTTTGCAACTAAGTAAATAAAAAAGGCAAATGGTACTTATTAATAGACACCATCATTTCTAACTTAATTATTTTTAAATCTCAAATTATAAAGTCATTTGACCTTCTTTCACAATTTTGGAAGAAAGCAGTTTCACCAAGACAAGAATGCCTACTAACATTTATTTTATTGTATACTATGTTTATTCTTTTTTGTATATTTCAATAGGGCTTCATGTAAGTAAGGCTGACCTTGAACTTTTCCTCCTGCCTCTACCTCCTGAGTGCTGGGATTAAAAATGTGTCATCACTCCCAAATTATGAAGATCAAACCCAGGATATTTTGGACGCTAGACTAATACTCTACCACCTGAGCTGTCTCCCTATACTCATTCGATATGTTCAAGAAAGCTGTGGGATGTGCAGTCTAGCAGAATATTGAGTTTGAGCTGGTCACAACATAAAAGAATCCCTGCCCTGTGGAAATGCTTTCTAAAAATAAAGCATCGATGTTCAGCTGAACAGAACAATAGGTGTCTCTAAAATGACATCCACTGGTTAAGTGCAATTACCAAGTGCGTGCTTGACCCTTTAAGCTATGTGTTCTGTACAGTGAAGATGCAGATTTTTTATTTCCACTCATACAGACTTAACAAGTACACCCGTCCCCTCCCTCCCTCTGACCTCCCACAGCCCTGTGCCCCCCTCCCCTCCCCCTCCCTACCTATCCCCCAGTGCCTTCCCCCTCCCATCCCCGGAGCATCCTTAATGTGCATGCCCAACTCTCCTCTGGGTCCTACTCTCTGATGAGGTGCAAGGACCCAGTGGCATTTCCCAGAACCCTTTCCTGTGTCCCACTTAAGCATAGGAACACTACTGTGGCTGTCAATCCCTTGCAAGAGAAAAGAGTCAATTGCAGACTGTCCTTAGAAGAGTGTTTCGCAAATCTTTGGGACTCCAGAGGCTAAATAGCACTACAATTGTTTATCCTTCGTCTGCTCTGTTTACTTGAAGGTCCAGAGAAAGAAACGTGTACCTGAGATCACTAGAAATTTCACCTCTAGCCCTGAAGTTCCAGTTTTTTTGCCCCTAGAAGCAAACAGATACCCAGATACTTGTCCCCTGTCATGCTTCCAAAATAGCATTCCCTTCAGTGCTAGTATCCATGTTAAACTATTATCTCCCCTTTACAAGAACAGCAGATTACAAGCAGTATTTCTTCTCAGTCGGTTGCTAACTATCTAATTTGATGTTTAACACCTGTCCTGGGGTTAGCATAGAAAACAAAATGCAGCCAGGACACCCGGATGGACATTAGAGAGTTTCTTTTGTGTTTAATTTGATGTTTAACACCTGTCCTGCGGTTAGCATAGAAAACAAAATGCAGCGAGGAAGCTCCCGGATGGACATTAGAGGGTTTCTTTTGTGTTTGCTTCTCTTTTGTAAGGCGTGATCAGCAGCCTAGGCTGGGAGTCCTGGTAGGGGAGAGCTTAAATTCTCTTCAGCTGGCCATCTGAGGGTGTGGCTCAGTAACATTTTGACTAGCAGATGGTGACAAACCAACAGGTGCACGGAGATCACTGCACCAAGCTCTTTACATCTGCTGGGAGCACAAACAGTCCTCTCCGCTGCTGCTTCCTCCGCGCCAGCTGGGGCCTTGGCTGCTACCAAACACGCAGGAGACAAGGTGCGGAAAGAAGGAGGCTGGTGACCTTCAACTATTAACCCACAGATATGGTGTGCTTCCGAGGATAAGCGGAGTAGGAATGCTTTGATCTGAGTATTACACAGTGAACCGAGGAACAAAGGGTGCAGACCCCAAGGTGGAGTGAGGAAATTGAGGGCAGTTTTGCTAATACAGTACACTTTTCAGGATTTGACAGTTTCTCTCACCAGTGCCAGGCATTTCGCTTGTAGCAAAGACATTGGCCTGAGTTTATTGCTATGCTACCACACTGTTGTTGGAGAGACTAAATGTGTTGAAGGAAACAAGAGAATCCTTAGGAAAATTCCTTTTTGTAATAGCTAACGAGTAGCATGTATTTGTGATAGATGGCACCTGTCAGAATTATCATGCCATGTCCTTAAAGCGAGTAGACTTTCTTAATATCCTGATTTTATAGAAGAGAAACTAAGGTATAGAAATGATGGGATTTATAATAAAAAGAAAAGTCTGTACTTACTGATTCAATATGTGCTTCTTGGAAGATGACTATCTGCCAAGTACAAACCCCAGAGCCAACTGTCCAAACTCAGCTGGCCTCACTCCAGGACACCTGTGTCTACCAGCTATGCGGAACAGTCAGCCTCCATCTGTACGATAGTAAAGAAAAGGAAAATCATGCCTAAGGTCGCTGGACGTTACCCTGTCACATGTTAAGCCCTTCTTGAAAGGGTCGTGGGCTTCATTATTTACTTGAATTTTGATCTTATTATGTAACTTTAGGTCACACAAAGAGGCCAGGCTCCATGCTGTGTCGCTAATCTTGGTCATTAACTTTATTTGATGTCTGGGATTTTTACAACTTAAGAATTCCCTGACCTCTTCCCTTAACTCTCGCAGATGAGGAAAATTACTCGCAGACCTCTCTCTCCTGGTCCATCGTACCATATGGGGCTCAGAACATCAACCTACTGATTCCATACCCTTGATTCAGATCTATGTTTCCATGCTAGGTCACTTTATTCCAATTTTTCTGTGTCCTATGCTCATCACTCTAAAGGATTTGGGGAAATGAGTGGAAGGGTGACTGCCACCTCACCTACAAAGGTAGAAACTTCTACTTTCCCGAGCAAGGAGCAAACACAGTCAGGCTACATTTAACCACATTTGTGCAGCTACTCACCTGGGTCACTTAAGAGATCCAAACTAAAGAGGAAGTCTGAGAGATGCTACAGGGTAAGTTGATAGGGGAAGCAAGGACACTTGGGTGACTCAGAAACCTGGGGGTTACCGAAAACAGAAAGATTATGACCTACGACTGACTGGAAACAGAAGGATGAAGGTGAAGTCCCTGTACTTTAAATTGCACCCGGCTGGTTCATAATCAGTGGAAGAGTTTGGGAAGGTCTGAGCCAGCAAGCAGGGATACAAGTCATAATGTACTGAGGATATGAGAGCAGTGATGTGAGGAAAACAGAATTGGGCGAGGAGTGGTCACAAGACTGGTAGTCACAGAGGCCACAGCCCCTCAAGAGCAACCCCACACACAGACATCAGGCCTGTTCATTAGCAACGTGGGGTTGGGACCCTTGTCCATCTTGCAGAATCCTTGAAGCAATGGGAAGCTTGATGCGCATAGTAAAGGAACAGGTAGACAGTGGGCTCTTCAGTGTCAGGTAGGTCTTCAGCTGTCACAGAAGCTTCAACAGTGGCAAGTTGAGCAAGATTTATAGCAGCCACCAACTGGTGCTCTGGGGAATGCTATTAAAAATAATGGATTTCTTCAATAAGAAAATGACTTCCAAATAAAATTTTGTCAAATTCTTTCCTTTGAGTGCTATTAAGGAGTTGAACATATTCATCTACCAGATGATTTAGATTCATTTCAAGGAGAAAAAGTTAGAGTCTTACATGTTTAATTTGAATATTTTTATCATAACATAGATACTAAAACCATACCTATGATTTCAACATCCCTTTGTGTAAATTTTACTTGGTGTGAAAAGTTTTTTGTCCTCGGGTGGGGAGATGGTGCCATAGATAAAGTACTTGTCATACAAATGTGAGGATCTGTGTTAATATCGCCAGAATCTACATAAAACCAGGTATAGTGGTCCCCGTGGTTCTATGAGAATCCCCAGAACGTCCGTCGCAGGCCAGTTAGTCTGGTTTATATGGAAGAAACATAAAGACCCTGTCTCAATCAAGGTGGCAGGCGTCAATCTGAGTCTCTTCTCTGACTTTTACCCAAGAGTCTATGTGCCACCACATACACTTAAAAGAGAAAGAGAGAGAAAGAAAGAGAGGGAGAGAGGGAGAGAGAGAGAGAGAAAGTGCTGCCCAGTCTCATAGCCTCAGTTAGAACTGGGGGATAATTTGGTGCCTGTGTCATTGCTCATATAGCCTGATGTATTTTTCTGAATGTAGTGGAAGCCCCAGTTACTCTTGACTCAAATTAAATAATTCTCTATCAGACTGTGACTCCCTTTTGGCTACATGCGCATACTTAAAATTAGGAAGAGCACGACAGGAGTCTTCGTGGAGGCTGCAACTTGCCTTGGGCCACACAGGAGCAGCCAGGCATGTTGCCAACTCTAACAGTGCTGGCGGGTTCTGAGGCAGAGACTAGGGAGCCTCATTTTGAGTTTAGATGGATCTTGAACAGTGCACATTGACATAAACCTCAGAAAGATCCCCATAACAGCATTAACCCCACAGCTAAGATTAGCTGAGAATGTTTTTAATCTTCATAGCTATAACCTGCTTCTCAGGTGAAAACTGGGTACCAAATGCCAGGACACTGTGAGAACAGGTGTACCAACCTCCGCCTGGGATTTGGAGAAGGGAGGTAATGAGCGAAGAATGGCTAAATCAGAAGTTCCCAGGTAAGCTAACGCTCGAACAAGAATGCCCCGAAATTATGGAATGTGAAAATGCCCTCTTTTGGCATGCTGCCTGCAGCAGTTTTGCATAGAGAGGCACTTCATAAAGAATGTTTCATGGAACACAGGCTTCCAGCACTGAAGTCCAAGAAGGACACTAGGAGGTGGAACAGTAAAACACTCTATCTAACACAAAGTTTCTCTATTTCACCATCAAACTATTTTCAAAATACTTTTTGCTGGTACATACATTAAGAAGCACTGAATCAAGGACAAAGCAAATATAGCAAGCATCGTCCAGAAACCCAAAGTAAAATCTTTCTGAGAAGTCATAGGGTCAATTGAAGAAGAAGTTGAGCCTCGCCTGGAACAATGAAATTGAATAGCCTCACTTCCTTTGACTCTAGACATTGTTTATTTAGGTTGATGTTCTCTTGGATCATATATTTACATAAATCAATAGAACTGCTTCCTACTCATTACACTACCAGACTGTTGTAATCATATATTTCTGTTGAAGTATTTGATTTCTGGTTAACTTTAACATAGAGATCTCTTCAAGGAAATATAGTGGTCCCACTTGTGAAAGGTCCTTCCTGCCGGAGGAAGTATAATTAGCCAACTTTTTATTGGTTCAATTGTCACCTAAGTGAGCATGAGGAGCCAAAGGGAGATCTTTCTTATCAAGATACTTTTTATCTGTTCCTCTGCAAAGCATCTAGTGGCTTACATGGCCTACCAGCAGGATTGACTTCCTGGGTGTGTCACCACAGGGCCCACAGGGCCCACACTTTGGAGAATCCAGGGTTACTTTAATGTTGTAGTTGCTGTGCTGAAAAGAGCAAATGATATTTTTAAATACATGTGTGCATAGGGTTCACATCTGTATATGTGTGTATATATTACACATGGGTGTGTGTGCCTTATTGTATGTGCACACAAGTGCACTTGAGCCTATCTATGGAGGCCCATGGGGGATATCCAAGATCGTTTTTCCACCTGTGAGCCTGGGTCTCTAGTTAAACTCCAGTTAAACGATTAAGGCTAATCTAGCTAGCCAGCTTGCTTTGGGGACTCCAGAACTCTACCGTCCAGGGCTAGAATTACAGGTGGACCACTGCATCCGCTTGATATTTTTACATGGGATCAGTGGATCAAAACTCAGGTCCTTTGCTTGGGTGGGGGGCAAGGGCATTGACCACTGAGCTTTCTGCCTATCCCTTAAATGATGTTTTAATAAGAATGCTAAATTTTTTATTTTGTGCAAGGCTTCGCAAATCACATAGCTAGATCTGCCCACTTGGGGAGTGTGAGTTTGTCGTTTGGTACTATTTCTGAAGAGAATTATGTACTTATATACTATGGCATGTCAACCTTTGTCATTGCCACTGAATCAATTTAAATGTCTTTTGATAGCAAAATCTTTTTTTAAATTTTTTTATTATTATTTATTCAATTGTGTGTGTGCACGTGTGTGTGTGTGTGTGTGTGTGTGTGTGTGTGTGTGTGTAGAACCACAGGCGAATTTGGGAACCACCATGGACCCCCTCCACTTTTTCCTTGTTTACTCTGACCCGGGATTCACAGGCTCCACCCTACTAGGACCAGACGCAGGTCACGCCTCAACCCAGCATCTATATGTGGGGTCTAGGATCCGAACTCAGGACCTTCCGTCTGCAAGGCAGAGGCTTAACCCCTGAGCCACCTCTCCAGACCCTGATAGCAAAATCTAAAGCTGCTTATTGCGTGGTTATGAAATATGGAATTTGAAGTCAGGGAAATGTGGAACTCAATGGTAGCATTCATGCCTACTGAAGCTGAGTGCCTTTAGCCAGCTCTGAGGTCACCTTGGATGATAATCCATTACCTCTGTACACAAGAGTTTTTGAATAAAGCCAAGGGACCAAGTGGAGTTGAAATAAACCCCTAGATGCTCTTGCTAAGCCATTTGGCCTGACACATGCATGTACAAGCTGCTCAAAGGTACCCACCAGCTATAAGTGGCCCTGCCCAGTGTTCTCACTTTTGAAATGGGAGGAGTGTTTTCTGCTTATCAAAATTATGAGGGCTTGTGAACTAGCTATCATAGGAGTCATGAAATGCTGATAAATTCATTTTCATAAAATAGTGACTTATGCTTTTTGAAAAGACAGGGAGCACAGTTGATACCTGTTATGGTTGCATTTTGGTGTCAACTTGACAGTTGCAGACTATTTGGGGTGCAGCTGTGAAAGGTTAATGATTGGAATGGCCCCTGAACAAGTCTGCAGCTACTTGATAGATTGCTATGTAAAACCCAGCCCATAGTGGGTGGTACTTTCCAGTGGTGGACCAGGTAATAGGAGGTGCAAGGAGGAGGGATTGCTGTTCCTTTATCTTGTGACAACTTGCTGTGGAGTCCACTCTGTGAGCTTCATTCAAGAGCATCATGGCCTTCATTGTTGCTACTGTTGCTGCCTCTGTCTTTGGCTGACTTGGAGCTTCATCTTTTCCACCATGTTGTTGCTGTTCCCGCTGCCTTTGGAGCCTGGTCTCTAGGACTTGCTGCTGTTCGTTGTTCATTGCTGATGTTGGAGCCCAGCTGTTCACTGAGGTCAGAACCCAGCTGTCTTCAACCCTCCAGAGAAGTAAAGGCTTGAGAACTTCTCAGGATCTTTTGGCTTTGTGGAACATTCCGTTCAAGAATGAGAAGGCTGCAGGTGGTTACTTAGAAGGACATTATTTTTATTGTGAGTTATTTTCATAAACTTATTTTTATATATTACATTCTATAGATTCTGTTTCTTCAGAGAACCCTGTCTAATACAATACCTAAACTGAATATTATACTGCTAACTAGGTTGTTAAGCATACTTGTGCTTTTTATGTCTGTTTGCTTGTGAACAATACACATATACCATAAATAATAATGTAGGTAAAGTGCTTTAGAAGTTTAAATTCCAATTTCTCTTGACTAATGAGATTAGGAAAAACACCTAGCTGCTATCTATTGTGCTATCTGAATTCTTGTTGTGCACTAAAGTCTTTTCAAGTTTTCTCCTGGGATCAGCAGTTATCACAAGGGTCATTTCTTTCCTGGCACTTATGTGATAATTTCAGTAAATTCTCAGTCATTTCATCTATATTCATTTAAAACCACTTTTCTTTTTTTATTTATTTATTCAATTGTGCGTGTGTGCGCGTGTGTGCATATGTGTATGTGTGTGTGTGTGTGTGTGTGCATGTGTGCAGAACCATGGGCGAATTCGGAACCACTATGGACCGCCTCCACTTCTTGTTTACTCTGCCTCAGGATTCACAGGCTCCGCCCTACGAGGACCAGAAACGCAGGCTGCCCCCGCTTCCACCCTGGCATCTATACATGGGGTCTAGCATATGAATTTAGGACTTTCTGCCTGGCAGCGGCTTAATCCCTAAGCCACCTCTCCAGCCCCTTAAAACCACTTTTCAAGAAGCTTTTTATTCAATGTGATACTTTGGTGGAAACATAAACTCCCATGATGCAGGCAATCCTGTGTTTGAATTTCAACTTTTATTGGTATGCCAGAGCTACTAGAACAAATTACCACAATCTGGGTGCCTTAAACAAGAAAAAATTTCTTTCATAGTTTTGGAGAACAGGAGTCCAAAAGCAAGACATTGGTGGACTTCTGGGTAGAATCTGTTTTTGCCTCTCTCCTAGCTGCTTGGGGCTGCAACAGGTAGTTTCCCTTTTATTTATTTATTTTTCCAGTGCTGGGGACTGAACCCAGGGCCTTGCACTTGCTAGGCAAGTGCTCTACCAGTGAGCTAATCCCTAACCCCGTTTCCCTTTGATATTAGATGCACCACTTCAGTCACCATAGTCACACCATCTTTTGTCCGCATCTATCTCTCAAATCTCCCTCTGTCTTGCTTTCAGAGAGCACATGTCATTGAATTAGAGCACATGTTCCAAAACCTGAATGGGTTTATGTTCAATTGCTTAACTTCATTATATTGCAAAGATCTTTTTTTAAATATCAGTCTAGCAGCAACAGAGAAGAATAACTAATGCATCACTGATAGTCACAGGTTGAAGGAACAAGATACAGACATCACTTTATGGGTCCACCGTTCAACCCACTCCATTATCCTAATAGCTTTAGACAGTCACTTAATCCTATTCCACATCAGTTTTCAGCATCCATACTTTATAAGTTAAAAAACTTACTGTAGAATACTCTGACAATAAAAGCAACCTTAAACAAAATGAATAGTGCATTTTAGATCTTCGATGAATGGTGGATAATAATTTTTAATTATTATTTGAGTTTTTGTGGATTTACTAGCATGTGCTGAACAGATTCATAATTTACACTGAAGTGCTAAGCATTGATTTCTTCTGATGAAGACGCTAGGTTCAGTGCCTTCCTGTACCCAAGCATGGCATCATTTTTCTAAGATGAATGGAGGTACCAGTGCTATTTTGATTTCTACTAAGCAGAGGCCAATTTTGAATGTGAAAACTATTTTGAAAACGTATCCCAAATACATGAAACTCATTACTGAGAATCACTTCCACTATGCTAGTGTCACAAGTCTCTACAGACTAGTCTCATGATAGTACTCTAGAACTTGGCAGTTAAAAAAAAATGAATGAGTTCGCCTTTCTCTCTTCAGAGAGCATTTACCCAACAACACTTTATATGTCTTTGATGAAAGAACAGACTATTAAAGCAAGGGTTTGGAGCATGCAGGAAAGCAACTGCAGTTGGGAATCATCAATTCATTTTGGATCTCCCTGTTGTTGTTTATAAGAGAAAACTATATTCATGCCAGATCAAATGGTTATCAATGGAGTATAGAAAATGACCCCATGCAGCATGACTGGGTGCTGATTGGTCAATGCTCCCGGGGGGGGGGTCTGCTTTAATTTTCTAACTCATGGCTGCAACAAAATATTTAACCTAAGCAAGTTGTGGGCAAGGGAAAGTTTTATTCCAACACACCATTTCAGGTTAGAATCCATTACTGTGAGGAAGTGAAGGAGCTTGATGTGACTGGTTTCAGTAAATCCACATTCAAAACGAGTGAACAGTAATCTGAATGCATGCTTGCTGACTCTATCTTCATATCATTTTGTACCCCAGATCTAAAGAATGATGCTAGGGCTTCCCACATCAACTCATGTAAACAAGACAATCCCTTATTAGCAAGACCTGAGGCCAATATTAAGGTAAAGAAGACCTGTCAGGTAGTCTGAGAAGCCCGTCCCTGCCTAGTTGTCAGGGTGACCACTAATCATCATAGCTCTGTAGAGTGCAGAGCCTTGAGGATGTCAGCTAGTGAGAGAGCTACTAACCCATTGCACTGAAGTGCAGCTATCCTCCTTGCACTGTCTGGTCATAAGAATGAAAGGAATGAAACAGGGAAGTTAAGGTTCAAATTTATGTGCATTTTCTGAGGTAAGTGGCTTTGATTCTCTCTGATTCTATGCTGGACCTGATCACATGAAAAACAGCATAACTTATGTGGTTGGGTTGTGAAGTTTTAAGAGCTTCATAGAACAATTTTATATTTTCTTGGGTGCTGATGGTTGGTGGATAACTGATTCGAGAGTTAAAAATAGAATGATTGCATGATTGACAACTCATAAATACCAAGGATTGTCAGAAGCACTAAAACCTCTTTAATAAATTTGGCATATTTTATTTCTGATGAAGAAAGGGGTTGGAGAGAGACAAGAAAAAGAAAGAAAGAGAGAAAGAGACAGAGACCAAGGGGGTGGGAGACACTCAAAGAGAAAGAAGAAAACATTTCCATCTGGGGTTTGTGCTTTTCTGAGTGTCGACTCATTTTGATAGATTATTAGAAAACTCATATTTGCTCATAAATGTGAAAAAATAGCAAATGTAAAATTTGCAAATTTATTCCTAAATGTAGTTAAATTCATAAATATTTAGACATTTTCTGTAAAGCTTCTAATTTATAACCTTTACATGAATCTATAATTTGGTATAAAAGCTTCTAAATGCAGAAGTAATGTCACAAATGTCTATAAATATTCACATCTCATTTACAAATGTTCTACAACCCATGAGATGAAGAAATTGTTAATGCAAGCTCTTTCTTTCAGGTGGAATTTGGGCTAGGTGACATAGGACAATGAACAAAAAGATTGAGAGATAATTTTAGGACCACAATTTCAGGTTATTGCTCATTTAATATAAAATATTTATTATGGATAATTAGAAAAATCCACTTGCAATTAAGAATGCTTTTGAAATAAGAGGTTTAAAACCAAAGATGTCATAAAATTTCCAATGACAATCATACATCAGTTAGCATGGTGAAATCTTGAAGGTCTTTTTCTAAAACTTAGCATTTTTTACTTATAGAGTGGTACCAATACACTCCTCACGATTTTAAAAAGTTTTAATGAACCATATAAATAAGAAATTCCCATTGCAAAAGTAATTTAGAAAAGAGAAACCAAAATTCAGGTGGTGAAATCACAGGAGTTTTCAAGTAGGTCTATGCTACTGAGCTGAAATTGGAATTTAGCCCACAGTGGTTCTTCTCTCTCTCTCTCTCTCTCTCTCTCTCTCTCTCTCTCTCTCTCTCTCTCTCTCTCTCTCTCTCTCCCTGTCTTTTTCTTGCTCTGTCTCTTACAGGCATGTATGCACACAGTATGGCTTCACTTTTGCTTCTCATGTTTTTGTTTTCACTTTAGCTCTACTTTTCTAATCTCTGAATCTTTCCTAAAAGACTTCAGTGACTCCTCCTTAACATCTATTTACTGACCCAAGTAGAAAAAGAGGTCTTTCCTAGTTATTCTACCCAATCTCCTCTATCATATTGTCATAAGATAACTTGACTTATTTTGGGGGGAGAGGGAATGATGCCAATAATGTTCCGCAGCATGAATTTTTCTTTATATTTAATGTTGTCAACCACAAACGATATTCTCATATCCTCTCCAAGTGTGCTCAATTCAATATTTTGACTATTTAGCTCAACCCATCCAATCTTATTGGCTTTTTCTTCACTTCCTTCTGGAAACATGAAATTTACATTTACTTATTCATTAAGTAAACTAATACTATCCACTATGCCCCTGATTTTTTTTCTAAATGAATTTTGCTTAAAACATCAAAGAGGTTCTTCTATTCCAATAAAGAATTCTTAATCACAAAATTCACCTTCTCGAACTTAGTACTTACTAAATATTACTGCTTCTCTATGGGAAGAATTAGCTTTCTACATTAAAAAGACTATAATCTTTGTCTGTCCCTTCAAGAAAGCATCTATCCCTCTAGACTTTAATAGTAACTCCCTGAGTTGACTCTGCCACTGGTCCATCTTATTAAGGTGAGGCAAGCAGTGCGCATGCAGTGATTCTGTTTGTAAAATGGCTGCTTGTGGCTGTGCACAATGCATAGACAGGATTGTGTTTGGTTTTTCCTTTAACGTGGTTGTGTGTTTGTGTTCCTCTGTGTAAGTATCTGTGTGTGCTGTTTCCCTCTTAATGGTTGAGATTTTTCTTATAAATGGTGTGATTTGTCTAAAGTAGAATTAACTAGCTTAGATTTAACTGCTAAATCCCTAACCCAAAGAATCTCCATTCTCTTAAGTACACTTGCTATTTTAACATATCTTCTTGTTTTCTCTTTATAAAGCCAAATCAATTCTCTTTAGCATTACCATAACTTTTTGTGAAAATACATGATACTGATCTCACAGGGCTGTACAGAGCAAATCTTCTATAGTAAGTGGAAAACATGAATCTGTTCCTTGTCCACAAAGTAAGAAGCCCTCTGCTAATAGTCACTTACATTGTCATACCAGTTGTTGTTACTAATGAATCTCAGCTGAAAAACTCTCTCCTGAAATCAGAGATTTACCCTTTATTTGAATGACTCAACTTTAGATTAGATCTACAAAAACAGGAAGACTTTGCTGAAGATTTTGATTAGAAATGAGAGTTACTGGAGGTCAATATAGTTTTATTTATCGTAATCTCTCAGGAGTGTGAAACTCGAGCAATTGAAATGCAGAGGCACCTGGTCGAAGGTCACTAAAGAAGGAGTTATAGAACTCTAACATTGGTCTTGCTTTTGGTTTTCAGTGTCTTCTGTAATACAGAAGTTGTCCTGTAGTCATGGCACAGTCTTTCTTGGAATCCTTATTTTAATTCTGTAACATTTACATTCCAGGAGTAACAGCAAATCTGCTGATTACTTATGAAAGCTGGGAAAAAAACATTTGCAATTACAGTCAAAATTAAAGTTATTTTCTAATCTTCTCGTCTTTTTTAAGGAATGAGAAACTTTAAATATGGTCAACGTAGCACATTTTAAGTGTCAAACTTACTGGGTTTTGCTATGCCAGTTGAATGATAATCTTCTGCAAAACAGGGAACATTCTACAGATTTTTTTCACCATTTGACCTGTTTAATGTAAGTTGAAAAATTCCTCTGTGTAAGTACCATTGCATAATGCTGTGTGCTGAGCTATTAAGATATATTTAGTAATTCCATTAGAACCGCACCGTTGAGCAGGGCAGAGCATATGGAAAGAAGTTGGTGAAAAACTGATTAAACATTTATATCAAGTACATTTTGATTTAACTCACATAAATAATTCATTTTTATGTTTTCTTTCTTTCAAAATAAACCTTTTTGACACCTGCTGTGCTAAAAATAATGCCAGCGTGGCTGTAATAAAGTCTTAGAGCTTGTAGCGATGACATCATTTGCTCCCCATGCAGATACTAAATTATCAGCACCTAAGTGTGGAAAAGTAAGACTTGGCATTATTTATTATTTATTTAGTGCCTCAAAAATATGTTGCACTGACTGAGTGGCAAGTCAGGCACCTGGCTGAATTTGAATTGAGAGGGTGTCTCAAGAAAAAGAGAAAATTAAAAGGCTTAGAACAACACACACACATACACACACACACACACACACACACACACACACCATGTAGGAGAGGAACATAAAGAGACTCTGCCTCATCATTGTCCTGAGCTTATGGGTTAGGCTGAGAAACAGAGCAAATGAGTTGGATGCAAGACCCTTGAGATGCTGGCTTCCTTTTGCAATGGAGAGGGAGAGGAATGGGTAAGATATGACAGCGACTCCATAGCAGCCTTCACACCATTCTACAGCAGCAGTTCCCTCAAAGGATGCCTTAGCCAGCCCATAGACATAGTATTAAATAGTATTGACTCACTGGAAAGCAAATATTTTTAACCCTTTCTCGATTATAAAACAAGTCTAGGAAAGCACACTAGGGGAGAAGTTCTCTGTCTCTACTATTCTCGTGTGACTATCTATTCCCTCTTCTATCCTTTTAATTTTGAAATCAGTGATGAGAGTGAATGCCCAGAGCCTTACTGGGCACTGCTGTATGGAATAATATCACCCAACACAGATTGGTAGCATTGTTCTATTATGATGATTTTCTTACTCATAGCAAATGGTAGTCTTCCATGTATAGCATTATGTAAAAATTCCTTGAAAACCACTTTTGCAAAAACCATAATCTATTCGATGATAATTACTATGCAAATAAGATGCGATCAAAACAGCAGGCCTGAGAGTAGATATATTTTGGTGGAACTCTAATAATGCACATGAGCTGACACCCAATAGCTGAATGGTGCTAGCTGGTTCCATCAAAGAGAAAACTTCTCTTTAAGAAGTGTGAAAACATTTCTCTACTTTTCCCTCAGGATGGACTGATGATAAGCAGCAGGTGTACCACGGTGGCACCATCCTCTTATGGCAACCTTTTGCACATAGGCAACAGCCATGTCATATTCAGAAAACAGCACCCTACTGTACTTCTCCTCATCCTTTGACTCCCACAATCCTTCCGTCCCATTTTTTCATGATACTCCATGGGTGTCATGGTCAGGCACAGGTGAGTGTCATGGTTAGACACAGGTGCTAACTTAACAGTTGAGGGTTTCAGCTCTGGGCACATTTGCGGAGAATTAGTAAAGTTAAGCCCAGAGTAAACCTGAAGGAGATTGTCAAGATGATGGGGAAGGTCAGCCTATGGTGGGTGGGATTAGGCCCTGGAATAAATCATGGAGAGCTGGTTGAGAGAGTCGGAATCCTTTTGCACACTTGGCCAGACATGCTGGTCTGGCAAGTAAGGCTGTCCCTCTCTCAGCCATCACGTAGAGATGGTATGGCCAGTTCCCTCGGCCCTGGTGTTGGTGCATGCTCTCCTATCAAGCAGGACTGAGAACTGTAACCAGTAATCGTAAGAGAAAATAAATCCCTTGTTCCCTTACTCCATTTGATGGTCATTTTATCAGCAACCATGCAGGTGAACTGCAATACTGGGTCTTCCAGCTGATGCTGAGAAATCAGAAGTCACTTATTGTCAGCATGTTGGCCAGTTCAGTCCCCGCATTGACCAATACCCATTGTTGAAACATGCTTCTCTGACCAAGGCTGAAGGCTAGATTCGTGTATGGATATGAACATAAATATTATTAGGAAGATGATTTATTTAACTATGTGAGTATTTGGTTAAACTTCAATAATAGATTCCCCCTTGGGGTCTGTGACCTCCCTCCCTAGTCTTGAGCTCTTGACTGACCAGTTCTAGATCACCATTCTTGTCTTGTCTCCCACGGAGCAGGCCTCAGTTCCAACCCCAGGCAGTTAGTCCCAGAGCAATCATACTGCTCTTGCAGTAGCACAGTATTGCAATATGAAGATTCTACAGCCAGCTATGATTATGAATGACTTTGCCTAGATTCTTCCCAGCACTTTCTGACACTGGTAACCAGACAGAAGCCTCCAGTTCAGTTCCACTTTGGTTTCCCTGTATCCTATACTCAGGGCGTGTGGTATCTTCAACAATAAGGTCATACCTTCTAGTTCTGATAAGCAAGTAAAAGCTCTAGTTGTAGACTATTCTATTTTGGGAAACTTCTGTTGGCTTCCTAGACACCCTCCCACTGGAAAGGATCCTGTGCTTGACACTGAGATTTTGCTTTGAAAACCTATGACTTAACATGAGCAGCATTAAATACCCATGAAGGGGTACTTCTTATTTTGTTACTGTTTGATTGAGTAGTGACAGAGTATTTCACATCGGACTTTAACAGTCTTTGAAATAGAATTTCTTACACATCAGTTACTACTCTTCAGAAGTACCTTATAACTGTAAGCTCCTTATGCTATGGGCAAAGGAAGCCATGGAGTCTTCTAGACTATTTTAGCTAGAACAGTTAAACTTCTGTATAATAGAGTCTTTCTAAGATTTCATTTGGCTTTTAAAGTACAGAATAATTGTGGTTTACATGGCTTTGTAATTTCTATAATTCGACCAATTCATCTTTTTAATTGTGCTTATTTTAATATTACGATAAAATTTCAACAAACATCTCATCAATAAATATTTTGGGAGTATAAATGCATTACGATGGAATTTCTTACATATGAGCACATTAAGTTAATATCCTCAGAATATCAATATTTTTGTCAATAGTTTCTGAGAACATGCATTCACTGCAACTCCAGCTTCATTAGTATTGTGTTCTGTATGCCTTTCAATTCAATAACAAATGTTCTATTTATTTAAAATGCTCAAATGTGAATAAGAACTTTCAACTTGAAGCTTAATATTCTTTGTTAATTAGTCTCTCACTTGAATGGGATCTGGAGGGCAAAATTACAATGATGGAAAAGCTGTGCTCTCTCAATTAATATGCCTCTTCTGCTGTGTGTGACTGTTTACATTCCTTCTTCTGGAATAGGAAGGAAAAGCTCAAGGTGGCATTCCATTCTCTGATGTATGCAGCAAATGTTAGAAAACAGAGATACTGCATCAGCCAGCAGCACATTAGGAGGTTATATGCTGTCTCCATATCTCTTCTCTAGCTAATGGTGTTTATGTAATGGAACTATTCTGTCTTCATTAGTGGCCAGGATTAATCACTCTTTCCACAAACAATACTTCCTTAGCACTTGAATCTCTTCTCTTGTATTGATGACATTCTGCTCTGGGATAGAACACTTTTTGTATATATCTTTTTTTCTAAAACCTTAATTTCCCACAGTAATAAATGAAAAAAAAAACTTATCTGACAGTTCAATAAATTGACTTATTTGGCCAGTAAATATCTTCTACTATCTTACTACTTACCAGAATTGTTATGGCTAATGCAACAAGAGAGACAAATATAGTTTCTGCCATTATGATCTTCCAGTGTTGTGAAGCAAATAGTCACTAGTTATAATTTCTCAGAATAATAATTGACTTCGGAATAATAAAGCTCAACTCTCAGGTACAAAAGGAGCTTATCAAAGGGCAGTCATTGTGATGATTATGATAGCCATTGTGTGTTTGTGGATAGCCAGAAAGGGAGCAGAATACATGTGGAGGCTGTTTTTAAGTAAAAATGAATACAGCAATATTGAAACCATATTGAAATGAATTAGAAACCGTGTTTCTAATAGGAACAGTCAAATAAATGTGTGCATAGAAACAGAATTATTGATGAGGTAGAATCATCTGATTTACTTTTGATTAACCACATTCGACTAGTGTATAGATTTTTAACTGTGAGGTATGTTTTTATATACTAACAATTCTGTTATATGCACACATTAATAACTATTCAAAACTAGTCAACTAGGACAGTGGCTTTGTTTTTTACAGAGAGAACTCATTCTCAATTATATTCTGGATTCGTAAGTCCTCTGAATCCTCCAATATGATGATAGCAACAGTGTTTGATCATGTTTCCCATTATCCTCAGAGTTTTCAAAAAAAAAAAAAAAAAGATTCACAAGCAATCAGGCTCTTGACTGAGTAAGGATGAGAGCCTGAGATTACCCCAGAAAAACTTCTCAAATTTCACTGTACTTCTTAGTAGCTCCAGATAAGAGCAAAACTAGGAAGCAAAGCTAACAACATTGCTAGAGCAGATTTCTTCTCCACGCCCTCCTACACCCTGATGCAATGAATGACCTGTGGACCAGGAAGCAGTGCTCATTTCATTTGCACATGCTTTGCATTCTGCCTTGATGCTAAGCATTGCCTTCTTCAGAGTTCTCAGCAACCTCCCAACCTCTCTGTACCATCCCGTGACAGGAGTTCTGCTCTGACTTTGTTTCAGTCAGAATCCTTATCTTGCATGAACTGACAGAAGGAAGTGGTGATTCCAGATAACAGGATGTTGGTATCTGAGAGAGTGGATATAAATATTTTTATATGTTATATTTTTAGGCTATTGCTAGGTGTTTTTTTAAAATTAAAACCATATACGTAATATACCTTTGCCCTGAGTTCTGTTGCATATTTATTTTACTACAAGATCTGTTTCCTTAGTGGAACACAAGGGAGGGGACTGCCAAATTGGGATATTAGTTTTTATGACGTCCATTAAATGACTGTGAGTGGAGAATCAGGGCAGAGAATTTGGCAGACTTCTTACTGCCAAAACTAACTGGTGCTGCCCAGCTCCACAGAAAGTCTTGTGAGTTCTTTTGTTGGTAAGCAGTATATTGGCCATTGGCTGGACAAACTTCCTTCATCACCAATGCATGTAAAACACTGAATTTATACTTCACTGCACCGTGCATGCTCACAGAGGAAAACTCTACCAGATTATCATTATAGCTAAACCTTTGGAGCTAGCAATTCATGGATCTATATAGGTTAATTTTTTTCTCTGTCCAGATATTGTATGCATACTAATAAAGAATGTCAAATACAAAAACGCCCCTGCATCTCATCCCTTCATGCAGGAATCTTACTTCAAGCATTTTTGTATGTCTAGTAAATCAATTAAAATTAATTTCAACTATGAGGAACAGAAAAAATTCAATATATGAACAATCTAAATATAATTGACATTTTTATTTCTGTCTCAGTAACTTTGCAAATCTATAATATGTGATGCATGTCCAGTTTCATTTTTTTTATTACTAGGATAGAACTAAGGTGGACATAAGAAGGATGGAGCGAGACTCAGAGGAGTTTAGTAATCATTCTCTTGTGGAAACAGTCACTTGTCCATAAGAGAAGTCCGGGTTTAAAGACAATCACTGGAAGCAACCAGTCCTTCTGCCTGTTGATACACAGAGTCACTAGAAAAGCATATGTTATGATTTGAATCTGAACTGTCCCACAGGCTTATGTTCTGAGCACTTGGTCTCCAGATTGTGGTACTATTTTAAAAGCCTGCAGAGTCTTTTAGAAATGAGGCTTGGCTAGTAGAAGTGGGTCATAGGAAAGAACAATTTGAGGTTAGAACTGCCCTTGATTGCTACTGTGCAGATAGACATTACCACCTCATGGTTCTATTGTAATAAAGCTTCTCCTTCTGTTAGCTTCTCCTTCCCTGACATGATAGGTTGAAATCTCTGTGAAACTGTGAGCAAAAATTATGTCCTTCTTCCCTTAAGTTGCATATGTCAGCTGTTCAATTACTCTTCATGTTGCTAATGTGAATACAGGAAGCAAATAATTTAGCAACAACGTTTATTCTTGCTCAAAATTCCTGATTATATTTCATAAGCATGGCAGGAGAGTTTATACCAACATCAGGAGCCAAGGGAACAACTGAGAGAACCATTGGCATGCCTGTGTGCCAACGTATGTCAAAGTATTAGACACATTCTCCCCATCTTTTCTACCTGCCCAAAGAATGGTCCTAACCACCATTTTTCCTGTTTCAATTAGACAGTCTCTCACAGGCTTGCTCTGGACTTGACTCAACTACTAATTCTTTTCAGACATGCCCATATACTCTCACCTCTCAATTGTCACCTGCATCCAACTGGCACATCAGGTCAGTTTTGTCACAGTAACAAGAAAGATAATACAACATCTGAGACATCACCATGTAGAACTTGGAGTATGAGGATGAGACTCTCTAACAGTAAGTGGAGTGAATGTAAGAATCTAATGCTTCTCAAAGTTGCCCAATGCAATATCTTCAGTGAGTTTCTGAATCAACCCTCTGCTGCCATCCTGATTTGATGGGATGTTCAGAAGTTCTCCACAGTTGATTACTGGCATTGACGTTGACATTTTTGTAAATCTTTTATAAACCTCACTAAGTTACTTATTAATCATCCAACTCCTACAGGAAATTGGTAGGAAAGATAAAGTTGATGGATACTAGAGTCAAACAATTAGATATGAACTAAAATGTTGTTGCTTCTTGACTATGTCAGCTTGGACAAGTTCCTCACTCCCTGACCTGTGGCTCATAGTTTTATTTTTATCTGAGTAGATGACATCTGTGATTATACCTAGTGCAGTGTCTGGCAAATGAAGGCATGCTCTGAACAGTTACATGGTTATTCAAAGAGGGACAGGAAGAGTCTAACCATGCATCTCTTTCTATTCTCAAGTTGAGAAACAGACAGGAAGAGCTCAAAGCCATTAAGAGATTCTAGATGTAACAAAGTCACAAGATGCCAGAAGGTTGCCTGGGAGCTTCCATGCCAAAAGGGAAGTGGGAATCAAAAAAAGGAAGCAGTATCTTTCCCCCTCTTCTTGCTTTGTCTCCCACTTAACCCAACACCCATGAGACAAATTGTCCAGAGCACCATGAACTTAAGAACTATGCACATCTCTGGAACTGACTTTATTGCCTTCATTTCCTGGAACAGTACTTCCTCCAGTCTCAGGACTGCAGTGATGATTTTGCCTGGATAGTCCTACATCTGACCTCGTGACATGGAGAATTCAGTCCAAGTGCTACAAAGATGCCCTCCTTCTAGCCTAAAAAGTTCCTGACTTAAACAGCAGTAAGAACTGTGTAACAGTTACTCTTTACTATTGCTGTGAGAAAACACTCAAAGTCAAGCAACTTAAGAGAGAAAGGGAGGTTGATTCAGCTTATGGTTCCAGAGGGAGAAACAGTCTCTCAAAGCAGAGGCGGCATGGCTGGCTGGCCAAAGCTGGAGGAGGCTAAGTCACCGCAGATATCGATATCTTGGAGCTGAGAGCTGCAGACTGCTTGCTGCAAAGGCAGACTTCTCCTGGAGGTAGGGTGGGACTAATCCACCTCAAGGCCCACCCCTTGTGACTGCCTTCCTCCAGCAAGGCTCCGCCTCTCAAGGTGCCATGACCTTGCCAAACACATGAGACTGTGCGGGACACATTTCAAACCATGACAGACTGTGAGGTGGCTCCGAGGATAAGGATACTTGATGTGCGAGCATGAGGACCTGAGTTTGGAACTCTAGGACTCAACTTTAAATGTCAGGTGGAGCCGTGTCCCGGCATCAGCTGCGCGGCTCAGTTTTTCTGTGGCTCTCCTCCTCCCTCCTTCGCTTCTGGAAATATAGCCTCCGGAGTGGCTGTCTCTGATGGTGTCATTAAAGTGTTCAATGACATGAAGGTGCGCAAGTCATCGACGCCAGAGGAAATGAAGAAGCGCAAGAAGGCAGCGCTCTTCTGCCTGAGCGAGGAGAAGAAGAACATCATCCTGGAGGAGGGCATGGAGATCCTGGGGGGCGTGTGGACGACCCCTTCACCACCTCTGTCAAGATGCTGCCGGACAAGGACTGCCGCTCCGCCCTCTATGAGGCAACTTAGGAGACCAACGAGAGCAAGAAGGAGGACCTGGTGTTCATCTTCTGGGCCCCTGAGAGCTCGTCCCTAAGAGCGAAATGATTTGTGCCCACTCCAAGGATGCCATCAAGAAGAAACTTACAGGGATCAAGCACGAATTACAGGCAAACTGCTACGAGGAGGTCAAGGACCGCCACACCCTGGCAGGGAAGCTGGCGGCAGTGTCGTCATCTCCCTCGAGGGCAACCCTTTGTGAGCCGCCTCCAGCCCCCTGCCTGGAGCAGCTAGCAGCCCCAGACCTGCCCTTGGGGGTTGCAGGCCAGACCAGACCGGAGGGGCTGGGGGTATCCCGGCAGGGGAGGGTAATTGCCAAACAGTCTTGTCACCCCTGGACCTTCCTCCTCTCTCCATCCCTGACGGTTCTGGTCTTCCCAAACTGCTTTTTGATCTGATTCCTCTTGGGTTGAAGCAGACCAAGTTCCCCGCAGACACCCAGTTTTTTTTTGGGGGGGGGGCAGTATTTTTTTAACAACATCTTACTCCACCTGTCCCTACCCGGTCCCATGCTGCCAACTTCTAACCGCAATAGTGACTCTGTGCTTATCTGTTTAGTTCTATGTGTAAATGGAATGCTGTGGAAATCACCCCTCCCTAAGCCAGCTGGTTCCTTGCCCTCTCCCCTTGGTCTTGGCCATTTATGGAAGCAGGACCACTAAGGGACCTTCAATTAAAAAAAAAAGTCACAATAAATAAAATGTCAGGTGAGTCCACACATACCTGTAGCCTCAGCAGTGGGGGAACAGAAGAGACAGGAGGATCACTGGAGCTTGCTGGCTACCATCCTACCTGAACCATGGTGAGCTCAAAGTTCAAGGAGAGACCATTCTCAAGGGAATAAGACAGAGATCAGTAATCTTCCTTTGGCTGCTACACAGGAACATGCAGCACCTCCTACACGTATGTACACACACATGTACACACACACAGATAAATAAAATTGAGTAAAGCAAAAAAAAATTGACATACATCAGATTTTTAAAAAAGAGTAAGCCATAGGCGACAAGATGGCTTAGCATGAAAACTGACTTGCCACCGAGTCTAACTATCTAAGTTCAATCCTCAGAACCTGAATAAAGATGGAAGGAGAGAACAACTCCCACAATTATCCTCTGACCATGCCATGTGTATGTATGTGCACACATACATGCATATACACATGTACACACACACACACACACACTCAGGAGAATACTTATAAGGCATGTGTTTGATCAAGTGAGTATACATAAGTGTTCATATGGTCAAACCTGCCAATGATTATACAGTCTCTTCACTCTCTCTCTGGCCATGATAACTGCAAAAGATCTTTCCAGGCTCACAGGACATGGGTACAAAAATCTGCCTCCACTGTGATGTCTCTGTTTCCAAACATCTGTGGTCTTGAAAGTCTTCTTGTGCCTGTCTTCATTAAAAGGTTCCAAGTTTATTTTTGTGAATTTATGTCTCAGGACAATTTTCTTCTTCCTGAAAGCAGGAACCTAGCAGTCCGCACATTGATTTCCTTTATCTCTTGACCAGAAGAAGGTATGTAAGATGGTTGAAGCTTTTAATTATGTTTTGCCTGTTGTTTCAGTATTGTAACTCATTGCTGTAATAAATTCAGGACTTGAACACCTTAAGAGATCAAGGGGTTTTATTCCTGGTTATAGTCCATCATGTCAGGAGAGTTATAGTAGCAAGAACTAAGGGACTGGGTCAAAGTCAAGAGCAGAGGGAAGAAGTAATGCATACCTGCCAGCTGTATGTGGCCAGCATCTTTATACACACTACCTGCTTCCAGAAGAGAGCAGACTGGTCTTTCCTTTTCAATTAAAGCCATCAGAACTCTCTTCTACCCAGAAGCCTGCCTCAACTAGATGTGTCTTCATGCATGTGTCAGGAGTCAGCATTCTTGGTGTCAGGCTGACATTTGAGACTTATCATCACACCTACAGTCTTCTTTGCCCACAGTCTTCCTATCTGTATGACCAAGGTTCTTCCCCCACCCTGTCTTTGGCCTGGGCTCACATTTCACATCCTCAGTTCTCCTTTCTCCTCCATTTGTCCATCTAATTAACATCTTCATTACTTTTGACCTGATATTCAGTCTGCTACATTGTTCTTTCTCTAGGTTTTCACAGTATTTCCTTATCCTAGCATTCGGTTCATTCAGTTACACCCAGTTGCTTTCTCATGTCTACCTTTACTGCCACAACATGCCATAGGGGAGAATGTTTGCATCTCCTTTTTATTTGTGTTGTCCAAGTTGCCTAGCCATTATATGATTAAAAAAAATAGCAGATACGCTATACGTACTAGTTGCTTCTTAGATCAGCTGCATTTGCTAACATGGGCTTAATCTTCCAGTCAAAAATTGCTTTTGTACTATAATAAGGCAAAAGATTCTAGTTTTAATTTCTTTGACTTTATCTATCTGTCCAAAATTTCACTGGGCATTTCTTGTGAAATAGAACAAATGTGTACAAATATTTGTGTATATGTGTGAAAAGCATGTGTGAAGATGTATGTATACAGTCTAAATGAATGTATGGACATATACAGCATGGATGTATATAAGTTAAATGCCTGTTTTGCTTTTGTTGCTATCACATCACTAGCTTATGCTCATGTTATGATTGTTCTCCCATCCCCTGCTTGTCTAGCTTTCTCTTCTACCTTGACCACTATTTTCCACATTTCTGACTTCTTTAAGTAATTTCTGACTTAAGTTCCTTTGACTTGCCAATGTATCCTCTGATGTTAGGCCCTTTTTTACAAGCTACAGAATCTATAAGGAATTGGTCCCAGGCCCATGTTTTAACTATCTACTCTGACTTTCAGGATTTGGATGGAAGGTGAATTTTTTCTCAGAGGTTTTTCCTGATGTCACAGCCTAAGGAACTGTAAGCTACAGAGAAATGCCAGACTTCTCCCAGGGTCAGATGTCATCCTTCCTCATTACCTGACTTCTAAGCCTGGGGACTCAGTGCTGTACCTGCTTTATTCCTCTGGAACAGCCCTGTGGCTGTCACAGCCCCGGTGATGGATGAGGTGTTTCTTTAATTAGAGAGAGAGAAAGAGAGATGCATGCATATCATGGCACACTGGTGGAAATCAGAGGACAACTCTCAGAAGTCAGTTCTCTGGAGATTGAACTCAGGTCACAGGTTTTCCAGCAGGTGCCCTAACCCACTGAGCCATCTCACTGGCAGGTGAGGTGCTCCTTGACTGTTGCTGAGTAAATCCGTACGACATATGGATCTGCAAGAGAGTCGTGAAGCTCAGCCTCTCTCAACAGATCCAGAGAGCCAGGATTTATTAAACTCTCCAATTTGCCTGTGCACTACTGTTTAATTAGGTTCAATTTAAAAACTTTTATATTTGTTTAGTGTTTCGGGATGGAGAGATGACTCAGGGGTTAAGACTCTGTCTCAGAAGCAAAAGTTTGGATTCGAGGTCCCACATAAAGAACGTCTGGTGGAAACGGCAGCCTGCACTTCCTGTCATTGTGGACAGAGTCTGGGAAATCCCAGACACAAGCAAGAAGGAAGTAGAAGCAATCCAGAATGATTCCAGAAATCACCCTTGGTCCTCTATAAGGATTTACAGTGCTCTCTGATGTGCATGTGCACACACACACACACACACACACACACACACACACACACTCACACGCACACACATGCACAATAAATAAAATAAAATTGTTTAGTGTTTCATATAGAACATAATGAGTTTTTGATATTTTCACATTTTAATGGTCAATTTCATCCCCCATTCTCTTCCCATTACAAACTTTCTTTTTCCCTATCAATTTTCCTCCTATGTTCAGGTATTTTCCCATGAGTGGACCATGGGTTTCCTCTGGGTTGCCTTTGGCCAGCATGTGCCTGCACACTTGCTGGAGCATGAATCATGGTTTTTGAAGTTGAAGAATCTCCTAGTATATTAAATTGAATGAATCTTAATTCCTGTTTTATTTCAAGTTACTTAGTTGAGGAAATTATGACCAGTTTTTGTTTTTCCATATTTTGCTAGAACAGCATAGTGCTTTTTAGAATGGATGGCAAATTTGCTCTGCACATTTTCCATGTTCCCGGACATTTAAATATTTGCTAGGAAGAAATTTATTCAGAAATTAATTCGGGACAGAAATTATTGCTGTTTAATCAATTTGGACTATACCAAGCCGGTTGCTTGGTTACCATTTAAAATGTACTCATAAAATAGGATTTGGTAATATCAATTTAAGGCAGTGTTTACAGTATCTGGAAACTACCTTGTTGGGTACTTCAAAAGTATTTAGATAGAGTGTTGTTACTTATGACCAAAAGACCACCACTGCTGGGTACACAGGATTAGAGTGAGACCAAGATCTTTCCCTGTTCATACCATGGATTTGAACGCCTGACACATTGACAGCCCGGATGACCGGATGACCGTCCTTTTATGTAGATGACTGCTTTTCCTTGCCTAAGGTATTTTATTTCTTGGACTCACAGCGGGGTGGGGGTGGGGGCTGCACAGTGCTGTGGGTCACATTGGGCTCTGCTGCTTGGAACCTTCAGGAAGCAGGAGCCGTGGTGCAGTGAGGAAATCAGCAGGACACCGGCTGGGTGCGCAGGTGGACAGACAGCCGCAGCTCAGGCAGCTGTGCCCCTGGCAGGCTCCAGGCTGCTCAGCTGCTGCACAGCCCCAGAATAGATACTTTCCTTTCACTTCCTTTCCCGACTCACCTGGAACATAATGATGCTTCCTCCTGACAAAAAGAAGAAAAAAAAAAAAGCAAGAAAAAAAAAACGTTTTATTTTTATGTTCACAACATCACCTGTAACATTAGAATGCCAAGGACGAAAAAGAGACAGGGAGATTTCTTTTCCAGGATCGAAGAAATCAGCGTTCTAGAACGCACTCTTTCTGACTAGGTGGAATTTTGTACTTGTTGACCAACTTTTCCTGTAGCCCAACCCCAGCTTCTGGTAGCCACTAAGGTAGCTTCTATTTCTGAGAGGCTTTTTTTTTTTTTTTTTTTTTTTTGCATCTGCATTAGAGCAAGAAGATGAGCTATATCTCTTCCATTGAGATTAAAAAAGGAAAAAAATTGAAGATTATCTGAATGTAAAAGTTTTTAAAATAGGTTGGTAAGATAAAAACCAATTCTCTTATTTAATTTTTTTTAATGCAGAGCCTAGTAAGGTATTCTCTTTCTGGGGTAAACAGTAGGTAAGAAACTACAAGAGTTGGATTCTGATCAGCTTAATGTAGGTAGAAGTGATAGGCGTGGGTGAATGAAGCTTCCTTTACTATCCTGATTATTCTACTGGGAGTCTTGAAATGGATCATGCACAGAGAGGCCTGATGACCACCAGGCACTGCGTTGTGAGCAGTGGAGGCCCTGATGGATGTTTTGTCCAAGCAGTTAACCTACCCTGACCACTCTGTACTCCTTAACCTCATGACCTTTGCAGACTCATGAAAATAGCCACCAGGAAAACAAAGCAGCTGTCAACAGTGAGCTGACACCAGACTGAATAGGAAGGGTGGAGCTAAACCTGGCAGCAGCCTCATTACTCTGACCTTGTCCTTCCCAAATGGAGAAGGGGGTACACAAGAAGGGAGAGGGAGACTGAGGAACAGAAACAGAAAGTCGGCTTCCTGCTCTGTGTCCCAAACCCCCAGCCTGGACAGCTGCACACATACAAACTTTTGCATCCCTCCAAACCTCACACATGTTGATCATTTTGGCTTACCCTTTCAAAGAGGCAACTCTGTTCATATCTTTTTCTCCCTCTCTTCTTCTATAAAAGGAATTACTGTTTTCAATGGCGAGAGCAAATCTGTTTGTCCTCTACTCTTGGGATCACATCAGGGAAAAATTGTCTTCATTGTATATGTTTATAGGCTCAATTTAAACCAAAATATTTGCTCACAAAAGCAAAAATGAAATCAAGCACAGATTTGGCAAGAATTCCATCTGCACGGCATAGCCCTGGAAGCCAGGTAATTCATATTGAAAAGGAGAATCTACTTAGATAAGGTCTTTTCAGTTAGTGTCACCAAGGGGCATCTGCCTACTTGTGGGCTGTCAAGTTTTTGAAGAATTGCTTTATTTTCTGGGGAAATGCAAGCTTAGAAGCACTCAGATACTTGAAACAACCTTTCCTTTCCCAGATAGCCTCCAGTTTGGGCTCTCAAAAAGGAAGCAGGCATTTCTGCTCTGAGAAAAGATGGTTTCAATGTCTTCCAGGTAAGTTTCTCCCTTGAAGGAGGAAATCCTTGTTTTTCTCCCACCTGTATTATTTCCTCCAAATTACCTCAGTTGCAGTACTTGTCCTTTAGTACCTACAATGGTGAAGTTTCTAAATCCACCTTTTAGAATATCAATTTTTGAGAGGCTGAAATAGTTAGTGAATAAGGCATCTGCCTGCTTAAAAACCTGGCAATTGAATTTCATCCCTAGAGGCCCACAAGGTAGAGAGAACTGACTTCTGAAAGTTGTCATCTGATCTCCACTCATGCATCATGGTATACATGCCATGATATATATATATATACACACACGTGTATATATACACACACACATATATATACATATATATCCCTAGCCCTGAAGTTGATTTGTATATATTTCAATTGGTAAAGTGTTTGCTGTCCAAATATGGGGGTTTGAATTCAGTCTCCAGAAATCATAAAAACTAAGTGTGATGGTACAGCTTTGTAATCCCAGTGCTGGGGATATGGAAATAGAAGGGTCCCTGAATCAGTCAACCAAGTCAAATCAGTAAGCCCCAGATCCAATGTGAGATTCTATCTCTCAAAACTGCATGGACGACCCCTGAGGAACAATACCTAAGTCTGACCTGTGACTGTCACACGTATCCTTTCACATGCATGAGCCTGAACACACACAAAGACAAGCTCACTGACACATACATACCCACCAACAAAATCAAGTCGGGAAAATTTCAGAGAGCTACATGATGGAGAAAGTCAGAGATTAGCATCTAAAAGGGTCTGTAGAGGAAAGAGTGGAAATTTTAACTGCCTTCTGTGTGCACAGCTGCCTGTTACCAACTCTTCCTCTCTGGAACATCTGCCCAGGGCTCACCACACACCCAGGGCACAGGCCACAGGCTCAGCCCCGCATGCTGCGATGAACATTATACTTGTCTGCATTCTCTCCTATAACCGTGTCTGGCTCCAAATGGCATTGCTGGTGATCCAGAAACAAAGTGGACTGCATTCTGGGAAGTTGTAATAAGGGGATTAAAAAGCTAGAGAGACCTATGCACAAGTTCCATGATACTTAGGACAAGACCAGATCTAGTTTTAATCAAAGTTAATCAAGCCATCTGAGGCAGATCAGAGAGGAGATCCAGACTGGGAAAGAAACCAATGCCACGGGGGCACGGAGGGCCTTGCTCCTAATAGTCAGGAAAGCCTCTTTCTCCAACGTGAGCAGCGCTCACTGTGAGGCCATATGTCTGCTGCAATCTGCAGCCTTATGGATGGAGAACTCTCAGGACCCCGAGGCACTATGCGAAACACAGAGCACAAACCGCAGTGCAAATGGGCGAAAGGCATTCTCTGGGTTTCAAACACAATATTTTTAGTAACAAAAGTGTTGGTGTGTGAACACATTACAGGTGGCATTGTTTACACAGATCAAGGAAGAAAAATCTTTTGAAACTGAAAAATTAAAATTGAAATGGAATGTTTTATGTTTTTCAGGAAACCCAAAAGAACTGACAGAGCTGAAAACTCATAGCATTCTTCCTGATGTTCTGGAGACGCTCTACCAGAACCAGGAAAGCCCCTACTTTTCAAATAATGTTTGAAACTTTACTCTAAAGAATGTCTTCAGAAATGTGGGATACCCTATCAAATCTTTCAGAAAAGGGGCTGCAGAAATCATTAAACATTCAAGGGAAAGGACTGGAGCAAGGGCTCAGTGGTAAGAATAATCGCAATGCAAGCATAAGGAACTGATTTTGAATCCTAGAACCCAGGTTGAACATTTGTTACTCCAGTGCTGTGGAAGGAGGAGACAGGCGGATCTCTGGCACTCACTGACCATCAGCCTAGCTCCAGGTTCACTTAGAGAAATCTTCTCAAAGGGGAAAGACAGAGTGATAGTGCACGTCACCCAGCAAACGCCTCTGGCCTTTGAATGCTCCTAGATACATTCACACTTATACATGTGCATATACCACACTCACATACACCACACTTACACACAAATATAAATAAGTAAATATTCAAGGGAGAATACGCACTTTCTATATAAGGCCTGTACACATGTACAATGTGTAGGGTACAAGGTATGGAATAAAAGAATTGCATCGAGGGGTGGAAGGAGATATGTAACTTTTTTAAAAGTAGCCACTTTAATTCAGGATAATTTATAAAGGATCTTATAAACCATTGATATTATATAGATTTCTTGAAATTCTTTCCAAAATGGAAAACTGGCAGAATAAGTAACTAGATCCTTAAAATTATCTAAAAGGCAAAATTTTACTTGGATATTTACTCTCTGATGCATTTTTATAGGATCAGAATGATGGAGTTTAAAGACGGTTCTGTTGGAAATGAAGGTTTAGTTCATCTGCACAGCATTCTGGGGATAACTAGATGCAGCTGAATTTTTTAAGTTTGCTTAAAAGCATTGGAAACTCAGGAAGGCAGGCAAAGATTGAAGGGTCAAGATTTTGAAGAAGACAGACATCTTTAGCAAAAACTTCTGCTACATTTAGGGGTCACTTTTTCATAACAATATCTGTGTAATCCAGGTCAGATGAGCAAGCAACCAAAAAAAACTGTGAATAATAATTACAGGCAATCAGCAGAGGTGGTGGACACAGCTAGGAGTAGAAGAGCTGGGAGTAAGGAAACAGGAAGGGTAAAGCACAGGAAAAACACATATCACAGAAAATTTAGAAGTCTTCATTTAAATAGTCTATATTATTGAAAATTGAGAATGGTTTGTGACTGTATTATGAGTGTACCAGGCCAGCTGACAACAATCATTTGCAGGACAGAGTTAACTTTTTCATGTTCTGTATATGATGTTTACCACTTAGTGGCCAGATACATGAGCCGATAAAATTTGTGATGGAAAAGAGACCATAGAAACGCACATGCCAAACTACAGATAAAGCCTTTAACATTGCTATGTGTTATATGTTTAAGGAGCAGAATATTCCTGTGAAGTCTTTCAAAGATCTGGAAGTTCTCAAAATAATCCATACAGAAATTAAGATATCAACATGAGTAACAGCCTATTAGACAGCATTAAAAACTCAATAGGTAAATCAAATGACAGATTAGAAGAAAATAATCAAACTGAACAATGTGGAGTAAAAGGAATATAAAAGTCAAAAAAGAAGGTACAAATAATTGAGGCTAGTATAAGAAGTCCTAATTGAAAGGAATCAAAACTATGGAGAGTAATACAAAATGGCATGTGCATGGTCAGTGATAACATGATATGAACTGGGGGATTTTCCCAAACTGAAGAAGAACTTGTGGTTATGTATTCAAGGAGTACTATGCATAAATCCAAATAAGACTTCTAACATTCAACAGTGGGTAGGTTGTGGGGGAGGTGTCTTAAAAGCAACAAGAAGAAAGAGAAAACATGAAAAAGAGAAGCATTAGATTGGCAACCAATTATCAAGGGAAAGTAGAAGTTACAAGAAATGTGAAATCTTTAAAGAAAAAAAAAAAGAATTAACTTCTAAACTAGAACTCTGTACCCAGCAAAAAAAATCCTTGAATAAAAGGTGACATGAAAGGTTTATATTTTATTTATTTATTATATAGCTAGTAAGTTCATATTTTATATAAAACACATTTATTTATTTTTTATTTATTCAATTGTGCGTGTGTGTGTGTGTGTGTGTGTGTGTGTGTGTGTGTGTGCGCGTAGCACCAAGGGCGAATTCGGGAACCTCCCATGGACCACCTCCACGTCCTCCTTGTTTACTCTGCCCTGGGATTCACAGGCTCCGCCCTACCAGGACCAGAAACAAAGGCCACCCCCGCTTCCTCCTGGCATCTATACGTAGGGTCTAGGCACCGAACTCAAGACCTTCCACCTGCAAGGCAGAGGCTTAACCCCTGAGCCATCTCTCCAGCCCCATATAAAAACACATTTATGGGATAAAATGTGGTCATTCAATACATGTGTCCAATGTTCAGTGGTCAATCAAAATGATTTGCATGTTCATAAACTCAAATATTTATGTTTATAAGGACACTCAAACTTCTCTTCCACATCTCTTGAAATATACAACAAATATCCATTTCCTATTAAATAAATCAAGGAGCAATTCATCACTAGTAGGATTAGACTAAAAGAAATGTGCTCCAGGGTGTTTTCCAGGCAGAAAGAAAGAGATCCTGGATGCAGAGCTGTGTGTTCAAGAGGAACTAAGAAATACACACCATCAACATCATAAATATATGAGGGAAAATTTAAATTTATCCTAACTTTAACACTTAATAAAATCCTTTTGGAGTACAAGACATGTAGAGAGTATAGATACTAAAATGTCAATGATGCTTAGTACTTCTAAGGTCTTTACATTGTTCAAAAGTTTTGTTTTTGAACAATGTAAAGACCTTAGCAGATGATATTAATTCTAGGCTACATATGATAATAGTCAAGCTACATGGTATAATTAAAGGAAATGCTAACAGAGGTAGAAACAGAATAACTTTAAAATATAGCAAAAATTGTAAAAGTACATAAAGCAAAAGGAAAGCACAATTAATTTAAAGGAAATTGTATTAATGTAAAGAGAATAGGTAAAGTTGGATAAGACATTCTACTTCCCTAGATGCTTTGCTTTGAACATAAATAAGATATGGCCCATGATTGAGTAACTGACATTTAATGTGAGAAAAATAACAAGATATTTATTCTGTCACTCACTTGAGATTTATTGAGCACTGCAGATGATGGATAGTCAAAGATGTATGGTTTTGACTTCCTCTGCTCTTGAGGAGCACTGTCTAGACAGCATGATGAATTCTGATGCCATGTCCTACGTTTTATGATGAAGGAGGAGAAAATATGGGGTACTTGCTCTATGTTAAGCTGCAGTCACAAAGTGACAACTGAGCTGTGTTCTAAAGGGAAGAGGAAGTAGCTTATATACAAAGGTGTACATCACACCAAGTTAGGAATATTGCAAGCTGTTCAGTCAAGCTAGGTCAGGGTATATGATGTTCATTTTGAATCTACATCATCTTTGGATGGCTCACATGTTGAAGGCTTAGGTGTCAGCTGATATGGCTTTTGCAAGTGATTAGCTCATGTCACAGTTTGCCTTCATGTTGTTAATAAATTCACAAGTAAATAACAAGTAAATTCACAATAAATACAAGGGATCATATTGTGACTTGTGATTATCTGGTTACATTTGTTAGTCCAACCTAGCAGGAAACACAAACACCAGGAACCAAGGGAACTAAAGACAACATAACCATTGCTGAGAGAGTGGCAAATCTCACTTGCCCAACTGAAAGTTTGTCTATATATGCTGAAGAATGCGCACTGAACCAGCTCCGTCTATCTTCTCTATTATCCCCAGGAACAGTCCTACACACCACAGGCTGTGTCTTCCCCATCAATTACACACTCTCCTGCAGGCCTGCCCAGGGGTTGTTTCAACTACCAGTTTTTACAGATATGACAAAAGTCCAAAGGTTGACACCTTTATATCTAGCTATCACACTCCACTCCTTATCATCTTAACAAAAAAAGCACATTATTTTTAAACTTTAGCTTTTTGGCCCTTGTCCCTACTACCTTCTAAAATACATTCAATTCAATTTTATAAACTCTCAATGTCCAATATTAAAAGTTCTGCTAGCCAGGTTTTAAAATGTTCGGTCATTAATAGTTCAGCTCCAACATTTTAAAAATACAAAGTTCAAAATTTGAAAGTTCCAAAATCTTTTAATCATAAAGTTCTGTCAAATCAAAATAATTTAAATCTTTCAGTACAGAATAAACATTAAAATGGAAGCACTGGGCTGGAGAGGTAGTTCATAGAAGACTGCCTCACGAACAGAAGGACCTGAATTCAGATCTCAGATCCCATGAAACAATGTCAAGAAGAAATGGTGGTGGCAGTCTGTACATCTGGCTCTGGAAGGTGGAGATTGGGGAATCTCAGAGCAAAGCAAAAAGGGCAGAAATAATCTAGGATGATTTCCAGAGTTACCCTTAGGTCTTCACAGGAACACATAGTGCCCTCTGATATGCAAACACACACACACACACACACACACACACACACACACACACACACACAAAAGAAAAAAAAGAAAAAGAAATAAAATGAAAGCATTAAGAGAAAGCAAGAAAATATCAAATTACAACTAAAGTCTGGCAGGGTAAATACCACATTCTTTAGTTCAATGTCCATCTTTTATCTCTTGTCACATAGCCAGGTCAGCTCAAAATCACCAGGTAAATCCATTACAGCTATAAAGCTCAAAGTTGCACAAGCAGCTTTTCTCATGGCCACATCCAATCTTCACAAATAACTTTCCTGAGCAAATGTTCCTTAGTTCTGGCATCTCCAAAATCCTGGGTTCCTTTGCAGGAACTCAAAACCAACTACTGGTAACAAGTATCAGCAGCTGTCAATGAACCCCTTGATCATGCATCAAAACCAGTACCACTTGGAAAATTCTGCCAAGTTCTGCAATGAGAGTGAGATATAGTCTGGCCCACTTGAGTCATAGCTATACTAACCTTCACTTGCAGACATTGGAAAAGCCGTTTTCTATATAGAGAAAACTTCTAAAGAACAATAAATTACTCCATCTTAGACTTTCTTCCTCCAAAGGAATTTTCACAAAATAAAATCTCTACAAGGTGATATTCTTTTCTCCAAACGTCCCAATACAAAACAAAACAACAACAGCAATAACAAAAAACTGTTCTCAAAGACATCAAATTCTTCAATGGCCACAGCTGTTCTATTTGCCCTTTCTTCATCCAAATTTTCAAAGCTATCTCTTCTACCAATCATATCAGCCCATCATCTTTAAATTCAATTTCGCCAAAGTCCTTGCTCCTTTTATGGCAAAATGTGCATAAACAATTCATAACTGTTTCTCAACATTACTAGTTTCCAAATGACCTTCTAAGCTCTAAACAATGTATTTTTGTAGCCTACAGCCTCCAAATCTTCATACTTTTCCTTATTCATGAAAAAAAGCTTAAAATCCACAAACTTTACATAGCCAAATTTATCAGCAGCATCCCATTTTGGTATGAAATTATGTCATGGTTTTCCCATATTTTATCCATAAATTCATAACTGAAGAGTTTATGGAAACAGGGAATTTTATTCTATTTTACAACAGTCCACTTACAGTTCTTAATCCAACTTGGCAGGAGAATTCATACCAATACCAGGAGCCAGGCAACTAACCACAATATATCTACTGCTCAGAGAGGAGCAACTTGTCAGGCTGAAGCTTGTCCCAATATGCCAAAGAATACCCACTGTTGAATCAGCTCTCCACACCATATTCACCATCCCAGGTAATAGTCCAACATATCATGAACTGAGTCTTCCCCATCAATTAGACATTCTCCTGAAAGTTTCCCCAAAGAATGCCCTAACTATCAGTTCTGCACAGATGTTCCCAAAGCCCAAACTACAACCCTAAAGCTGGCACTTACATATCTAACTATCATAACTCATGAGGGTTCTGACATCTCATTGCTTTGATCTGCTCATAGAGCCAGAATTTGATGGCATTATTGGAAGGTAAATTTGACAAGAGGCAGGGCTTCTTGGAAGAAGTAGGTCATGGGAAATCCACCTTTTATGGGTATGACATGTCCCTCAGTCCTTTTCAGTCTTTTCTTTCCAGCTGATAAAAGATGAGCAGCTTTGTTCCAGCACTTTTCTTCACCATTATATCTAGCTTTGTCTCCAACCAAAGTAATAATACCAGTCAACCATGCACTGAATACTCTGAAACCATGAGTCTGAAATTCTATTTCATCCTTTCCTTTACCTTGTTTCTCTAAAATATTCATCACAGTAATAGAAAATTTGACAAACACAGATTGAGACAATGAAGGGAGAAAAGCTTGAAGAGTAAAGAGGTCAGGTAGAAAATCATCTTTTACTACATTGTACTTCATTTCTTTGCAATGCATTTATTAGGACAGCTTTAGTAATATAGTGGATTGTCTGCATTTGGATTTTATAAATAAGAGCTGTCATGTGGTTTGAAGGGCACTTACAGAGACAGAAGTCTTGCACAGGACAGAGAGAAGGGGTAGCATGCAAGAGATTTTTCTGATGAAGAATCCAAAGTATTGTTTACTGATTAAGAGAAAAGTTGAATTTTGGCTGGCCACCTACCAGGTATGATATATGCAAGAGGAATAGGAGCAGGGGTAAAGAGACTCAATGTCCATCTGTTGAGTTTCTATGTCCTTGGAATATATAGGGAATGATGTATGAGATCAGGTACCACACTCTGTGAATCCTTGATTAAAAAATAATCTCTCACTTTCATCAGAAAAAGCACAATTTCTTCAGAGTTGTAACCTAAGAATGTTATGGTAATGGTTACACTTCTAGTGAAAGTCTCACAAACCATTTATAGCAAGGATAAATTTTTTTTCAGCGTTTGGAAAATGCACCATTGGTCCTCTATAAGTGCCTCTATGAATGTCAATTGCTCCTTTCATCTCCCAGCAAAAAAAAATTCCCACCTTTTGGGTTTCTAAATTTGCCATATTCATTCTTATTTTTGACACAGAAGAATCCCCTCAGAACCAGTTTGCACTATATATGATAATAAAGTGAATCCCATTGTCATGGTTTAAAATGTGAGTTGTCCTACACAGGCTCATGCACTTGAATCTGGAGTTGTTTCGGAAGGTCATGGCACATTTAAAAAGTGAAGCTTTGTTGAAGGAATGTAGTCACAGATGGGATTAGTTGGCCTTATCCTATTTCAGTTAGTGAGTCTGCTCTTAAGCTATCAACAGCTTTCTGACTCCATGGTATCTGTAGTAAATCAAGCCTTCTCCAACTTCTCTCAGCCAGCCATGCTTTCCTGCCACAAAGGACTGAATCTCCCCTCTGGAATTTCAGTCTGAATAAATCTTCTTTTTTTCTCCTTAAATTGTTTGATTCTCAGTGGTGACTTACAGCAACATAGAGAGTAACGAGTATAGAAACTGTTACCAGAAGTGGGGTTTTGCTGTGAGATTAAGAGTATCTGCTACAAGAACATGAGATGTTTTAACATTGAGAGAAACTGATATCAGAGAAATAACACTAAGAGGACCCAGAACCAGAACGTGAAGTGTGAAGCTAAGAGACATTGATACCAAAAATTAGAGAAGTATGGACATTGCTGTGTAGCTTGTATGCCTTGGAACTGTTTATTGGAAGAAATAGGGAGAACTTTGCTATTTTGCTCTGGAAAAGCTTTTACATCTTGGAGACAAGTAGCAAAGCCTATGAGACTAGGTTCCAAAGCCAGTGGGAAGAGTGGCAAGATGGAAAGGACCAAGCTTTGAGTCTGCCAAGGATAGTAGCAGTAGTGGCAGATACAACAAATAGGCAATGATGCTGGAAGAGTGGACCCAACAGCAAGTCGACACAAGATAAGGGAAAAACTAGTCCCTCATCTTTGCACTTCCTATTATCCAGTCCACCATTGGAAAGCATTTCCACTATGAATGGGATTTTCCACATCAATTAAGCAAATACCTGCAGATTTGTTCAGAGTCCTGCTCCCACCATTGATTCTTCACATCTGTGCCTCAGTCTGCAACTATCAAGCTGACACTTGATCTATCCATACCAGACTACATCAGTCCAAAACAGTCCAAAAGTCCAAAGACCAAAGCCTCCTATAAAATTGAAAGACAAGTTATATACTTCCAACATACAATGGCACAGAATAAATAAATATTCCCATTTAAAAAGGGAGGAATGAGGCATATTCAGGAAAGATTGGTCCATGAGAAGATTGAAAAACAGCAAAACAAACTCCAAATTTTGCAGTTCCATATGCAACAGATAAACTTATTGTTAAAATCATCTCAGTTCCAAAGGTCTTCAGTTCTATTCCAGCGCAGGTGTCCATAGAACACATGCCTCTCTTGGGTTGACTTTTTCCATGGTGTACAGTGTTCCTCGGCAGATATCCCATGGTGGCTCTTCACTTGTCTGTGGAAAACCAGACTTTAACTCCACAGCACAAACTGCCCTTCTTGGGCCTCTAAACTGCAGTCTTCCTGCCACATGCTGCTTGACTTCAACCATTCTCTGAAACTTTGGAGGAAGGTTCCATGACCTCTTCCCTCTTGCATCTTTGATGCCTCAAAAACCAGGATCACATGGATGACACTGCCAAATTCTACTATAACCTTGAGTTGGAAACTGCCCCTTTTAATTCACAGTTGATTTATCTTCTCTGTGCTGACTTTAGGAAAAATGGTTTGTGGACCTTTGCTTTATAGTAGCAAGCAATTCCCTTTGAACTCTGGGGTTCAACTCTTCCCTTCCTAAAGAATTTGTATTCTTATTGTCTTCTCTTATGATCTTGCCCCTCAGGATGCAGCCTCTTCTATTATCCAAATGAAGAGCAGGCTAATGGAGTCTATCTCTTTAACAACGGCCACCATTTTGCTGTCTACATCCTCCTGGTTCAACTCTTCAAGTGCGTTATTGCATTTTTCCTCATCATACCACACAGTTTTGGCTTCTTTCTATCTGATTTCTTGCCTTTTTCCAGAACTCTGAACAAGCACACTAAAAAGTAGCCATTCCACATTGCCTTGAGACTTCTTCACTAAGCACTCAAATTTAACTTCAGGCAAGCTTTCAGGATGAGGTAAAAATTTGATCAAACACTTCCAAAACATCTCTCCATTTGCCCCTTATCAAACTTCCAACACAGTCTCTGGTCCCCTCTGGACCATCACAAGCCAGGCTTCTACTGTCTGTATCTCTCACAACATTATCATTTCGATCTTCCAAGCTTTCACAAGAATGGCCCTTGATCTCCAAGACATAATGACTGGCCATAATGCTTGGAGCCAACTTTTCTCTGCTTCCCAAACCACAACTTCATTTTTTTGGTCCTGTATTCTCATAGTCTCACACAGCAACCCCACTTTTCTGCTACCAATTTTCAGTCAGCTTCAACATACTTCATGGTCTGATACAAGATGCTTTTAATCTCATAGCCATACTCTACTTCTCTGTACCAATTTCTGTACTGATTACTCTTATCTGTTGCTGTGAGAGAACACCAATGTCAAGCAACTTAAGGGACAAAGGGAGAATTATTCAGCTTACAGTTCTAGAGGGGAGATATAGTCCATTATATTGGAATGGCAACATTCCATGGTGTCTTCTGCATTAAAAATCATAATTGAAGCATGCCTTCCAACTATGGAGAGACAAAGATGAGTTTTAGGAGCACCAAGTCTTTTTCCTGAATATTACAGGCCATCATGACATTTTTGTCATTCTGCTATGCATGCATTTTGCTTCTGTAGAGGAGTCCTGGATTTCAGCCTTAAAGAAACCAATCTTTTTGTAAATCATGAAGGGGCCATGAAATTACTGAACAATGATAGAGCCTGCCATTTAGACATTCATTAAGCCAGGAGGAGTTTAACTGTAGGGCACACTGCTTCAAGGGAATAAAATGATCAGATGTTATGGTGGTTGTCTAGGAAGTGTACTACAAAAGCAGCCTTATTTCAATCCATCAGGTATTAACAGACCCATATTTCATCCTGAGATCTCCATCAACAGTGACTAAAGTAGGTATTAGCTCAGTGTTAAGGACTAATCAACCAGCCTTTCAAAGTCTGCCTTTGTATGGACATTGTGCCTGATTCTGTCATTGCCTGTTGATTATAGTAACATGTAGAGTCATAAAAGACTCACACATAGTTCACCCAAGCCTTTCTGCTTTATTTATTGCACTTTTAGAGAAATTTTTTAAAAAATATTTTTAGAAAGTTAACCATTAAAACCATAAAACTGGCCTGTCATTTGGTCTCTTTCTGGTTGTTATTCATTGTTTATTGAATCACTCATATGTTTCAAACACAATGTAGACCGTCTGTTCTAAACTTACAAGTGAAATTGACTTAAACATTCACGAATGAAGTTTTTTTTTTTTGCAGAAAAAAAACTTCCTAAAATGTACATATTGATCAAACTTCAAAAGTTATTTTGTGGGTGTTTACTTTGACATGAATACAATGAGGGAAAGAGTTGATAAAGAAATGACCATTTGACAGAAAGAATGCACATTAGACTCAGTTGTTATGAGGCTTTACTTGAAAGATGTGTCTGAATACAAAATGCTCAGTGCTACGAGTCAGAAGGTTTTAGCAAGAGTAGCAAAACTATCCAGGCTAAGAATAAAACAATTCAAAACAAATGTTCTCATGCCAAAATATGAAGCACACTTCCTGATTATAAAATGAAAAATCTAACTAACTAACAAGAATGAAGATTATCTCATCATTTTAATCAACATTAATCACAAGTGGACAAAAAACTAGATCTAAACTAATGCAAGTCCCCCAGTTTTTGAGCTTTTCCACATGAAGTAATTGAAGTAGTAACACAGATTTGCACTCACACTCTGAATGACATGGCTATTAATTTCACTAAGTCTCAGATTGGAGAAATGACTCTTGGGTTACAAGTCTGCCTCCCAAGCAGAAGGTCCTGAGTTTGGATCCCAGTTCCCATGTAAAAAAGCCAGGAGAAAACCATAACCAGCTGTACTTCTGGCCCTAGTGGGTAGAACCTGGGAAACTCCAAAGCAGAACCAAAAGAAGGTAGAAGTAATCCAGGATGATTCCTGAAATCATCCTTGGTTCTCCACAGGAATACACTGTGCCCTCTGATACACACACACACAAACACACACACACACACACACAAAGTTTAAAAAATTAACTGTTTCCACAGTGTGATGACCACAGGTCTTTCTCTCTTTTTTTATTATTAATACATTTTTTATTATTATTTCAGCTCACACAAACTTAATAGGTACACCAGTTCCCTCCCTCCCTCCTCCTCCCCCCCTGTACCCCCTGCTCCCCCTCCCGACACACCTCCCTCCCCATCTGCCAGTGCCTCCCGCCCCAATTCCCAGAGAGTTCTTTCTTGTGCATGCCTGATTTTCCTCTGGGCCCTCCTCTCCGATGACCTACAAGGACCCAGTGGCCTTTCCCTGAACCCTTTCCCGTGTTCCCCTTAGGTATAGGAACACTGCTGTGGCTGCCAATCCCTTGCCTCCAAGGATCTTGGTACCTTTAGCAGATGCTAGACTTTGTGAGGTCTATAGTGTATTGGACAATGCGCAGGGCATGTAAAGTCCAATTGTGATTGCTTCAGCCCTAACTTGTATGGAGTATCTTACATATCATTGCTCCCCATCCTTTTGCTTTTACACTCTTACCGCCCCCTCTTTCGCAAATTTCCCTGAGCTTCAGGATGGGGAGAGATTAAGCTGGCCTAGTTCTAGGTGGTTGATATAGAGTCTCTGAAGTTCTGGACTGTGGTTTGTTGATTTTCGTTTGCAGTTTTGCTGCTCCTGCAATGCCCTTCACTCCATCCTGGTGAGCATTGTATGATACCCCCTGGCCAGAGACAAAAAGCTGTTGAACTAGAGTCTTGTGATAAAAGCACATTCAAAGGTAGATGCAATAAAAGTGGGAAACCACAGTGAGGGAGGGGTCTATCACCCATTTGCAAAATGGTTACTTTTTAATCTGCCAGACTATATGCCCTCCTCTTCTGGTGAGATCATACTCCCTCAGTAGTAAATGATCAGGAACAAAAGTCTGTGAACTTAATCAGATGTCTCATTACTTATTTGAGTCCTTGATGGAGACCTATTTTCTCTGCTGTAACATGGTCCCTTCTCTCCTTGTTTCTGGTGTGGCCCTCCTACCCCATCCCTCCTGTTCATAATCCTTGGAATTACTGTCTCTAGGTGGGCTGGGTGGGTTTGGTACTAGGAGCCACCTATGAGGGAGTACATACGGCGCTTAATTTTCTGGGTCTGGGATACTTCACTTAAAATAATTGTTTCTAATGACATCCATTTCCCGGCAAATTCCAGTAATTCATGATTTTTGGATGGTTGAGTAGTACTCCATTGTATAGATGTACCACAGTTTCCTTATCCACTGGTCAACTGTTGGACATTTGGGTTGATTCCATGACTTTGCTATTGTAACAGTGCTGCGATGAGCATGGTCGTGCTTGTGCTATCGAGGTGAACCTCTGCTGTATGGGGGGTTATTCCCAAAAGTGGAATCGCAGGGTCATATGGCATTTCAATCTTTAATTTCTTTAAGAATCTCCAGACGACTCGCCAGAGTGGCTGTATGAGCCTGCATTCCCACCAGCAATGTAAGAGAGTTCCCCTCTCTCCACATCCTCTCCAGCATTTGTTGTTGTTTGTGTTGTAGATTTTTGCCATCCTGACCAGGGGTGAGATGATATCTCAGGGAAGTTTTGATTTGCATTTCCCTGATGGCTAAGGAAGTGGAGCATTTTTTCAGATATTTGTTAGACATTTTAATTTCATCCCTGGTAAAGTTTCTTTTAAGTTCCAGGGCCCATTTTTTAATTGGGCCATTGGTTTCCTTGGTGTTTAGTTTTCTAAGTTCTTTGTGCACTCTGGACAGTAGAGTTCTATCAGATATGTGGTTAGTGAAGATTTTCTCCCATTCTGTGGGTTGCCTTTGAGCTCGTGTGACAATCTCTTTATCTGAACAGAAGCTCTTTAATTTCACAAGATCCCAACTGTTGAGAGTTGGTAGCAGTGACTGTGCCATTGGATGTCTGTTTAGGAAACGTTGGCCTAGCCCAATCAGCTCAAGGGAGTTCCCTATCCTTTTAACTATGGTTTTTAAAGTCTCTGGCCTGATATCAAGGTCCTTGAACCATTTGGAATTAAGTCTTGTACATGGTGACAAGTATGGGTCAAGCTTTAATCTTCTGCATGTGGAGATACAGTTTTGCCAGCACCATTTGTTGAAGATGATGTTCTTTTTCCATTGGATTCTTTGGGCCCCTTTGTCAAAGACCAAATGTCTATAATTTTGTGGGCTTATATTTGGATCACCAATCCTTATCCATTGATCTTTGTATCTATTTTGGAGCCAGTACCAGGCTGTCTTTATAACTATGGATTTGTAGTATAGACTTAGGTTTGCTATGGTAATACCTCCAGCAGTGTTTTTGTTACTCAGGATTGTCTTTGCTATCCTGGGTATTTTGTGCCTCCATATACAGTTTGAGATTGTTTGGTCAACTTCTTTGAAGAATTGCTTTGGGATTTTGATTGATAGAGCATTGATTTGTATATTGCCTTTGGTAGGATGGTCATTTTTACGATGTTGATTCTGCCAATCCAGGAACAAGGGAGGTCTTTCCACCTTCTGGTGTCTTCTGCTATTTCTTTCTTTAGGGTTTTAAAGTTTTCATTGTAAAGGTCTTTTACCTCCTTGGTTAGGTTTATACCAAAGTATTTCATTATTTTAGGGGCTATAGTAAATGGGATTGTTTCTCTCAAGGCTTTTTCACTTCTTTCATTCTGGGCATATAGGAAGGCCTCTGATTTTTGCACATTTATTTTGTATCCTGCCACCCTACTGAACTTCTCAATTAGTTCCAGAAGCTTCCTGGTGGAGTTTTTGGGATCACTCAGGTATAAGATCATGTCATCTGCAAATAGGGATAGCTTGACTTCTTCCTTGCCGATTTGAATCCCTCTTATGTCCCTTTCTTGTCTTATGGCCTCAGCTAAGACTTCAAGTCCAATATTGAATAGAAGTGGTGAGAGTGGACAGCCTCGTCTAGTTCCTGATCAAAGTGGGAATGCTTCCAATTGTTCCCCATTGAGCATAATCCTTGCTGTGGGCTTGTTGTATACAGCTTTTATTATATTGATAAAGGTTCCTTCCATTCCTACTGTCTCTAGCGTTTTGATCATAAAAGGCTGTTGGATCTTGTCAAAAGCTTTTTCTGCATCTATCGAGAGTATCATGTGGTCTTGGACTTTGGACTGGTTTACATGATGAATTACATTTATTGATTTGTGTATGTTGAACCAACCTTGTATGCCGGGGATGAAGCCTACTTGGTCCCCATGAATAATCTTTTTAATATGTTTTTGAATGCGATTTGCTAAGACTTTGTTGAGAATCTTTGCGTCTGTGTTCATCAGAGAGATCGGACTATAGATTTCTTTTTTAAGTGAATCTTTATTAGGTTTCGCGATTAAAACGATATTAGCTTCATAGAAGGAATTTGGTAGTGTTCCTTACTTTGCTATTTGATGGAACAGTTTAAGGAGTATTGGTGTTATTAACTCCTTAAATGTCTGGTAGAACTCTGTGCTGAATCCATCTGGTCCAGGACATTTTTTGGTGGGAAGATTCAAGATTACTTCCTCAATTTCCTTATATGTTATAGGACTATTTAAATAATTCACAACTTCCTGATTCAATTTAGGTAAGTTGTGTTTACTTAGAAATTCATCCATCTCTTTTGTGTTGTCAAACTTCACAGAGTATAAGTTTTGAAATATGATGTTATAATTCTCTGGATTTCTTGGGTATCAGTAGTGATAACTCCATGTTCATTTCTGATTTTGTTAATTTGGGTTTTCTCTCTCTTGCTTTTGGTTAATTTAGCTAGGGGTGTATCAATCTTATTGATTCTTTCAAAGAACCAGCTTTTTGACTGGTTGATTTTTTCTATCGTTTTCTTAATCTCGATTTCAGATATTTCTTCCCTTATTTTGCTAATCTCCTCTCTTCTACTACTTTTGGGATCATATTGCTCTAGTTTCTCTAAAGCTTTAAGCTGCATTGTTAAGTTGTTTATTTCTGATGTTTCCATTTTTTTGATGTAGGCATTAAGAGCTATGAACTTACCTCTTAGAACAGCTTTCATTGTGTCCCAGAGATTTTGGTAAGTTGTATTTTCATTATCATTCACTTTCAGGAAATCTTGAATTTCCTTTTTAATTTCTTCCTGAATCCAGTTCTCATTCAGCATCATATTGTTAAGTTTCCAGGAGTTAGTGTATTTTCTCTTGTTTGTTGTGTTGTGGATGTCCAGCTTTAGGCCGTGGTGGTCTGACAGGGCACAGGTTAGAATTTCAACTTTTTTGTATATGTGTAGATTCGTTTTGTGGCCTAGTATGTGATCTATTTTGGAGAAAGTTCCGTGTGCTGCTGAGAAAAATGTGTATTCTTTGGTGCGTGGGTGAGAAGTTCGATAGAGATCTGTAAGGTCCATTTCTTTAAGGGTTTGATTAAGGTCCAAAGTGTCTCTGTTAAGCTTTTCACCTGTTGATCTATCCCATGTTGAGAGGGCAGTGTTGAAGTCCCCAAGAATTATCGTTTGGGGGTTGATTTCTTGCTTTAGACGCTGTAGGGTTTTCTTAATGAATGAGGAGGGGCCCGTATTGGGTGCATATATGTTCAGTATTGTGAAGTTTTCCTGGTGAATTGTACCTGTGACTAAAATGTAGTATCCATCCGTGTCTCTTATAATTTTCTTTGGTTTGAAGTCCACTTTGTCTGATAGCATAATGGCTACCCCTGTCTGTTTTCTGCTTCCATTTGCTTGTAGAATTGTTGACCAGCCTTTTATTTTTAGGGCATGCCTATCTTTTGTGGTGAGATGGGTTTCTTACAGGCAGCAGATTGATGGATTGTGATTTTTAATCCAAATTTGTAATATGTGTCTCTTGATCGGTGAATTAATTCCATTAACATTTAGTGTTATAATGGTGAAACTATTTTTAATTCCAGACATTTATTATGTTTAGTAGTTTTTTATAAGTATATTGCTTCGCTGTTAATGGTGTTATACTTGCCTTCTGTTCTCCTGGATATGCCTTCACGCTTGAGTATCATTTCTAGCATTTTTTGAAGGCCTGGTTTGGTGGACATGTATCCCTTCAAGTTGTCTTTGTGCTGGAAGATTTTTCTTTCTCCCTCGATCATGACAGTTAGTTTTGCAGGGTAAATCAGCCTGGGTTGACATTTTTGCTCATTCAGTACTTGAAGTATGTCTCTCCAAGCTCTTCTTGGTTTTAGTGTTTCCATTGAGAAGTCATTTGTTATTTTAATAGGTTTACCTTTAAAAGTGACTTGTTTTTTCTCCCTTCAAGCTCTCAGCACCAGTTCTTTATCTTGAATGTGGAGTGTTTTGACTATTATTTGCCTTGGCGAGTTTCTGTTTTGGTCATATCTATTTGGGGTGCGGAATGCTTCTTGTATATGGATTGGCCTCTCTTTTTTTAGATGAGAAAAGTTTTCCTTGATGATTGTTTGAAAAATTTCCTCAGGGATGGTATTTTGAGATTCTTGCTCTGGTATTCCATAAATATGCATGTTGGGCTTCTTCAGGGTGTCCCATATCTCCTGGATATTTCTCTCAAGTATCTTTTTGGCTTTAACAATCTCTTCCATTGAGCTGGTTAATACTCCCACTTTATCTTCAAGATCTGGAATTCTGTTTTCTGCTTCCTTATTTCTGCTGATAAGACTCTCTGTGGAGTTCTGGGTTGAAGACAACTTGTCTTTTAGCTCAGTTTTAAACTCTGCTTGAGTCTGCTTTAACTGCTCTATGCCAGTTTTTGATTCTTGCACTGTTTTTCTCAACTCCTCCATGTGTCTGTTGTGTTCCTCCTCAAAGCAATTGATTCGATTATTTAATTCCTCCCGGATTTCCTCTTTCATAGTATTGAAAATGGTAATGATCATATTTTGAAGGTCATTATCCTCAGTCAGGCTTTCTTGGCCATTTTCCATGGGTTTGTTCTGGTTGGAGTCTAACATTACGGGATTAATTCCTTCAGTGGGAGATTTGTTTACTTGAGTGTTGCTTCTCATGGATTTGCACTTTGACTTTGGCATTGTCGTTTTAACTCTTAAGATCTTTTAATTTCTGTGCGTTTTTCACTAAACTGAATTATTTGGCCTGGGGCTTTGGGGGTGGGGCTGGACCGAGCTTACCTAGATTGCATAGTGGTGAGGCCCGCCCCGGTGGTGGAGTGGAGGGGATGGGGGGATGGGGCATCGGCGGGGCGCTATTTAAACTCGGAGGACCCGAGAGCGGGGCCCGGGCGTAGAGGGGGTGCCCTCTCCTCCTCTAAGGCCCTGCGCACGCGGCTCCGGCTGGATGGTGGGAGGTCTCTCTTTTTTTTTTTAATTTTTTTAAATTATTATTTATTCAATTGTGCGTGTGTGCATATGTATGTGCGCCTGCATGTGTGTACGTGTGTGTGTAGAACCACAGACGAATCGGGAACCACCATGGACGCCTCCACCTCCTTCTGCCCCGGGATTCACTGGCTCTGCCCTACCAGGACCAGAAACACAGGCCGCCCCCGCTTCCACCTGGCGTCTATACGTGGGATCTGGGATCCGAACGCAGGACCTTCTGCCTGCAAGGCAGAGGCTTAACCCCTGAGCCACCTCTCCAGCCCCAGGTCTTTCTCTTTTGAGGATCTCTAGAAACCAATTTTTTAGGATTAATCTGGAATGATAAGAATGGCTTTTATTTGCCCATAAGCATGAAATTAACCATTCATATATCAATCTTGGGACTCCAATATTGTTATTTCTTGTTTCCTCAAATATACATTTCTTTTCTTAAAGGAGCAGTACAAGCGGCATTAAGAAATGTGGTTTAGAAGAAGGTTCAGCTTTGAATATTTTTAAAGATTATCTCAGGGTTGATGAGATAACTCAGCAGGTAAAGTTATTTGCACAGAAACCTGGTGACTTGACCTTGATCCCTGAAACCCACATGGTAGAAGGAGGAAACTGGTTTCCACAAGTTGTCCCCTGAATACTATACATGCACTACGATATGCATTTACCTATTTTTCCTCTCCCTTTGTCTTTTCTCTCAATAAATAAAATGTTAAAACTATTATCTTAGAAATAGTTGTATGACTGAGTATTGACTTCATTTATGTCAGCTTACAATATACTCTAAATCCTATGACTAAACCCTTGACAGTTTACAAAACTCTTTTGCATCAATTATCTTGATAAACCTTAATATTGCTCTGTGAGATAACTATTGCACTCTGTATTTAATAAACCAAGAAATATAAAGCTCAGTTACTTTTCAAATTCATATAGTTTTCAGCAAAAAGACTTGTATCCAGGATTTCTGACTGCTAACATTAAAACATCAACAATTACAACTAAACCACATTAGAATATCTAACTAGAATCCTGTAAATGCTCATGCTGTGGAGTATTTCTGGAACTTCAAAGATCAGTTCACAAAACGCTAAAGCAGCAGTCTGATGAACAGGTGTAAGCTGTGAGGGCTCAGGCAGGCTTCTTAATGACTAGAGCCTGTCATGGAATCTTGAGTCAGTTCCATTTTTGAATTTCTGAATGCCTCCTGTTTCCTTGATGGTGTGCTGGTAGCAAAAGGGATGAAGAAACCAGTGCACTGCCTGGTTGCTGGGCACTTGACCATCTTCAGGTTTAAAACATGGAAGTTTTCTCAGTGGATATTCTTGAAGAAAGAAGTCAGTAGACCCTTTAGAGAAATAAGTAAGATTGCCCAGGGAAGAGGCAGTGATTGAAACCTTCAGGCTGAAGCCAGGTCCCAAAGGACTACGGAGTAGTAGAGCCTAGTATGTAAAGGTTTCTCTAGTTGGCAATATATTCTCCTGGAACTTTCCACTTTTTTGAGCTAAAAATAACAGATTGCTATGACTGTGGAAAACTCTGGGCACGGGGAAAGGGAGCAAAAGGAGTTTGTTTACATAAAGTTAATCCTGAAAGTCCTAAATTAAAACTCAAAAAAGTGATCACTTAGGTTTGTGTGACACAAAGAATTTGTAGATAAACACATCACCGCACAGTTCTTCAAATGGAACAGTCAAAGGAGGAAAAGACAGATGTTACATTCAAGCAGTAAATAGTGCTTTGCTCCACCTTTGCTTAAAAAGTGTTAGATTTTTCCATTTCAAAGACAAGCTTCAAGCAAGGATAAGCCAATAATCTACCAGTTTTCTCCAACCTCAAATTGTTTGTGTCTCTTACTGGTTATAATCTATTTTCCATGTTCACAGGTTCCTTGTAATCTAATTTGCATGTATCCTTGCTGAAATATCTCCATAGTCTCAAATCAATGATCCTTTTATTGTTAATCACGGATCTGCAAATTGGAGAAGTTGGAATCATACATCATGAAGAATCCCAGCTAAGGAAGAATAGATACTGATCATCCCTATGTCAGTTACCAGACAGGAACCTTCCACAGTTTTGTGTTATTTGTATCTTTATGTTCTGAGTTAGGGTTTGGACTTCTTTCTTTTCTCTCTCTCTCTCTCTCTCTCTGTGTGTGTTTTTGAGTGTAACAGATGTCATTGTTTGTTCCTGTGGAGACCCAAGGGTGATTTCAGTTATCTTACTGGATTGCTTTACCTCCTTTATGCTTTTGCTCTGTAGCTTTCTATGCTCAGCCTTCCACATCCAGAAATGCAGGCCTCCACTTCCACAGCCACTTCTACCTGGCATTCTGCACATGGGATTTGCTTGCAAGGGAGAGACTTAACCCCTGAGCCATCTTTCCAGCTCTGTCTCTTCTCTTTCAGAGAAAAATTGTACAGTTGTGGGTAAATGGATCAAAGCATATACAAAGTAGGCAGTTTTAAACAGAAAAAATGAGGTTATGAGTTGATAAACTCATAGACTAATTTCATATTTATGGGGCAGTGACTCAGGAACTTGCTAATCTGTGTGTTTCTGGTCCATTATGAACATACAACCACTGAACATCAAGATTCAACATAGTTTTTGTTTCTAATATCCAGTAATACCAATAAAAAAAACAAGGAAAAGTACATTACTGCTTTGCATAAAGAAACTTTACCTATAAACCCCAAATTTTGGAAGTCATTGTAGGTTTTGTATAAAGAATTTTTTTGATATTCTTAACTTCTAGAAGACATGTACATTCACATTCTGAGGCTTGCTTTGTTCCTTTTAATACAAATACAATGGTTGGTAAAGTAATTAATTGAATAAAACCTTTCATAATTTTATGGGAGAATAAGGTTATCAAATAAGGCCTTTAATAAATATGTCAAGCTATGGAGTTATGACTTTTAAAGAAATCATGTATTATAATCATTTGAATTATTGAAATGTAAGCCCCAAATGAATAGGTTTGAAGTACATTAACTTTTGTTGCTGAACGACAATAGTAGTTTGCATTGTCTAGCTTCTTGGAGGTTCAAACTTTATGGACATTCCATCACCTCAACACAGTAGGACTTTCATATATCTCCCTCATAGTACAGAATATGGAATAGAGACATTAAGTGAGTTGCTTATGATTAAAACAAATTATCTTTATATCATTACTGGGATTAAATTCTAAAGTTTAGAAAGTGCCCTACATTTTTTCACCACTGCTATGTCAAAGCCTGTTTTTAGCCTTGAGGAAACTTCATCATCTCTACTTTATCTATAGGTCGACAAAGCAAAATGCAAAGACCATTTAAAACTACTCTAAATGAAGGGGTGAATAAGAACAAAATACCATGAGACACAAGCATGAAACACTACTGTGAAATTCATGGTATGGTATGCTATGATTAATTAAAAATACATGCTGGGTAGTGGCTACCCTGCTATGTAAGCAAGAGGATCTGTGGCCAGATCACCAGGAAATATGTAAGAGACATGATGGTGCCAGTCTACAGCCCCAAGACTTAGGGAATAGAAACAGAGAGAGCCTAGAGGTTTGCTGGCTAGTCATTCTAGCCAACATGACAACATTGAAAGATCCTGTCTCAAAGCATAGAGTGAACAGTATAGAAGAAAGCCAACCTCTGGCCAACCTCTGGCCTCCACATTCAAGTGAGCATATCTGCGCGGAGGTGCACACACATCTTGAATTCCACATACTTGTAGTTGATCTCTTTATTTGTGAGTGAGTGAGTGTATGTATGTATACACACATGTGCATATGCCATACTGTATATGTTTAGGTCAGAGAACAATTTTCAGAAATTAGTTCTCTCCTTCCACCATGTGGGTTCCAGGGATTTAAATCTGCTCATAAGGTTTTGTAGCAAGGATCTTTTATTCCTGAGCCGTTTCTGTGGCCCCTGTACCTGTATTTGAAAAGTTACTTTTTAAAATAATAATGTTTACCTTTTAGTTCTGACTTAGAAGCACATCGTAGACAATCTGGTATATGAGATATATACTAAATTCAGGTTGATTTTTGAATCTGTACCTAGTGATTTTTTTCCGCTAAGATTCGTTACTCCTATAATAATTCTGGGACTGCACAGATAGGAAAAGCACAATGTCTGCCTGACATTTCAAACACATACCATAAGAAATAGATTTAAAAACCTGACAGCAATGTCTCCTAGGTTAAAAATGACTGTCTAATGTTGTCTTGGTGGCCATTAGGTGGATAAACCTTGGAGGAGAGCACTTCTTCTGCAGGATAGAATGTGATGGTGCCACGTGTTTCTTGCACCTGGCAGATTATCTTATTTTAAATAGAGATTCAACAGTCTGTGAGGGGGCAGATGTTCATGACAACAAAAAGAGGACAAATTAGACTCCACTAGAAAAAGGAACGTTGGAGAATAAACATAGCACATCATTATTAGCCACAGAAGCACCGGGAGAAAAAAAATGCTGACATGCAAAACAAAGCAGGGTGATCGTGCATATCAGAAAGGTAGAGAAGGGAGACCAGGTCGCAAAATTTTTCAGGTAGCTCACTCTCTGCTTTCATGATATATGTTTGTTTGTCTGTGTGTGTGTGTGTGTGTGGGTGGGTGTGTGTGTGTATTCAGAGAGAAAACATGGTATTTGCTATTATGAATCTAACTTATTTTGCTTAACTTGATGTTCAGTCCAACATTTTCTCCAAATGACAAAATTTCATTCTTTTTTTTTCATGTGGCAGAATAAAACTTCATTGTATGTATTTTCTTCACCCATGCAGCTATTAATAGATAGTGTTAATAATTATCTAACATGGCTATTGTGACTAGGACCTGTTACCATGGATGTGCAGGTGCTTCTACAGCATGATGAATTAGATTCTTTTGAGTAGCATCCAGAACTTGTTTAGTCAGATCGTGTGGAAATTCTTTTTATAATTTTGTCTATCCCATTCTTTGAAAGGAGTAGAAGTGAATTATTTTCAGTAGCTCAATAATTTGGATTTTTGAATTAAAACTAAATGAGAGAAGCTCCCTGCCTCCATGAGACAGCTAAAATTCGTTCCAAACATTCTATTTTCATCTAATGGTCACCCTCCTGGTGCTTTGCCAGCAAGTATATATTAACATCATTGGTTAAAAATAGTACCAACATATTTGATATATACGACTGACTTCCCCATCCTTAGAACATAAAATGTATTCTTCATTTTGGAAGTGTGTAGTTTTACCCAGTAGAAAAATTTCCGAGGGGTTATGTCTGGGCAAAGGATTTTGTAAATGAAAGCATTTTGGGAATCTTTTAAAAGATGGTGTAGAATGTAAAGTCACTGTCAATTTTGGTCTGGTTTGGTTTGCCTCAACTGTGTTTATGTAATGGAAGGGGCTCCTATGCAGAATTCTTAGAGAAAGAGTTAATTCTGTTTCTCAAGTGCCTAATTAATCACCATTACCTAAGGCCTTGGAAGTATCTGGCTCAACACATATTTTTCAAGTACAAATTAAGGACTGAGAATAGGTCTGCAACTAACTCACTGCTGATATGGTGAGAGGACAACCTCACCAACAGAAGAAGGCATAAATATTGCCTTTGATTTTAATAAAGATGAAACTCTACATATCATTAAAAATTCTTCCCTCAATGTCTTGCATACTCTGTGCCATTACATAGATCCCTGCTTAATCTGCATGCATGAGCCAATTTGAGTTGAGAGCACATTAGAAACAGTTGGACTTTAAAAATAAGACCCCTTGTTACTTGAAGATGTTTTTAAAGAAATCCCTCACATCACTGATCCTGTAATATGCGCCAGGAATATGGTTCTGCATATCCATTTGTGTCTACCTGTGTCATCTCAGAGGGTAGACTGAATTATTGGTATACTGTTCACTGACCACATTCACTAGTCATTTCTTTTTATTTTCCTCTTTTCATTTTAACAATCAGGCTTAATTTGGGTCAAATGAGGGAAATGACTGAACAAATCTTTTTTAATGGCTCCATTTCATCATGAATTCTAAAAGCAGCCAAAATAAGTCAAGGAATGGGAAGGCATTTTGTAGATGCATTATTACCTAGGGAGCTTTGATAGGTGAAAGAGGGCAGGGGGAAGGAATGATACTGTTTATCTTATTTCTTGCTTTTACTTTCCATCTGATATTATATCATATCTACACAGATGAAGCATGTTCTTTTAAGTAAGAACTAATCTGTTCAGTGCTTAGAAGACTCCAGAAGTTCACCAGTACATTTTAGATTCTTAGGAAGGAAAGATATATTTATATGCAATGGCTTGATGTAGACTATGTTAAAGTCCACAAAATTTATGAAAGACTTCATGCCATTGCCATGTATTCAGTAATGCTGCTTCCAAGCTATATCAAGATCCAGACCTCTTTTGAAGAATTTCTGCCTCTATCATACTACAAAATCACATTGAATACATATACTTTTATTCTTATTTTTATTTAAAAAGTGGAAGATACTCATGAAAGTATTCAAAACAAACTCTTATTCTAGGAACAAAGAGTCAGGAAACACTATCATTCATTTATTTATTATTTATTTAAACCTCTTTTTAAATTTCTCCATTTTATGTGCATATTTAAGAATGTATGCATATGTGTACATACATACTTGCATGTGTGTGAACACATGTGAAGATGAGTGTGTGCATATAGGAGACAAAGATTTATATCAGACATCTTCCTTGTTTGTTTCTCCATCTTATTCTTATTGAGGTAGGATCACTAATCAAACCCAACGCTCACAAATATGACTGCTCTAGCCAGCTTGCTCTGGGATTCCTAGTCTTAACCTTCCAAGGCTGAATTATAGGAAAGCCACCACAACCACCTGAAAATTTACATGAGATTTGGAAACACAAACTCTAGTTCTTTTGCTTGTGAGTCAAGAGTTTTAATCATTGAGCCATCCCTTCATCTCAAGCCAGGAAACACATACTCTGTGCATTCTAAGTCTTTCAGGCTCCAAGGTGATCACTTTGACCTTTCTCTTAAGTACTAATAAAAAAGAAGTCTTTAAAATTCCAATATGCAAATTGTACTTAAAATATTTAAAACATAAGTCCTCACTTTGAAAAGGTGAATTAATGAATCAATCAAAACCTTGAAGTTCTGAAAGCCTCTAATTTACTCTTGTTGTAATTTAGAGGGAGAAAAGTAGCCTTCCACTGGATAAATGCACAAAAATGTAATTAACCTTTGCTGTTGATGGAACAAGTGGGTCAGGAGATGGACTGAAATAATAAGAAAGATGTACACATACAAACATGAGCCAGTGTACAATCTTACAGGGTTCATCTCTGAATTTCTATAAAAATTAGAATTCAAAAATTCTTGAATTCTATAAGTATGTTCTGCTGTGATAGTAGTTTATAGGTATAGAGTTAGAGACAAGAAGAAAGGCATCCAATCATTAACAAACATCATTTAATTCTCTTGTAGGAATGAAAGCATTTTCTTTCATACTGAACTTTCAACAATTTTTTTACTAGCACGTATTACAGTAAAATAAAATAATAAAATGAATAGTACATAAAATGTTGACATTTCATCTTTTTGGAAGTTGCCATTGCTGGTCTAGGGGTAGCATAGCAACCATAGCACCTGTTTTTAAACAAAACATTGTAGCACATGTTTCAACAGTAGATATGAATATTTATATATAAGAGGATTGGTGAGGTAGTTAAAATCTTTGCTTCCCAAGCAAAAAGACCTGAGTTCAGATTCCCAGATCCCATATAAAAGTGTTGGGTAGAAACAGTAGTATTCTGCTGGATCTGGAAGATAGAGCTTAAAAAAAAAACAACAGCAAAGCAATAAAGGTGGTAGAGTAATCCAGTATGATTCTTGAAGTCGCCCGTAGGCCTCCATAGACACACATACTCAATTATCTTCTGGTACACACACACACACACACACACACACACACACACACACACACACTTGAAAGTGAACAAAAATAAAAACAAACATTTGTAGCTAAGATTTCCGATGACTCACCTTTGATTCAGTTCAAAATAGCAAAGGAACTAAACTCTTCTCAAGGCTGAATTGTATAGTCTAAAGCAAGATGCTCTGAGCACCTTCCTATCTCTCATCCTTTGTTTGTCTTCTGCTGATCCTGGAAGGAGTTAACTTGTCTCCCTCGCTGTGTCTTCCTCCACATTAATCTTTTCTTTCCTTGCGTTAATGATACCAGAGTTCGTTTATGTTTGATTCTAAACTATATTTTAGACTCTGCAAGAGCTTCAGAGGAAGGTAAAGGCATTTTGCACCTCATGAAATCTCTGCTACTGAATAGAGAAGACAGATTTACTCTTCCAATTTTTACAAGTTATGGCTACTTTAATTAATTTTACTTCCAAAGGTGAAAATGGATGGGCCACTTCTGGGAAAAGCATAGAGCTCCATAAAAGAGGGAGTTGTCGTTGCTCTGAGAGGAAATGAGCATGCCTTCTTGAAAGTACACACGTGCTCATGTGCCTCTGGTCATTCCTTGTCTCCTTGTCTCAACTTGTGAATGTCATTTCTCAGCCAATAGCGCCTCTGTGTAAGTGTTAGTATATAGATGTGTGTCCCATGAGGAAATAGAAAGGATTGAACTTCTTTAATAAAAATAGAGCTTATATTTCAATATAAAAATAAGTTGACTAAGCATTTCAAATTTATGCATGATCTAACTTATATTTTTACACTTTGACACTTTCATACATAAATATAATGAATTTATGCATTTAAACACCTTGTTACCCAATCCCATCCAACCCTCTTCTTTCCCACTTCACACTTTCTCCTTTCCATCCAGTCTCCCTAAAACATTCATGTCTTTTTTCATGTGTGGCTTACTGGTTTTCATCTGGGGTGCCTGTACTGGCAGGTGCCTGAATTCTTACTGGGGAATAGATGACTTATCAGTTGGTAAAACACTGAGTAGAGAAGGTCCCCTCTTTCTGACCGGCACTAAATTTAAGTAGTTTCTTAAGAAAATATAGTGTTTCTTGAGCTTTTTCCTTGTCCGTGGCAAAATGTGGATAGTTCAACTATTGCACAAGTCTAAGAGATTTGGACGTCACTTTAGTGAGCACATAGGTGTGGCAGTCCTGTTCTGATCAGAGGATACTGTCTGCAGCACCACTCCCCGCCCTCTTGCTCTTATATTCTTACCACCCCCTCTTGTGCAAAATTTCCTGACCTTTCAGGTGGGAAGGGGGTGCTTTCTTAAAGTCTTCTTCAGAATGGGAACTCTGCAGTTACATTCTCTGTTCTTTAGCCAGTTGAAGTTCTCTACATTAAACAACTTGCGTTACAAAGGATGCTTCTTGGTCAAGTTCTGAAAGCCTCTCCAACCTATGGGCAGAATGATAGGTGTTTAGATGACAGTTTATTATCAAGTACTTAGTAGTTTTATCCAGCTGGAAACCTTGTTTTCCTCTTTCAAAGGCAAGGTCTGTAGTACCCGTTCCTACTGAAAAATTGTACTTAAAACTAATCAGAAAGAAGTTGGTTATCCCCTTACCACATGTGCCTCTATTGCACAGATGGTCTCCTTCTGACAGAGTAGTTGCAGGTTGGAGCATTCACATCTGGGGAAGATTCTTGATTGTTTTTCTTCCCTGGCAACCTGCATCATACCTTCAGGGACTATACCTTCAGGTTGGACAACAAGGAGAATGTTACCAGATCTGCTCCAGCTTGACTTCTTCATGTCCTGTGATCCTCGAGTGTGGTGTATTTGATAATAGCATCTTACTATCAATTTCTACAGCAATGGCAAATGCCTACATTTCAATTTTTATTTATCTATTTTATGGTGTGTCTGTGTGTGTGTGTGTGTGTGTGTGTGTGTGTGTGTGTATCAGAGGGCACTGTGTGTCAATGTGGAAGACCAAGGGTAACTTCAGGAATCATTCTGGTTTGCTTCTACTTCCTTCTAGCATCACTCTGAGATTTCCCAGACTCTGCCCACTAGGGCCGGAAGTGCAAGGTAACACTGTTTCTGACTGGCATTTTTATGTGTGGCCTAGGATCCAAACTCAGGACCTTCTGCTTGGGAGGCAGAGTTTTAACCCTTTAGCCATCTCTCCAGCCCAAATGCCTATATTGTTTTAAGGAATCCTTGAGGACTCTCTGACTTCTGGCTGTAATCTTAAGTATTATTTTTTACCCCCCAACCTCCCCTCTTGTACCCGATCTTATTCTTTCTCCTTAAAATGTTCTTCCCATGTTGTTTTACCATGTACTTTGAAAATAAACTTGTGTGTGTAGGTATGATTACAAATTTAAATTTGCTACATGTAATAAATTTAAAATATGTTATATATGTTTACATATATAGCCTACATATTATATATATGCATATGTATATAATATGTTAAATATAAAACAAATTTAAAATTATTTAAGAAACAAAGTATCAAAATAGGCCTACAAAATGGCACTTTACAAAAAGTCTCTGTTTGTGTTAAAGGCCATGTTTCCACCTTTCAATGTACCCGCATCCATAATGACAGCTGCAGATGTGCTCAGGGCTTATTGCCAGCTTGAGTGTGTACATAATTATAGGTCTTTGGGTAAATTGCACTAAGGACATGTGCAGGAATCTTTCCATCTCTGAGCCTTTGCCACAAATACATCCTCCCCTGAGTCTGTGTTGGGAGCAAGTTCTTAGTGGGAGACCTGCTCTGTGTCAAGAACTTGTGCATCATTTTGTTTTTAATCGATCTCTGCACATTACTTGTGAGTCACAAAGTATGACTTTTTTTGGAAATAGTGAGCCCATAGGAGACCATGAAGGATAGGCTTTATGGTCTTTCTCGCACACAAAAATCTAATTCTTTTGTTTTATTATACTTTATAACAGCCTAAACAAAAAATGTCAAAGTGCCCTGAATGTTAGGTTTGACTACCAAGACAGTTTCACACAGTAATGAGATTTCCCCTCTGTAGGAGGGCTATGAACTGCTAATTAGCATCTATGACCTAATATTCTCTAGCAAACAAGAGTAATAGCAGTAATTTCCGGTTTAATGCAGAGTACAAGTCTCAAATATTACCAACATTTCTGTTTCATTTGTAATTAACTGCAAGCAATTATTATGGTAACAAAATATATCCTATTGCTTCTAATGCTTGCACATAATAACAAAGAAAAGAAATTACATTTATAAAACCTATAAATGTGTTCCCCTGACACTAACTGGAATTCTTTGTAATCCTAGAATTTATGCATCTATTGGGGTGTTTTTTATTTTTTATGGTTTTATGTTACCATCACCTTTAATTTGGTGATACATTTTAATTAACGTCTATTATTTGTACAAAATGACGGGTGTTCTCATTACATTTAACCATGTTTCTTTTGTCCATCCCCTTTTAAATTTATTTTTTATGTTCATATTATGGCATTTTCATTCTTATAGGTTATAATATTGTGCTTCCATCTGTCCCAATTCTCACCTGCCTTCCCTAATCCCATACTACCCTCCTGTGGATTTTCTCCTTTCTCCCAGTAATGCCAACTTCCTGTCTCATGTCCTATGACATTTACCACTGAACCACTCCTCCCTACTTCCTCACAATATCTTCCACTCTAGTGGTCCCCTTTTTCTTCCATGCTCCATGACCCCTTACACACATATGCACAGGCATGCATGCGGGAATACATACACACACTTATCTGGATTCATTTCATAAGAGAAAATGTGTTTATTTGTTCTGAATTATGTATATTTAACTTAATATATGATTTATAGCTCTATCAGTTTCCCTGCAACTGTCGTTATTTCATTTTTCTTTTGTGACTGAATACAATTCCTTTGTGTATATGCACTACATTTTCTTGACTCTACATCTGTTGATGGACATCTATATGGGTTCTATGTCTTGTTTTTTGGTACAGTGCAGTAACAAATAAGGATGTGCAGGTATTTGTGTTCCATGTTGGCTTAAAACCCCTCAGGTTATAAACCCGGGATTATTACATTCAGTTCTGTGGTAGTTCTCTTTCTATTTCTCCAAATTCCATAATGTTAAAGTCACTAAAGAAGTGTTCTGGGCTGGAGAGGTGGCTCAGGGGTTAAGCCTCTGCCTTGCAGGCGGAAGGTCCCGAGTTTGGATCCTAGACCCCACGAATAGACGCAGGGCGGAAGTGGGGCCTGCGTTGCTGTCCTGGCAGGGCGGAGCCTGTGAATCCCGGGGCAGAGTAAACAAGGAGGAGGTGGAGACGTCCATGGTGGTTCCCGAATTCGTCTGTGGTTCTACACACACACACGCGCGCACACACACGCACAATTGAATAAATAATAATAAAAATTTAAAGGGATTCTTTTTATTATTATTATTATTATTATTATTTATTCAACTGTGCGTATGTGCGCGCCTCGCATGTGTCTGTGTGTGTGTGTGTGCGTGTGTGTGTGTGTGTGTGTAGAACCACGGACGAACTCGCGAACCACCATGGACGCCTCCTCCTCCTTCTGCCCCGGGATTCACAGGCTCCGCCCTACCAGGACCAGAAGCGCAGGCCCCCCCCCCGCTTCCGCCTGGCGTCTATACGTGGGATCTGGGATCCGAACTCGGGACCTTCCGCCTGCAAGGCGGAGGCTTAACCCCTAAGCCACCTCTCCAGCCCTAAATAACAATAAAAATTTAAAAAAAGAAGTGTTCCACACCTTCATCATCACTTTATGTTATTTGCTTTTTGATAATAACTATTGTGACTGGGATGAGAATTAATTGCAAAGTAGTTTTCACTTGCATTTTACTAATGAAAAAGGACATTGAATATTTATTTCAAATATTTTTTGGTCATTTATACTTTTAAGAACTGTCTATTCAGTTCACTTGTCTATTTATTGACTGACAATTTGGGGGTGGCATTTATTTTTTATAATTCTTTGTGAGTTCCCTTCTGTTGTATATTTGGCAAGTATTTTTCCCCACTCTGAAGGCTGTCACCCTAATGATTGCTTCTTTTGTTGTGCAAAAGCTTTATAATCTCATGTAATCCCATTCTAAGCTCTTGTGATTGTTTCCTGCAATACTGGAGTCTTCTTCAGGAAGTCTGCCTATTCTTATATTTCAAAACACTTTTCCTGTATTTTCCTTTAGCAATGTCAAGGTTTCAGACCTTACATTCAGATCTTTGATGCATTTTTTAATTGATTTCTGTGAAGAACATGAAATGTTAGATTCCATATGTGGATAATCAGTTTCTCCAGAATCATCTCTATTCCCAATACATATTTTTAGTACATGTCATAGTTAGATATATATTTAAAGTTGACATATGATGGTTCAAGCTCTGGGCACACCTGTAAAGAATTATGGTGGAATTAGGCCTGGAGCAAGCCTGCAACGGATTGTGTAATTAGTGAGGAAGACCCAGCCCATAGTAGATGCGATTTTAATTCCTGGACAGGTGAATAAGGTAGAGGTAACTTGTTGAGAAAGTTGGCATTCTTCTGTATACTTGACCAGACATGCTGGTCTGGCAAGAAAGTATTCTCTCTCTCTCTCTCCTCCCCCCAATTATGTGATATGTTGTGATCAGTTCCTTGAGCCCTTGGTGTTGGTTTGTACTCTCCTGCCAAGCTGAACAAGGCACTGTAATCAGACTATCCTAAGAATAAATCCCTTGTAACATTAAGCTGTTTTGCAATGATATTACCAGCAATCATGCAGGCTTACTGTTACAGGACCTGTTGGTTTATTTCTGCATCTCCTATTGTAGTCTATTGATTAATGACAATATCTTTTTTTTAATTTTTTTATTATTATTATTTATTCAATTGTGCGCATGTGCGTGTGTATGTGTGCACGTGTGTGTATGTCTGTGTGTGTGTGTGTCTGTGTATGTGTAGAACCACGGACGAATTCGCGAACCACCATGGACGCCTCCATCTCCTTCTGCCCCGGGATTCACAGGCTCCGCCCTACTAGGACCAGAAGCGCAGGCCGCCCCCGCTTCCGCCTGGCGTCTATACGTGGGATCTGGGATCTGAACTCAGGACCTTCTGCCTGCAAAGCGGAGGCTTAACCCCTGAGCCACCTCTCCAGCCCCGACAATATCTTTTTTTAACAATATCATATGTGTTTTGTTTCAATGGAAATGTGATAGTTTGATATCAGTTATCATAGTACTACTTTCTGCTTAGACTTGCTATGGCTATTTAAGGTCTTTGTTTCTAGATGAATTTTGGGATTGTTTTCATGAATTCTGTGAAAAATGTCACTGCAGTTTTGATGAGTATTGTATCGAATCTTTAGATTGCTTACAGTTTTAGCAATGCCTTTAATGTTAATTAGTATTTAACATTAGTAATTAGTAACATTACTAATTACTTTTCGTTCCTTACCTCTGTCTTTGTTGCTTTAAAAGTAGTATTTACTTGATTTGAAAATAAAGCATTTAAAATAGAGTAACTGGGGAATGTGTCATAATGTGAACTGGCATTGTGTTTTAAGAGACTAGAAATGCATATTTCAAAGATAGGGATTGCTTTGCACAAGAAGACTGGTTTAATGAGGTGGAGATAAAAATGATTTGAAGGCTGGAGAGGTGGCTCAGGGGTTAAGACTGTCTTGCAAGCAGAAGGTCCTGAGTTCAGATCCCATGTCCCAGATAAAACACCAGGTGGAAATGACTGCACTTCCCACTCTGGTGAAATCCAGAGCCTGGGAAATCCCAGAGTGAAGTAAAAAAAGGTAGAAACAATCCAGGATGATTTTCTAAGTTATCCTTGGTCCTCCACAAGGACACACAGTGACCTCTGACACACACACACACACACACACACACACACAAAATCAATTAATTAATCAATTAAGTAAATAAAGTTTATAAAATGATTTGAAATTTTCTTATGAAAGTTATACTTCTATGTAGTCAATAGAATTATGCTATAAAAATAAAAAATGACATTTTAGTTATTTATTGCTTTCTAAAAGGGAGTAAAACCTTCTTTATTTAAAATTTTGATGTAAAGTCATTTTCTATACAAGGAATTGTTTTTCCTGAATATTTTTCTATTCATTCATTAAATTGTACTTTAAAAGTTTCCATGTAGTTTGGCCCTAGGAACTTCAGGAGCATGGGTTACAATACAGACATGGGCAAGTCCAAAAGCCACACCACAAACCAATCCAGAAGATGACACAGAAATGATATCAAGAAACCTCATTAACAAAGATGATGAATCTCTTAAGGTAGTTGACCCCGAGTTCCTGAGGAACAAGTTTTTTGTCAAAAACACAGCAAACAAACAAACAAAAAAAAAAACCACAGCAGGCGAACAATGGGAAGGCCGTGGGTTAATTACTGTGCTGAAGCCATTAAGGCCCTTCTGAAATCCAAAGCACCGAAGAGTCCCAGTCAAAAGCTCGTTAGCAGATACTCCACACAAGTTAGGGCCGAAGCAATCATAATTGGACTTTGCATGCCCTGTGCAATGTCCAACACACTATTGACCTCACAAAGTCTAGCATCTGCTAAAGGCACCAAGATCCTTGGAGGCAAGGGATTGGCAGCCACAGTAGTGTTCCTATACTTAAGGGGAACACGGGAAAGGGTTCAGGGAAATGCCACTGGGTCCTTGTACATTATTGGAGAGGAGGGCCCAGAGGAGAGTCAAGCATGCACAAGAAAGAACTCTGGGAATTGGGGCGGGAGGCACTGGGGAATGGGGAAGGAGGAGTGAGGGGAGGGGGAGGAGGGGGTTCGGGGGGAGGAGGAGGGAGGGACAGAACTGGTGTACCTATTAAGTTTGTATGAGCTGAAATAATAATAAAAATGTATATAAAAAAAAAGCTTATTAGCTTTCCCTCATCACCATCCTAAGCTTTCAAAGCAGATTCATACTTACATGGCCAAGGGTTGCAGGCTCCAATCAAAGGCCAAGGCCCCAACCAAGGTCAAGACCAAGGTCTCAGCCACAGCCAAAGCTTCAGCTCCTGTTCCAACTCGAAGCCCCTGTGAAGGCCCCACAATAAAGGTCTCTGTCTGCAGTGAAGACGGGTGGTCTGGTGTGCTTCCCCCACCCCCTTGGCAGATGGATTACAAATACCATTCTACAGAGTTTAATAGGCTTTTTGGATAATGGCAGTGCAGAGAATTACAGATTGTTTCAGCCCAGTTTGTGATGAAGGGAACAAAGACATTGATAAAGCTGAATTCAAAGATGATAGACTGCTTTGCTTGATAGAGGAGAGCGGTGTTGATATCCATGAAGCTCTGGATATGGAAAGGGCAGGGAGCAGAACAGTTGTCATTAGTCAAATGAACATTAGTGAAGGAAAACTTAGTGCTTTGCACTGGGATGGTGGAGGACATAAATACCACCAAATAGCAATTTTGAGGTTTGAAAACCTGGATTTCTTCAGAGTCCAAAAGTCAAAGCTGAAGATGTTTCTTGCCCTTTGGAAATTTCAGCTGCTTAGAAAGAGGCTTTTCCAGAGTAAACACATGAAAGTTGGTAGCATTGTAGCTCAAATGGACCAAGCTACATTTCAACCTCGCTGTGGAATCTGGCAATGTTCCCCACGTGGTATTGGTTTTGGTGTATAATTGAGAGGTTCATGGAGAACAACAAAAGCTTGGCACCAAGTCCCAGGCATAGAGTTCCTGCAAGGGAAGGTGAATCTTACAGCTGTAGAGCTGAACCCAGAGTAGTGTTGGTGCATTCTCTCCTGTCAAGCTGTACTACAAACTGTAACTGGACTATCCTAAGAAAATAAACCTTTGTTCCCTTAGGCCATTTGATGACAATTTCAGCAACCCTGTAGGCTAACTGCAACAAACTTCATGATGCCTGCAGTGACTTAAGCTGCTTCCAGCTTCTGATACCTGCCATGCCTTTTTTCCCATAATGGTGTACATTTCCCCTCTGGATCCATAAGCAAAATGAATCTCTCTTTCTGCCTTTCAGTTGCTTGATCCACAATGGTGTCTCACAGCAGCACAAAGAGTAACTGCAACATTCATTAAAGTACTTTATATATCTGGGATTTTATGCTTAACTTTTTATATGTGATACTATATTGACATTGGAACTCAGTCCTACCACACAGTTCTAAGTCTTCCCTGTCTCTAATTCTAATCTATTATAATACTGTGGGCAAACTGAAAGAAGTCAGGAAGAATTATGTGACAAAGCTAGGTAAATTGTAATGCATAAATGTAAAAACAGATTTCAAGATCATCAAGTGATGCCCAGCCATTAATAAATAGAAGCAGATCATAATGTAGGGAACACAGTAATACAGACTTAATTTCAAAGTAAAAAAGAGCCTATTCCAAGTTGAATGGTAGGAATGAATGGTAAGGGTAATTTTTAGGTAACATTAGCACTTGCTCAGGTACTGGGCTAACAATTGTACAGAACATGAAATGTAGTATTATCTGTTATGCCAGTGGGTTCAGCTTATGGTTCCAGAGGGACCATTCTTTCATGTTGGAGGTGGCATGGCTGGCTATCCAAAGATGGAGATAGGCTAAGTCACTCTCATTCATGAGGCTGAGAGCTATAAACTGCTGCTCCAAAAAACAGACTTATCCTGGAGGTAGGGTGGGACTAATCCACCTCAAGACCCACCCCTTGTGACTTTCCTCCAGCAAGGTTCCACCTCTCAAAGGTGTCATGACCTTCCCAAACACATGCGACTGTGGGGGACACATGTCAAACCATGACACACTTCTTGTTCTTTGAGTATATGCTGCCTCTGAACTTCCTCTTCATCTCAAATTACTAACCCCAATGAGACAAGCAGCCTTTGCTGCACTATCCTACTTCTATGACATTCTGACACCCTTTAGGCAAAAAGCAAATGATTTATTCAACCTGAAGTAATATCACTAGCCCAAATAAATCCTCTTTTAAATAATTTCTCTTGGTACTTATCACAATGACAAAAGCTCTTCTTTAGGTATGGTAGTATATGCCTATGATCCTAGCAATTAGGAGGTAGAAGCAGAATGATCTAGAGTTCAAAGTCATCCTTTCCTCATTGGAAACTAAACTCCAAGACTGCAATCTGAGATACATAAGAAAGAGAAAATCTGAGGACTAACACAGAGGACCATAAATCTGGATTTCAGGATAGCTCAACAAAGTTCCATCAGTAAAATCTGAACAGCTTGGTTATTTAGCAACTTAGGTGTCCTCATCTACAACATGAGAATTATGATGAATTCACAGAGCTGATGTATGCTTAGAAATAATGAGTGCAATATTAACTTATTAAACACCTAACAGAGGAAAATTGTTCTCCATTTCAGTCCCAGAGATGGAATCAGATGTGACAATGTGACCGTTGCAGTCTCCCTGCATGGTTGCTGATAAATGACCATCAAACAGCTTAAGGGAACAAGAGTTTATTCTTTCTTACGATTCCTGGTTACAGTTCTCAGTCCAGCTTGATGGGAGAGCATGCACAAACACCAGGACCGAGGGAACTGGCCACACCATCACCACATAACACCTGAGAGATGAACGATCCTTACTTGCCAGTCCAGCATGTCTGGCCAAGTGAACAGAAGGATACCAACTCTCTCAACCAGCTCTCTGTGATTTATTCCAGGGCCTAATCCCACCCACCATGGGCTGGGCCTTCCCCATCAGCTAGACAATCTCCTGCAGTTTTGCTCTGGGTTTAACTCAACCTCTAATTCTCCACAAATGTGCCCAGATCTCAAATCCTCAACAGCCAAGTTGACACCTGTGTCTAACTATGACAGTGACAATGACTCAATCATAGGGAATAAGATTTAAATGGAGTCAGACTTCAGTCAAGGTATTGAATACATTAACATTCTGAATACAATAACAAAACAAATCAGGGCTCAGGACAGGTAATTCCAGAAGCAATTCAGATACTAGGAAAGAAAACTTGTTGCTATTTTTGGAAAGCATACAAGAAGTCCAGACATTGTGTTAGGATCTTGGGTAGATTAAGAAATGTCAGGTTTGCTTGATATTGAAGTGAAACTCACGTGCTGGTACCTTCTCTCACCAAAGCCTGCATAGAAACAAATCTATGGTCCTTTCAGAAAGATGTGCTCCCTCTGCAAAGGAAGGGGGTTTCTAGGGCAGAACACTTAGCTGTTTTTCTCTTGTTACTATCTGACTGAGAGATCACAGAATTTACACTTTTTGCAAACACAGGGCAGAACAGACACTGTCATCGCAGATATAAATGATGTCTTGTCTTTGCTCTCAAAAGTTACCCTCATTTTCACACTTTATGAATGTTTTTCTCATCAGTATAATGATATCATTCTCTTTATAAAGGAGTCCACAATTTTCTCTATTTCTTTCTACTGTGAAAAATTATACAATAATCTTCAAAAAAATTAGAATCACAACAACAAGAATAACCCAAGGAATGAATATATGACTTGCAATGTACAATGTATACCAAGTATTTCATTCATGATGCTATGATCTGCTTTGTAATTCCTCATTTCTGCTTACAGGTCTTAAGTTACACTAGATGGTCATTTCTTTCAAGCCTTGATTGAATTATAATTTTGTTGCTTTTCATACACATTTGCATGATTTTTTCCACAATTGGAGAGCAACTTGGCATCATCTTATATTTCTGATTGTGACTGATTGTTAATGACAATCTAGAACAGAATAATTAGGGAATTCAAAAGGAGGGTGGAACATTTTCAATTTATTTAACAAGCCAATTCTGTAAAATGATATAATAATCTTTCTTTTACTACTTGTATAAGTAGTTTCAAATAGCTTTCTAGATTTTCTCACCTGCCCCACCAAACACAAAAATTTGAAGTAATAATTAATGCTTAATATTGTCTTATATTGATGCAGGGATGATACAGCACCAAAGACATGGGAAAGAAGTTAATTTCATATATATTATGAGTGACTTAAAACAAAAAATCCTTACGTTCCACCAGATGAGATAGTATTCCATATACTGAGAAAGACTAAGATTAACCATTGAATAACTCACAGACTTCCATGAGCTTGAGGAAGGGAACAAGATGACAGGATGCCAGTAGATTACATACCAAAGTTTTTATAGGGGAGTGTTGTATATGTGTGGATTTCAGTGTGACAGATAGAGATAAATATCATATATCATAATTCAGAATTTATTTAAAGAGCTTGCTTATATTAAAACCATTAAAATGATCTCTTTCTCTTGACTTTTTGAAATTTTCTCCCTTCTTTTTTACATATATATATTTCTTTTTTTGTCCAAAAGTTAACTTTAATAGTTCTGTCCATGTTGCTATTAATTACACTTGAACATATGATTACAAAAATTTCTTCTGATTGTAATGAAAATGCTTTAGAAGTAAGAACAAATAACATTCCTTAGAATAAATAACACCTACACTGTAGAACCAGTAGGAAACCTAAGCCCAAGTACCATGGTTAATAGAATCCTCATATAAAAGACTTGGATGCAAATTTCCATTTTCATTTTGGCACCTGGATCTTGAAACAGCTGCCCCTTTAATCATTTACAAATTCCTTCAAATGATGTTTCTTTCCCCATGTTGTGTGATAGCTTGTGCAATTAATGTAATTTCAGCAGACCTGTAATAATTTGTGCGTAGATTTTGTGAATTGTGTCTAGTGATGCTGTGAATAGATGAAAGCTATTTGAAGTTGTATCTGCTTTCTGGCACAGATCATTCCAATGTCCTATAAATAATTAATCACAAAGAGTCCTACATTAACACAGCCCTTGGATCATAAATTGGGACCTAGAAGCTAAATGATCACAAAGTTCATATTCTCCAAGAAACTCATTTTCTCACATGGCTCATTTTATGCAATTTTATTTGCTCTATATTTAGAGTCCCAATTAGCAACCCGAATCATATGTTCATTGTGAAGAAATTCCTGGAATCAGGAGCACATTGCACTGGCTTTGTTCTCTCAATGGCTATTTAGTGGGTACCTATTATGTTGGGTGCTTGGTGAAATGAATGTGGAGTATTAAAGACATAGATATGCTCATAGTTGTTTTACAGTTGTAAAGAAGCAGGTCAATTTATAAAAATAAATAAAGAACTATTCCTTATAAATTATAAGACTCTAAAAAGATGCCCTTTTAGTAATGGTGGTAAATATTTTCTGAAGCAATAGCTTTTACACTGGGTTTCCCATTCTATATGTCCTAGGTAACCAAGCAAAACCTGTGAACCTAAGCTCAATAGAGGAAAGAAAGACAGAGGGTAATTCTGAAAGACATCTCTAAAGAGACTGTGAAGAGGCAATTGAACAGTTGAGTAATGATTAGATTTGCAAGGCAAAAACATGTGATTCTTCATCCTAGAGATATTCTTGAAATCTATGGAACTACATAAGATCACCAAGGAAGAACATACACAAAGAAAAGACAGCTCAGAACAAAAACCAGCAATGTTTAGAGCTCTGGCTGAAAGAAGAGTTAAATAGGGCCAAGGGACCTAGAGACTTGGGAAACGTACCAGGAAGGTATATTGTCATAAAGTTCAAGCAGGGAAATGCTTACAGCACAGTGGGGAAATTTAGCCATATAACTGAGAGGTAGATGGAAGTGATAATCGGGTATTTGCTAGATGTGGCAACTTAGGTGCTGACTTTGAAAGGGATGGTGCTAGCACAATAACACTATGGAGTGGAAATGACCATGTTTAGCTGGTAAATGCATTACCTAAGAGATCATAGAAAAGAAGAGCGTGAATGAATTATTGGAGAGAATGAATGGATGAAATCCCAAATTCCAATACAAATGTTTAAGATTTGGCCACCTGATAGCCAGCGGATCCTCTGAGCTATGAAGGTCATGTTGCCCAACTGGGTTAAGCTATTAGGATGCATACTTTTCATCAGATGTACCAGTTGAGGCATTGGCAAAGCCATTGCATTGAAAATGATTGCTGCAAAGACCACCCAGTCACATCCCAAACTTCCAGGGACGATCTATACCACTGCTGAAGAAAGCGAAGCAGCTGGAAGAAAAACCTTGCCATATGTTGTTGATGTGAGAGATGAACAGCAAATCAGCAATTTGGTGGAAAAAGCAGTTGAGAAATTTGAAGGAATTGACATTTTGGTGAACAATGAAAATGTTATTAGCTTGACCAACATCCTGGAAACTTCCACAAAGAGAGTGAACTTGATGATGAATGTGAATACCAGAGGCACCTACCTTATATCTAAAGCATGTATTCTTTTCTTGAAAAAGTATAAAATTGCTCATATCCTCAATCTCAGCCCACCCTTGTACACAACCCATTGTAGTTCAAACAGCACTGTAGTTTATACTATTGCTAAATAAGGGATGTCTTTGTGTGTGCTTGGAATGGCAGAAGAATTTAGAGGTGAAATTGCAGTTGTCATAGTTAGGCACAGGTGTCAACTTGACAGTCCAGGATTTGAGCTCTGGGCACATTTGTAGAGAATTAATGATTGAGTTAAACTCAGAGCAAACCTTCATGAGACTATATAGCTGATGGGGAAGGCCCAGTCCATGGTGGGTGGGAATAGGCCCTGGAATAATATAAAGACAGCTGAAAGAGTTGTCATCCCTTTGTACACTTGGCCAGACATGCACATTCAAGATAAAGAAGTGGTGCTAAGAGCTTCAAGGGAGAAAAAACAAGTCACTTTTAAAGGTAAACCTATTAAAATAACAAATGACTTCTCAATGGAAACACTAAAACCAAGAAGAGCTTGGAGAGACATACTTCAAGTATTGAATGAGCAAAAATGTCAACCCAGGCTGATTTACCCTGCAAAACTAACCGTCATGATCGAGGGAGAAAGAAAAATCTTCCAGCACAAAGACAACTTGAAGGGATACATGTCCACCAAACCAGGCCTTCAAAAAATGCTAGAAATGATACTCAAGAGTGAAGAAAAAAACAGGCATATCGAGGAGAACAGAAGGCAAATATAACACCATTAAAAGCGAAGCAATATACTTATAAAAACTACTAAACATAATAAATGTCTGGAATTAAAAATAGTTTCTCCATTATAACACTAAATGTTAATGGAATTAATTCACCGATCAAGAGACACAGATTACAAACTTGGATTAAAAATCACAATCCATCAATCTGCTGCCTGCAGGAAACCCATCTCACCACAAAAGATAGGCACGCTCTAAAAATAAAAGGCTGGTCAACAATTCTACAAGCAAATGGAAGCAGAAAACAGGTAGGGGTAGCCATTATGCTATCAGACAAAGTGGACTTCAAACCAAAGAAAATTATAAGAGACACGGATGGATACTACATTTTAGTCACAGGTACAATTCACCAGGAAGAGTTCACAATACTGAACATATATGCAATGCTCAATGGGGAAAGACACCAGAAGGTGGAAAGACCTCCCATGTTCCTGGATTGGCAGAATCAACATCATAAAAATGACCATCCTACCAAAGGCAATATACAAATTCAATGCTATACCAATTAAAATCCCAAAGCAATTCTTCAAAGAAGTTGACCAAACAATCTCAAAATTCATATGGAGGCACAAAAGACCCAGGATAGCAAAGACAATCCTGAGTAACAAAAACACTGCTGGAGGTATTACCATACCAAAACTTAGTCTACATTACAAATCCATAGTTATAAAAACAGCCTGGTACTGGCTCCAAAATAGACACACAGATCAATGGATAAGGATTGAAGACCTAGATATAAGCCCACAAAATTACAGCCATTTGGTCTTTGACAAAGGGGCCCAAAGAATCCAATGGAAAAAAAACAGCATCTTCAACAAATGGTGCTGGCAAAACTGGATCTCCACATGCAGAAGATTACAGCTGGACCCATACTTGTCACCATGTACAAGATTTAATTCCAAATGGTTCAAGGACCTTGATATCAGGCCAGAGACTATAAAAACCATATTTGAAAGGATAGGGAACTCCCTCGAGCTGATTGGGCTAGGCCAACAGTTCCTAAACAGACATCCAATGGCACAGTCACTGCTACCAACTCTCAACAGTTGGGATCTTGTGAAATTAAAGAGCTTCTGTTCAGATAAAGAGATTGTAACACGAGCTCAAAGGCAACCCACAGAATGGGAGAAAATCTTCACTAACCACACATCTGATAGAACTCTACTGTCCAGAGTGCACAAAGAACTTAGAAAACTAAACACCAAGGAAACCAATGGCACAATTAAAAAATGGGCCCTGGAACTTAAAAGAAACTTTACCAGGGATGAAATTAAAATGTCTAACAAATATCTTAAAAAATGCTCCACTTCCTTCGCCATCAGGGAAATGCAAATCAAAACTTCCCTGAGATATCATCTCACCCCGGTCAGGATGGAAAAAATCCACAATACAAACAACAACAAATGCTGGAGACGATGTGGAGAGAGGGGAACTCTCCTACATTGCTGGTGGGAGTGCAGGCTCATACAGCAACTCTGGCGAGCCATCTGGAGATTCTTAAAGAAATTAAAGATTGAAATGCCATATGACCCTGCGATTCCACTTTTGGGTATAACCCCCCATACAGCAGAGGTTCACCTTGATAGCACAAGCACAACCATGTTCATAGCAGCACTGTTTACAATAGCAAAGACATGGAATCAACCCAAATGTCCAACAGTTGACGAGTGGATAAGGAAGCTGTGTTACATCTATACAATGGAATACTACTCAGCCATCAAAAATGATGAATTACTGGAATTTGCCAGGAAATGGATGTCATTAGAAACAATTATATTAAGTGAAGTATCCCAGACCCAGAAAATTAAGCGCCATATGTACTCCCTAATAGGTGGCTCCTAATACAAAACCCACCCAGCCCATCTTGAGACACTCATAGGTAAATCTATGTATTACCTACAGTAATTGCAAGGATTATGAACAGGAGGGATGGAGTTGGAGGGCCACACCAGAAACAAGGAGAGAAGTGATCATGTTGCAGTAGAGAAAATAGGCCTCCATCAAGGACTGCAAGAAAGTAATGTGACACCTAGTTAAGTTCACAATTCGTTCCTGATCATTTACAACTAAGGGGGTATGAACTCACCAGAAAGGGAGGGCATATAGTCCAGCAGATTAAAAAGTAACCATTTTGCAAATGGGTGATTGACCCCTCCCATTGCCTAACGCCATATGACCCTGCGATTCCAGTTTTGGGTATATGTATTACATCTACCCTTGAATGTGCTCTTATAATAAGACTCCAGTTCAACAGCTTTCTGTCTATGGCCAGGGGGTGACATACAGTGCCCATCACGATTGAGTGAAGGGCATTACAGGAGCAACAAACTGCAAAAGAAAATCAACGAACCACTATCCAGAACTTCAGAGACTCTATATCAACCACCTAGAACTAGGCCAGACTAATCTCTCCCCATCCTGAAGCTCAGGGACATTTGCGGAAGAGGGGCGGTAAGAGTGTAAGAGCAAAAGGATGGGAGGAGCAATGATTTGCAAGATACTCCACACAATTTAGGGCCGAAGCAATCATAATTGGACATTGCATGCCCGGTGCAATGTCCAACACACTATTGACCTCATAAAGTCTAGCATCTGCTAAAGGCACCAAGATCCTTGGAGGCAAGGGATTGACAGCCACAGTAGTGTTCCTATGCTTAAGGGGAACACGGGAAAGGGTTCAGGGAAATGCCACTGGGTCCTTGTATGTCATCGGAGAGGAGGGTCCAGAGGAGAGTCAGGCATGCACAAGAAAGGACTCTGGGAATCGGGGCGGGAGGCATGGGGGGATGGGGCAGGAGGGGTGAGGGGAGGGGGAGCAGGGGGTTCGGGGGAGAGGAGGAGGGAGGGAGGGAACTGGTGTACCTATTAAGTTTGTATGAGCTGAAATAATAATAAAAATGTATTATAAAAAAAGAAGAAATAGCTTACTTAGAGAGCTGAAATTCTGATGGAATGGTTAAAAGTAATCTTAAATATTTTAGTGCAGTTAGTTTATACTAGCACAAAACATAGGAATGGGGATTGAGGCAAAAGAAGTGTGAAGGGAAAATTATTTGTTTTTGACTGGAAAGAGATCATATACACTGTTGTGTGGTCATATGTTCCTTGATCGGGCGTCGCGTGCCTGTCTATCTGAAAAAGTAAATAATACACAATCTATGCATCATATACTTGAAAAAAAATCTACATGGAACAGAAAAAAGCTTGGAATGAAAGCAGTGGTTTCTCTTATCTGTGACTAAAAGACAGAGGAAAATATGTGTGTTGTTATATAAGCCCAAATCAATGTTAGGAGCAAGAACGATGGAAGGTTCCAGGGCTGGCGATGCTTTGCTCAAAAGCAAAATTGAAAAGGCGAAGTTAGAAATTTCGGTGGTAAATATTAAAATGTGTTTCAAAAGTACCACATGTTGCCATTGCTTTGAAATACATCATTTACATTCATAAAATAATGTCATTAATGATTAATTGTCAATCTAATTTAATCCCATCTAAATGATTTTGTATTTTCATGGAAAACACATTAAGTTAAAAATGATCTGAACAACTTGTTCTGTTCTTGAGTACAGTATGAGAAGTTTAACAGCTCACAATATGCTGTAAACATTCTTCAACTCTATCCTCTGATATTTCGATTAGTAAATAGAATGAAATGCCTTCATAAGTCCAAAGACGTAATGCTCTGGTTGCAGAACATCTAAGGAAGTGTTCTCATGTGGCCTTGAACTTCATGGATATACATGAAGCTTTAAAAATCTTAGACCTTGGGGGATAGAGAGGTGGCTCAGGGGTTAAGCCTCTGCCTTGTAGTCGGAAGGTCCTGAGTTCGGATCCTAGACTCCACGTATAGACTCTGGGCAGAAGCGGGGGCGGCCTGCGTTTCTGGTCCTGGTAGGGCGGAGCCTGTGAATCCTGGGGCAGAGTAAACAAGGAGGAGGTAGGAGGCGTCCATGGTGGTTCCCGAATTCGTCTGTGGTTCTACACACACATACGTACATAGCCACACATACAAACACACACGTGTACACATGCATACACGCACAATTAAATAAATAAATTAAAAAATTTAAAAATATTTTTAAAAAATCTTAGTCCTTTTCTCCATTGATATTAGGTTTCAGTTTTCAAATTAATAAGATTTTGAAAAGACAATAAAGCAGTTTTTCTAACCTTTTATTTTTTGTACCAGATCCCATACCAAACTTGTGCAGCATAATTACAATAGTTCTGTATGGGATGAGCTTCCCTAATTATTTTGAATCATGATTCAAAATCATGAATACGATTTTTTGGAATATTCTAAATATGTGTATTGTATCATTCTATGTGAGTAAAATCACTAACACATATTGTCAAAGTCCTTAATATAGTGTCATCATTCTTGGAAAATGACCCATTTGACTTTAAATAAAAGAAAAAGATAATTTTTAATGCAGTTTGCCCCTTTTGTGTTAGTATGCATAAAACCCTCTAACATTTAAGAGGTTGGTGGTCACTTTCAATTGTAACATTTGAGAGACTATTGGTGATGCTTCTTCTGCTGACAATTTAAGGACCAAGGACAGTTACTATAATTACCATAGATCCAAGTTACAAATTAATTTGATACTTTTTATGAAAACAAATGAAACTTTATTGTCCAATAATAACAGAAATGTAATTCAAGAGGAGTAATGACTAACTGGAAAGAATAACTTCACATCTTCAGTGTTCTATGAGAGAAAAATATGATACTAAAATGAAAACTTTGAAAACATTCTTTTCTGAATTGTTTTCATGATCCATTGCACCTCCTCCCTTTTGAAAGTCTAGAGGATGAGGATTCTCTGGGAATGGACCAATGATTTGGAGGGACTCAGTACAGACAGGCAAGGAAAGGTGTCATCCAATGTTGCACATTGCTTAAGTGTCCAGAGGTGCTTGGAATAGGACAAGAAAGCTAATTCAATTGTTCCCCATGAACATTATTCCATTATGACTCAAGGTATGTCAGAGTCAAGAATATATCACTGGGTAAAGGGAAAACACACAGGCATGTTGTTCTCATTGAAGGTTCAGGCAGTGAGTGTATATTGAATTCCCATTCTCACTAACCTCCAGGAGCTAGATGCAATCTGTTGATCTTGTAACATTATGTATGGATTGCTGTAGGATAGACAGGGTGCAGCTTCTTTTGCTCAGAATAGATATTTAACCAAAATGTGCAATCAATGTTCAAGTTTGGGAAGACACCACTGAAGAGTTTAGGAAGTGTTTATATCTACAAACCTCCATTTTCGAGTATAGAGTTATTGGAGATATTGGAGATGTCCCCTGAATCCTAAACACAAGAGTTATTTCATTAAATTTTGAAAGGGCGAATAATTAGGTGATCATTACAAAGTAGTGGATTGATGGAAGTTTGAAAACTCCCATCCTTTGGGGAAGTAGTAACTCTATCAATATGCTAGACAGAAACCATCTTGATTACAATGTTAGAGTCGAAGTAAAGTGAACTCCCTGGGGATTCTCAGCAACTTTTAGCACAGCCACATTAAGCACTCAGTAAGTAGACTTAATTTCCTCAATCAAACTAATCTCACATGGTCTAATAGTCCTATTTGCAATTGGTAAGGTTGATTCTCATGAACTGAATGTGAAAATAATGGCTTGAATCCAAGAACCAAGAAGACAATGATTTACTTCGTTCAAGTTAAAATGATAATCAAAGGTCTTTTCCAAAACATTCTGTATTCTTTTTGATCAATTAATCATAGGACAAAAATAACAATTAAATTTGGAACGTCCTCATTTGTGAGTTGTTTGCACATGCTGATTGATTGCTTCTGTATACCAGCATTCTTCTATGTATACAAAATTCAGGGTCATGTTGGGGCCATATAACTTCTTTCCAATCTGAAATTTTTTATTTTTAAATGTGCTGGAAAAACCAATGTAAGGAAACCTGGCACACAGGATTTTGTTACTAACATTAATTAAATGAATATTTGCAATTATTCTAAGTTACTATTCCATGAATAAATATATCAGAGAATATAGCTCCTAGGTGTTGAAAAATGTGGTCATATTTTAAGTTTAGAAAATGATTAAATGTTATTTTTTTTAATGTTTGGTTTTGGAAAACTGCCAAATAGGTTTTGCCAAACAAATTTTTCTGTCATCTCAAAACCCATGTGTGTTTTAATGAATTTATAACCTGTATGTTCTTTTCACCTAAGTTTAACTTGACAAAATCTGTTACAATAATATGATTACTAAAAAGATTTTAGAATTTGAAGAATCCATATAATATCTTTTTAAAAATAGAGCTACAGTTGATGATGCATAAACAAAATTGTTGTATAAATTTTAAGAACAAATCCAAAGCTGAAATCCATATTTTAAATAACTCGTAACAAGTTTACCAATAGCATACTTGGTGAAATAAATAAGAAGAATAATTTCTAAATTTTTCCTGCACATAAGAAATACCTTTATCTTCAGAGTATTACATGTGCCAAGAAGAACAATCACAACTGTGAAATGACAAAAATAATTTAAATGTATATTTCTGACTGATGGAATATTATACCTCTAAATAACTCCCCCACACATGCACACACACAATAGCTAATAACAAACACATTTGAGAGATAAAAAATGAACTGAAAGCAGGCATTAGAGATAGTAATGGTTACAAATGCAAAAGCAATGTGCTACTCTGGAAAAATCCAGATGCCTAGTGGAATCATAAATGAAACTGTACCCCAGAAGCCACAAAACTAAACCTGTGGGGGAGAAAGAGAGCAGGGCAACACTAGACCGGAACATCCCTTATATCACATCCAAGGAAATACGAATTCTCCTGCTTGTCAACATTCTGAAATCATGCTTTAGAATTTTTACTGAGTTTTTATATGGAATAAGGTTTAAGTTACCCAGAAGATAGTACAATGGTTATATGTGAAATGTTCTTGCACCGAGTAAACAATCCACAGGGAAGCAGATGAAAGTCAACAGAAAGAGCACACAATAGAGATTCTCAACTGCTTCAGACTTTGTGTCAAATAGAACAACTGTGCATGAAGAGTACTAAAGGAAAAATATTTTGTAAAAGTTATAAAACATTCCCAAATATTATCTAGGTAATATGAAAAGGAATGAGACAAAACTTTTAGAAATTAAAAGGCAATTACATAAATAAATGATGCACCATAATTATGTAAAACAAAATTAAGAAAGGTGATGAGGTTTTGGATAGAGTCACTGGGAAAGTAAAAGCTTACAGATTATGGACAAAAAGATGGGAAAAATGAGTCAAAACAAAAAAGTAACTTTAAGTAAAAAAACTAAATCAAGGAGAAAATGGTAACCATTTTCTACAATACTACAAAATGAATTCAAAGAAATCAAAATATGCAGGTATCAGAATAGACATATTTAATCTACTCACATTATGACTAAGGTTTTCAGAAACAAAACAGAAAGGAATGCCTTTAAAGCATACATTATGAAATCACAAAGGGTTAGTAAAGATTAATAAATAATCCTCAAAGTAATAATGCCTGAAAGCCCCCAAAGCAGGATTACAATTTTAAAGTATGACAGGACCATAAGGGTCAAGCTAGAATGGTGCAATCTTCTTGTTCCTTTTAAGAGTAAATAAATACATTTTCCTGAAATCAAAACTGAGAAAATTCTGCATTGTATTTTATAGAATAAAAAAAGACCATAAAACAAAGATAATCAAATAAATTGGATAAGCTGCTTAGCTGCCTGCCTTAATAATCAATCAAGACATATAGTGTTTTTCCTGCATGAATAAAATCCTGAGTTCAGTCCCCAGCACCAAATGAACTGTATAAGAAGTTTAAAGTCTGCCTGGACTGTATGAAACCCTGTCTCATACAATAAACAGACAAACAAACAAGTACTTATATTTTCAGTTAATATTTTCTCTTTTTTCCTAATATTCATATTCATGTTGTGTATGTGCGCACGCGCGTGTGTGTGTATGTGTGTGTATGTGTGTGTGTGTGTGTGTGTGTGTGTGTGTGTGTGTGTGTGTGTGTAGAAAGGCACTGTGTGCCTGTCAGGTCCTGGGGTAACTTTGAGAATCATCCTGGATTGCTTTACTTCCTTTTTGCTTTGTTATGGGGTTTCCCAGGCTCCACCTTCCAGAGTGTATTTACATTGGAACTGCAATCCAAACTCAGGTGCTTTTATTTGCAAGGCAAAGGCTTAAACTCTGAGCCATTTTTCCAGCCCTTGTTCAATGTTTTCAAAAAAATCTATAGTGGATGGAAATAAGTCCCTCTAAAAGACATGTCCAATTCCTAATAATTTACCTGTGTATGAAACCATATGTCCTAATGAGTTTTTGCAATAGCGATTAATTGAAGACTTACTTTCAAAATATTTTCACTTATCTTTTGACATAATCATGCACAAGACAATGTATCTTGCTCATATCCATCCACCATACGTTCTGATTCCCATCAACACTGACATAAGGGTCTTAAAATGAGAATATCCTAAATTTAAAATGTGATTTAAATGTAATAGCTAATATCTTCATAAAAGAAGAGAAAAGAGGATCAAATACATGAATGCAGACACGAAGCCTATAAGAAGACAGAAAACCAAAGACTGGAGTTACTCAACAGTCATTGAGAAGAGTAGATCTCACAAGAATTTCAAGTGTGTATTATTGTTTGTAAAGAATGCCAATGAGTTTTTAGAGAGACTTTGAGGGTCTTTTGGGGTAATATAGCCATTTTAAAACTAAATCATCCATATTATAAATAGGGTGTATTTTTCTATTTACATAGCATTTTCAAGTTTTTATGGAATGTTGTAACATTTAACATAGAAATTAAATAATCTAATTGCTGATATTCATTTGTAAATATTTTATGTATTTACAAATGAGAGTGTTTCCTCTTTTTCCTGTTAGATTGGTATTTTATATAAGATGAAACCAATTTTATAACCTAGAACTTTTAAGATTAATTTATTAATCTTAGTATTTAGTATAATCTATGGGACACCACAAAGTGATCAGGTGATTATGTTATCTCTGTCAAAAATATGAGTCCTAAAAATACAAAAATGGTAAAAAGTTTTAGTTTCATCATACATTGTTGCAACAAAATTCCTTGCCCAGGCAAAAACTAGGGGAAAAGTTTAACAAGCTCATAGTTTCAGTTAATAGTGCATCATGACAGAGAAGCCATAGTGGATCTGGAAAGAACTGTTCACATTGTATCCACAGTCAAGGGCAGAAACCAACAGATGAACATACATGTTCTTACTTGCTGGCTATCTCCCTCTTTATCTAGTTCAGGACCATTTGCCTTTGGAATGGTCCTACTCACAATGGGATCTGTATTTCCACATTGGTGTGCCTGAAGACCTGACTTCTAGGTATTAGTTGCATAGTTAGTACTAATTATGTACTATTACAACATTACAGTAAGCAAGAGTCTTACAGACATTTTTCCTTTATTGCACTCCTGATGGTAAGAAGAGGGAATAATAATATATACAGTGCTGGAAATATAAATTTGTCCAACCATTTAGGAAGTAATTTGGCATTATCTTCAGCCTTGTTCCATGGTACAGTTATGACATGCATATGCAAAGTGGAAAGTTTCAAGACACTCTTCTTCTGATGTTCAAGAACATTAAATAATTTTTGGCTGAAGAATTGTTGTATAATCCAATGATTTATATTCCACAGTTTGAAAAACACTGCTTAGAGAGGTTGATGCGTTACCCTGGAAACAGGTAAAAAAATTCAAAATCTTTCCTAATGACATGTCTTATAACAGCATTGAAATGTCCATCAATACTAAAAGAGAAAATCAAGTTTCAGACAAAGAAACCGAATTTACCCATGAAAATGAATAGCCTAAAATATCAACAGATTTTAGAAATATAATGATTAAAGATGAAAGCAAGAACTGAATTATTAATATATTTCTATGGTAAGAAATAAATAAAACTAAATAATATAATATTTAGAATATATTTTATATATGAAAAAAATTTTATGAGAACTTGACAAAATAACTAAATCAAAAATTCAGAGTAGGGTAACAGGAATAAAGCATTTGGTTAAGAAAAATAGTGTACAGGTAGCCTTAATGGAAATAATTTGCAATTCAATAAATGAGACACAGTGAGCCATACAAGTGAAAAGATTTGAAAATAGGTGGGAATCTAGCAGGGGAGATGAAGGGTTGTAAGGGGAAGAAGAGGGATGGACTTGAGGACTAAGTGGTGAAAATATCATAAATTCAGTATATTCATGTATATAAAACTAAAACAATAAATTATAAAATTAAAAAGTTGTAAGTCAAATAAAGAATGCATGTTCATTTATCTTGATTACTCATCTAAATAGGTTTATATACATATGTATATATCTAAAATATTACATAATGAAATCTGAAATGTGGCATGGAAAAGTGACCCATTTGCAGAACTTTTTTCAAAATTAAATTTTTGAAACCTGAGATACTATTTACACATTCTTGCTGGCCATGTAAAAAGTAATAGATGGTGAGGGAGATGCATCTAAGAATTTTCTGGCAAGTTTATTGGATTCCGAATGTTTTGCAGAGTATGTGCTTCATAAGACACTTCAGTGTGGGCTTGACAATCATATATGTCTTCTGTGGTTTAGAAGTGGTCCTGTGGAGGCAAAGATTGATGTTGGGGAATGCAGGAGATGACCTCTTTGGCATATGGCTATTGGTCTTTTGGTTTTAACCTTCTTTTCTGATCCTTGTATGTGACCTTTATCTGCCTCTCCTTCAGTCTTTCTCATCTACTTTAAATAGTCTCCTAGGGAACACAATGTATTTTCAGGTGAGTGGTAACTCTTGGACAAAATATCCAGAAGAAGCAAATAAATCTAGCAAACTAAGAGATTTGTTCTAGACTTTGACTTTTCACCTTCTTCAAAAACAGTTAATGTAGATTGGGACTAAACAGACTACACGCAAATGTTTTCATAGCATGTGTTATGCAAATTTTCTCTGTGATATATTTGTTAATAAATAATTGAGAAAAGTATGTATCTCAGAATTGATACAATCACATGTATGTGCACATATATTTATATGTGCATGCATATATAATGACAAATTAGAAAAAAGGTTTCTGAGAAATATTGTGCAGGTAATAATCACAACTTTAGGAACTAAATGAAGGGAGGGATTAGATGGAGGTATCACACCCCCATTCCTGATCCTCAGTGGATCAAGAAAGCCAATAACCAGCTTACTTAAGCTCACTATTTTCAAAGGCACCCCAGCTCATGCCACTTCAGGTTCTGGAGACCCAGATAATTCTGCAATTAGTTTGAACCAAAGCTAGTACATACAGTCTGTATTGTCACACATGAGGACTGACTTCAATTTCATTTGAGATTAAAGTACATATTAGATGCAGTAATTCTTCTATCCCACACTCTAATACATACATGCTCTCACACACACACACACACACACACAAACATGCACACACGCATTTTCTTCTCATAGAATATTTTCATTTCTTGACTCCTGACCTAGGGTGAGTTTATGAAATTATTTTCTTTTGGTGTCTTCCATTTGGAGAAGTTCTGAAAGCCTTTGAAATCTCTTCACAAACATAAGATAAAATAAACTTGGGTTTTAAGGAGAGGAAATTCCAACTCCCTAGAAAATGCCTTGTTTATTATATAAGATCAGAAAGGAAAATGTGCTCAAGGGAAAATTTTTCCCTTCATTCCGTAGAAGCTTCTTATGATAAGAATAGATTTGTATATTATATGAGTAGATTAAAATGAATAAGTAAAATAGATTAAAGAAGAAACTATTGGAAGGAACTGAGATCTAAGGGTGTGTGATGTAACGTAGGAGCACAACTTTTACTGCCTGAGGCAAGCATATGCATTCAATTTGCCACCAGAGTCTCTGACCAAATGCCACACCTCCCCCCATCCCCCGCCTTCCAAGCAGCCCACCAGCTGCAAGACGGAATCCCACCAGACGGAATGCAGGTGAAACATCAGTGCAGCAAGAGACCAGGCGAAAGAGGGCATGTGGAGTTTGGAGAGTTCTAGAAAATTTTATTGCAGGAACACATGTGTTAGTGAAGCAGATGGAAGCAATTACGGCAGGGAAACTTTGCCCTATCCTTAAAACCAAATTCCAACACTGTGAGCTCAGGCTAATGACTCTCCTTGAGGACAAGTAAAATCAGACCACAGTGAATTTCGAAGATTGACTTCACATTGCATCAGGTCACGGTCTGCACTACTAAAAACTCATCAGGACTTGATGGTATCTGGAGCTCATTCCTCGTTGGAAAAGGATGTGACCTCAAACTCACTCATCTAAATGAATATGCTTTCCTGTAGCCTCTATTATGGACTTCATCTGACACTATTTTTTAATGTGATTTGCCTTGTATAAAGCACAATTATGACTGCTAATGAATAGCTTGATTACTTCAGATAGGCGAAAGTGTACTTTATTTGGGTATTTCTATGCAGATCGTTCTTGTTCTCTTAAAAGGAGTCAAGCAGATACTGACATCTCCTTTACTAAACAGTATCATGGGAATTACAATGAAGAAAATAAAGCAACTGAGTGCTAAGTCTGTGACCTATAAAACAGTCAGAAGGATTAGAAGTAAATCCAGCCCCATGAAGTCTCTCTTCTAAGGGTTTATTCTGCAGGTTTGGGCACTAAAATCATTTCTCTCCCTCTTTGGTGGTGTCGTATGATGGTCCTTCTAGAATGGTGACTCTCGGGAAACCTGGCTGGTAATGATTATGGATGTGAGGATAAGGGCTTGTTTTACAGAGATGTAGTATCACATGTCAGAGAAGTTCAACACTGTTAGTTTCACAGAATCCTGCCTAAGGGTTTATAGAGAAAGAAGCAGAAGGTAGGAAATTCAGGGTCCTGTAGAGAAGAAGTAAGCCGTTCTGTTTCTTGAGTCTTTTTTCAGACAATATACACAATGCACAATGGTTTATTACAAAGATAGATAGAATAATTTTATAATTACATGCAACTTCTAAAATACCTTGATATTCTAAATATAGAGATAAAGGATGACCAGATAGGAGAGATGGGTCTCTGTTTAAGAAAGCTTATTGTATAAGCACAAAGCAGGTGACCATGGACAACTGAACCCCTGTGGCAGAAGACTGGAGGATCACTGGATCTGACTGGTCACCAGCCTAGCTTCAGGTTCAATCTGTGACAAATGCTATCTCACAGGAATCAGGTAAAAACTAATAGAGCAAGACATGCATACAGTGTATACACACACATACACACACACATGCAAATACCACACACACACACACACACACACACATACACACACACACACACACACACACACACACACACACACACACACACAATACAAAGCCAAGTTCCAAATGTGGTTCAGTCATAAAAGTTCACTTCATTGACCTGTGGGGAAACCTCCAGTGAGCAGAATAGACAGAGACTAGAGAGAAAAGTTAGGTGTGGCTTCCATACTTGTTCTGTTGCTGTTGTTTCTGTAGCTCTGACTTATTTCACTACCCTTAGGTGAATTACTTAGCTGCTCAAGTTCTTGTGAGCTCCTAAAAAGAGAAAGAACAATGAATTTACTGCCTCTTTCCTCTGGTTGGCAAAACAAGGGAATGACAAAATACATTTCAAAGCATAACTGGATATATGTTTACCTACATCACTCAGATCTGATGTTCCTTAGGTGAAAGTTTTGTAGCTCTCACTTTGCTTTAGTAAATCAGGATTCTTTAATACTGATATTTGATTCATTTGAGTATAACAAGTTGAGATGTTCCCTTTACCAGGATCTTAATTAATATTTAAATTTGAAAATATGCAATCTTAGCAAATGTATTTGATGTGAGGAACCAATAGTTCACTTAGAAATAATCTGAGTTTACTGGCAACCAACCTTCTCATACATACATCCATTATATCAGCAAACGATCCAGCACACCTTTGATCTATCATATTTTGTAATAGATGCTAAAGATGTGGAAAAACAATAGAGACAAGAACATCTGGACAGAGACCAGCTGCCTGACAGAAGCTGGGACTGAGAAAGGACACAGGCAACCATCGGGGGACAGTCTGAGCAGGGCGATCAGAGACTGGGTATAAAATTAAAACCCAGAGACTGAAAATACAAGACCATACTGGAAAAGAGGGGGCTTTATCATATGGGAACCACTGGGAAATGTAGCGAAGTAGAGAAAGCAATTCCACTCTCCCTTCAGAATAGCAGTTCTACTGACCAGTATTGAAGTCCAAAGCTAAATGTCATTCTTCTTTAGCCAAAAGATCTTGTTATTCCTGTCTCAAGCAATATTCCAAACCACTTATCCCTCTGACTTTCTAAGGTCAATTTTCTCCTAATATGGGGTCATCAGGTCCCAGAAGAGTTGCTTAGGGTATTTTGTTTGCTATTCTCTTGCTGTTCCAGATCCTTCTTTGTTGGTCAGTTTCTTCTATTTGACAAATTTCCTAAGAAAATCAACTTCAAGAAGTGAACATTTATTTTGGCCCCTAGTTTAGAGGTTTCTCATCATGGTCACCTGTCCTTATTGCCTTTGGGACTGTGAGTAGATAACACTTCACCGCAGGAAATGTGTGGTTAAGAAGGATGATGAGGCACGTGGAGACCAGCAAGCAAAGAGAGAGGGGAGGAGCCCACAGTCCCCACACCCATTCCATAGGGAAGCCCACATGACCCAATTCACTCCACTAGGCCCCACTCCTAAAGGCCTTTCTACCTGCCAAAAATAGTGTAGTCTGCACGGAACCAGCCTTTAATATACCAACTTCGAGGGGAAATATAGGTTGTAAACTAATTCACTTTTCCTGATAATGGGGCTAGAACAATGTTTTTTTAATGTTTCTTAAATCCAAGTGAATTTATTTTAAGACTAAATTTTTTTTATTTCCACTCACAAACTTAATAGATACACCAGTCCCCTCCCTCCCTCCAACCCCCTATATCTCCCTGTGCCCCCTCCCCTTCCCCTTTCCTCCCCATCCCCCAGTGCCTCCCCCTCCCATCCCCGGAGCATCCTTTAATGTTCATGCCAAACTTTCCTCTGGGTCCTCCTCTCCGATGAGATGCAAGGACCCAGTGGCATTTCCCAAAACTCTTTCCTGTGTTCCCGTTAAGCATAGGAACACTACTGTGGCTGTCAATCCCTTGCCTCCCAGGATCCTAGTGCCTTTAGCATATGCTAGACTTTGCGAGGTCAATAGTGTATTGGACATTGCGCAGGGCATGTAAAGTCCAAATATCATTGCTTCGGCCCTAATTTGTGTGGAGTATCTTGCATATTAAAACAATGTTTTTAAATGTTAAAGAAAGCACATTGGAACCAAGGAGATAACTCAGTCAATAAAGTGTTTGTCTTGTAAGCCAGAGGATCTGAGTTCAATCTCCAAATCAAAAAACGATGGCCAGAGTGTCATGTGCTTGTAATTCCATCATTGGGAGGTAGAGACAGGTAGATCTCTGGGACTCACTGGCTAGTCAACCTAATTAACAAGCCCAAAGTTCAGTGAACGTAGAATGAGAGAGGACAAGTTAGAGAGAGATGCTTTGGAGAGGTTTCAGGGTATCAGATGACAAGTGATGAAAGTGTAAGTAAGACTATAGAAGGAGAATGACAGAAGGGGCCAGGAATGAGACTAATGTCAATGGAATAAAATGGAGTCAGCCTGTGGAAAGTGAGCTGCAGAGTGAGTTGCAGGGGTCAATTCTTATTTCTCACTCAGGCATTCAGTCATTTAAAATCAAGAGCAAAAAGAAAAGACAAGGTAGAATTACAAGATGATGACTCAAACTTGATATGTTACAATGACATTGTTCAAACAAATGGTGACTGCTTAGTTCCAAAAATTTGGAAGTGAAAAATCTCCACTAGCTCCCCCCCCATTACTATGGTTAACACAATTTTGTTATCTGGAAACATGAACACATGTAGAGAGAGGTTTTAGTTCATGTGCTTGTTTTCATTTTATGTAAATAGAAACACATATTATATTTCATTTAAAAGTTACACAATTGCATGGGAAATAGATGTTTTTCAACATCACCATTATAGTGGCCTCAATGAAACCATGCTAATGCCTAGATATACTACATTTCTTTGACCAATCCCCTACTGTTGTATGCTCAGTGTTGTTCAGGTCTTATTGTTGACAATAGTATTACAGTAGGACATTTGTACATTTTGAACACAATACAAAATGAACCCATAATTGCTATGATACTATTTCCCTATTTAAAACCCTTTTCACATTATATGAACTCTAAGAAATGATTTATAAATATTATTTCATTCAGTTTTCACTGTGTCTATACATTGTTAACTTAACCCCCATTTTATTAAAAGGAAAGACAAAAACTTTATGGGAATGAATAATTTGTACAGTTTCAGTTAGCAAGTACCAAAAGTGGGAACTCTCTGACAGAGTGGTCGCCAATACTATTGAAGCATAGCTTTCAGCACTGTTTAAAACCAACATTCTCGGACCATCAAGTTGGTTCAGTGGGTAGAAGACATCTTTGTGTTAATTTGGCAACCTGAGTTTGATTTCCAGAGCTCGCATGGTAGAAAGAGAGAACCAATTTCTCAGCTTCCAAAGATGCCCTCTGTTCTCCACACTGGCCATGGCATGTGTGTGCCAGCTCTACCTTCTCTTTCTCTCTTTCTCTCTCTCTGTCTCTCTCTCTGTCTCTTTTTCTCCCCCTCTCTTCTTTCTCTCTCTTGTTTACCTCACAAGTAAAACAACAACAAAATATTTAATCACTTCCTTATGTTAAGGAAACATGGGTCTCAAAATGAAAAGAAAAATTTAAAAACTAGTATTGAGTGTATGAGTCATCAGTATCCTGTGATGCTCCGGTTGTCTGTTCATTAGAATCACCCGAGAACTTTGAGATCAAACTGTCACCGGGACTCCTTTCCCTGCTCCCTGAACAAGTAAGCCAGAATCTAGTCAAGAGAGATGAAAGACCAGTACTGGGAAGCTTAAAACTTGCTACAGGTGATACAAATATGCAATGAGAGTTTTCAGAGAGAGAGAGAGAGAGAGAGAGATTGCATATGTGCTTTCCATGGCATATGTGTGATGTCAGAAGACAACTTTCAGAAGTCCCAGCTCCTCTTCTAACATGTGGGCTTTGTCACCAGAGCTCAGATCACCAGGCTTTGCACACAAGAACTTTTTTACCAGCCTAGTCATTTTGTTGCCTTCTGTTTTAGGTATGAAAATGTCTTTAAAGCACCATTATTAGTTAACAAATTACAATTGTAGACATTTATGAAACACATGATGCTAGTATAGATGTATACAGTATTGACTATTATGGTTAAATCAAGATAATTAGCATACCACCACCTCAAATACTTCCCTTTTTTGTAGGAACCCTCAGAAAAAGCAACTTAGTTCTGGCATGGTGGCACACACCAGATCACCAGTACCCTTGAGCCTGGTGCAGAAGTCTTGTGATGGTAAGGCCAACCTAGTCTACGTGGCAAGTTAGAGGCCTATGTGAGCTGCACAGTGAAGCTCTGCGTTCTCCCTAGCCCTCAAAAAGATATTTTTTTGAAAAGCAATTGAAGTTGTGAATGAGAGCTGGGATAAGATTGCCAGAAATCAGACAGAGAATAGAAAGGGGAGAAGCAACTTCATTTCAGGCAGTGGTATCAAAGAATCTTAAATGGTTTCAAGAAAGGAGACTCTCAGCAGAATGGACAAAAGCCGTCAGTTAGCCAGGAGAGAAGTGGGTGTCTCTGCATTGCAGAGAAATAACGCTTAGGAACACATCCATATCTGTCATGGGTGATTTCAAATGGCTTTCTTCGGTCATTTGCACCTGATAGGGAGGAAGCTGTTCTCAGCTCTTGACTTCAAGGCTTGCTTTCACCAGGTACCTCGGGGCACCAAGTCTTCTGACAGATCCCTTCTGTGTGACCCCTCTCCATCCTTGGGCCTGGTCATCTGATTTCAGTACCCTGGGCCAATTCATTCTCATGAGGATGTGCTTAGCCTGCTAAGAATCATATTTTCAGCTTAATGTAGCAAATTTCTGTTACTTGTCTCGGCTTTAGATGCCTCAATGATTGAATAATTTAGTATATTAAATCACATTCCATTTAATAATGTATCCCTATATATGTGTGAATCACAAAGTACGTCTAATATGCCATTTAAGCAATTATAAAATAATACAACCTTTTCTCTAGAATTTTATGAAATAATTCCAGTATTTCAACTTCTATGTCTCTGTCGTTAGAGAACATTCAGTCATGGAAAATATATTCCAAAGCACACATGTTTATTTCTGGGTTTAAGACACAACAGAATTTTAAGCAATGTACTGGGAAGGCTGTGACTAAACCTTTCAAGCCGTAAAGCCCCTCTTGCATGATTATGCATTTTGTCTAAAAGTATGCATTTAACACTGTATTAACATCATCTATTCTAATGTTTTGAAATTCAGGCTTCTTTTTATTTCCACTCATACAAACTTAACAGGTACACCGGTCCCCGCCTCCCTCCAACCCCCTATCCCCCTGTGCCCCACTCCCTCTCCCTTCCCTCCTCATCCCCCAGTGCCTCCCATACCTCCCCCTCCCATCCCCGGAGCATCCTTTAATATGCATGCCAAACTCTCCTCTGGATCCTCCTCTCCAATGAGGTGCAAGGACCCAGTGGCATTTCCCAGAACCCTTTCCTGTGTTCCCCTTAAGTATAGGAACACTACTGTGGCTGTCAATCCCTTGCCTCCCAGGATCCTAGTGCCTTTAGCAAATGCTAGACTTTGTGAGGTCAATAGTGTGTTGGACATTGTTCAGGGCATGTAAAGTCCAAATATGATTGCTTTGGCCCTAACTTATGTGGAATATCTTGCATATCATTGCTCCTCCCATCCTTGTGCTCTTACAATCTTACCGCCCCCTCTTCCGCAAATTTCCCTGAGCTTCAGGATAGGAAGAGATTAGGCTGGCCTAGTTCCAGGTGGTTGATATAGAGTCTCTGATGTTCTGGATTATGCTTTGCTGATTTTTTTTTCAGTTTTGCTGCTCCTACAATGCCCTTGGCTCCACCCTGATGGGTATTGAATGTCACCCCTTGGCCAGAGATAAAAACCTGTTAAATTAGAGTCTTGTTATAAGAGTATATTCAAAGGTAGATGTAATAAAAGTAGGAAACCGCAGTGAGGGAGGGGTCAATCACCCATCTGCGAAATGGTTACTTTCTATCTGCCAGACTATACGCCCTCTCCTTCTGGTAAGATCATACTCCATCAGTTGTAAATGATCAGGAAGGAAAGTCTGTGAACTTAACCAGATGTCTCCTTACTTACTTGCAGTCCTTGATGGTGGCCTATTTTCTCTGCTGTAACATGGTCCTCTCTCTCCTTGTTACTCGTGTGTCCCTCCTTCCCCATCCCTCCTGTTTATAATCTTTACAATTACTGTAGGTATTACAGAGATTTATCTTTGAGTGTCTGTAAGTGGGTTTCGTACTAAGAACCACCTATTAGGGAGAATATACAGCGCTTAATTTTCTGTGTCTGGGATACTTCACTCAATATAATTGTTTCTAATCCCATCCATTTCCCGGCAAATTCTATTAATTCATCATTTTTGATGGCTGACTAGTACTCCATTGTATAGATGTACCACTGTTTCCTTATCCACTCGTCAACTGTTGGACATTTGGGTTGATTCCATGACTTTGCTATTGTAAACACTGCTGCTATGAACATGGTTGTGCTTGTGCTATCGAGGTGAATTTTTGCTGTATGGGGGGTTACTCCCAAAAGTGGAATCGCAGGGTCATATGGCATTTCAATCTTTAATTTCTTTAAGAATCTCCAGACGGCTCGCCAGAGTGGTTGTATGAGCCTGCATTCCCACCAGCAATGTAGGAGAGTTCCCCTCTCTCCACATCCTCTCCAGCATTTGTTGTTGTTTGTATTGTGGATTTTTGCCATCCTGACCGGGGTGAGATGATATCTCAGGGAAGTTTTGATTTGCATTTCCCTGATGGCTAAAGATGTGGAGCATTTTTTAAGATATTTGTTAGACATTTTAATTTCATCCCTGGTAAAGTTTAAGTTCCAGGGCCCATTTTTTAATTGGGCCATTTGTTTCCTTAGTGTTTAGTTTTCTAAGTTCTAAGTTCTGGATTGAAATTCAGGCTTTAAGATGTAAGTTGAACATTGTTTTTAGTTCCTTTGGATGATTGAGTGCTAAGAGCTGAGTCATGGGCATGAATGGAGGGAGTAAGCGAACAATGATCCCAGGGAACAGGTGTGAGCAGGAGTGAGAGGAAAGAAATAGAGAAAATGGAGTCTGAGAGACAGGACACACAGATAATGTGGGCGGCAGAAGTGAAATGGGATGGTCTTCTCTGGAGAAGCATCTAAAATATCGTTTAGAATTGCCCTTCTGAAAACAGAAGGTTGGATGCCATCCTGACTGAATGAGGTGCCTGTTCACTGGGGGCTGCCCCCCAACTGAATGAGGAGGTGACCCAGAGGCAGCGTCTCCCTCTCACTGGCCCCTATGCTACTTATTGGCAGTCCAACTGCACCGTCAGTGTCTGAGAAGGTTCTGGGATAGATGACTTCTGCTCAGGCTACAACCCTGTTGGCAGCAGCAGTGACTGCCATCTCAGGAATTTACCTAAATTGGAATTGCGTTGAGCAAATGTGACATTGAACAACTGTTGCAGAAAATGATAAATAATGTTAAGAACAGTAGATAACCTATTGAGCACCTCTCAACCCTTCACCTCCTGCTGCCCAGAAACTTATTCTCAACTCATATGGGCTTTGGTAAATTTTATTTCAAATAATATTCTTTATCAACCATTTGCTAACATACTGATCTTAGATTTTTCCATCAGAAAAGCTGTGTAGATTGCAGGTTGGGCAGATGATTCAGTGGGTAAAGTGCATGCTGTACACTCATGAAGATCCGAATTAAATCCCTGTCACTCTCATTGAAAAACATATATCTTTAATGCCAGTGCTGGGAGGCAGGTGGGGGGAACCTCAGGAATTCACTGGCTAGCTAGTCTACTTAGTCAGTGGATTCCAAGTTCAGTGAGAAACTTTGTCTCAAAAAAATAAAATAGAGAGCAATAGAGGAAAACACCAGACATCAACTTTCCATACATACACACAAACATACACAGATTATGTACATCATAATATATATATATGTGTGTGTGTATATATACACACATACATTATATGTGTATGTACACATAATTAATGTTAACTTTCCCAACATATTATCTTTACATGTAGAAAAATCATGACTATTCCTTCTTTCCTCATATATGTGTGTATTATGTGTATATATGTGTATTACCATTTCAATATTATTATGAATATTTAAAAAATAAGTATATAAGCTGTTTTTCTTGTTAGTATGACAATATATCAGACAACAGTAACTTAAGGAATGGTTTATGTGGCTCATAGTTTTAAGACATAATCCATCCTGGAGGGAAATCATGGAAGCAGGCACTTGAGATAGCTGGACACATCTCTGGCCACAGTCAGAAAGCATGGAGTGATGAATGCTATTGGTCCTCTTACTTTCTTCATTGTATTCAGTCCTGGATGTTGTCAGTCCATTGACCCACATCTATTATGTGTTCTCCTATCTCAATTAACCAAATCTACATAGTCATTTATAGATATGTCTCAGTGAGTGTCTTCAAGTTGATTATACAACCTGGCAAGTTTAAAATTTAGACTTCATGATTACATGAGAAATATAACTGAACTATATGAATGAAATGAAAACAGAAGACCACAGTGCAGTATTTCTTTTCCTGGGTAGCTTTGGTTTTCCTGAAGTTGCAAGAATGTTATTTTGTTGTTAGGTTGCCTTTTGCAATCAAAGATGTATCTCTCTACTTTCTATAGATCAAAAAGCTTTTCTTGATTTTTTTTCTTTCAATTGCTGTCCTAGTTCACCTACAGCTTTTTTTCACAGTCCTGTCTAGGTTCTCCCCTCAAATATGTGTTGATCTTATTAAATCCTATTTTCTTGGACCCACGCCTTCCTTTTGCTTGTGGACTTGCCATAGTTTTAGCTATGAAATACAACCCTCAGCTTCATGTTTTGAACACTTGGTGGTGCAGTTCTGAGAAGGACTAGAAACTTGGGGGAGGTATAGCCTGGCTGGAAGAAGTAGGCATGACTTTGCAGGGTTTAACTGGCTGGCAGCTACTTCTTTGTTCACTGTTCCCTGTCTGCCATTTTCATGCAATGTGCATCTTTTTCATAGGCAATTCCAATTTTAATACCCTTGCTTTTTCAATTCTGGAACATTTTTATCATTGATAATAGTATCTTTGTTTGTCTAATGACCTCTTTTACAATCCACCAGTTTTGCTGTCATCTTAGTCTATTTGGTTTTCTCCTGCATTAAATTTTTTCTTTGACCTTAAAGCTCTTTCCTCCTCTCTGATTCATCCTATTGCACTTGTGCTGTTTCCTGACATGTTTATAATCCCTTATTCTTAATCTCGCTGCCCTTCATTGAGGCTAATATTATGTCCTTTGTTGTCTTTAATGATTCTAGAATTTTTATGCAAAATAATTTCTCTAAATATATGACTACAGTTATTTCATCAGTTCATTGCATTGCCTCTTTTATATATGATTTTTATCTGTTCATTTAAATTTCTAGTGTATTCTAATTATTCTACCAATGTCCGATGTTCTATGGTAGTCTAGTTATTAATAATAGTAAGTAAAAAGTTGGCCAAAAGGTGTACGTATTGGAGCAGTATTTGGTAACTGGCTTAGGTGATGGATGTTTAGGCAAGGATTCTGCCCATGTTTATGAGGATTTCAATTTCTTATTTCTCACTGTTTCTCATAGGTTATTTCTCTGATTTCTTCTTTTATGTTTTTTAGTTTGGCTGCCAAGATGATTAATCTACTTTCTTAATTTGATTGAATTTTGACTGGTGGAGACATATTTCTAGGCAAGTATGTAAGATCATTTCCAAATAAGTTTAACTGGAGAGGGAAGATCTACCCTAAACCTCTTAATGCAGTCTGAGTGTCTAGTCTAAGTGAAAGGAGAAAAGATTAAGTAACTAATACATGTTCAAATTCTAGGAGCAAAACAGAGGATTGAGGGCTAGGAATGCACTGTGTAAGATATTTACTTGTTCTGACCGTTTCTTTTTTTTACGGTGGCTTTTCAACTCCGCTACTGGGCTTAGAATTCTGAGTATAATTATTTAATGCTTTAGTTTCTCCAGATAATAAACTCTATTTCCTAGGAATTGAAGGACTTTTATGGGAAACGTGAAAATTAGCAAGACCTAAGAAATATACTATTTCACCTGCAGATTAACAGGGAGATTCTTATCTTTAACCCTTCTCTTGTTTTCACTTGCAAGAGTGGAAAGCCAGTGCCTCAATCTCGAGACATTGCATGTTTTCTTTACCTAAAGATTTGTTTCACATGGGGATCCCTATCTGAGGTCTTGAGTTCAACTTTCTTTGGTCTCCTGTCATTCAGCTATTCATCATACTTACATGTGCCAGCAATTGTTTTCCATTTTTTCTCTTTTCCTTTATTTTTTTAGGATTGAACTTTTTAAATGTCTTTATAATAATTTTATACCATATAAATACAATTCTACCCTTAGCTTCCCTAGATATCCAAAACCCTTTCAACTATACCTCTATTGCATTTAACAGTCACATTTTGTTGTAATTGTCACTGAATCAATTAAACAAGAGATCAGAGCAATGCATAAAAATTCAAAAAGCCAAAGATCAGTTTAAGGAAGTGATTTCTATACAGAATGCACAATTCTAGATATGTTCCACATCAAATCTCATTGAATCCTTATAATCTTTTGTTTCCTAATGGCTATTTCACAGTTGAGAAATGAAAGTACACAAAGATTAAGTAAGTGGACCAAGATCATAAGTTTACCAAAGGGTAACACAAAACTTCACTCAGAGATTGCTTCTCAAGCACTTTCTCTCAAATGCAAAGGAAAGCCTCAGAATGTCAGCTTCATTCTGAGTGACATCATCACTGTCACACATAAAGCTTCTAATCCTTTACCACAATTAAAGAACTTGTTCATATACTGAGAGCTATCGTAAAAATATTTTCTCTGAACTTCCATTTGTAGTGGATGGTGGCTAATGCAGAGATTCATAACTGTTCAAAGTGGTGAGAATAAGTGACTGTTGAGTGTTCAGCTCTGAATGGGATATGTGTATCCCATTGATATGTATATCAATCTCTACCTCTAAAGTTGTGGGAACATTGTGGAAGAGGGAGAGGAAAGCATGTAATTACCAAAGGGTTGGAAGGAGCATGGTGGGACTCTGGCTTCTGGGCATGACATGACTGTTGTACTCAGGCATTCACAGTAGCTGTGGTGACCTACACAAGACCTAGGCATGGATAAGGAAGAAGCTGACAAGACCTCACTCCTAGCTTAGGATCTAATTGTGCCAGTTAACAGCTGATAGGGAGAGAGGAGTCTTTTTTCTTTTGGGAGATGATCAACACAGTGGATTGCTCTATACTCATGTGCATGCAAGCAACACTAATGGAACTCAATGTGTTGCTTTAACAATAAAGGCTAAGAGGATATCAATGTGGTGCATATTGTAGAGTTGGGTGATCAGAGGGGAGTGAAGGTGGATATGAGCAATATACACTGTATACAAATATAAATTTGTCCATGAATAACTAAAATACTGTTACTTTTTCTAAATCATGCCTTCTCTCCTTCAATTGTTCATTACTTCAGTGGCTGATGATGATGGGGGAAGTGACACCTACAGCTTCCAACTTGGGCTTGCAAACTTATTATCTGACTTACCATGTAGTGTAGCAAAGAAGCAAGGACCTAGATAATGTCCTAAGAAAATAAAGGTTCAGGCATCCAGAAATCAGAGAACCATGGTCTCAAGCTGGTAGTAAACAGAGAGGTGGAGACATAAAGTTCATTTCCCAGGACATTGGTAAGACAGCTGGGACCAGTAACACAAGGCAGACTCACTCATATTCTTTAATGATCTTTGCTTGAGGATGGTTGGGACAAAATGTGCTAGGATCTATGTAGCTCTTTTGTTCAGATCTATTTATCTCACAGGTTCGGTTACTTCCACACACATTTACAGAATACAGTTTTCCCCCTTTTTATGCCCCTTCAAGTGTCTTTAATGCCAGTTCCTTATGAGTATAGAGGTAAGACTAGTATGCCTTTAAGTACTCAGATAGCATCTTCTTTGATTAGATATCTCCTTGACCCTTTGGGAGAAGAGCTTATAAAACCTTATTAGCATAAAGACATTGTATTCCCCCTTTATCCATTTCTTTTTTCTGTAATTTGTAATATAGCTTGCTTACCTCATCCCTAAGATATATGGGTACAAACAGACATACACAGACACACACAAATACACACATATACAGTGTGGAGATGACAATGAATTGCTTTTTCATCGCAAATGTCCCAATTCATCTAGAGTAAACAGATTCCTTGCTTCTATGACAAACTTTCATTTTCTTATATTTTATTTTTCTTTGAGCAAAGGTTTTATGTCTTAATTCTCTAAGTCTATGTTTTAACTTGAGCCATTTTTATCTTCAGTGAATATGCTGCAGGGTTTCAGAAATGTATTAGGCCTTTCATTTGATTTATAAAGACAAGTGTCCCAAATATGGTTAATATATTAAATAAATATTATAATATATTTCTAGAGACATTGTTGTCATATTGAGTGGAGAGGACTAATTTTATTTGACACTATCTTTCAGCAGAACAAAAATAGTGTTATTCTCAGCATGCCATGTGTGAAGAGCCCAGGATGGAAAAGACAAAGTACAGGAGAGTTGAAATCCTTGACAGATACTCTCCTGACAAGCTGCTTTATTATTGCTCCTAATGAGAATATTGATGTCGTAAGAAGGATTTCCGCAGCAGCAGATCTATATAATTCCACCTCTGCTGCACACAATAAAGAAAAACAAACATTATTTTGTCCTGTATTGAAGCATTTTATTTAGAAGTCATGGCCACCCAAACCCAGACATTAGAAGAATGAAATCAACAGCAACAAGGAAGCAACTTCGGACCTTGTTCCACCAAATGCCATAAAAGCGCTGATGAATGCTGGTGCAGAATTCAGTGTTCTAGAAAGTGGGGATGTTCAGGGTACTGGAGGTCAATCATGCTCTCTTTACCTTTGGATTGTGTTGATCAAGTACATAGCAGGTTTGTGAATTAGAAACTGCTGATTCCATCTGAGGTCAGTTGATCAACTTCTGGTTAAATGATTTATGGAGGTCTTAAAGTTGCTGTTTGTGAGCAAGAGGCAGGTTTAACTTTAGTTGTTCTTCATGACACTACCGCTGTTGATTTTTGCTGTTTGCATCATTATTCAATACTTTCTGGGAACAATCTCACTCTGAGCAATGACAGAAGCAACAGTAATTGATGGCCTATAACACGCCAAGATTGTTTTCTAATACATCCCACACACTATTTCTAATCCTTAAAACAACACAGCAAGATGGGCACTATTGCAATTCTACTTGAGGAGGTTCAAAAACAAACAAACAAGACCACAATGCAAGTAGCAAGTGATAGAAATCTGTGGGACCAGGTCCATTAGATTCAGACATCTGTGCTTTGTCAGCTAATAAACATGTCCTGCCTTTTAAAACTCAGCTTGGGAGATTAATATATACAACTATTATAATATAATTATTCCTAGGGACAATGGACCATGTCACTAGAAGCTCTGTGTTTGTTCAGAGTCATTTCCTAAAATTAGTTGCTATAGCACTTTTAAAAGTGTAAATACACAGATTAAACATATTTGACAAAAATCAGTTTAATTTGAAAAGCAATTTTTAAAAAAAGTATGGAAGATCCAGTTTGATCAATTCCATCAACACTTGGAAGGAAGATTAAGGGGAAAAAATCACCCTGTGCTTCTATGATCAAAGAGGGATTAGACCATCCTCTACCTCTATGGCCAGGAAAGAGCCTATCTATGGGCTAAAAAAAATTAAATACAGGGATTTTTTTAAAAAGGTGATTGCAATAACTTCTTTTAATATAATTTTTGTAGCTGGTTAGAAATTTGCAGTCCTGATACTGCTTAATAATATACACCATAACACTTTTAGATAGGATCAAATTGGCATCATTTCCCTCTCTTTATTATATATATCTTTTTCTCTCTCTTTTCCTTTTTCTCTTACAGCCTATATCTGGTCTACTTAAGATATACCATCCTGTCTTCTTAAGGTCTGCTGTTTTTTTCATTGTTGTTGTTACTGTTTTTGAGGCAAAGTCTCCTCTAGTCCATTCCAGGTGACCTCAGATTCAGTAGGTAGCTGATAATGACATTAATAATTTGATCCTCCTTCCTCCCAGACCTCCCCAGTGCTAGGATTATAGGCACATATTCTGTGTAGGTATTGAACCCAGAGTCTCACACACAGTGGGTGAACATTCTACCCACTGAGCTACAGCCCTAACACCCACTACTGACTTCTTTTTGAGACCTTTCCTGAGTATTTCCGTTGGGCTGCACTTATCCTAGAGCACAGTGTATATACTAACATGTATGTCCCTGACAGGTACTGCCTGATAGATCATAGGTGGCTGCCAGCTCCTGCAAATAAGAGGCAAACTCTGCACACATAACAGAGTTCAGGACATGGAAGACTGTTAGCTTGCTCTATGCATCCTGGAGGAAAGAAGGAAAAAGATATAAAAATAAGATAAGCCAGAAGTAGTAGTTCATGTCTACAATCCCAGCACTTGGTCAGCATAGGTAGGGAGATTGCCACAAGTTCATCACCAGCTTAATTTACAGAGTCAGACCCTGTTGTAAAAGACAGTGGTGTGGGGTAGGGGGTGGAGAGAAAGAGAGAGAGAGAGAGAGAGAGACAGAGAGAGAGAGCAAGACAGAGAAGATACAGATAACCTGAAGGTCATGAAGTAGTTAAAATTGAAGTGGATAAGAGAACACTGCTGTTCTATTTTATAACAGATCCATTTAATCACAGACACAAACTGGGTCATAAAAGAATTTAGAAAATTTATTATTTTTTTCTTTTATAATTCTGGATGCTGAGAGATTTTTATCTCCCTAAAGTGAACACTTCTAATTTAGTGTCACAATGATTTAATTTAGAATCTACCTTGCCTTTATGCTTTTCAATAAAAGTCATTGTAGACATCAACACCTGTACTTTAATTTTTTCCTAGGCAGACATTTATGCCCTTTCTGTGACTGAAAACTTTTCTAATGTAATTCCTACCAGGGTGATTTTCACTTTTGTTTGTGATCATTCAGTATAATCTAGTAACTGTGTGACAGAAATCCATTTCTGAGTCTACTTTGTGGGAAAGCTATTGAGAACACTTCACTTTTGTTCTGATTCATTCTAACATGTGCTCCATATATTTGCAACCTGTGAATACTGTCACAAGACCTGAACACTCTTCTTCTCAGTGATGTGCAATCAATTATTTTCTCTTATTGTGCCTTGTCCTAGATGTGGAGGAGAAACAGAATTTATGCATAATAGAAAATTTTCTTTCTTGACATCAAAAAGGTTTAATGAAAATCTCAATTTTTTTCTGTCTCTCTCCACACACACACACACACACAAACACACACACACAAACACACACACATTATATATATATACATGGAGTGTACATGTGTGTATTATGTGTAAGTGCAAAATTAAAATAGTAATTCCTTGCAACTTTCTAAATTTTGACAATGTATGCTATGTATCTCTCCAATTAATACGAATGATTTTGCTTTACTAATCTTTTTATTTTTGGAATACATGCTAGAGAATATGTAGCAAAATTATTTAACCTTTATTTTATAAATGAAAATATAAAATGGTAATAAAAAGTTAATAAATAAAGCACAACAATAAAAATGAATAAAATACATTCAAATTGCAGACCAACTATAAAGTCCACTTGATTCTATAAGATTTGCCAGGAAGAAACATATTCTTTCTGTGTGTAGTTTGTAGTCTTGGTACTGATTCTTCAAAGAGATTTTTAAAAAAGTCTTAAAAAGAAGGGAAGAACAGAAATAGGACACAGTACGGAGGAGAGTGAGCCTCCAGGTAACAAACCACCTGTTTACTAGTCCCTCAAAGACAAGGAACACATGCCCAGTAATGTAAAACAATCTAAATAACAGTGGAAGGGGAGAAAATTGACAGTAGACAAGATCAGATGACTTAATACTAACCATAAATGCCCAATATTAAACCATCTTCTAATAACCACCCATTATATCTTTAGATAAAAAAGGTCTTAACACCTAAACAAGATGAAATCTATTGCAATGAAAAGCAGTGAAATAGACAACCAACCAGAATTCAGACTATCTGCAACCTTAAAGCCATCAGCCAAAATTAGGCCAACCAAATCTCCTCCCATCCTAAGGCTCAGGGAATATTGTGAAAGAGAGGCCAGTAATGTTGTAAGAGTCTGAAGGTGGGGAGGTCCACTGTCTGCCAGGTTACTACAGTCACTACAAGGCTGATGCATCCAGGAATTTGAAAAGTAAAATAAAATAAACTACTAACGAAAGAAATGAATTCAAAACAATAAAACAGAAACTTTATCCAGTGAAGAGTATGGCTGAACAGGAACTTTTGACCTCAGATGGAGTCATTACCAAACATAAATTTTTTATCCTTTTTTCTCCCTCTTTTTTAAGACTTTCAGAATAGTTTTCAAATATGTTGGAATTTTGTTGAGGAGAAAAACTTCTGTATTTATCGGTGCATTTGTATTTGTGTACATGCCTAAATGTATGTATTAAATAAATCTCCCAAACCAAACCAAATATATGGTTTTGACGATGATCTCTAATTCCCACTTCGTACACTGTGGTCCTCCCTGTCTCCTTTCCTTGGGTCAGCTAAGGCCCAGTGGCATGCACAAGCTTCCAGGTATGTATTACCTTTGACCATCTTTATTATGAGAGAACCAGATAATTTAAAATGTTCTTTCCAAAGCACCTGAACACGTAAATCCCCATGGTCCTTCTGGGGAGTAGAAACTGGCCCTAGGGTGTTGGCTCCACCGGGAATTAAGAAGCAAGGTGTTGTACAAACAGTATGCTGCTTTGGCGACATCCTGCCAGCCGGCAATCACCAGGTCTCTACTCCCCACAGCCTGTTTCTACCAAGCATAAACATAACCAAACTGCTGTTCAATTACATAATGGCCATTTTAATTATTATTGTACTTAAGTCCAAATGCATATTAGCTCCCACCAAGCTAATTCTTAGCAGCAAGGTAAAACTGAGTTGCTCCCAAAGAGAAGTTTTCCTTGTTGCTCTGTGGGGGTCTGGGTTTAGGGTGACCCTTATTTTCTCCCTCATGGTTTGGCAGAGCTCTTAGCACTTTGTTTCAATTATTACCCAAAGCAATCCACGTAGGAGTAGTCCCATAAAACTGAAAATTGCAATGAAGTTCACGTCTTAACAGCATTTCAAGTGCACATTGTAACAGTGTCTCCCAGTAATCAAGTTGCAGGAACACTGTTATAAGAGTCTTTCTCTCTTTCTGAATTACAGCAGGGAAGGCAGATGTGGAAATTATGAGTAATGTAATTGATGATCTTAAAGCTTTTAAATACCCAAGCTCTCAACAATCAAGAGCTATTTGAGTTCGAAATCTAATAAGAAGTAAATACAATAGATTTCAGTAGTACATTTTATCAGGGGCTCCATGGCACTTTGCTCTTTCTTCTTTTATGGGCACCATTATCATCTCATCAGTCGACAAGTTGAAGAATTTTATTGTGACACATAATCATTTTTCACTCATCATATTTCTCCTTTTCTGGTGCGGTCTTTAAAAAAAAAAGTTTGCTCATTAAATACACTGTTTCGGCAGGTTTTGTCCCTATTAGATGTAATGGAAACGGGGGAAGATGTCGTTAAGGGGAGCTGTTTATTGACAACTAATTTATGATGTCTCTTTGTAGGCAGCTCTATAAAACACAGCCATGTGTTAAAAAATAATACCACGAAGACAGTTTCTAGGTACCTAGTTTCAGACATTCTGGCTGGCTGACAGTGAGCTTCAAATTCACCCTGCAATTTATTCCCTAGCCTGATTCCAAAGAATGTGCATGCTATTAAGAGTTAATTCAAATGCCACATTAAATATCCCTCAATATTATTTTCGTTAATATGCAAATCATTCATAATATCAGGGTGATCTTATATTCAGTGAGAACAACAATAATGCCTGCCTAATGATGTATTCATTGTTAGCATGGGTGTCTTCATACTATTACTGTTACATATTGTTTTCAGAAACTAGCTTGACTACAAAGAAAATTGTATTGTCGCTGCAATAATGCTTCCTCTCTTTTTTTCCCTTTTAGTGGAAAAATATCATTGTTAAGCACACATAAATACCGGTATTCTTTGCACTCTTATCTAATTTTCATGTCCAGATATGTTACTAACAACTAACTGAGATCGGAAATTATTGTCATTAGATTTTAATCACAAAAGAAACACACCAAAAATGGTCGCGCGCACTCACGTGTGTGTGTGTGTGTGTGTGTGTGTGTGTGTGTGTGTGTGTATGTGTGTGTGTGTGTGTACTTATGTCTGAAGAAAAATGATTTTCACGTTTCCATCAGTCTGTCTCCTGGATTTTCTAATCATACAATAGAGAAGCAGTTTTACGAAACTGTGTTTTCCCTAGCCTGAAACAAAACAAACAGATGCGTATGTGTGTGCATATGAGAATAAATAATTCCTTTTGAAATAATGCAAACTTTTCACAGTACCAATAACATGAAATGTAAATTAATGTTTATCTTCCCTGAAGATTTTTTTGTCACTTTTCAGAGAAGCAGAAAGAAGAAAAACAGCTTAGGAAGAAGGAAATATGAAATTTGGTTGTGATGGTTGAATCTTCTAAATACTCTTTGGGGGGAGTTTGATGACAAGTTAAATTGGCGACCACCTCCAAAGAACATTTACATGGAGTTCCTTCTGTATGGTTTTAGCTCATGAAACATTTAATAATGAAAGATCCTACTCCCAAATGATTCCAGACACATAAGGAAATGACTGGCTGTCACTGTGAACCCCAGGTTAAACCTCAAGCCCCAGTCAAACCTTGCCAGACTTCTTTAGCATGTTAACACTCAGTCAAGATCTGTTTTCCTTGGGCGTGTACTTGGCTACTAATGACATTGGAGAATGACATCGACTGATTGTAAACAACATTCCCATCAAGCGATCACTTATGAAACAACAGGATGAAAGAGGTGGAAGAATTTTCCCTCCTTCCAAGCACAGTTGTCCCAGGATTTCCCAGGGATAAAAATGCAAGCAAACCAAAGGATCTTTTGGAAGCAGGATTGTTTTGCTATGGGTGAGGGATTACTGATTGGCTTTTTAACTTCAGCTTTTCCAAATAGTTTTTCAGTTATTTAATTTACTCTACATGGAGTCTATTGATTATTCAAGTTGGCAGTCAATTTTATAGGGCACCCCGCTGTTTCTTTGCTTAATGTAGTCAATGATTGTAATTGCTTGATCAGTGCAGCCCATGAAATAGGTTTTGTGTCTTTTTTACAATGCATTGATGGCTTTATCTGATGCAGCCTTGGCAGGGGCCGGGTTTTACAGCGCTCCCCGGAACTCCCAGAGGTCTCTAGATTAATGGCTATGGCGAGCTGCTGGGGCTTGCTATGCCGTGCTCGCGATGGATTCGCACATCTGGCACGCCACTCTGCGCTGGCGCCAGCTTTGTGTTGCGCAGTTACAGAATCTCTCACCAGTGCCTAGTTAACTGTTTTCACTGAGGGAATGAGATAAAAAGCCATCCAGAGAGCTGTTGGCACCCACTCTCTGTCACTGTAGTCACACATTAAAAAATTTTTAGCCTTTTTTTTTTAAAGAGGCAAATGATGTATGGAAACAACAAATTACGTGGAATGTTTATGCTTTGAACTCTGTTTGGATTCTGAAAAACATCCCAGGGGTGTTCAGATTTCCTGTAAACCGACAACCCCCGCCCTTCTTTAACCGCTGTCCTGCCTTGGATGAGGACATGCTTGGAAGAAATGCACTCTAGGTCTCCAGTCCAGCTGATAGGGCTGTGGATTTCAGGGAAAGGTGAAGAATCACAAAGGTGACAAAGAAGTCTGAACACTCCCCCCACTTCTTTCCACAGCTCATTACAATCAAAGGGTAATTCTCCTGTCCTTCAGCACATTGGGGCAAATTGCTCAGGCATCCTATCCCTGTGCCTGTGTGTCTGTGTTTCATATTTGGTGCAATTTGAATTATGCTATTAGGGAAGTAAAATGTAGTTTTAATAAGTAGTGCTACAAAAATACTGAAATATGCAATGGAGTTGCATAAATCCACGGACAATATAATTGTATTCTACACATATACTATTTACAATGTCCAGATGACATCTACCAAACAAACAAACAAAAAAGGAGGCAAGTGTGACAGATTTTGACACTAGCTGGCTCTGACATAGAGTTTGTTATGAGACTGGTCGCCTATAGTTTCTTTATTATTCATTAATACTTTTCTCTCTAAGTAATAAACCACCAACGAATAACGCATGTCTGAAAGGGAGAAAAGTCTTCTGAGAACACAGAAAATAATACCATAATTCCTGGGTCCTCATGGATCAAAATTTCCAGTAGAGAAGGCAAAAATATCATATGCATATGCCATATTAATAATCAATTGGCTTGCATCAATAAAAATGAAATAAACTCTGCAAAAAAGTCACCATTCTCAGCTTCAGATTTTACAATTATTGTGTGATGCTCTTATTAGGATCATTTCACCATTGATACAGATACTAATAAATTCTTAATAGAAGACTCTCCAGCAATTTCCCCATCACCTATTGCTTTCTTGGCCTCATGTAACAGTCTAAATATATTTTGTGCATAATCTGATATATTATATAACTTTCATTCCCTATATAGAATACTACTATTTAATAAGACATTCAGAAAGAAGCCAAGTCAGCAAATTACGCTAGTAGACTGCCAATCCCATGCATTGAAATATGAAGGCCCTTTTTCTTAAGAACTATGGAAAGCATCTTACCATTCTCTTCAATTCCTAATTTCATTTTACTTTGAAATCCAATAAAAATGACAGTTATTTGGAAAGAGATATCTGAATCAATTTTTCACTGTTGTGTGCAGCAAGATGGCCTGCCTGGTGGAAAGCTCCCCTCCAGCCCCAACACACACACACACACACACACACACACACACACACACACACACACACACAGATACAGTGAGTGGTTTATCTGGCAGTGACATCACAGCTAGACGAATGCTGCAGAGAAGGGGAGACTTGTTAACATGACACCTGATGAAAAGCCCTCCTTCATGCTGGTTGATTGAAGATAACTTGTGACACTGCACCATTGTGCAAGCATTTGGAGAAGAGGTGGGGCTAAGGTGTAGAGAGAGGCTAGAATCTAAATATTAAGAGCACGGCACACCCTCTACCCTAGCTCCATGGTTCTATAGAAACTTGATAAGCAGATTGCTGAAGGAAAGTCTGCCTCATCCACTCGGTTTATTTTCTCTGGATCTCTCTTCGCTCATGTTTGCTTAGTATTTATCTAGGAGCTAGGTACCCTTTTCCACCCCTCTCGCCCATCTGCGGCTAATTATAAAGTTCCAGAGGGCAGAGCCTTTGTCCGCTTGCTTTTTATTTCTCTTCCTGGTAACAAGGTGTTATACTGATGTGGACACTTAGCAAATGCTGCAGCACTGAGACGCTTGTTCCTACATAAAAGAAGCAAGCAGCAAAGTAGAAACAAGTTCAAGGAAACTGAGTCATCCAACCCAGAAGACATCTGGAAAGAGTCCAGATAACTGAGGGCCTTCAGAAGGGTCTCAGTGCACTCTTTGGTTATCTTCTTCTTTGAATATAAAGTTATGTGAAGATGATCAGAAACAGGAATAATTTTATTCAACAAATGTAGATTTAAAACCCTGGTGTATCAGTACTGTGTGAACATGCATAAAGTATTTAGTCTCTCTGAACTTCAGCTTCTTTTGAGGAGAAACAGAGATTAATAGCATATCATGTATGTATAAGCCATTACAAAGTGTGCCAGAAATTGTTCCATGATAGGTCAGGATAAAGTTCATTTCCTTATTCTACTTCTGGGGAGTTGTGATACTTGAATTTTACTTATCTCCTTTTTGCCTTTGTCCCTTATTTACTCTGACCTTGTTTTCATGCCTAATTGTACCAATTGCTCCCAGAAGCACAAAGCTAAATGTAAAGCAAAGAAAGAAAACCTACACAGTATACAATGGACATGTCATTATATCATCATTACATTCTACCGTGAAGTGCATATTTCAGGAAAGATTAGAATTTCCTTGACACAAGTTGTCTGAATTCATTTTCTTGAGCCCAAGTAACAAATAGACTGAGATGAGATCTCAGTGAATGTTCATAGCAGGTGTTCTTGGGTGTTTCTCTCATTAAAGTCAAAATAATAAGATAGGTGTGATTACATTGGCTTAATAGGGAACTGAAGGTCAAAGAGAAGTCAAACAACTTTACTGAAGTCACCCAGAAAACGAAGAGATACACAGATTATTTCAAAGTCGTGTCTTCTATCCTTTTTGCTGTCTTGGCAATGAATGGTTACTGTTTAAAAGGGGATCATTGAACTCTAAATAGCTGAGTTTGAATTTGAGATCTCATTGTGATAAGCATTGTGCTGTACACTATATTCTGCTTCCTCAGAGCTGGGTATTCTAGTCTTGATGGGATTTATGCCAGCCACTGGGTCTTCAGCCTTCATTCTCCATGTGATTCCTATCTTGGGAGATGTTCTAGTCGGATATTCTAGACATTGAATATTCAAGGAAAAACTTCATTTATAGTAAAGTTTTTAAGTGATGAGAAACCTAGTAATTCAGAAGAAAAGCTTAAGTTCACAGCATTCAAGATAAAATGAAGATTTTTAAAATCTTTCTCATAATAACTCAAATATTGCTGTTGGTTCTTGCAAAGAAACAAACAAATAAACAACAAGAATTCTACTAGTCTCAAATCCAGGACTTTGAGCCTTTTAAGTATTAGGATGATGAGTCTTTTCTTTGAACTGAACGTCTCAAAGACTGACTGTTTGGTTTACTGCGTCCTGTGGGCATAGCTGCAATGGGTGGATATGGGACAATGAGGAAATTTGCCATATTTGCTGTCAAGTTTGATGTGCTAAAAATCATTTCCTCCAGTTCCTCATTAACTCAAATAATGGAAACATGAGTCCAACTCAAAAACAGTCTTCATAAAAAGAGTTAATAAAAATTTTGGTATATGATATTCTTAGTCAATATTTACACGTTTATTGTGTTGTCAACCAATGAGTTCTGAAGTGATAGGAGAGCTGAAATCCAAAACAATAAATGTACAAGCAAAATTAGCTACTGTTAGTAAAAGTGTGTGTAGCAATGTTGAAGATAAAAGAAAAAAAAAGTATTGTCATACTGTTGCATCCTTCAGGTAGCTAACAACACATAAACTAGTTCACCCTCTATATCTTACCAATAGTTAAAGCTGTACTTACACATGGAAATACACTCACTTAGCAAATCTTTTGAACATTTTTGCCTTCACAGAAAAGCATTTATGCTTGATTTTCTATTACAATGTCGTCTCTTTAAAATGTTGTAGATTCATTCTATTAACATTTACAATCTTGTTTGTTCACAGTAAACAGAGTCTTTAAGATGTGAGGAATCTTTTTATAATTCCATAGGTTGGGCACAACCAGGCATCATGAGCTGAAGGTCTGTATATGGCTACATTGAAGTCCATTGAACCATGAAGATTTGGCTGGACTTGAAGCATGTTGCTGGGGAAGCTGGGCTCCCTCTCTGCTTCAGTAACATTTCTTGTGGCCCTCACTTGAGACTTGTGGTTTCAATTTCCACGTCCCTCCAACGTGCGGGCACTCCAACTGTGCCTCTTGGAGGAAGTGCCAACATTCCAGGAGAACAACAATGGTCTCTGGAATGTTTAGCTTGACTGGAAGCCGGAAGAGCAGGAAAAGTAATTTTTTAAAGTCCCGTTTTTCACACTGCTGATGTCTGGGGAGTCGAGATAAGATTTGTGCCTACTTCCAAATCTTTGGGTGCTCCTCCAAGCGTGCTCGAAGAGGGGTGTGAAATCAAGCTTGCAGGAGTGGGATTGGACAGTGATCAAGACCAAGCAGAGCTGGCAACCAGACTGTTCTGCGTTTTGCTTCCTGGATGGGGAGGTGAAACTGGAGTTTTCCTACCCTAATGTCTGATCTAGGAGACAGCTCTCTGAATACTGCTCCAAAATGTGACTTTATTTTTTGTAAATATTATACTTTGACTTGTTGAGTTTTCATGAGCCAGAGAGCCTCCAAAATAATCTTTATTCTTGAAATATTTATAAATAGAAGTATTGCTGAAATAAGGATGAATGCAAGATTTCTTGGGGTGGATTGCACAGTTATGACATAATTATTTCATTTTTAGTTTCTGGTGCTTAATGGAAATGTGACATGGCAATTGAGTGCAAAGCAGAAGCAAGTTGTGAAGGAGACTCTGAGCATTTAGGAAATTGTTTTTAAGGTGTCGATGTCTCTTCACCTTTGGTTCTTTCAAAATAACTGTTTTCTCACTTTCACTTATAGGCATAGAAAAAAAAGAGTAATCCTTGCACATTTAGATGAAATACAACAACGAACTTTCAACATTCTTTTAAAAATATTCCAAATAGTTCTGCAAATGCTGCAGAAATCTACCTAACATACAAAATGAGGGTTAGTGTTACAGACTCAGGAAAGAAAACCATATGAAAATAGCACAGCTATGAATTTGACACATGTACAACCAGAGCGGAGAAAGTAGTACACCAAAAGTGCAAATACCTGAAATAATACCTGAAATAGTCATTTAATTGTCTTTAAAAATGGTCAGCATTTGTGACTATTTTATTTCCAGTTGCCAAGGAGCATACAGAGGAATCCAGAAAGATCTTTTTCATTAGAGACAGTGCCATAGCAATAGCATAGATGAAAATTCAACTGCCTCTGCTGATACTCAGCGCAATTCACAACTGAATTAAGCAATTGGAGTGATTAAGTAATTCAGTGACAGCATTTATTATGTTTGTTCTTCATAGATACTTAGGCTTCCTGCAGTTTTGAAAATGAAGGATACTTCCTTAATAACATGAGCAATAACATCTCATGAAATTGAATATGCCTCTGATTTTCTTCTCATCTGTCTACTCTTCAATCAAAATGATAGTTTTCTTTAGTGTATACTTAGCACATCCAGTCTCTGGGGTTTATCTGGTCATTTTTAAACCTTTCTCTCCCTAAAGTCCCCAGTTATATTATGGCAAGAGAGGTCATCTGTGCATGTGTATATACCATAAATTACCATACCTTCATCATTTCCAGAGATGCATCTTTATGGTTAGAGAGATCTTCAAGCTCCTCAAGAAGAAATAAATATCAAAAAGAAATAGTCTATTTCATTTATGTATGCATTTATAGTGAAATCCTTCAAGAATAGTCCACATTAATTGACTACATCCAGAAAAACTTCTAGACTCTAAGCAAAACTTTCTTGCATAGTTACTTAACAACAAAATTCTAATTTTTTTCAGATGCACAAACATTTTTTTTATTTCAGCTCATACAAACTTATTAGGTACACCAGTTCCCTCCCTTCCTCCTCCTCCCCCCGTACCCCCTGCTTCCCCTCCCCACCCCTCTCCCTCCCCATCCCCCAGTGCCTCCCGCCCCAATTCCCAGAGAGTCCTTTCTTGCAGATGCACAAACATTTTAAAGGGACATATTGTTGAAAGGTTTATGGCCTGAAGGTGAAGTTATGTCAGCATCATCATATGGGCTTATTCAGTAACTCAAGATGATTTTTTCTCCCTTTATAGGATTTAAATTGGTCAGTACTGTTTGTTAACCAATGCTACCTAATAAAGTACAAAGATATATGTGATACATTGTGAAAGATGAAGAATGATCTTTCTTTCAAGAGTTGATTTCCTAGGTACACAATAGAAGCGCAGGGGACCTACTCAGCATCTGAATAACGGGATAGTGTACTTGGGGAGAGATCTCCCCATGATAATCAAATAGCTGCTTGAAACATCACATAGCTGGAACCATTTTCTAAATAAAACATCAAATTTCCGAGTTAATACCACCTTATATTTTCCAGGTTGTTTTTGAGTCTTTGACGTGTCTTCACATGCACTTGCCACAAATTTAAATGGAAGGTGTGAAGTCTACAAGAAACAGAATCTGAAGAATGACAGAAGGGTGTCTGGAATCCGGTTAGTTTTCTAAGTCCCATTTGTCTTCCTATTTGCTTTTCGTGATGGACCTTTTTTATTGGTGAGTGAGAAGAACAAAAAGTGATTATGAAGTGATTATGATGTCTTGGTTCATAACAGTCCCATTTCTGAGGAAGTTCAAGCAAGTGTAAGCCCTTAAAGAGATCAAATGTGTTATTCCATGTATTCCTTTACCTTGGCATCAGTTGTTACATGACTCAAAGGCAGTGACATGTGGCAGAAAGAAATCAATAACTAGGAATAGTTAACTACACCAAGGTTCTAGTTTAAAAGAACAATCATCTCATCTTTTTTTGGTATTTCATGGACCTTGTCACCCAAAGTTAAAAGAAGAGGTTGAAGTGGATCTGAATGTTTACTATACATTTGATTATATATATATATACACATATACATACATATATATATATACATATATATATACATATATATGTGGCAAGCAGCCTGCTACACTACTTTTTTTTTAGTTCAGTTTTATGGCGTGCATGCCACAAGAGATAATTTTTGTTACTTAGGTAGAACTGTTAGATTTATTTGCTTGGCCTTGATTAGATTAAATCTGGCCTTATCAATTGGGTCGTTCTATTTAACTCCTCTTTCTTATGTTTTATAACAGTATAATAAAAGCATGAACGCTTCCTATCAGTGCCTGTTCACAATCATTTATCTTTAATATGTCTGAAAGAAACAGAGAGAAATGAGAGAAGACACTTTCTCATTCATGATTCCCTTTAAAAAAATTCCCTTGTCCTGGCCCTCCCATCCTGATATCGCATGCATGGCTTGTTCTCAGCCTGCTCCCAGACAAGCTAGGGCAGGCCCCGTAATATGATTCAAATTGCAATCTCATGTCTTGCAGTCCCCAAGCACTTCATCTCCCATGCAACCTGGAACCTTCATTCCAGTCCCCAATTAGACTAATATCTGTGCCCAGCTCCGATTGGGGGTGATGGATCGGCCAGGAGGGTGGGGGGAGGCTAGGCGATCTTATCAACTCCCCTGCATCCCCATAGGCATGCAGCATTTGACAGATTGGGCAGAGCTGCCACGCAAGAGTCTGACACAGATGGTGTAATTAGAAAATGCGAAGTGCGAGTGTGAAATTTATCTTTGATCAGCACCTCCTTGCCAGATTGTCATCTATGTTAATATGATGATGGCTTCTTGGAGATGGATAGAAGGAAACAGCAGCCTTGAAGATGAAAGGGAGACTGCACCCCATAGAGAAGATACTCGATTCACGGCTGAAATCCAATCGGTTTCATCAGACCACAATGAATTTCTACTTATCTCATTCACATGGAATATAAGCCTTACCTGATTCACACACCCATCATCAATATGGAAATATCAGAGTATTAATTGGAAGGACAAAAGTGCTCTTCTTTTTATGGTGTAATAGATAAGAAAATACAGCTTGTGACTGTTGGAGCTGTTGAAGACAATGTATATCTATCTCTCTTTTTATCAAGGCTCTAAAAAAAATGTACAAAAGAAAAATTGCTACACTCCACAGTGTGAAAACTCCAAGTATTGCAGCAAAGTTTTAGTATCCACTTTGTCTGCATTTGGATTTAGATAACACCAATTTTTTTAATCCTTTCTAAAATATAGCAACCTTATTTTCCTTGATGTTTGGCATTCGATATCAGTTTTCTACACTCATCAATTTATAAAAGATGAATCTAGCAGGATGATAAAAAGTCATTTACTGTCCGTGTTATCATCCTGAAAATTCAGTATATTTCCTGCCAAAGGGACTGAGCATGGCCATAAGACATTTCTCCTTGATTTTTCATATCCAGTACCAGTATCCTTTTTGAGGATGGCTCAGAAGATTTAGTTTTACAAGCAACTATGATAGACTACATTTTACTATAATATGCTCAAATGTTCACGTTGATGGTGCTAATTTTCAAGAAGGTAAATTAGCATAATTAATGACCAGCCAAATTTGGGGGTAATACAGTATGTAATTAACATTAGAGAGTTCTGTTGTACCACCTGCCCCCACATTTCATTGTTGCAGGGATCGAACTGTACAGGAGGAAATTTTCCCCTTTGCTGCACTGAGCAGAAAGCAGCTTTCTTCATCAGAATAAGCCATTAGCTGTAATGGCATGTAGGTGTAATGGAATGTGCTCGAAACATCTGTGCTGAGAGCAGGGGAGAAATTGCTGCATGCAGTCGTAGGCCTTTGGGGAGCTTGATTAAGGGTTGCTTCAGAGAACTTGAGATTTGGCTTGGGATGCAAAAAAAAGTAAATAAATAAATAAAAAGCGGGAAAGAAAGAGAGAGAAGAAAGGGAAATAATGCTAATAGATTTATGGAGGCACTACAGGGAGAACAAAGGATTTTTAATTTTTTTCTCCTTTTATTGCTCTTCTATTGCATCTGTTCTCTGTTGGGCTTTCACTTATTGAAGTGATCTGGAAACAATGTAGCTCTAAATGCAGCTTAGTGGGAATGAGCATGCTGTAGACATGGAATAGCTGAACACCCCCCTCCTTTGGTTAGCTAATGGAAAGTTCCTCCCAACCTGTGAATGATAGTACTAAATATTGTTTGTCTTAAGTGTTATCTTTAAAACTCATCTCAGAAAAATGACATGAATATTCAGATAGGAAGCTGGAAATGATTCCATGACTGCACATAGTTTCTGCAATACACCAAATAACCGGCTAATTCATTTAGAGCTGCCTAATTCAGTATTTCCAACACTACCGTGAGCTGATTCTCCAGCCCACTTTCTTCAGAAAATTTGCAGAAATCTATGTATGCATTACAGGAAATAAAATTTTAACTTGTGGATATACAGAGAAATCTTTCTGCCATGCATTTTTTTAAGTAAATACATTCTGAGCACTTGCTGTATGCAAAACTGTGTTTTCATGCTGGGAGTTTGAACACCGTTCCCAGGCATCTAAGAAATTACATTTAACAGTGAGCATGGCCATAGGTATCATCTCAACCATTTCCCTATCCCATGCTGATTGCCAAAGTCAAATTGATCATGCAGCGATACACATCGATTTCTAAAGCAACTCAATTGCACATATTGATTATGCTGTGCTTTGCCCATTTTTGGAGTGTAAAAGAAATTAGAAAAAAGACTAGCTTTTAAAATACAGACTTTGCAGCAAAAGCAAGCTAAAGAGAACTATATGCTGAGAAGGGGCTAGGGAAGGGTTAAACATTTGTGAGACAATTGTAACTGGAATGGGAATTAGCATTCTGCACAGGACAGATGTGAATGTATTGCCTAGAAAATTAGAAACAAACCTGAAAATATTGGGTGATTTTATGATTAGGTAAATCTTACACTTTCTAATTATAAATGACAATGAAGCACTCTATTCACCAGGATCTATCTTTCTTATGAAATAAGAAGCTTGCTGAACTGGTGCCAAAAATTCCTTGCACTGAAGTTTAAAATATGTAGGGAGGCAAAAATGTAATAAAAATTCAAAAGCTAATAATATTATGGTGACTGGCATTGTTTACAATGTGGAGCACCTGCTGTTTCAAAAAAAAAGGAGGAAGAGAAAGTGAAATCATCAAACTGTTTCTAAATGGAAAATCTGGGCTCTCTGCCAATTACACAATGTGTTTCAGGTGCACTGTAAATAGGAACAATAAAAGGTGCATAGGAAAGAATATGAAATGTTAAATTTCAAATACTCAAGAATATTAATATGATGTTTCTTGAAAGAAAATCTTGGGGGCTCTTCCAGTGTGCTCCATTGCAAAGAGGGGATTTAATATTTTTCTCTGCATATGTAAAGTTCTAAAACTTTTAATTGCCTGTATCCTAAAAAGAGTATATGAATGCATGGCCACGTGCTTCAGCTGCATTGCCCTCAGTTCTCTGAGGCAGAAAGGTTATTTAAACCTGCAAGCATGAATTGTTTCTTTAAGCCTTATTGTGTCTGTGGCATGCATGCAAATACTCATGCGCATGCATGTTTTCCTGGATGGTGGTTTGGTGGATCAAACCCAGAGGATTAAGAGAAGGAGAAAAAGTAGCCTATTCTGTTTATTGCTGAGTTGTAACTTTCTACATCAAAATTAGCGCCACGAACAACTTCAAAGCCTCTGGCCCCCTGAGTGGTGGGGACATGGGATTTGATCTTCCCATTATGGAGCATTTGATAATGGATTCTTCCAGAATTAGACACCTATTTTTACTAGCTAACAATTCACACGTGTCAAATTTCCCTCTTCTAGTTCAAATGTTTCTCCTTTTCTCAATGAGGCATTTTAAAATCAAATCACCTTTGCAATGTCTATTCCATTTTTAAGTGCCAGTTTTTCACAAATCAAACTGAAACAGTCTCAGTGCATGCATATCTTTCTAGAATATCCAAATTACACAAACGTTTTACAAATGGTCAATGGATGCTAACTTCCAAGAACTGGACATCTTCCAAATATAAAATATGTTCAGACACTGAAAGTACAATTCTTTTAGGTGTCATTATTGAGGCATTAACTATTGTGAAGCACTAAATTCTCCAGGGGGTTATAAATTATGTTTCATTTGAATCAGAAAAAAATATGGAACTGTGCATTTTTTTCTAACATAAAGATATCCATTAGTGCAGAGGTCAACTGACCTAGGGGACAAAATAGGGAAGTACCCCCTTGCCCTTGTATAACAGTTGCCCTAGGGAATATATTTGCTAGCCCATTGTTTACTGGTCAGCCTAAGGAAGTTACTCAATTGCCATAAACTCAGTTCCTTCCTAATTAAGTGGCTCAAAATAGAACAATGATAACTATGCGGATAAAATGAAATAATTCAAGTAAAGCATTGGGTCTAATGACTGGCACACAGAGCTTTAGCTATTTTATCACGTACTATTACTGTTATTGTTTCTGAACTACATCCATTTATCTTCCACTGCTATCAAGAGGTGTGAAGAAGCATTTGCAATCTACACTACTTAAAAGCACTTATTTTCCCCCAAAGAACTAACATTTATCAAGTGTGTTCCCTTATATGTCCTTTCATCTAGTGTTAATCAAGGGTGAAAATACCATGTCAGTCTGATATTGGGCTTATTTCTAATTTAATGTTATATATTAGTATTCAGAACATTGACTAAAGCAGTAGAACATTATAAAAGGAATAAGAACACAATTTGGCCAACGAAATGCCTGGGGAGAGTGTGGGGTTCAAGTCCTTGTGGCACAGGAATAGTGCCTGATCCAATATCCCAAATTCAAATAAAGATGGAAGGTGAGAACCAACTTTCCAGAGCTGTTTTCTGATGTACACACACATGATGTGGCATATACATGCCTCAACCCCACACATATCATACACTCACACACACACAGAGGTAACGATATTTTAAAAAAGAAGATTTTTCATCAAATATTTGTTAAGGAATGTGAATTAAAGGTGAAAAAAATCCAGAAAATTAGGAAGTGAATAATGTTCTTAGCCATAATATGGAAATGCAAGATATAGTATGGGGGAAGATTAGAAAATAAAGGCAAAATTAGAAAGAACAGAAAGGAGACTTCCTCTTGGACATTTAGACAAACATGTCTTCTTCATCCTCAAGCTCTCTACTGTAAAACAAAGGTATCCATATTTCCTCACCTCAGACCTAAACAGGTTATAATTTTTTTATTATTTATTCAATTGTGTGTGTGTGTGTATGTGTGTGTGTATGTGTGTGTGTGTGTGTGTGTAGAACCAAAGATGAATTCAGGAATCATGGTGGACTGCTTCTACCTCTTCTTTTGCTCTGCCCCAGGATTCACAGGCTCTGCCCACCAGGGCCAGAAATGCAGGCCGCCCAAGCTTCCAGGCATCTATACGTGGGGTTTAGGATCTGAACTCAGGACCTTCTGCCTGCAAGGCAGAGGCTTAACCCCTGAGCCATCTCTCCAGCCCCTAAACAGATTAATTGAATTGCATTCAACTTATATTGCATTTGTACTCACCGCCACTTAATTTTACATATTCATATTCTCTGTGCACAACGTCTTTAGTAAGAGAACTTTAGCTCTTTTCATATAGAAAAATCAGATAATTGGGGAAATAGTTCAGCAGTCAAGGAGTTTGCTGTATGAGCCAAAGGACCAGTGTTCGGATCCCAAAATCCACCTAAAATGCTAGTAGATGAGATGATCTGCCTGAATTCCAACCTCAGAATGTAGAAAGTGAGTTTCCCCAAGAAAAGCTGGTCTGAAAGACCATTGGTATCAATGCATTATAGGTTTTGGTAGAGATTCTTACTCAAGAATAAGGTAGAAAAGCTAATCAAGATTCTTGATTTTGTACATGCCAGACCCTACACACACACAACATATATACATATATATACCCCTCACCAACATGTGAAAGTAAAAATAAAAAAAATCTAAAAAGTATCACAAAGTTAGCTTTATGACTAAAATTTAAAATAACAGGACTACTGTCTTCCAGTTAATTCTCTGATTCTACATTTTACAAAAATGAACCTATGTCTACAAATTTCAAGCAAATATATTAAAATTTTGCTGCTAGCATAATTTATCCACATTTTGAATTAGCAAAATAAATATATTTTTTAATCAGCTAAGTTTTATGACAATACAATCAAGACAATCACATGTCAATATATCAAGGCAATCATAGCACTGCCTGTAGATTCCTAAGTAGGCACAGATTTTTTGAGCTGACATTTTTCAATACTATCAAATCATTCATGTAAGCCATGTCTTTGGGTATTACCAAACATTTAATGGGCAGATTGAATTGGCTTCTAGTCATTTAATGCCTGGATGACTGATATGATATTCTTATTAATGTCCATCACTTTCTCCAAATGTCTTTCACTGTCATCATTTCCCGGTGGACAGTGATACTGTAATTGTCCTCCTTCTTAAATCATCTTTTAAATTCAGAGAATCAATTCATAACTGATAAACATAATATGTTGCATTGAATTAAATATTTCTTTGTTAATGTGACACATTTTTGACTGATTATACAGCTCTATAGATATTATGTATATTGGTACAAATTTCTGGATATTCTCCTGAGCACATCATCACTCTTTAAAGACAAGCCACAGGTTTTAGCAAGGCAATGATAGCATTCTACACCTGTTGTAAATATGAGCTCATATTGATTATAATAATGGTGATAAGTTTGATGAAGGTGATGAACATGTGCAAAGTCACACCAAACATTCCAGATGAATGAATGACAGATCCCATCGAGGGTCAGAATAATGCAACATTCTCAACTCAGGAGTGCAATCAAATCTTTTACCGTTAGTCCTATCTGTGGGATCCCTTTCCTAATGTCATTGAAACGAGCATTCACAGAACAACTTGCATCACTCATTGCTTATAGCATGCATCATGGTCACAGTAAGAACCCATGGGTGTTTTTTTTGGATGAATTATGATGAAGACATGCCCGAGCGTGTCTCCACTGGAAAGTATTTGACACATCTTCCATGTTCAGGAAATACCAAGCATTCATACTTGTTTTCAATTTCACTGGGTTTTTATGACTAGAAGCGTTGAAAATATAGTTTTAATCCTTTTCCATCTGCTTAAAATATAGGCATAGTCCACTATTCATTAGCAATATAATATGTTACATTACAATCTTTGAGAGTACGATCACACATAGACATCTCAGTCCTTGTTAACCAAATAAAGAAACTTGGATCATTAATTGAAAACTTAGGGGTCATAATTGGCTTCAGCTTCTGTTTGGCTCAATGTTGCCAGGGGCTGGCTCTCTGAGTCTCAATATTGTATTCTAGCCCATGCTGGTTTTCCCTCAAAATTCCACGGACCAGCTCCAGATTTAAACTCTTCTACATTTTAATTCAAAGGAAAAGCAAAAGAGACCTTCCTGTCTCTTCTCCACACATCCAGGTTGTCTGTGATTTTTTTTTTCTGTTTTATTATCACTATACAGAGCAGGCCAAGATCCCCATTGGGCAAGAGTGTTTCAGTGCCTCTCTATATTTCAGATTTCGGTTTTAGAGAAAACTTATCCAAATATGTAGTCGATGAGTACCTTTAAATTCCTCAAAGGAAAATCAGCCAAAAAGGGATGGAGAATATTGAAGAAGTCTAGGCATGTAACTATGTACACTCCAACTACAGGGCAAAGTATGGCACAAAACAGGTTCACAATATGTATGTGCTACTGTTGGAAATTGTCTGTTTATCACAATGGAGTACCTGAATCAGACAGAAGTATTAATTCTTCATTTAAAGAGCAATTACAGAAAACCTAGATTTAGTGAGGAAGTTGCATAAACTTGCATAATAATGCATTCCATAGCCTCTAATACACAGTATTAGAGGAAGTAATGAGGAAGACAATCCACTCAGATTTACGGTACACTAGGAGGAGGAACTTCCCTGTGCAGTGGAGCTACACAATAGGCTGCATGGAATTTATAAATTATGCTAAGGATAAGCTATCAGGAAGAGAAGACGAGCATGAATAGCAGCATCTAATGAAGGAATTTACAATACTGCAGCATTCTCCTCTAGTCATTTATTATTTCTTTTAAATCTTTTTTTTTGCCCATTGTGTATACTTTAATCACATCATTTAGAACACAGGATTATTAAACAACTTAGTAGGAGTTTTAGTCATCTTCCTAGGCAAAAGGAGGCCAGAAAGAATTTAAAGGTCAAAATATAATCAGTTTCCGTATACAGTTTGCCAGCAAAAAAAAAAAAAAAAAAAAAATCAACTAACTACAGAAAGGAAAAGAAGGAGCGAGTATGAACAAAGGAGTAAGGAAAGGGCTTTTAGGAGTGGAAGAATAGAATGATCATAATGTGCTTTTGCATATTGCTTTAATTTTCCTTTGTCACTCTTCTTCTGTCTTTAATATTTAAATGTCACATATTTCAAGGATAATCTTGAGATTGAATATAGATAAAATATGGCAATAGTTATTGCTTTCTATCCTTCTATTCTCCCTTCTTACCACTCTTCTATCATTCATCTCTCTTTGTTTCTCTCAACATAAATGGTATCATATTCTACATACTATTTTATAAGTAGCCATTTTCTTTCAATAATATAGCCTGGACAATACTCCTAATTTATACATCAGTATGTGTGTGTTTGTATGTGTGTGTGTGTGTGTTTCTAAGAGCTTTATGGAATATCATAGGCTTGCTTTACTTTAAAATATTTAATTATTTTCTTACTATTGAATATATTTAATCATTTTAGTAATGGATATTTCAATGGCCTTAATTTATTTTTATCTAAAAATGCTTTGGTCTACATGCTGTTCATCTGTCCTTACCTAACCATGTGAGAATTTCCACAGCAGGGATTCCAAGAAATGACATGTTGGATTGAAAGAAATGCAGATTGAAAAGACCCTGCCAAAATGCTTTGAAAAGTTTTGTACCAATTTATAGCCCCAGCAATGGTGTTTGAGAGTTACTATTTCCATATAGTCTCAAAAAACCCTATCTTAGTCTTTTTAATTTTTGCCAATATTATGGGAGAAACTGAAATTAAATCCAGTCTGATTTACATTTTTTCTGATCGTTTATCTCATCATCTGAGGTATATGTCCTCATCATACTGACATAAATTCTTGGGGACAACATTCAAAACTTTTACTTTGGACCACACCAAAATGTCATGGTCTTGGTGACTGCTAGTGTCCAAAACTGCGGGAGTCGCTAGTCAGTTGATGGGGCAGAGCAGAAGAGAATACAAGTTTCATCCAATAAATAGTTCTAGTAACTTCTTACCTAGGTCTGTGCAGTATAGTATGGACAATACAATTGAAGTAAAAAGACAGACTATTCAAAATATTATATTTGGATCTTCTGTACACCTATCAATAACTTGTAATGTAAATTAGATAATTCTCTTGGGATATTTGGTGGGAAGAATACAGCTGTTGAGATTTACCTTGCTCATAAACGGTCCCTGATTATTAGTTAGTTAATCACCAGTATTTTCATATTTTTAGCAATTTGCAAAGTAATGCCAATTAGAATAAATGTGTCAAGTGCACAGGTTAGACAAAAACACTACTAAAAGAGTCAAGTTTCTCTAATATGATTGCCATACACCTTAGTTCTTGAGGTTGATTAGAAGAATAAGCAATCATCTCAGACATTCTGCCCATACTTCTCCCCAAATGTCCTCACCATGCTCTATAGTGTATTAGGTGTTCCTAATTGCCAATTAAAGCACATACCACTTTACAGAAAGGTGTAATAATGAGTCTTTTAGAAAAATTTTACTGCTATGAGTCTATTTTGACTCACCTGGAATCAATCCTATATACAAATCATACAACTGTGAATAGTATTCACATTTATGCAATTAATTTTTCTGGTAAATTGTAGTGCTGTACATTGATGCTAGGAACATACAAAATCAAGACCAGATAAGACAGATAGCATGGAAAGTGAGAGCAGTCATTAACTATCCAAGTCATTGACCATCCATGTGGATTCACATCAAGGCAGCAATGTGGCCTTACATGTCTATGGGTGCTAAAGGATCAAGGTACACATGAGATCATCCCAAGAAACTGACAGCATAGCGAAATTTAAACTAGATCCTTATCCGTTCAGACATTCTAAGGAAATTTTGGTAAAAAGAGGACATCTAAGTTGAGTGTGGTAAAGCCTGCCCGAGTGTAGGGAGGCTGAGGCAGGAAGATGATGATGTGTCTTGGCTACACAGTAAGACCCTGCATCAAAAAAATGTAAATAGACACAATCCCTTGTGCTCCTCCTTTCCAACTTGGGCCCGGCAGTGTGGCTCCAGCAAAGAAGGATTGCAAGAAAGCAGGGCTGTTCTACCATCAATGAGAATACACCATCAACATTCACAAGCTCATCTATGGAGCAGATTTCAAGCAGCGTGCCACCATCTGGGCCAAAGGAATAAGGAACATTCCATATCATATCCATGTGTGCTTGTCCAGAAAATACAATGAGGACGAAGACTCAACAAATAAACTCTATACTTCAGTAACCTATATTCCTGTGACCAAGTTTGAAAATTTACAGAACGTCAGTGTGGATGCCAACTAACTGCAGAGTGGACAATAAAGCTGTAAAACTATCAATAAATCACCCCAAAGTTCCTGGTTAAACCTAGTGGGGCACAAGACAAACAGAAGAACATGAATTTGGGAGGGAGACTTGTAAGGAAGGCTTGGGAGGAGAGGAGAGGGAATAAGAAAGGGAGAAGGAAAAGCAATCAGAATATATACATACATATATATATATGAAATTGTTAACAAACTCAATCAATAAAGATAATGATAAGGTGGGGAAAAGTACTTCATTTGAGTTGATCAGGAAAGCTGTCATGGTTTAAAATGTGAGTTGTCTCCCACAGGCTCATGTGCTTGAATCCTTAGCTGCTGCTAGTATTTGGGAAAGTCATAGCACTTTTAGGAGGTAAAGCCTTGCTGGAAGAAAGTAGTCGGGGGGTTAGGTTTTAGCCCACCCTGCTTGACTTAGTGAGTCAGGTCTTGAACTTGCATGCAGCAACTCTAAGCCTCCATGATGTCTGCAGTGACTGCCTCTTCCATGTCTGCCAGTCATGCCTTTTCCATCATTATGGACTATATCTTCCTTCTGGAACTGTAAGCTAGATAAATCTCCCCTTTCTCCCCTAAAATTATTTGAGCCTCAGTGGTATCTCACAGCAGTACATAAAATAACCGGTACAAAGGTGTCCTGGCAGAACTTGCATTCAAGGTAAAATCAGAATGGGGGATTCTTAAGGAAGAATGTTCTAAAAGGAGACCTCAAATAATCTGGCATGTTTGAGACACAGAAGGAAGACAAGGTAGAGGACTACAGACACAGTGAAGGGAAATACTGTTACAGAGCTAGACATCAGGTAAGTGAAGGACATGAGGGGGAAACTACTAGAACACAGTGAGCTAGGATTTTGTGATGTAGACAGAGTCTTCATGCCATAAAGTGTAAAAGCTAGATAATAAGAGTGGAACATAGAGTCTTGAGCTCACAGAGGATGCTTCAGAACTCCAGTGATTAATCATGTGGTTTGAAGAAGGGGCAGGAATAGAGATGATGATAAGCAGTAGAAACCAGACTTTATTTCACATCCCTTTTTGAAAGTTCTGCTTGCTCTTCAGTTCTTGGTGCATTGCTATGAATTTGCAATGTCTTTTAGCTCAATAAAACAGCTTGATGTCTGTCTATAAAAAACTCAGCAGAGACAAAACTCTCATTGTAAGTAAATAAATAGATATTATAGTTAATGCAAATGTGACCAGGCACTGCTCTAATGCACTTTACACATATTAACTCACTTTATCTTCTCAATTATTCTTTAGGGAGTATACAAATATTATATCCACTTTAAAAATGAAGAAAAAGGACTAGAGGCTGGATGATTTGCCCAAAGTGAATGGACAGTTGTCTTCGAACATTGTTATTTTGCCTCATCCTGTTCAATCCTTTTCTTAATTTTTTTCCAAAAAAAAAGCAGCATGACTTCCTCTTAAGGAATTATTCCCACTCTTAGTCTGTGGTGATTCTGTGATGTCACAGCTCCTAGTGAACACGTGTAACTCAAACTTAGAACAAAGGTAATGTTCAAATATGAGTAAATTTCAAAATAATCCTGTTGTCTTCAGGAAGTGAGAAATATGCAAATATCGCATCAGTGTGGTAACCATCTGGCAAATGGGAGACTGCCTACACACACACACTGCTGTGTCCTACTCCTATTCTTCCATCTACCTTTGAGTCTCCTGTTATATTAAGATCTTCACTTAAACGACTTTTATCTTTGGTTAGAAGATGACCTTCAATACCAATTGGGTATTGAAGAGCAGTGCAGGAAAAGCAAAACTGAAAACAATAACAAACCATAATTCAGAACACCAAAGACCTTACATTATTTACCTGGAACCAGACCAACCAAATCTCTCTCCATCCTAAAGCACGGGGAACCTTGCAGAAGAGGGGGCAAAAAGATTGTAAGAACCTAAAGATGGGGAGGACCAAAGATATGCAAGATACTCCACACAAGTCAGGGTTGCAGCAACCAGGATTGACTTTGCCTGGCCTGCACAATGGCTGACATGTCAATGACACCCCCCTCAAAAAAAAAAATGTAGCAGGGATCACAAGGGAGAAGAGTTCAGGAAGTAGGATCCTTAGCGGCAAGAGATTAAACAGTCATAATGAGTTCCCATGCTAACAGGGAGCCCAAGAAGGGGTCCCGGGCTATGCCACTGAGTCCTAAATCCTCACTAGGGTGGAGGACTCAGAGGGAGGTTAGGTGCTCACAGGAGGGAGGGAGGGAAGTGAAAGGAAAGGGGGAAAGGGGAAGAATGCAATGGGAAATAATGGGGCAGGGGAGGGAAGAGGGAGAAGACAGGGTTACCTATTGACCATGTATAATTAGGATAAAATTTAAATGTGGGAGAAAAAAATTACATCAGTGTAGAGAGGGTGAAATCTAAGGTCTTGCTTTTACAATTAAATTTCCTATTGAATTCTCAACTTGGCTAGACCTGTTTGAGTTAGTAGTTTCTTGAAACCAAAAGTTAAGTGCCATTTATAACTGAAAATAACTAAAAACAGATGTACTCATCATTTGAGGGATCCCCTCCACATGTCCAAGCATGCAAATAGAAGAACATGGCATTTCAGAAAAGGTCCATATTTCTGGAGTACACCGAGTCTTGCTGTATCATAAAGTGTTGTTACTTCTCTCCCATTAATCAGTCAAGGTGGAAAGAGTAGCTTTAATCATGCTTTGTCAGAATATTTTGCACTTTGAAGAAGTAGTTCTCATTTCATTCCGTGCTGAAGCTACCTTCTCTTCTGCTGTGGGACAACATTCGTATTACCAGCAGAAGAGAGAACTGTGGATTTGTTTGGCTCATGGCTCTAGAGGGGAGATAGTCCACGACAGAGCAAAGGGCATGACAGGGAACAGAGAAGCTGGCAGAATCTCATGTCACAGCAGTCATCATGGAAGCCAAGAGAACTAGAGCAGACTGCTAGTGGAAAAAGGGTGGGGTTACCAACTTCATAGCCCACCTGTGACGTGGCTTCCACCATCAAGGTTTCACTACCTGAAGTTGCTACAACCTCCCCAAACATTAACATCAGCTAAGGATTCAAACCTGTAGGAAACAATTCACATTCAAACCATGACACACATCTAGTTGCCTGCTTCCGGGAAAGATGTGCAAATTCCAGAGGGAAGACTTGCTTGTAGTATCCGATAACTGGATATGGATATGTTTTCCTCTTCTGAAGTTTTTGTTTTATTTTGTTTTGTTTTGTTTTACAGAGTCTGCTTCAGGTTTATTTATACAAATGACACAGAAAACCAGCCATCTGCAAAGGAGGTCGAGGAAACCACACCAGTCCATCTGTCTTCACAATGGCAGACAGAGGCCTTTACTGTGCGGCCTTCGCAGGAGCCTGGGCACCTTTGGGAGCCTGAGCTGGAGTTGGAACAGGAGCTGCGGCCTTGGCTTTGCCTGGGGTCTTGGTCTTCGCGTTGGTTGGGACCTTGGCCTCAGGAAGGGTCTTGCCTTTGACTGGAGCCTGTGATCCTTGCCCATGTGCTTCCCAAGCTTGGGGTGGGCGACGAGGGCAGCTGACTGAGCTTGCGGGACCCTTGGGCACCTTGGGCTTCGACTCCTTGGCTTCACCGGGGCCTTAATGGCTTCAGCGCGCGTGCTCACGGCCTTCCCATAGTTCGCCTGCATCTTCTTCAGGTCCCTTCTTATGCTTCTTGGCAAAGCTCATGTTCCTCAGAAACTTGGGGTCCACCCCCTTAAGAGACTCGTATCTTTGTGAACAGGGTTTCTTGATGCCATCTGTGCCATTTTCGGGATTGGTTGTGTGTGCTGTGGTTCTTGGACTTGGCCATGTCTGCACGATAACCTGTGGCTCCCGAAGCTCCTGGGACCGGAAGTCTTCTGAAGTTTTTCATGAGTAATATTGGAAAATCATTCCAGAGAGGAAAAGCAAGAACTTTGCAACATCTAATATCTAGCTGGAAAATAAGTTTCTATTCTCTTCCCCCATTCTCATCATACTATCTTACTAAAGCCATTGGCCCCAGGTTCAACTTGAGGTTCCTCACTCCTCCTGCCTCCACATACAGTCATCTTCAGCCACCTGATCGTTGATTGCCCACACTTGTCTCTCTCTATCTTATCTCATCTCATGCTTTACCCAGAAATTAAAAATCTAGTCACCTCTTCATGTGGTGTTTTCTGTTTCCATTTTCATACACATATAGAAAGGTATATGTTCTTCGTCCATCATTCAGTCAATATCCAGTGAATATCAGTTGAACAACTGACAACACACACTAAGTTATGGTCACGATTCTACCTCTTTTTCATGCAAAAACCTGGGTCTATCAGTTTAAAGAATTTAAGAACCTCGCATAATTTTGAGAGATCATCAGATATGCTATTTCCAAGATCTTTTTCTTGGACGGGCATTGCAGTTCCTCCAACGGTCTTTTTCATGTCCATTTCCATAACACTAATGTAACTGGAACTTTGATTTCCCCTCAGATTATGTTTAAGGAAGCCAAGTGAAAGTCCAAGTCACACAAGACCTGTGAAGTTTTGCCAAAGATGGCAGACCCCAGGGCAGTTGGCCTGATTCACCATTGCTATGTTTAAAGGTCAACCTGTGGGATGGTTTAATTGTGGCCATTAAAGTGTTTGGGCAGCTGTTTCAGGCAGCAATTTGGAGCCCAGGAGAAGCCAGAGGCAGCATCCAAATACTGGGCCATTTGAGAAAAGCCCAGCCAGGCTCCACACAGCCTGACAACAGCTGGGATTTCCAGAAGTACTTAACCGGGTTTAGAGGTCATGGCGGAACTGAAAGCAGACTTCCCTTCATCGCAAAATGAAGTGGTAGAATCGTTACAAGGCCTTCCCTCTTACCTGCCCCCACTCATCACTCCAGGTTCTCAGTTTTCAGTCTTGACCTAGAATTCCAGAAACATTTCTAGGGAATCCATTAATTGAGGAATTTTTTAACTAAGCAACTGTTACATGCGAAGCAATAACATGGCTACTAGTCACTCTTCATTCCTCTGTGAACCCTCCACTTGAAACCCCTTTTAGATCTGAACCTCAGAGAAAACTAGCTACTTGGTCACCTATGTGTTTTTTACTGAGCTTAGATGCAGGCTCCAATGTTTCTTTTCACTTCAAATCTCTGTTTGGTTACCCCTCATGACTGTCACTCTTACCCCTAAATTTTTATACAATGGCTTCCTTGACAGGTTCAAATCAGAAACTCACAGTATCAGAGCTGCTGTGGAAGAGAGGGGTAAGATGCAGATAAAATTCTTTGGCCTATTCAGTGTGCACAAGTTGAAGAGTACTGCAAAGTTAAAATGCTGTTAACAGCAGTACAAAATAAAATAACTTTGCAACACTGTACCACAGCATTCAGGATATTATTTGTGTGTGTGTTCATATAATTTATTGAACCCTTACACAAGTATTATTTGATAGGTAGTATCCTTTCTGAAAGAGCTACAGAGAATTAATATATCTTTCTTAAAAGTTGCTAAATAACAATGACAGAAAGTATTTTATACCATTGTTGATTTGCCTGACTCAGTCAATATGCCTTCTGTGTGGTGAATTCTAAATATGGTTGTCAGAAGAGTGTTCTCCATGAATTTCTCATGTCTTCGTACGTTAGATGAACAGAAACACTGACATTTTGTTCCCATTTTTTTTGAAGATTTCTGTGTGGCAGATAGCATTGGAGGGTCAAGTCAGAATGTATGTGTTTCTAGAGACAAGAAGGAGGATACATTTGCTTTCTAGAATAATCAAGATACCTTCTCCCTCTGGAGCAAATTAAGATCTCCCCAACTTAAAACTATTTGAATCTACTATGTGTGTACTCTCCCCATGGTATCTGATGAAAAAATAGAAACAAGTCACATGAAGCTAACTAAGGATCCATAAGTCACACATTAGTTTGCAACCAGGATAAAATCTCAAGCTTTTACAATTCAGGCTGAGAAATAAAAGGAAGTTGAGCTGTGCTTGGTAGTCTTCTCTATTGCTGGTTCACCCTTTTCCTCATCTAAGGTTAGGGTTTCAACACCTCAGGTAAGGTACTATCGGTAATAACTATATTTACCTCTCATAAGCAAAGAAATTGCACTTTCATAGTGTCTTTACCTGAGGAAGCACTGTGGCTATTTCAGGTGATATGTGACCTCAAAAGTAGGAGGTCATCAGCAAGAGGCTTCCACCTTGTATGAAGTCTATCAAAGCAGTTCTCCCAGCTGGTCAGCCCTGCCCACCCTCCATGACCCCCAGAAGAGTCAAGATTAGCAGCATTCATCCATGTCAACTCCCTTCTGTGGCAAGATAGTCAATTATGCTTTGACTGTGGAGACCTATTCACAGCTGCTTATTACCAGAGAGGAAATTTGAATTCCCATTCTGGTTTTTCCTTTTGCAAGTCACCTCATTTGGTCATTAGATCACACCATATATGAAGTTGGAGAATTGTATTCACTGAGCACATTACATAAGATGGTTTATAAGATAAAACCATTGGAGAGGGATTAAAAATCACATTTCCGGGGGAGGAGGGAGGGGGAGGATTCACCTTCCAGAAGGCCAGCTTCTGTACTTAGTTCTCCTGGATATGTGTGGGCATCACAATCCTCTAGCATCAAAAACATCTGAATGTTTTTCTTAATTCTTGAGATATCAAGAAGAGTCACTGGTGATGGTTAAGGTTAAATCAAAACAAAGTTTACAGAGGACAGTGTTGAAAATTACAAAACAAACTATAAGGTCTGGTCTGACAGAGAGTTGGATCAGAAATTCCACTTTTTTCTGCAGGAGGGAGCTGACAAGGACAGGGAGCAGAGAATGAACTGGACAGAGACTTTGCTAGCCTGGAAACCAAGTAGACAAGAAGCATGGGAGAAGACATTTAATAGTTTGCCATAAGTATAAAATTAGGGGAGAGAGTCTGATGTCCATAAGGATTTCTGAGAAACTCTGAGCAGCATATTTGTTTAAAATCCCTGTGGCATCGCCTTTGAGAAAATTAGTAGTGATTTACATTTTAACCTTCAGCACTGCTAGAGTTCTCTTTATGTTGTCACTTAATGTGATTCTGCTCACAGACTACACTCATGAAGATCTGCTTGAGGTCTTACACTGAATTAAGGTTGTCACTCCTTTTTGGGAATGACTTGATTATAGTCATGCTTCTTAAGCAACTTTACTTTCAATATAGTGTTTATGCAAACAATAATCATTGTGGGTATCAGAGAATAAAAAATAAGGATTTTTTTCTGTCATAAAGAAATATGAAAGCACATGAAAGAAGAGAAAAATATCTGGAAGGCAAGAACAAGGAATCAATAAGGTTCTCGTTGCAACTTTAGATTATAGCAAGACTAGTCCCATTTGCACATGAATCTAAGGAGAAAGTTTAAAGATAATATTTGTATATGTAAGAAAAGAGCGGCTGTGGGAAAACTCATAGTGCCTAGTCTATCAAAACTTATCTCATATTTCACTTGATATTTCAAGGTAGTTGAACTATGGTTTAGGGCAGATGTGGTCATTACCTAAAGCTCAACTACTAGAATGCACTGAGCTGCAAAGGAGTCTGGAAAATAGAATCTCACTATGTTTCTAGGAAAAAGGCTCTAACTCACAGGGTAAAATAATTAAGGGACAACTTTTAGCTTTCATCCATTTGGTTTGCAAATCAATATACTTAGCAAATATGCAACAGCATTCCTTCTTCTGTTTTCTTTTCCAATGGGGCAGATTTGGATAATTTAGGAATAACTAACCTATTTCTCAATGCACACTTCTGTGAGTCACAATTTTGTTCAAGACCAATAGTACGATATTTGGCCTTGCACTGCCATTGGCTTTGCATTGGTCACAGGAATTTTATCATCCTGAAAAAGAGAAGAGGAATGGGTTATACAACTAGAATATGGTTTTTCCTAGAATAAATCCCATTCTGCAAGAGTACCAAAGACAAAGAAATCAGAAAAAAAAACCCTAGAAGATGGTCTTCAGAAGTTTTTTCAGAACCTTGTGCTCAAGGATTTGTCCTGAAACATGGCTTAGTTGCCCAAGTGGCTTACATAAATAATTAGACTAAAAACATCCTATTTGTATATACAAACACTTTTCCTTCTGTACATCTGAAAGCCACGAGTGATTTTCAATCAGCACAAACAGACTGACAGACAGCCTCCCTCAGGAAACACTCCATGCCCCATCAGTTTCAGCACTCTCCTCCTTTCCCCTCTGGAGCACGCCTAGAATTCTGCATTTGTGTAAATACATATGTGCAGCATATTTATTCACATGCTGTTGGGTAGAGCAAACAATTCTGCATTCCTTCCTGGTTATGCATTTGTAAAGTGGCTGCATGGTCTCTTCACAGTGTTCCTACCCCTGTAGAATGTCCACAGATGCTCACTTAATGCCTAATAGCCCAACATTAGAGCCTGTCTTGCAAAACCTAGGAGTCTTTCTTGGTCACCATGCCTGTCTAAGAGAACAGTGGCAAGTACTTCCTTTTCTATAATCCTTTAGGCCCACCAGACTGAGAGCTCATTTTCTTTTGTTCTCAACTTTGTATGATCCTTCCTTGTTAGATCCTACCACAATGATTGCATGTATTGAGCAAAGTGCTCTTGGAAGTAAAATAATGAAGTCAGAGCTTTGAACAGTGGTGTGTGTTGACAATTCATATAACTAAATATTTCATCTACAATGACCATTCAACATGCTGTTTCCAACTGAAACCAGAAGCATTTGACAGAAAGATAAGATTTCTGGCATGCTTTTGAATTTTTGTAATGCTTACAAATTTAATGGCAATTCTTCAAGTACCGAGTAGATTTTTTTGAAGGTGTTCAATGGTCTCATAGCTCTTTTTCGTCATGCATATTAATGTATTTGTTCTTGACCATACTATGTAGCAGTGGCTAGGAGTCTTAATGGTAGAACCCATTTTCACAAGTTAGGAAACTGGGTCAAAAAGTGCAAATCTTAAACACACAGATAGCTTTTAAGTGTCAGCACCAACCCAGGCATAGCAGTGCATATCTATAGGTATATAGGAGGTAGATGTCAGAATTTAAAGCATTCTAACACTAACATAGAATTAACTGATGTGAAGAGATAGAATGGGAAAGAGGCAGGTAGTAAGGGTGACTGTTGCTGGAGTTCAAATAAGGCTGGGTGAGAGACGATGGTTACTCAACAAGGAGTGGTGCTGGGACAGAAGTAGACAGTATCCGGGCATAGTGAAGAGGAAGAGAATCATGGGGAGTGCATTTTGGTGATTATACTCCAATGATTAAGTTTCTTACAGGAAAGCAGCAGAGCAATCAGTCATTGAGAATGATTATGACAGAGAATGAGTTCTGGTCTCAGACATCTTCTTTTAAAGACTTATTTTTATTTTTATTAATTAATTAATTGTGTGTGTGTGTGTGTGTGTGTGTGTGTGTGTGTGTGTGTGTGTATGTATCAGAGAGCACTGTGTGTCTCTGTGGAGAGCCAATGGTGACTTCAGGAATCATCCAGGATTGCTTCCACCTCCTTGCTTCACTCTGGGATTTCCCAGGCTCTGTCCGCCAGTGCCATCATTTCAGCTTGGCGTTTTACATGAGACCAGGAATCCTAACTCTGGACCTTCTTCTTGCTAGGCAGAATCTTAACCCTTGAGCCATCTCTCCAGCCCATGATCTTAGACTACCTTAAGGCTTCTGCCCAGATATCAGTGACCCATGACAGAACTGTCCTTTTCCTATTGCCTGGAAACTACACTGCTCTGGCTTCTGACTTGGAACTGTTACATGGTGTCTCTTCAGTGAGAGATCATCGCTCAGATCTATTAGAATTATGCCCAAGAACTGTCAGTGCTGTTACCTCTCTTGCCACTACAGCATCTGCATGTTTTAACTCAGAAAGGCATTCACTCAAGCAGCGTGGATGGGAATCGGACAAGTAGGTAGGTATCTTTCTGAGTAGGGGAGCAGTAGAGCAGAATGTAAGTCAGGAAAAGAAAGAGAGAGTAAATTTAGGAAGAGACAAAGTTTGCAAAAGATTGAACTAGGATCCATTTATGGAGGGGTTGAATGTTTGTGTATTTAATTTCAGACAATAAAAAAAAGTTGGAAATAGATTTTGGAAAAGGAAGAAACCATGGACTCATTTAGAGCTGGAAGGGACCCAGCAATTACTGATAGCATCTGAGTGACAAATTGCACACGCCTGACTCTCCTGAATTGACATCTATTATGAAAGGATAGCTTCATAGATTTCATCATGTCAACACTTAGACTGCACAGGAGTCTTTTGTTCTGTGTAAATCAACACACATTTTTGAGTGTTTAATGTGTGTCCGGTTCTCCAAATATGCCTGAGACCAGCCACTTATTCACAGTTCGTTCGTGCCAGTTATTTCAAGCTTATCAGCCTGAAATAATACCAGACCTAATAGAAATCTGCCGTGCAAATTCTAGTCTTTCTATGTAACCTGTCTGTGAACTTTTATATCATAGTGCCAAACTTTAATGTTTCTCTACTGAATAGTAGAGAAACCCAAGTCTTAACTTTTGTGAAACAATGTGACTTGAGAGCAAAATTCCTTAGGAATTATCACATTCTCTGCTTGGAAAACTGAGTTTTCCAAGCAGTGAATGTTTCCTGGGAAGTGTATTGGTTATCAATTTTGCTTAGCAGATAAAAGAACAGCAGTATTTTAAACGGAATGAAATTGATTTCTTTTGCAAAAAAATCTGAGCTGGAAGATAGACATGGTAACATGTGTTAGTAGTCCCATCACTGTCCCCAGAAAGAAGTAAGTGGATTGCAAGATCTAAGCCAGTAGGTTATATTGTAGAGTAAATTCAGATTAGCTTGTGTTATTAAGACCTTATCTCAAAGGAAGTCTGTTCTGGCAATCAGTTTCAGGAGACTATACAGAGTCCCATGATGATCAACGGATTTAATTCTCTTAAAGTCATCAATGTTGCCCTTGTCTTCATAGTCATGTTCAGTTTGTACTACTCCATCACATAGGCTAGCTAGTGGAAAGGAAGAAGAGAGAAAAGTAGGAAAACCACCTATTTCTGTCTGGGAAGGTGTTGCAGTTCGCCTGCATAGTTGCTGATAAATGACCATCAAACGGCTTAAGGGAACAAGAGATTTATTTCCTTACGACAGTCTGGTTACAGTTCTCAGTCCAGCTTGTAGGGAGAGCACACACCAACACCAGGGCTGAGGGAACTGACCACACCATCACCACATAATGGCTGAGAGATGGACAATCCTTACTTGCCAGGCCAGCATGTCTGGCCAAGTGAACAGAAGGATGTCCACTCTTTCAACCAGCTCTCTGGGTGGGCCTAATCCCACCCACCATGGGCTGGGTCTTCCCCATCAGCTAGACAATTTCCTTCAGGTTTGCTCTGGGCTTAACTCAACAATCAACTCTCTACAGCTGTGCCCAGAGCTCAAACCTTCAACAGTCAAGTGGACACCTGTGCTTAATTATGACAGAAGGTGACCCAGACATAGTTCATAGAACTCCTAGTCAGCAATGTATCACATGATCACACCCAGCAGTAAAGGAGCCTGGGTAATCATATGCTTAACTAGATTTCTGCAGTAATCCAATGAAAGAGAGGAGAAAATGTATCTTGGAAAATACTACTAAAGATACATGTGTATTTAGTACATGATTCTCAAATATTTAAGATGTACTTGGCAAAGATGAATGAAATATTTTCACTATATTGTGGCTCTCTAATTTTAACATGAAAGTGGAAGACCTTTAAAATAGTAAATGATAATAATCACTATATTCATGTACACAACATTAAAAATGATTAAAATAAAAATAAATATTTATTTATAATAATAATAATGAACATTATTAAGTTACAATTCCCATAGGTCCAGGAACCTGCCATTTTAAGGCATAAAACACGTTTTCTCTGTATGCAATTTGGAACTATGAACAGTAATATATGCTACCTTAAATAGAATTTGGAAATGGTCTAAGTGTTCATCATTAAAATCTATCACTTGCAGCACAGCAACTTACATTGAATCCAATGAATGACAACATGAGCAGATGTTAATTTCCTTAGTACTGTCGAGACTGCATTGGAAAATCTTTCTTACCTTACAAAATTCCTTGAATGTAAATAATTTAAGTCCTAATTTAAAATTTAGACTTCTCAATCTCATGAAACTATAAAGGACAATAATAAATTTCCACTTCATGCGTTTTGAAAATGTCTCTATTGGCATTGTCTCCTTTGGTTCTCAGTAAGCAGTTTTTACAAGTGACGTTGTTGCGAGAGAACTGTCTTGCTCATAAGATCGAATTTTGATCCCTTTTCTGTCCTTTCCAGTATGCTTTTCCCTGAATTGTTGCAGTTCAGCCTTTTGTCCCCCACCCTAAGTCAAGATCAAAATAGAAATGGCTCAGAATAGAATGGCTCAGTAGCAGTGAGTCCTGTGACGAGTAGACAAAGGCATTATAAAAAGCACCAAATATCAATATAGATGAGCCTTTAAAACATTATACTACACAGAAAAAAAGACACAAAAGGCTTCATATTATGTGGTTCCATTTATATGAAATATCCAGGAAAGGCAAACCTCTAGAGATAGAAATATATTAGTGGTTGCCTAAGGCTAAAGGTAGAAGCAGAGATAAACTGCAAACAGTCATGAGATGTCTTACTGAGAAGATAAAGCTGTTTGAAAGCTGCATTACTGTGACAATTATAGAACTAAGTAAATTTACTAATTATTATTTAATTGTACATCTAAAACAAGAATTTTTCAGCATGTAGATCATCTCTGTAAATTTATTTCCAAAAAGCACAAAATGATAAATTAGAGGTATAGTTTGTGTTCATGGCTCTGTCAGTTACAACTTGGAGTAAATGGAGAAAGTAACATATTCCCAAAGACATACACATGCACACACGCATGCATGCATGCACACACACACACATACACACACATACACCAATGGTATAGTTTGTGTCTAATTCTAAAGTCAGAGATTCAATGGCAATATGAGAACAATATATGACCCATGTCCTAGCACCTAGCATCATGGAAGAGGAGAGAAAGAGAGAGAGATATACTGACAGATAGGCAGACAGATTGATTGATTTTCTCTTTCTTTGTATTTTTGTTCTATTTAGTCCCTTATTTGACAAAGCCCAAAGGCTATAGTTTGAATCCTCTGACTAAAACTCATTTCTTCTTCATTGTGAAATATTAACAGGTAGAGTCAGGAGGGACTTTTAAGAAGTGACTGTGTCATGAGAAATGTATGCCTCCTAAATGGACCAATCCTCTACTGATGGATCAATGATGTAATGGTTTAATGTTGACTACTTTACCATGTGACACCCTAAATTGTAGAATAAACCAAACTAGTAAGATAGCCTTCACCATATTCAGCCTCTTAACCTTGGACCTCTCAGTCTCTAATGCCATAACTGAAAAAGCCACTGTTTTGTTTTCAAACCAATAATTCAGTGGTGTCTAGTTTAGAAAACAGACTAAGGCATACTTATCTTCCAGAGCACAATATGCTTCACAAAGCCTACTGATTCAGATACCAATTGCAGCCACAAATAACCTCAAGGGCACATATACCATTTAAATCAGATAAGTGGGCACCCAATGTCCCGATTAATTGACATATAAATAAACTACCATGTATTTCTCATATTTAAAAAAAGATAAAGGGTATGCTATTCATATAGTGACTACTTCCTTAAGTAAGTTGCAGAAGACAAAAAAAACTAGACATCATCATTACTGGGGTTAGTGGTTTGAGATTGCTTGCAAATACAGTTATCGTGATGCATAAATAATAACTTTGGCTAAGAATAAGGCAATCAAAAAAGATCATTAAAATAGCTCTCTCCATATAATATGGTATAAATACACACACACACACACATACACCACAAACACATAACATAGTTGAAGAACAGAATGCGATGTGACTGATATGACATGAATATAATAATGTAACAGTTTACCTACATTTATGCATATAAATGCATGTGCATTTATTTTAATCATATTTATGTGTATATATGCATACATTCAATACATATTCCACTAGAGCTTATTTGATGACTGGACTACAATAACATTGAAGAAGATGATGTCTAAAAGCCTTCCATTTCTTGAGTCCTATAAAGAATAAAGGAATACATTTGGGATGAATCTACCTCCTGGAAGTCTTGGAACCAGAGTATGCCACCTAGCATTCCCTCTCATGGTATTCCTGAAATCAAGAAGCCATTCTTGTGTGACAACATACACCTGACAAATTCTGTTCTACCTTTGGAACAAGCTACATCAAATAACTGTGGCATCTCTGGACAGTGCAGTGACTGATTCCACTGGCAGTTCTCTTCCGAACATTACAGCCATGACATTCTAGGAAGACAGTTCCGGCTCCTAAATACCATTTCCATCAAGCCAAGGTAACTACACAGTCTTTTTCTTCCCTGAAATTATTTCCAGATGAAAGCTTATTTAAATGATTTTAAGATGTTTATTTTATTATCTTCTTCCTTCCTCATGTGATTCTTGGGAATTTAGCTTTAAGGTATTGTGTTCTGTAATAAGCCTTTTAATGTCAACTTGTCAAAAACTAATTACATTTTCTTTCAAGGCAGAAAACACTTGAAAACTGATTTTTTTCAATGATTATTTAAGTCAGCATCCCTTTCTTTCTAGCCTACCAGGAAATCTCTATGTTTATATTCAACCTGCTTCAGGTCCAGGATGCACTTACAAAGAGCTCAGGGCTCTAATGGAGCAAAGCTGGAATTCCCTCCTGTGCTGCAGGGTTTTGCCGTGCTGCTTAATGTGTCCTCAGCAGATTGGCACACCAGTTTTCTGATATCGTTTAATGTTAAATAACACTCCTAAGATGGTGTGAGGAAATAAGCTACGTGTAAAATGTCACTTTTGAAAAAAAAGAGAAAACAATTACGATTATGTCATACAATTCATATCAACCTGTTTTAAGATAAGTCAAGCAAGTTATAGAATACACTGGCTAGTAAATGGGCTAGCAAAAAAAATAATAAAGGGGGGAAGAGCATTTTATTTCTATAGCTTCATATTTCCTTGGCATACCCAGGCCAGCTTTTTTCTGAACCCACTGGATAAGAATTTGTCATAAGCTTTACAGTACCATGAAGTTATGATTAATATTCCAGCTCAAGTACAGCGGGTTGAAAGACTACATTCATTTTCAAAGTCACGTCGCATTGATTAGAATTCACTGCAGGTTATTCAAATAACGATCCTCTCTTTCCCCAGGAGAATCTCTGTCTGATTTTTCTTTATCCTCATTAAAGATCCCAGGTGCAGACAAAGCTTTACGTACTTCTAATTTGCATTATCTTTGGGAAGAAGGTAATTCACATGCCTTCAGTATATAGCACTTGTTTTTGTAGTTTGCTCTTGCCTATCATCAATTTAAATAAATCAAGAAATTTAGCCTTTAGAAACCTCAAACAACAGAAAATGCCAAATTTTATTAGCCTCAGTAAATGAGCCTATGGATACTGAGCCTTCTGTGATAATGTAGATCAAGTAAAGCATTTTTGTTCAGTGTCTGGCTATATTTTGCTTAATAAAAAATAATATGCTTTTTTCCGTCTTGGAAGGAAAAATAGTCATTTTAGCTAAAATGAAAAGAGAATAACAAAGAGCTAGACGAGAGAAAAGCTAAATTCATCATGCAATGAGTACAGCGTCAGCTAATCCTGAGCAGAACTTGATGTTGTTTGACTAATTAGATTAATTTCTATGCAACCAGTGATCAGTTATTGCCTCGGCCGAGATACCTTATTAGATCCTTTTCCCACTTTGACATTTTTCATAGAATCATATATGGATTCCAGCAGCATAAGGTGTGGGCTTCAACTTCACAACAAAGAATCCTGCCTTGGACTATTTTTACCTTTGGTTTTTGTGTAATGAGTTTAGCCTGAAGCAGACTGACAGCATTGTTGACATTTCATTGAGTTTCCATTTCTCAAGAGGGGAGAAATTTTAGCTAATTAAATAGTGTTAGAATGTCTTCGAAACTACAAAAGCTATCCACAACCACACAGCAGCCACAAGCGTTTGTTAAGGCCACTTAGATATGTCTGAGATATTTAGAAAATCGAAATCTGAATAGCAAAACCTTAAAAGTGATGCAGGAAATTCAAAATGTTGTAACTGGCTAAAAGGAAAAGTGGGAGAAGTTGAACTCTAAGAGAATTCTCATAAAAACGATCATTATGTAGGGCTTGGGTAGATTGTGAATATGATTGTTTCCCTGGGTGTGGCGTAGCTGCTTAACAGTCCGGAGAGCACACTCAGGTATGTGCTTTTTCCATTCAACACCATGCATACACTTCACAGGGCAGAATTATCACCCACAGTCAGTGAATCAGCATTTGCCATTCATTTAGTTATTAATGAAAGCTGAACTCTGGCCTTCTCTTTCATTTCCAGGAACTACATCATTGATTGTCCTGGTGAATTTATTCTCAGTAAGTCTCTTTGTATATAACAAAGTATAAACTGAAGCTAAACATTTTATTGACATGTATATTAATTATTTCCTTGTAGAAGGCTATGTAATCAGGCCAAGAAACTCATCAACTCAGAAGGAAATCACATGAATGCACATTGGGGAAAAAAATACTCTTAATTCTTTGAGGGACTATTTAACATAGACTTAAATTTTAATGAAATAAATAGCTGAGGATTCTATCCAGATTTTTTTTGCAGTTGATCTTACTGGAAGTGCACTGGATTTTTGTCACAAAAATCAGTTGAAGACAGAAAGCAAAAGCAGAATTGTGATTATGTTCACTTAGAAAAAGAGGCGAGATGGTTCTGAAGAGAGAAGATAGCTGGTGATCTTCCTTGGTCTTACAGATATTGAAGGTAAAGCAAGTGTGCGCTGATTTTGAATGAACATCGCCTTCAAAAAAGCATTCCATAAGGAAACATGGGGCTGTGCACCTTCTGTCTGTGTGCACGCGCCATGAGGCTGCATAATATGTGAGGTGAAGTGATTCTGATACTGAGTACTTCAGAAAGGAATCAAGGAGAACCCCCTGGTTTATATTCCCTTTAAGCCTCAGTGAATCTGAGAGATTTCATTGACATTAATTAAGCCCACCCCAGGATCATGGACTTGGTGAACTTTTATATTAAAAATCAACCTTTCTTGCCAGATGAGTTTTTTTTTTTTTTCCCTTTTCCCCAGCTCTCATTTTATTGTGGTTTCCAGCAGGGGATCTTGTTTCAAGGGATATGATCAAAGTGAAGGACATTTCTTCTGGGACATATTTTACATAGATTAAATCTCATTATACAACATACACTTCAGTCCTCATTCTTTTTTACAAGCTGCTATAGTATGAAAGAACTGAATGTAGAAAATTTATTACATCAAATACACTAAGCTCCTATGAAGGCAGGGTCCAATGTAGTCTCACATTTTCAGTTTTCCTTGTTGATAGTGAATTCAGCTCAATTTCAGTTTTGAACATTAAGTGAATTATTTAGGTGTATGCTACTATTATTCAACTTTTTCCTTCCTTTTTTTTTAACCGTGTACTCACATTTTCATTTTGAAGGTGGGTAGGTAAATTGTTTTGGTTGTATTAAGGACATGTCCTAAGACTGATCATAGGAAGTGAGATGTTCTTGTTGAACATTAGAAACTTGGAAACTTGAGACTCATGACCAGGAAATCTTATCCTAAAGAATAAATGATCATTGAGAGCAAACAACAGATACAGTTGACTAATCTAACCCCAAAATTTACAGTTTGAAAAAAGGAAAGAGGAATCTTCCCACTTACAACTTTGCTCACTGAAAAGCCAAATATATCTATCTCTCTTATCAACAGAAATCTATCTCCCTTACCAACACAGGCATTTGAAAGGGAGACCTATAATAAACACAATCAGAGGAACAGGAGGGTAGGTGGGATATGGCAAGACTATGAAGGGAGGGTAGGATAGGAGAATGTTGTGTAGATGGGGAAGGAGAAAAGAGAAGGAAGTGGGTAACGAGGGGGTCAAGGCAAAGACATAAACCCATTTTATTTGTAAGTAAATAAATAAAAATTAAAAAATATTACCCCATATAAATGGATAGTGGAGTTGTATTTAAGAATTTGGTAGAAATGCATGCTCAGTGCATGAGTGAGAAGGCTACAACACTTTCAATAGCTTTGTCACTTTAATTGCCAAAGTCAGTGTTGTATCTTCAGGTTTATGTTCGTGTTTGCTCTCCAAAAGTATGATTGGTCTTGAATTTAAGTTACAAGGGCATGCTAAAGAAAAGATTTGTCTTACGCTACGTGAGAGGATATGATGCCCAACCAAGTTGCCAGGAAGACAGTCCTGGTTTCTATCCAGCAAGTGTCCTCATCACTGTCTCCTGTGGTGCCTACGTTCCTTGGCTTCAGTTCTCCATCTCTCTGTTGTTTGATAAAACCTAATTTGCAGATGCTTTGTGCAACGAGTGGAGCAGGGGTCATCCTGTCTGCTGTATAAAAGTTGGGTGCTTCAATTCCTCAAAGAGAAACTACAGCAGTGGTCAGGTAAATGCTTAATCATGGGATAAACATCTTTTCTTACTTTTTATTCTTTTTTTTTCTTCCCTGATCTATTGAAGTCAAATTCCCTGTGTTCATTCATTCATCTTCAGAACGTGAACCATAATTAAATCAGAAAGAATTTCATTGTGATTAGAGGTAAGAAGCTGGGGCTAGTGAAGTCATAAGAAAGGAAATGAATTCACATGGAGCTTTGCCTAAAATGCAGTTTTCTATCCTGATGGCATTATATAAAGTGGGTTTCCCCGTCTGAAAAATGAAACTTTAGAACTAGTCAAAAAATACTTTTCTGCAATGGGTCTTGACAAATGTATGCTTTGTTCTTTGTGGATTTCTAACAGCCAGCATTCCATTAATTCTGTCTTTGGAATCTTTCTACTCATCCTCTCCTTGACTCAATGTCATAATGGTGAACTTAACAATCTCCAGTAGCCTCATTTAGTTCAATTTTGAATAAATACTTCTCTGGATGACTTCCATGTAGCTTGATAATGTATGCACTCCCTACTGTAGACAATAAATTCCAAAAATCTATATTATTTGTGTTCTAATTCTTTATGACTATAATAATTTCTACTGAATTTCTACTATCAAATTAGATTTTATTGCTTTTATAGCATAGTTCACAGGTTATAGTTTTCCTCTTGATAAAAGTGAATCTTAAATAACTTTAAATAAATGAATATAATCTAATTCATAAAAACAGCTAGACAAAAATGCCTGTTTAAAATGTGCTGCTCACCAATTTCATTATGAATTGTTCTCTTTTTTTCACACACTGTTTTTCTCCCAGTTACTTAACTTGCAGTCATCTCAGTGTTTATGCCTTATTATCTTCTGCACCTCAATTAAGGTAATAACAAAAATAAAGATAATCCAGGCAAAACCAAAACAAACTTAATGCTTGTGAATTTGGGCTTGTTTCCAGTGCCTGTTTAACTTGGGAAAACATGATTTGTGACATTGTCCTGACCAGTGGGTTTAGAATAAAGAGGCATCTACTGACAGTATCTCTTGCACAGTGTCCAGAGCTAAGTACTTCAACTGTCCATTCAATTCATATGTGCGTTTCAAAATGAGTGAGTGAAATGCTCTAATCAAGTGTTCTTTTCAGATGATAGCAGACAAGGAGATTTTCTAGCAGTGCTTCTGAGAACTGATGAGCTGCCCAACAGCTGTGTAGCCAACCACAGGCTGAAACAGCCCAGGAGAAGATCTTATCATGCCCACCCGTACTCTGTACTGCAGTACTGAAAAAGCAGTCACACATGGGACAATGGATTTTTCCATTAAAATGTATCATGTGTAAGCTCTGGATCTAGAAGAGTATTGGTTAATCTTGCTCTGTGTTGTGTGCATAGGTCAATACATAAAATTATTTATAAACAATAATCCAAGATACATGTAACATTTAAGATTCCAAGACTTAATAGTGGTTTAATAGCATTGTGATTTAATTTAAAAACAACATCATTTAGGCTTCTAAGGAAAATGCATTAGGAAGAGTCCAGGATCATGGGACAAGAGACTTCAGTTTAATCCTCATACCTAGCTGGATGTCATTCGGCAATTCATTCTCTCATTCTTATGGAATAATAAACTAAAGTGAATGGACCACATATCCTTAAGATTTCTGTGAGCAATGAAACTATGCCTTCTGAATACTTACATCATGTTTCTATCTGCCAAGAAAAGAAGTAAGTAGCTTGCACAGGAGTCCTAGCCAAATGTCTTCATGGTTTTAATAATCACAACCAATCATGCACTTTGCCACCTAGCTTGCAGAGTCTCCAACTTATCTTCTCACCTCACTCAAGGCCTCTAAAAGTCTCTTCAAACAGGAGGCAGAGGGGTGAGGACTGCTGTAGGAACTGATAATTAGGAGCATAGTCTGTGATTTCACAGCTTGAAGTCCTCACTGCATATGAGCTCCAGCACGTCTTTGTGAGGCTAGATGATTTCTATCCCGTTTTGAACATGAGCACAGTGAGGTTTGCTCCTCTGTACCTATGTTAACCATAGAGCCAGGAGCACAGACCATTTTCAAAAGCATATTCATCTTAATTAATTAATTAATCTTTATTCATCTGGCCTTCTCTGGCCACCATGATAACTGTTCACTGTTAACATCCTGAAAAATTCTGCTGAAAGGAATCCTTTTTGCCAAAGTTTCCATCCCCAATGACCAAAGAGAGGATGCCCAGGGCTCCTTCTACTTCCTTCAGCAGCCAGCCTTTCCTCAAGAGGCACTCACTTTTTTTTTCTTTCTTCCTTCCTTAACTTTTTTCCTCCCTTCCTTCCCTTCTTTCTTTCTTTTCTTCTTTCCTTCCTTCCTTCCCTCTCTCCCTGCTTCCCTTCCTTCCAACACTGGGCTAATCTGATGTTTGTTTCCTGTTTCTTCTCCTCTCTGCCTTGTTTATTTCTATTACCTTGGATAACTCTTCTTTTTAAAAATTTTTTATTATTATTTATTTAATTGTCATGTATGCGTGTGTGTGCATGTGTGTAGAACCACGGACGAATTCCGGAACCACCATGGACCGCCTCCACTTTCTCCTTGTTTACTTTGCCCCGGGATTCACAGGCTCCGCCCTACCAGGGCCAGAAATGCAGGCCGCCCCCGCTTCCGCCCAGCGTCTATACATGGGGATCTAGGATTCGAACTCAGGACCTTCTGCCTGCAAGGCAGAGGCTTAACCCCTGAGCCACCTCTCCAGCCCCTGATAACTCTTCTTGCTTCTGCCCCAAAGAAGCTGCTACCCAGGAGTAGTGCGGAGTGGTCTGAGAAGGCTGGACCACTCCTTAAGTCTCTGATTTCCTGGGTGATCTGATCCTCTCACAAGCCTGCCAGACCCATCTCATTAGGATCCTTGGAGGCTAGGGACTGACAGCCACAGTAGTGTTCCTAAGCTTAAGGGGAACACAGGGAAGGGTTCTGGGAAATGCCTCTGGGTCCTTGCACCTCATCGTAGAGGAGGACCCAGAGGAGAGTTTGGCACTCACTATCAATAAGACCCGACAGGAGCCAGCTTCTATCATGTGTGCTACTGATAAGGGTGAAAAGGGGGAAAGAACTTTCAGGAAAGAAAGGAGAACCACCTGACTGCCCTGCCCCTAAGTGTGATATGCCTATCATCTAAGAGCCTTGGTTCTGCAGTATTACTTGGCAGCTAAATAGTTATCAGAGTGTTATACAATCATGCATTAGTTGTTTGTTTCAATTTTATTGCAATGGAAGTAAATAAAAATTCATTAAAAATGCATGATATTTTGAAATGCTCCTTTGGGTGTGTCGCATAGATTCATCAATTTTTATGAAATATCAGGTGTAGATTCAAAGGATACCCATGATCCAGGGAGGGTGGGCACAGTCCTTGGGTAAAGGCCATAGCACCGAGGACGACTGTCAGAGCTTTATCATTTATTGCTCTCCTCTCTTTCAAAGGTACATTTCATTTCAATGATTAGAACAAGGGATGGTATAAGTAAAAATAAGATTGAGTTTTAAGTGTCTAGAACTCCAGATAGGCAATGAAGTAGAACAGGGCTAAGGAATTAGTGATGTTTAAGAGCATTTGCAGGTTTCTGAGAAATCCCTGCTTGTTAATAATCAAATTCAACTGGTCAGGCACCTTCATTTCTCATTTGACATTTCCAATGAGGAAACTAAAGCACAGAGACATTACATGAGTTGCCTGGAGCTCCTCAGCCAGCGAGTTAAGAGCGAGAACTCTAATCCATTAATTTGACAGGTGAACCAGAGGTTTCTCCTATCTTGCTGGCTTCTAGTTGTTCTACATTTCACCTTGTAAGAGTTACAAGGATGTTTGGCCACATATTATGTATGGAGGATAATTAGATAAAAATCCTCAATCATATTTTGTGTGTATGTGTATTTTATGTGTCTGGTGTGGGAGTATCTGTGTGTTGTGTATACATGTAGAGGATAGAGGACAGCTTCTGGGGTTAGTCCTTGCCTTCCATTTTGTTGGAGGCAGGGTCTTTTGTATGGCAATGGAGGTAAATAAAAATTCATTAAAAATGCATGATATTTTGAAATGCTCCTTTGGATGTGTTGCATCGATTCATCAATTTTTATGAAAATATCAGGTGTAGATTCAAAGGATACCCATGATCCAGGGGGGGTGGGCACAGTCCTTGGGTAAAGGCCATAGCACCGAGGACTTTATCAGGATCACTGGCCTTGTAGATTCTGGGAATTCACCTGTATCTATCTTGCCCCAGAAATCATGGGATTACAAATACTCGCTCTGGTGCCAGGCTTTGCACAAGTTCTAATGATTCAAATTCAGATCTTCATGCTTGTGTGAGAAGAGCTTTACCACCTCCCCAACCTTCAATCATATTTTTAACAAACAACAATAAGTTAACTATATTATTTGTAAAAGCATTTTAAAATACAAGCTAAAAATTCAAGAAAAGTATAACTCATCACATACATTCTAAAAACATTTTGATATTTGTTCTTCCTGTTTGCTTTTTTATTAGGTAGTTATACATTGATTTATAGATAAGTGGAGTTCTTTTTGCTTAAAGTGAAATAAATTAATTTTCCTGTGGAAAAAGTACACAAAACTTTAGTTCTATTCATTTGAGATGATTTCAAATAATCTTAATATTAAACTTTAAATAATATGTCACAAAACATCCATTTGGTCAGTAATTAAAAGTTTACATAGTATGATGTTTTCATACAGTGATATAATGTTAATGTCTCTCCAAATGTTGTAAACTGTCTTGAGTCATTCAATAATACTTAATTATACTAATGCACCACAAATATTAGCTCACTTTTATTTTAGGCAATTTTTCTACTTATTTTTGCCTATGTTCCTAATTATTGCTTAAGCTTAAATTCCCAAGGTAGAATGCCATATTTTGTCGAGGGGTACACTAAACTTCTACAAATTATAAAATTGTGCATGCCATTGTGGCCAAAGAGAATTCATGCATGTTTCGTTTCCCTCACCAATGTTATAGTGCATACCGTTGTATCATATTTGACACTTTGAAAGGGAAGAGGGAAAGTTAAGTGTGTAAATCAGCATTCATCAATAAAAGAGAAGCTACACATGAACTTTTACTTATTGACCATTTTTTTCTTTTATTATCTCATGTCTATGGGATGATTTTAATTATATTTGTTCAATTATTTTTAATAAGGAAAGGTTCCTATTGTACAGCACATAAAAGGTAGATGGCTAAGTTCATATTTAATTAGCAACTTTTGCCTTAAAATGGGATTTTAAAAAATGGACATAGACATTGAAATATGACTCCTTCAAGAATAAGCCCAATACTTTCTTAGGATTCTATTATTCATCCTGTCTAAAACAGAGTGCAAATTCCATCATGAGAGGAGATGTTATCTAGTGCCAGATTTTATGGAGATAGGTGTTTGTGTATCTCTGATACAGATAAAGATACTCTAAGTAGAAGAGGTTGATGGTCACATTTGGCTGGCAAGTCTACTTTTTGCAAGAAATGTTAAACATGTGGCACATACCAAGTATTTCCTGGAGTTGTGTTTAAATTACATGAAAATAACACTTCTAGGATTTCTTTAGACACTGACAAGTATAAAGTTGCAACATCATGTAATAAAGAAAGATATCAAGGCAAATATCTACTTACTGCTTATGCTTTTAACAAAACTTACAAAAGTTTGCAAATAGAAAAATGGATATACAAATTCAATTGTAAAATATGAAATATGTTTTTGAATAAAATGTTCACTTCATAAATACAAATAATTGTCTCTATATTTCATCCACATAATAATGGGAATAGACCCACATATTATTTTTCCTTTCACAGTTTAACAAGCAGTAGTGTCATTCACTCCCTGAAATTAAAACATTTGCAACAGTTCCCTACCTTAGTTTTGCTGAACACTCTGGCCATCTAGTCTATTTAACATAACAGATTTGTATTTTTGTATTGATGATGCTTTTGTTCTTGATAGTGAGAGAACTTGTCATGAAAAATTAGCTACTCACCCTCAAGCAATAGCTAACATTCCAGTTCCTGAATAGATGAAGGGAGAGGAGAGCAGATGGAAGCAAACAAAAATTGTATTAATAATACATAACAAAGTGCTACAGCAAATGATATCTCAATAGAAGGAAACAATAGGAAAACTGCAGTTTTCATTGGATCTTAATATATTTATCAGTCTCTAATGCTTCCATCTCCAAGCAGTTCTTTTTTATTGACACGGCAACACAAATTGCAGAAGTAAATTGAATCATGGACTCAGAATGTAAAAATCAATGAGAAATAATTTTGTAGCACTAAAGTGAATAGTGCAATGCTAGGTATTCATTTAATTAACCATGAGCCTTTCCTCATAATGCACAGTCATTGCCAGCTTTTCAGCTCATAGTTGTTCCAGGAATAATGGGTTTGGGATTCATCTTTAGAAAACCTGCATTAATATTTGAAAGCGTTTAAATCCATTAGTGGGTCATCTGAACACTGCAGGTCACTTTTACATTGCTAATTGAAACAATAGTAATGGGTTATAATCTACTGTCTAATAATGCCTGGAGTGTTTTACCGCTTTTATATCTGCAGATTCCAGGAAATATGTAAATTTGTTGCTGAACTGTTATAAAAATATGGAAATTTAAGCTGCAGACATCAAAGTATGTTTTTCTGGAAAAAAAAAAGCACAGCGTTAATAAACTGAAGAGTTACACTACATTGTGGTGTTAGGATAAATCTCTTACTCTAGATCTTCCCGTGTTCTCTCTGCTCTGGGCACAGCATCTGGTACTCAACGTTTTCCAAGTTGCCATTAAGAGAAAGTGAATAGCATTAAACCAGGGAGTAAATAATCATGCCATTGTTTCCATATGCAAGCAATACATTGACTCTGCCTGTTTTTTTAATGCCCTACATGAATTTAGTATTTTATTTTTCTTGGAGATTTCTATATGTATCAACATCTTCTTGGATGTGGACAGTGCATGTGACTGCAACTCTAGCATATGAAATCAGAGTATGATTTCAATGTGAAAACAACCATAGTCACAAATCCATACCCAAATGCATAAAAGGAAATAAATGAGAGGGGTTCACTTTCCACATCCACCTAACAAATTGAATGTCATACAAATTGATACTTAACCAGCATTTTCTCTTTTAATTAAACATGCATCTCATGCACTTACCTGCATCTTGCTATGCTTAATTGCAGTCTGATTGTGCAGAAAATCCAGAAAGTTGCATCTCATTATAATAAAAACATGCTTTTTGTATAGGTAGAATTTGTGCATGCATGCATACTTTTTTTTTATAAATGTATTGGATCTTTAAAAAGACTTTACATTCAGGTTTGAGCAAAAATAAAGACTTAAATCTATTCATTCTTCACTGTTATCAATTTGATTGCATCAGTAAATCTGGAGGTGGGGGGATGACTACAGGAAGAGTCATGGAAAGGTCTGAATTGGGTACTGCATTAAGGCAAGAAACATTTAATTTCTAGTTTTCATCATATCTACAAATATATCTGCAACTGAAGAAGATATAAAATTTAATATCAAAATTCTGATTTTATCTATGGGGCATTGGGAGATAGTCTGAATTGAGAAAGCTGTTGTAATTAAATGCTATGCAAATTGGGCTTTATGTACTTACAAAGTTCACTGTGGCCACTAATGGAGCAAGATACTTAAGGGTTAAATGAAAATACTACAATAACACACATATCCAGTGAACCAAAGAATCCTATGTGAAGGTTTTTGACCCCTGGGAGTTTCTGTAGCTTTAACCCTCTTGTCTTGCTGTGTTATCATAATACTACCCATGTGGAATCCTAAAAAAAAAAAAAAAAAATCTTATTTCTTTCTCTATCTCAGTCATGGAGGAGAACTTACATAATTAGATATATTTGTTACTCACATTTCTCTTTTATTAATAATGATTTTAACTTTTTTTGAATTTGGGTGTTCTATTTGTTTCCAAAAGCAGGATCTTGGCTTCCAATCAGGAATGGAGATTTGTCCCAATTTGTTACCAAGAACACATCACCTCATTTGTCCTTAGGACTTTCGCCATCTTGGCTTTTCTTTTTAACGTAACTAGTGGTGCACAATTGTGATGTAAAGGCAGCTGTCCTTATGAGAACTTTTCCACTTCTAGATTACCCATCATCTCTTTTCAGTGCATTGGAAGGACATTCATTTGGGAAACCAAATTCCTTTCCATAACTTAAGACATCCATTAATGGTGTGCTATTTATTGGTTCACTGCCACTAGCAAAGGGAATGTCTGCCTTGCTGCCATGAGTCAAGTCAGGGAAAAACTCTCCATTTCACTCTCAGCTTCAGCCGTGTATTTCTGTGAGCCAACCCATTCCTTTCTCAGTTAATCTTCTTGGCAACTTATTTTCCTGTCCAGAATATTTTGAACCTGCTTCTGGGAAAGCTATCAAAGGTAGCACTTAGCCTTAAATATGACACTGGTCTTTCATCCTTCTCTTAGAGCTGACTGTCTTATGCATTTCTTTTAATTTCTTCACTCAACTTGCTGATTCTTTTCTTCATTTAGTCACTAAATGATACTTACTATTTCCCATTTGGAGAAAATTCCAGCAATCTACAGAATGCAGGTGGTCCTTTATTATTTATCTAAGTCACCTTGCTTTATTATAAAATATTTGAGCAGACATACACAAGTATGCTTAAGCATATGCCTAAACATACAAATACAAGTACACACACACACACACACACACACACACACACACACACACACTATGTCATAGAACTTCAATTTCATTGTTAACAAAAGAGTGAACATAAATAAAAAGTAAATATCAAAAGAATGAATTGCTTACATTAGTAAGGTTGTTAATTTTTTTGGCCATTTTTAAGGTTCTGAAATCTTCTTCTGGTTCAGTTGTATTGTCTTTCCAGGGACATAGAACATCACTCACCTTGGCCGAGGAGCAACAGTTCCCATAACAGAGGATTCTGACCTCAGTGACTCATCTTTGAAAGATTAAGAATGGAACATTGAAAGAACATGATCCTTTTTAACTAGCATTTCCCTAGAATTATTTTACACAATTTTATACAATTGTATTTTACACAATACATAAAATACTTTCCAATGATCCTGTTGGATAAAAGAAAACAATTTTTTGACAAAAGATAAAATAAATATAATATAAATCATTTTGTGAATAGCTTTAAAATATTAATCTCCTAAACAACATGAATGTAACTGATAACATTTGATGTACGGTTATGAAATTTCCTAGTCAGTGTTCATTACTCTGAAGTTGGGATTTGCTTTAAAACCAGTGGGAAGTCATTTTCATTTTGCATAAGTTTATTTGGTCTATGAAATGTGATGAGTCATAATCTATAAGTTTCAGTATTAATTCATCCAAACATAGTAACAACTCTGTAAGTTAAATACTTTATCCTGCCAATTCTATAAATGAAATTAAAAATCTTGATCAGGGGGCTAGACAGATGGCTCAGGGTTTAAGACTCTACCTCAGAAGCAGAAAGACCTGAGTTCAGGTTCTGGATCCCAGGTAAAAATAGTGGTTGACTGCACTTCTGGCCTTGGAAGACAAGGCCTAGAAAACCCTACAGTAAAGCAGAAAAAGAGGTGGAACAATCCAGGATGATCCTGAAATTATCCTTGAGTCTCCATAGGTACACGCAGTATCCTCTGATACACAGAGACACAGAAACATACACACACAAGAAAAAAGAATCTTGGTTAGTATTAGAAGCTAGTAGATTATACAGATGGGATTCATACAATGTAAAGTGATACTAGGAACTCTGAAAGGACAGTATGTCTTGATTCTGTCTTCCTGTCTGAACGTAACTCTGTGTGTTTGTCATCCCAGTTATTAAAATGTGCTCCCCTACCTTTGTTGTCCAACTCATAATTAGGCAGAAAGTTAGCAAAAGTCATTCATTTCTGATTTCTTTTTCTATTGTTGGAACCATATTCTATTTTCTTAATGTGTTCTCTTATCTTAAAATCTGGTCTCAAATTGTGAAGAATTTAGTATGAGAACTGATTTAATGATATGATTCAATTTATTATCATTGAATGCTGATTTCATAATACACATAATGGGAAGTTTCTTTGTGGAAATGAAAGAAAATTGGGACAAAGAAAGAAATTTTTCATGAAAACCATGAGTTCTGTCTCTGTATAGCATTAATGAACTAATTCAATCTCAAATATCTTTGCTTTAAGAAAGTTTTTTGAAGATTTAAATCAGATATTGTACTGGATCTGTAGATTCGTAGGTTGGTAAAGAGAAGAAAATAAAACCCATTTTCAAACAGGACTATAAATAAAGCAAGTATGTTTTCATCATATTGTTAGTCGCACCTTCATTATCAAAAGAATATTCATGAAAACAGAATTAACAGATGCAATTATACTAACTCAACATTATGGGCAATAATATCATGAATTGCATGGGGTAAGTTATTGTAATCATTTGAAATATTAATATGACAGCTCAAGCACATAGTATGGCATCTGTCCCTTAGTGCTGTATATCAATAAATTCAGGTTGGTATTCTTCTAGATTGACTACTAATATACAACCTACTTGAATGTGCATACTAAGAATCTGTCTATGAGTAGGAAGAGACACTAATTCCCATGATGAAAGTGAAACATGTACATTTGTTCACAAAAATAAATTTCATGAATTTGTTAGATTTTATACAGAATTCAAATGTAAGTATGTGTGTATAAATCCTAATTTTATGAAAAATTCAAAATTTTACTGCAACACAACTGGAATAATGTAGAATGGGCAATTAAAAGCTCTCCTTGCACTACTAGATTTCCTATGGAACCATAACTATTAAACTTAATAACAAGTAAAATAGAATAATTCATGGCTAGATAAGAAAATATCAAAAAAGTCAAGAGATTCATTAACTAATTTTTCAGATTACTCTGTTTAAATTCATGGCATGGAAAGCCAACCACTCGGCCTCCACACAGACATTTGTCTGTTCCCATTGTAATCATTTGTATGTGTATATAAATGAATGGGAAATACTAAGAAGAGAGCAGATCACTGTATATATACTTCAGGTAAATAATTTACTTCTTCAATGTAAATAAACTGCACTGAAGAATATTAATTATTAAAGGTTAACTATATACAACTCAGTGTTTTATATATTTTGATGATCAAGTTCTTGGTCCAGGTCAATTGATGGTTTCAAAGAGTTTAATGCTCTCTTTAAGTGCAAAGAAGTTTTCACACTGGAAGGCATAGAGGCAGAGGTTATTTGGCCCCAACCACAACAAGGCCATTAGTTTAAACATAGATTGAATATTTTACTATCAATGGGTGAGAGTTTAATCAATTTTGTTTGTTATGTGAGGCTATTTTGCAATTCTTTCCTTAGACTTTAGTTTATTCTTCATATGCTTATAATCCAAATTACTAGCTTCATGTAAAAATATTAATTTCCTATATACCTCACGCTGCTCTAGAGATTGCATGTTACAAATAAAGAAAGCAATAAAAAAGAGTCTTGAAATCTTTGGAGAAGTAAGTATTAAATTCACACAAAGTTAAGGCAGGGTAATGAGTTGAATTTTCTGTACTTACGGTGCTCTCTTCCTCCCTCCAAGTTCAAACGATGAGCAAGGCATGATTTGATTGAGTAGCAGTAGATGATGAGAAACTTTGAGTGAGATTCTTATTGGAGAACACACTCACTCACAAGAGTCTAAATCAGACAAAATATCCTTGTGGAAAGACTTGGAGTATTTTTTGACATTGTCAGTGTCCACAGATGTGTGTTTCTGGGGAGCGCCTGGGGAAAGACAGGAATTCCTCACTTTGAAAAAGTACATATAAAGGTAGAGTGGAAAGAATAAGCTAGTTATGACTGGGAAGGACTCAAATTATAGAGTTCATGCCAGAGAATATGGGTACTGGAAGACAGATCCTAAAGTGTTTATAATCTATTCATTCAATTAGCATGAACTTCACTTCTCATGCATGAAGCACTATGCATAAACATAAAAAAATCAGCAAATCTAAGAAACAAGACAGCATATATGAACTTCGCAAAATCAGACATCTTTTGGGGTAAATACAGAAGAAAACAGCACAAGAGAAGTATCTAAATCAGGTTTTGTAGCATAGACCAAAGAGGTATTAAGGAGTTTTCAGGCAAAAGAGAATTAATTGCAAATGGGATTCCCAGTCTGAAGCAAAATCCCAGGGCTAGTGAGAGTTATCTAAGTGACATGCCTGCCTCGATTTTCAATTTAGCTAGAAGTGGGTAGATTCCACAAAACTGTGAAAAAAAATTCAAATTTCAGTCATTTCCACCATGAGCAAAGAAGAGAGAAAGGCAGAAATGGTAAGCACCAAAACTCAGGTGAGAAGCTTGATGGACAAAGTAAAGAAATAAATATACCTAGAACCCTTTAACAACATTAAAAATATTGAGAGAAAAAGAGAGAGATAAAAAGAGAAAAAAGAAAGGAAGAGAGGAAGGAAGGAAGGAAGGAAGGAAGGAAGGAAGGAAGGAAGGAAGGAAGGAAGGAAGGAAGGAAGGAAGGAAGGAAGGAAGGAAGGAAGGAAGGAAGGAGGGAGGAAAGGAGGGAGGGAGGGAGGGAGGAAGGAAGGAAGGAAGGAAGGATACAGTAACTGCCCAGATTCCAAGGATTTCCATGAGAATATGCTGACATCTCTAAACAGAGCTTCACTTTGTAGGGAGAATAGAATGACTTTACATACATGGAAAATAAAAGAAATGGTTGTATTGGTCTTTCACTGTCTTTTTCATCACACAGGCACAGTAAGTGGTCAGCCTGGTTAGAACAAGAATCAGTAAATGCTATTACTGATCTTTGTTATGATGATGTTGTGTGTAGAGGTTAACTCAGGAAGTACTTGATGATGTCTTACGATAATTTTCAAAGATGTCAAGTAAATATCACCTTCTCTTCCTTTATTTCTAAGGAAAGACTGATAGCTTTCAGGCGTATAAATGTCTTCAGCCCACTTGAGTTGGAGTGTGATCAAATGCATGATGGGTGCATATATCTAAGACATTAGACTTCCCAGTGCCTGGAGACTTACCTGCACTGAGTCTGTTTCTCTATGAAGACACAGATGAAGTGCACCAAGATTCACAGACATGTTCTGAGCTGCTGGTCTTTGAAACTCCCCAAAGACCTGGAAGCTAGTAGAACCCCACCGAGTGCCCAGTCCTAGGACCTCTGGGGAAAAGGTTTCCCATTGAGCATTTGCAGTTCTCTTTCTGCTCCCTGTGGTAACAGTTCTGAGAAAGGATCAGCTTCAGCTGTGCAATACATGGGCCAAATTTTCAGAAACCCTGGAACCAATTTATTCCATCTGGAAATTAGTTGCAGCTTGTATTGCTGTAGAATTGAGTCCAAACCAAACCCAATTTCCAAAAGGAGGTCCCTGCTCCTTTACTGTCAGAGTTTTCTCTTTTCCAAAGTGCACTCATTTAAAAGATTTAAATGGTAATCAGCATCAAAGATCTGTTTCCCTCTTCTCACCAACTACATTTTTCCACACAGTCCCATGAAAGAAATCTTCCAATTGATTAAAAAACGGGGAATTTGAATTTTTCTATATCTCTTATAAATGTATATTTTAGTCAAATTTTCCCTTATGTGAAGTAACTACTTGCTTTCCAAGAACAGTAATTGGTTGGCTAATTAATCATATGTATCATATATTAATCATATATATGTATGTAAATAAATCTATAGCCCTAAATATTTTTTGCTACAAACATATCACAAGTCTGTAACACAGAACACTTTCAATTACATTATGCATATGATTTCTTTGTTGCAATCCATCTGCTACTGATTAAACATTTTATATTTCCATTGTGATTAATTATGCTATTTATATACTTGAAAATGATTTGTTTGGAAAGGTATGGGCTAGTGTGTAAGGCTTTCATTTCTGAGAATGACAACCCTTCAAAAAGTAGAGCAGCACTATGCACTCAGGAAATTCACCATCTGCTTTCTTCTGCTCTTACAACAAATTACAAACCTATAGCAACACGGAATCAAGAGAAAACAGAGAATAAACAATGCTAATGGTATTCATTTGAGATGTTCAAAATGTATCCATTTTTAATTAAGCCAAGATACTCTCTTGATCCCAAAGAAAATTGTATAACTTTATTGTTATCTGCATTCTGCTTTAGAGTTAAATTGCCAAATGGCCAGACATTTTCAACCTTCTCTAGAAAACACCCTTAATTTATTCTAATCTAGGTTCACTTTACCAGATATTAACGCATACCAAGACAGAATGCACCAGGTCAAGAGAATTAGATTAGGGTTAGAGTCACTATAATTCTAGAAAGTATGAACAATATTCTTCAACATGATTCTTTGCTGGTGTCAAAAATGTAAAATTTAGCTACTCCTACATTTTTATATAATCGAACCTTCATGTGAAAACACAGGATAAGTCATGTTATTTGACCTAGTTAACCTCCTTTTTCAAAATGTTAAGCAAAACGAAATTGCTCACTGTTAAGATAAGCTTACCAAATATGAAATTTCAATGTTGTCTTTTAATGATCATTATCTATCCCCAGCAAGACCTAGCAGGCAGTCTTTCCAAAGGCCATTCGCCAAGATAGGCACCTATGCATGCTTTCTACCTTTCTCTTACCTCATCAATACCCAACTCATTCATACACTTAGAGTTTGGGGCTTTGTGCCATGCACAATATTTATTTTCTCTACATGTTAAATTTGTCTTCTGTTCCCTCTTCTATTTCCTTCATCCCAACTGGAGGCTATTCTATGACTTTTGGCATCTCTATTAAGTAGTGAGTCACATGGAAATAATTAACTTTTGAACTGCAAAACTGAAAACACTCTGTTACACACTGTGGAAATGAAACAGATCATGTAGCAAGCAGGTTTCCTTGGTGGAGTTTGCAGCAAGCAAAGAAAAATCATTGGCTGCAATTTCGGTTTTCTTGTCATTATAGATCAAAACGATGTGATCATCGTTTCTGATAGCTCTTTCTCCCCTCTTGGTAAACAGCCTCTGAGTGAGCTCATTAAATATTTAAACATCCCTGGTATCTATTAATGTTATCAGACACATGAAATATGTCTGATGGATTTATTCTGCCGTTAAGGAGCCATAGCCCAGTGTCCCTCCTGGGACAGAGCTCCAGCTGTTTAAACTATAATTCCATCACAAGGAGGCTTGGTGAAAGCACTGACCTCTTGGAAATGGACTCATTGTTACTCAGCCTGTAAATTGCAAATGAAACCTTTCTGTAATAATATTAAAATATGCGTGCATAGGAATTAAAGCACTTGGGGTCACCAGAGAAGCCTGATGTGTTTTCTGTAACCTCTAAACAGCTGTTACATATAATCCAGCAAGTCATCACCTGGAGAATATGAGTGATCAGGAGGTGTCTGAGTTCTTCTGGAGTTCAGTAATTCTTCTCCCATAGCTGAAAGGATCCCAACCCATCCTTTGAAGCTTTGAAGCTTTTAAAATTCCATATCATTTGAATCTGTTTCACGAAATATAAATCTTCTTGAAACTGCATCCTCTACTTATTTTCACGAAATCAACTTAATGGGAGATTATGCTTAAAGTCCTTTGATCCATAAGGTTATTTGGGGTCCTCTTTCTAGTCACTTGAAGCTTTAAGAATGCAACCTTGACAAGTAAAATAGAGTATGTTCCTATATCTTCCACAGGGAATAAAAAATGTGTTATAGTTCACTCATGATAAGTTACTAATGACATGACATGTGTGTTTATAATCAACTTGATATAAAATTTCTCAAGTGACTTAAAAGAAATAACAATAAAGCCAGGCGTTGCCATCTTTTAGAGATTTCCAGTTTCAAGACTACAGATTGGAAGATCTGGTTTGAAATCATCAAATAAATACTGACACGCTTCATAAAACATTGCTTTAAAACATAGACTTTTCTTATTGCTCTCAGTTGCTCACTAAACAAGATAGCAAGATCCTAATGCTAAAGGTACCAAATGCATTGACCACAGGATATGGAGAAAGCAATTTAAAACTGATCTGAATACCTCTGACATGAAAGATAGCTTTCTTAGTGCTAGAAGGTAACATGTAAGTTGCTAGAGAAGGATAGCTAGCTCACTTTGGCAACACATATACCAAAATTGGAACAATACAGAGATTAGTATAGTCTCTGTGAAAGGATGACATGCAAATTTGTGAAGCATTCCATATTTTTTAGATAACATCAGCCAAACAGAATGCCGAATACCAGTGACCTAACAATGTTCACCCAGAATCAGGCCAGGCAAATCTCTCCCCATCCTAAGGCTCAGGTAACCCTGCAGAAAAAGGGGTGTTAAGACTATAAGAGCTAAAAATGGGGAGCTCCATCACTAGACAAGACACTCCATTCAAGACAGGGCTAATGCAGCCAGAAACTTACTACAGTGAGACTCAACCCTACTAGACCTGTACAAAGGCTGATATATCGACATGCCCCCATAGACTAGAGTGGATCTCAGGAGAATAATTTCAAGCAGCAGTATTCTTAGGGGTGAGGAGTTGAATAAGGGTTGGGGACTATTCAGATTAGTGGTCAGATTAGGATTTCTTAATCTGCCACAGAGGCCTGAACCACCACTAAAGCAGAATTCAGAGAGGACCTTGGGACCCATACAAGCCAATGGTTAAGAAGGCAGGAGGGAACAGGTTGGACTCATGAAAGGAGGGGTGGAAGGAAAGGTGAAGGGGAAAAAATAAAATAAAATAATATAAAATAAAATAGAATAAAAGATAGCCAGCAACAATTTCATCCCATTCTGAATTTAGGGGACTACAGCTGCCACCACCTTGACAAGAGATGACCACTGGTGCAATACTGGCACAAAGGTTATGGGGCAACCAATGGCTTTCTAAATGGAATAAGACTGCTTTCTCAAAAGGCAATATATGTCTGACAACTTAAACCAGAAGAACCACCTTTAGAAGGAGAGGACTTAGGACCCAGAGAAGCACAAACTACTAAAATTTACTTGTAAGGACATGATGCCAAGCAAATATCTAAATGCTTTTCATTGTATCCATAGATTAGATAACCTCTAATCCCTAAGCCTACAAGGCTCTTGTTGAAATGGAAGATGTTTGATGCAAAAAAATCAACAGAATAAAGTGTAGACAGTAGCCCTAAACAGGACATTTAAATCACCTGCTATGCCCAAGGGTCAGGAACATCATGGAAGAGTGACAATGAATGAGATTGTAATATCCTGAGAGTGGTCAGAGGCATATAATGTTTTCTAGACATGACAGGGTGGCTACACAAATGAACTTCCTAGAGCTGTGTCTATTTCCACAAGGTCTACATAAGATTTTGCTTATCCATATTTCACCATAGAAGAGGCAAGCTCTCCAGAGATATCACATCTGGACTGGAAGGGCAGAAGTGAGAAAAGTACTTTCCTCAGTCATATGCCCATTGATGTATTATTCTTGCTCCAATAAGTGCTCAGGTATAGGTCAGTACAAGCAACCCAGATGAGATGGGTGAACCACACATCTAGGAGAATGGTAGAGAAGGAGGAAAACTAATTGGGTGGGGGGTGGAGAAGATTTTTCAGTGAAGGAAACGGTGGCAAGGGATTGGGTAACGAGAGATGAAAATGATGTAAATTCATCTCATTCATGTATGAAACTCTAATGTGGTAGCATTGTTCAATGTTGAATATATAGAATCATGTTTGCTAACTGATAAGGTACTGTACCAAATACAAAAATCTAGGAAGTAAAATGACTACATTAAATGACAAAATAAAGAACCTGAAAAATATGGAAGATTACAGTAACTTAAATATAATTGGATAATGAAAGAAGTAAGTGCAAAGTCCTGTATTTGTTTATTTGGGGAGAAATTGGGTAGAAGAACAGGAAAATTCGGCTGGGAGGAGAAAGAGTAAGAAGTAGATCATGTCTCCATGATATTTTGGGGTGAATAATTCAATGATGCTTTGCACAGTCTTGTGTCTATGGGGTTGTCTGGTGCTGAAATACATATGTGAGATCAAGATAGGTCTATTCTTTGCTTTTTAAGCTGAAATAAAATCTAAACATAGAAGGAGCAAGTAACAGAGGAGAATAACAGGAGTGCCTTAAATATATGTCCAATTTTTTTATGACTATGTCTGCCTATCCAAAATAGATAACTCACTTTTAACCTTTAAGTAACACTTTATTTTGTGGTCATAGAACAAAAAGTTCAGAGTCCATAGACTCTCAAATATACAGCTCTAATAATACCTAAGGGATGGTAAGTGATAGAAGTTTGTCATGATTTTGTAAAATAAACAAATTTTAATTGACTCCAAACTTATAATAAGCCAACTTTACAAAGACTACCAAAGAAAAAAATAATATAATCTTATTTTTCATTAGTGCACCCAGAAACTAGTCAATACTGATGATAACTACTACATGGAAAAAGAGGTTAAATAAAATGATGTGAAAACCCTCAAATTTAATGGCTATGCAATTTTTTGGAAAGTAATCCAGAAAAAATAAATGGTAAGTCTCTAGAAGAGAAAATATACAAAAATGTTTTCAAGACAACCTTTGTAAGGTAGTAATTCCCACTTTTGCTATGGCGAACTTTTTGGCAAGAGAATGTTCTCACAAATTCGCCCAATCTGATTCAATGTCCAAATTTAGAGACCATCATTTTAGACAATTAAAACATTGTTGGAAGAAAAGGATATATTTAGTTGTTATTAACCCAGTACTTATCTTTCCATTGCACAAAATGACTTTTTTCCCAAGGAATCCTCTGTAGAGAATTCCCAGGCTGAGACAGGACAACTGCCTTTCAATTGGCAACTAAACCACAAGGCATAGCCAATAGTAATGTGCAGTTAAAGTAGCAAGAGAAATACAATAGACTTTTTTTAATTCTACTGTTGGAAGTTTTACCTTTTCATTGGAATTTTTACCTTTTCATTTTTTAATTTCTTAAGAATCAGGATAAAATTCTAGGCTTAACTCTTTAAAAAAAAAAAAAGAAAGAAAGAAAGAAAGAAAGAAAGGCTTTCCCCCTTGCAAGGATCAAGGTGTAGGCACAGAACACTGTGAGTGCAGCTTCATGTGACTTAAGCCTCAGGGAAGGAAAGGTAGGTTAATTCCATGCCTGATTCATTCCATGGGCCATTTAACGAGAGACTCTGGAATTGTTCAGCCAATAATGAACTCGCTGGATCTGAAAGTAATCACTGCTGCAATTATTAAAATTTACACCAGAATTCTATTACCCTTTCTACAGATAAGTGTTTTGTATTAAGTGGTCGAGGAGATATGTGCAAACTGGTTCAGTGATACCAGAAATCTCTACTGTTTCTTCTTTCTTATTTTTTCTCATCGACCCTGAAGCATTAGGCCTGAAGCATTAATTCATTATAGGAAAATATTTATTAGTTCTGTATGTGATTTGAAACTTAAAGCTGCCATCTTGCTTATTAGTCACTAAGTGCCATAATCTAGCATGTTTTATCATTAATAATAGTAGCTTCATAGCTGCCAGTCATATAGTTCCACACACTTTTCATGTACTATCATGCTGATACCATAACCATTATGAAATAAATATTATTATTGTTCCCATCTACAAGTTTGAGAAGGTGTGTGATGTCACTACTGATGAAACAACTAGTAAGTGATGGGATCAGAATTTGAATTCATGGAACTTAGTCCATAACTCTACCTACTACCCAACATGCCACAATTGCCTGTGGGTTCTATTGAGTCTATGATGCATTTTGATACACAAGTTCTGACATAGTTAAAAGGAGAGTTTGAAAAGAACCATGAAAACATGTTTATACTAAAGACAATCCTACAGTCCACTTATAAAGACTTATTATGTCAATACAAGACTTCCTTTTGACTCCTATAAAACTAGAGACAGTAATTATCATTATTGCACAAGTAAATGGTATGAAACTCTGGTGTGCAATACAGAAAAAGGTCAGTACAGAGTTTCAGATATCAGCTATGAGCAAAAAGCAGATGTAATAATATTGTGCAGTTATTTTATTACTAATCAAATACCAAATAATTCTAAAGAGTAATATGTTTGTAAACTACACTTCATTCCTAGCATTTATATGTTGTCTCTCACCTTGAGTACGTTTGTTAATTGATTTGGTGCAGGATTCCATTACTATTGTAAGTTGGTTGACTACTAACCAACTTATGGAACATAAGAAGCATAGAAATCATCCATAAAATTTGATTCCTTTTGTAATGCTAGCAGTAGGAAAGACACAATATGTGTTCAATAGATTTTATGGACATTTCAAAATAATTCATAGTCATCATAGAAAGATACTCACAACACAACTATCCCATTGTTCCTATTTCCAGGCAAATCCAAAAGGAAATCAATTTCTTTATTACTATATTCATTCATTTTAAAACTGAAATATTATCAAGACAGCAAAAGAAAGCAAGTCTACCCAAATTGGGAGATGCCAAGCACATTTGATCCCACCAATTGCTTCAAATTGTTTTTCAAACATTTGGGATTTAAGGAAACTCAAAACACATTTTCTAAGTTCTCTGTTTCTTTCAAATTCAAGTGTTTGGTAGGAGAAATTTAATCCATATGTTTCTGATTCATTGTGAGTTAACTGATCAAATTGTTGATTTTTCAGATCTATTTGAAGTCGGAAAGCTTTTTGATCGTTGTGATTTTTTTTCCCTCTCAAATAGCATTTTGTCTTTTTATGTGTAAACAAACATGGCTCTTAAAGATTCATGTACCACATACCAAGGATATGAGGGGGTGCTTGCTCATTCAAAATCATTTCTGTCACCCAGAGGGTATTCTGACATGTGTAATAGCTCAGAGAACTCAGATTGGCTTTTATTTATATGACTTTCTTTTCAAACCCAACCTGAGTCATACTGGGAGACTGCTTGCAAAGTCTAAAAATATCTTAAATTATTTCTGATTCAATTTAATCAGTAGATAAAACAGCACAACAGTTTTAGTCTTCCTTTTGAGGGAGACATCCTCATGTGGGGGATGAGAGGCGAGAACAAGAACATCATAACTCACTAATGACAATGCTGTTATTCAACTGATAATCTCAAAATTGAGATTGAAACAAAACGTGTTTAGGAGAGGCTTACATGGAACATTATGAGTCTTGCTACAAAATTCACAAGACAATGAAAAACAGAACTTTTAAAGCTTTTGATGCACATAGATAAAATGCCCAACTTTGTTAGGCTTTGGTGTTCTTAGAATAGCATTGTAAGGAAATGAGTGAAAATGTTGGTCTGCTCACATGATTAAAATCTTCTGGCCCAAGGCAATGTACCAATCACCAAACACCAATGGTATTTAACACCCCCACTGAAAGAAGGCTATGAGCTGAGGCCCCAGTGAGTTATTTCCCATGAACAGAAAAAGAAGGAAGTAAAACAGATTTTACAGATCTTGTGAAACCCTAGACTGCCCTGAAGCCTAAAACAGAGTGCACATAAAAGCTAGCGTCCATCATCTCATGGTAAGGGAAACATACATTCCTTTCTTGCCATGAAACATCAGAGAACTGATTTTCATGCACAACGTCTACCTGAAGTAAAAATGTGCAAAACAAGCCTCCAAATCTAGCTCTGGATTAATCACTTTAATCGATTTGCATTACAGATATTTTTATTATGAATTATATATCTTTAAGCTGGAGCCCCTAAAACAGGTGAATATATGTATGTATATGTATATATATATAAAATATAAATTATCTTTAAGATAGAACCCCTAAAACATGTGAAATTTAGCCTCAAATAAGAAAAGCCAGGACATTCAAACACTTTATGTAAAATGGAGGATTTAGAGAAAGAAAAATTGCCCTCCTGCTTCCCAGAGGAGTCCATGGTTGAAGATCCGGGAGAAACTGCCTTGCTAGACCAAAGAAAATCTCTGATGGAGCAGATGGGCAAACTCCAAACAAGCAGCCCTTTTTTTCAATCGACACTAGCCAACCTATCCTGGTTAGACATTTTTCCTCATTAGATTCATTTGTGATTGCATTATCTCAGGTATGGAAAAGGTTTCAAAGCTGAGCATTTGGATATAACAATAAAATGATAACCCTTTGATACTAAATCATATGTCAATGTCCCCAAACAATACCAGAAAGCTGACACTGTAATGATCTTCACAAATATGGAAATCATATACCCAAGCACACGTGCATGCTAATGTTGCAGTATTGAACAAGAGTATTACCTAGAAAATTTTTAATAAGTTGGCACTAGACATTTTTGTTTTTAAGAGTGAGCATAATAGTTCATCTAAGTTGCATTTCTTTTTCTGTTTTGTACCTTGGAACTGAATTAAGGTTAAAAAGGGATTGCATCATTCAAAGCCATTTTGGATATAAAACTAAACTGAAGATTGCAGCCAAATCGCTCTAGTCAGTATCCCTAGGTGGCAAGTCTTTTCCTGGGAATGGCAGGAGCCACTGTGAATTTTAACTTCATTGCACAGTATCTAGGGAGCTTTAAAATTCCCAATGCTTAAGTTGTGCCTTGCATGGCAGGGCATTTTTAAAAGATATCAATCATTCATATCAGAGACATTTATCATCTTGACCTATCAGATCCAGAACTCAAGAACCACTGAAGGTAGAGGACAGGGGTTTTTCTCAGGTCATGACAGTTACTATGAGTAAACAGTGATGTGAACATGCACATTCATGACTTTCCATGCTAACAGCCATGACTTCCCCACGATAAGGGAATCTATCCCTCTAGAACTATAAGTGAAAATAAACCCTCTGTTACTTTTAGTTGATTTGGTAAAAATATTTTATCACAGCAGCAGAAGAGAAACTTCATAGTTAAATACAAGTTAATTGATATTTGAGGGTTCAAGCTCTGGGCACATCTGTAGAGAATTAGTAGTTGAGTTAAGTCCTAACTGAACACGCAGGAGATTGTCTAGCTGATGGTGAAGGCCCAGGCATGGTGGTTGGACTAATCACTGGTCAGGTGGATAAGATACAGGGGACTGGTTGTGAAAGTTAGCATCCTTCTGTATAATTGGCCAGACACGCTAGTCTAGCAAACAAGAAATGTCCCTCACGTAGCTCTTATACAGATTATGGTGTGGTCAATTCCATTGGCCTTCATGTTGGTATAGACTATACTGCCCAACTGTACAAAGAGTTATACCCAGACTATCTTAAGAAAATAAAGCCCTTTGTTCCTTTATGCTGTTTGGTCATGATTTTATCAGCAGCCATGCCGGTTAACTGCAATATACGATGAACACGAAATCCTTTCCTAAAGACTGGCTTCTAAGGTATATTAATCATAAGATTAATATATATTTTTTAATAGTATACTAATATTAAATAATGAATCTACATGAAAAAATAATTAAATTAAGTTGCCTCAAGAACTGTCAAGTTACAATTTTGTACAGTAATATGCTTGTGTGGGTTTATTTTGTGTCAGACACTGACTTCCATTTTTAGTCAATTCTCATTGTCTCCAGGGTTTCTAGAACATTTTTTTCTACTTGTTTGAGACTACCAATGACTGTTTTACATAAACAGATAGCTTCTTTCTGTCCAAATTCTGGAATATATCTCTTATTTATTCATAGCATCGACCACACCTCCACTCCTAAAACTTCTCTTTTGACTCCTGTGAAAATTGTCATTCATATTATGATGGCTTTAGCTCTTTTGTGATTTCTTTTTTTCCTCAGAATTTTATTAAATGAAGCTATTACAAGATTTCCCCTTGGATACCTCTCTTCTCATTTTTCCTATTTTGTATTAAGTCTCCTCTTACTGCTCTTGTTCTCAGTTACTTGGCCTTGTCTTTAAGTCAGCATCCCTGTTCCATCCACAACCTCTTTTACTTCTATTTCCAATTTCAGTATGTTGCACCAACCCATCTTCCCAGTCACTGACACTTCAAGTCTTAAATGTTAATCTTTCTAAGTTCTTAGTTCTCTCATTCCATCTGAGCCTTATGTAGGTACCTCTCACCATCACCCCTAGTGACCCATTAGGAAATTTTTTGCTTTGCATTCCTGTGAACCTGTGTCCTACTAGCCCAGAAGTTTTGGCTCCAGAGCAAGTGATGCTTCTGCCAGGAAGCACAACAAATATTCCTTTGAACTGAAACCTAAGGCTCTCTCCCCAACCACTTTGAGCTTCTGATGCCTTTGAGTTAACAGGCTAAGAAATGAATAACAGTGTTGAGAGGGGTGATTGATCCAGACCACCAAGAGGAAACTAGATTGTTTCTCCACAATGGGGGTAAGGAAGAATATGTCTGGAGTGCATTAAGGTATCTCTTGGTGTCATCATGTCCTATGATTAAGGTTAATGTGAAATTACAACAACCCAATACAGGCAGGACAGAAAATGACCCAGATCCTTCAGGAATGAAGGTATAGGTAACCCCTCCAGGTAAAGAGTCAAGATCTGCCAAAATGCTTGCTAAGAGTGGAGGAAATTCAGAAACTAGCTATGTCCACGTGACTAGTTATGGAAACAAGGATGGTAATTGCCATGAATGCTCCTATTCTAGTCAGTTAAGAATATGTTTGTGAATGCTCATGTGTACTGAGGAGATATTTATGTTATATAATGCAATGTCAAACTGTGGTGGTGTGTAAAATGTAATCATAGTATGATAATGTGCTATGGGACACTAAATACTAAGTGTTTCTCAAGTGATTTTGTCATTTATCTTGGTAAAAAGTATGTGTGTGCCATTGTCCATGGGCTAGCTATATTACGTTAGGTAAAATTATGAATCTTATTCTTTTATGTAGAAATTAAGAATGGCATAAAGATATGTGATCTGGTGTCAAATTGACCAGGGATAGAATTGTGATAGTTAATCTTGGTTATCACTTTGACTGCCCTTGGAATTATACTTTTTTCTGTCATAGCACTTTTGCATTTATTAATGTATTACTGCATTTCTGTTCCACCAAATTGTAAACCCCAGATCATGGGGTCATGATTTGCTGTCACTTAAGATGTCATCATTCTCAGTGCTAAGTATGGTTAAATAATGTAATGTCTTAAAGAATAAAAGCACTTATGAACTTTGACCATAGGTGACTGTGTCTTTGGCTGGGCTACATAGGTCACTCCAAGGAAAATCCAAGTGTCCACCATCTGAGAAATATACGTGTATTTTCTGGAAAGTGCAGTGGTATTCAATGGTTGTCCCTTTTTTTCCTTCCAGTAGTTAAGAAATTCATGGAAGAAACTATAAGAGGTTAAAAATAAACTTTAATTTTGAGATATGAATAACATGACCCAAAAGATGATACAATTAATATATTTAGGGAAGTATTAGAAATACATAAATACCTATTCCCAATCAAATCAGGCTGGTAGGTATTAAACAAGTGTCAACTAGCCCCCCACCCCGGAGCCGCCCGGCCAGCAGCACCACGCCACCCGGCCACCGGCTTTGCCCCCTGCCCCGCCCATGGGGACCGCCCCCCTCAGCGCCGACCTTCCCAGGTGAGACAGCGAGCAAGCAAGAGAGCCAAGCCCCGCCCCGCCCCCACCCCTGAGCAGACCGGCCAGCAGCACCATGCAGCACAGCCTCTGGCTTTGCCCCCGGGCCCTGTCCGGGACCCTAGCCCCTTGCATCCTCCCGCCCCCATGCGCCTCCACCCCCCCCCAGGTCGCAGGTGAAGAATTCTGCCATCAACATCAGACCCTCTGCCTCTCTGGCCCACCGGGATCTACGCACGTGGTCCACGGAAGACACACTGCTACTCAGAATTCAATAGAGTCCAAAGGAAACTCAAGCAAAATTCTAAGGAACAAAGGGAGCACAGGCCATACATCTGGACTCCACTACAATCAGTATATCACGTGGGCGAGAATCTTTTCATCCAGCCCAAAGATAGGTAAACTTTTTTCTTTTCACCTTATTGATCCTTTAAAGTATCAATGCTGTAGATCGACTTTCTCAAACAGCCACCCAAAAACATACAAGTCCAGGGAGAACACCACTCACCCCAACATTTCACCAAGATACTAAATCGTAAAAGTGCACTACCAAACTAATATTCACCCCCTGGTAACATAACCTGACTTAACTGACGTACTAACAGCCTAGTAGCCTCATCTAGGATATAACAATAAAAATACACAAACATACCCAATCCAAGGCAAGCACTAGTAATAACTGGTAAGTGTAACAATACCAACGATGTTGATTCAGTGAAAAACACACAGAATCTGAAAGGTCCTAAAAAACAAAACAACAATGTACAAGTCAAAGTGCAGATCCACGAGAAACAAAACCCAAGAAGACCAATCCCCCACCGAAAGAATCAATCCCATAATGAGGGATTCCGACCAGAACAAATCCACAGAAAATAGTCATGAAAGCCAGACCCAATATAACGACTTTCAGAGTATGATCATTACCATGATTAATACTATGAAAGAGGAAATACGAGAAGAGTTAAATAACCGTATCAACCACTTTGAACAGGAACACAACAGGCACTTGGAGGAGTTGAGAAAAACAGTTCAAGAAACAAAAATAGGTATAGAGCAGTTAAAACAGTCTCAGGCAGAGTTTAAAATTGAACTAAAAGACAAGTTATCTTCAACCCAAAACTCAACACAGAGTCTTATCAGCAGAACAAATGAGGCAGAAAATAGAATTTCAGATCTTGAAGACAAAGTGGGAGAATTAACCAGCTCAATAGAAGAGATTGTTAAAGTCAAAAAGATACTGGAGAGGAACATCAAAAGATATGGGACATCCTGAAGAAGCCTAACATGCACATTCATGGAATACTGGAACAAGAATCCCAAAATACCACACCTGAGGAAATATTTCAATTCATCATAAATGAAAACTTCCCACAACTAAAGAATGAGAGGCCTATACAAATACAAGAGGCATTTCGCACTCCAAACAGATATGACCAAAACAGAAAATTGCCACGGCAAATAATAGTCAAACCACTCCGCATTCAAGACAAAGAAAAGGTGTTGAGAGCTTCAAGAGAAAAAAAGTAAGTCACTTTTAAAGTTAAACCTATTAGAATAACAAATGACTACTCAATGGAAAGAATAAGAGCAAGAAGAGCTTGGAGAGACATACTTCAAGTATTAAATGAGCAAAAATGCCAACCCAGACTGATATACCTGGCAAAACTATCTGTCATGATTGAGGGAGAAAGAAAAGTTTTCCAGCACAAAGACAACTTGAAGGGATACATGTCCACCAAACCAGGCCTTCAAAAAATCCTAGAAATGATACTCAAGCTTGAAGAAAAGAACAAGCGTATCCAGGAGGACAGAAGAGAAGTATAATACCACCAAAACATAAATATCAAACAACATGCTTACAAAATCTACTAAACATAAAAAATGTCCAGAATTAAAAATAATTTCTCCATTATAACATTAAATGACAATGGTATTAACTCACCGATTAAGAGACACACATTACAAACTTGGATTAAAAACCGCAATCCAACAATCTGCTGCCTTCAGGAAACTCATCTCACCACAAAAGATAGGCACATCCTAAGAATGAAAGGCTGGTCCAAAATCTTGCAAGCTAATGGAACCAGGAAACAGGCACGGGTAGCAATTATGCTTTCAGACAAAGTGGACTTCAAACCAAAGAAAATCATAAGAGACACAGATGGATACTACATTTTAGTCACAGGTACAATTCACCAGGAAGACTTCACAATACTGAACATTTATGCACCCAATACGGGCTCCTCCACATTCATTAAGAAAACCCTACAGCATCTAAAGCAAGAAATCAACCCCCAAACGACAATTCTTGGGGACTTCAACACCGCCCTCTCAACATGGGATAGATCAACAGGTCAAAAGCTTAACAGAAACACTTTGGAACTTAATCAAACCCTGAAAGAAATGGACCTTATAGATCTTTATCGAACTTTTCACCCACGCACGAAAGAATACACATTTTTCTCAGCAGCACATGGAACTTTCTCCAAAATAGATCACATACTGGGCCACAAAATGAATCTACACATATACAAAAAAGTTGAAATTCTAACCTGTGCCCTATCAGACCACCACGGCCTAAAGCTGGACATCCACAACACAACAAACAAGAGAAAATACACTAACTCCTGGAAACTTAACAATATGATGCTGAATGTGAACTGGATTCAGGAAGAAATTAAAAAGGAAATTCACGATTTCCTGAAAGTGAACGATAATGAAAATAAAACTTACCAAAATCTCTGGGACACAATGAAAGCTGTCCTAAGAAATAAGTTCATAGCTCTTAATGCCTACATCAAAAAAATGGAAACATCAGAAATAAATAGCTTAACGATGCAGATTAAGGCTTTAGAGAAACTTGAGCAATCTGATTCCAAAAGTAGTAGAAGAAAGGAGATTAGGAAAATAAGGGGAGAAATATCTAAAATCGAGACGAAGAAAACGATAGAAAAAATCAACCAGTCAAAAAGCTGGTTCTTTGAAAAAATCAATAAAATTGATACACCCCTAGCTAAATTAACCAAAAGCAGGAGAGAGAAAACCCAAATTAACAAACTTAGAAATGAACATGGAGTTATCACTACTGATACCCAAGAAATCCAGAGAATTATAGCATCATATTTCAAAAACTTATACTCTGTGAAGTTTGACAACACAAAAGAGATGGATGAATTTCTAAGTAAACACAACTTACCTAAATAAATCAGGAAGTTGTGAATTATTTAAATAGTCCTATAACATATAAGGAAATTGAAGAAGTAATCTCAAATCTTCCCACCAAAAAATGTCCTGGACCAGATGGATTCAGCACAGAATTCTACCAGACATTTAAGGAGTTAATAACACCAATACTCCTTAAACTGTTCCATCAAATAGCAAAGGAAGGAACACTACCAAATTCCTTCTATGAAGCTAATATCGTTTTAATCCCAAAACCTAATAAAGATTCACTTAAAAAAGAAAACTATAGGCTGATCTCTCTGATGAACACAGACACAAAGATTCTCAACAAAGTCTTAGCAAATCGGATTCAAAAACATATCAAAAAGATCATTCACAGTGACCAAGTAGGCTTCATCTCTAGCACACAAGGTTGGTTGAACATACGAAAATCAATAAATGTAATTCATCATGTAAACCAGCCCAAAGTCCAAGACCACATGATACTCTCGATAGATGCAGAAAAAGCCTTTGACAAGATCCAACAGCCTTTTATGATCAAAACGCTAGAGACAGTAGGAATGGAAGGAACCTTTATCAATATAATAAAAGCTGTATACAACAAGCCCACAGCAAGGATTATGCTCAATGGGGAACAATTGGAAGCATTCCCACTTCGATCAGGAACTAGACAAGGCTGTCCACTCTCACCACTTCTATTCAATATTGTACTTGAAATCTTAGCTGAAAACATAAGACATGAAAGGGACATAAGAAGGATTCAAATCGGCAAGGAAGAAGTCAAGCTATCCCTATTTGCAGATGACATGATCTTATACCTGAGTGATCCCAAAAACTCCACCAGGAAGCTCCTGGAACTAATTGAGAAGTTCAGCAGGGTGGCAGGATACAAAATAAATGTGCAAAAATCAGAGGCCTTCCTATATGCCCAGAATGAAAGAAGTGAAAAAGCCTTGAGAGAAAAAATCCCATTTACTATAGCCCCTAAAAAAATGAAATACCTTGGTATAAACCTAACCAAGGAGGTAAAAGACCTTTACAATGAAAACGTTACAACCCTAAAGAAAGAAATTGCAGAAGACACCAGAAGGTGGAAAGACCTCCCATGTTCCTGGATTGGCAGAATCAACATTGTAAAAATGACCATCCTACCAAAGGCAATATACAAATTCAATGTTATACCAATTAAAATCCAAAAGCAATTCTTCAAAGAAGTTGACCAAATAATCTCAAAATTCATATGGAGGCACAAAAGACCCAGGATAGCAAAGACAATCCTGAGTAACAAAAACACTGCTGGAGGTATTACCATACCAAACCTTAGTCTATACTATATATCCATAGTTATAAAAACAGCCTGGTACTGGCTCCAAAATAGACACACAGATCAATGGATAAGGGTTGAAGACCCAGATATAAGCCCCCCAAAATACAGCCATTTGATCTTTGACAAAGGGGCCCAAAGAATCCAATGGAAAAAGAACAGCATCTTCAACAAATGGTGCTGGCAAAACTGGATCTCCACATGCAGAAGATTAAAGCTGGACCCGTACTGGTCACCATGTACAAGACTTAATTCCAAATGGATCAAGGACCTTGATATCAGGCCAGAGACTATAAAAACCATAGTTGAAAGGATAGGGAACTCCCTCGAGCTGATTGAGCTAGGCCAACATTTCCTAAACAGACATCCAATGGCACAGTCACTGCTACCAACTCTCAACAGTTGGGATCTTGTGAAATTAAAGAGCTTCTGTTCAGATAAAGAGATTGTCACACGAGCTCAAAGGCAACCCACAGAATGGGAGAAAATCTTCACTCACCACATATCTGACAGAGCTCTACTGTCCAGAGTGCACAAAGAACTTAGAAAACTAAACATCGAGGAAACCAATGGCCCAATTAAAAAATGGGCCCTGGAACTTAAAAGAAATTTTACCAGGGATGAAATTAAAACGTCTAACAAATATCTTAAAAAATGCTCCCACTTCTTTAGCCATCAGGGAAATGCAAATGAAGACTTCCCTGAGATATCATCTCACCCCGGTCAGGATGGCAAAATCCACAATACAAACAACAACAAGTGCTGGAGAGGATGTGGAGAGAGGGGAACTCTCCTACATTGCTGGTGGGAATGCAGGCTCATACAGCCACTCTGGCGAGCCGTCTGGAGATTCTTAAAGAAATTAAAGATTGAAATGGCATATGACCCTGCTATTCCACTTTTGGGAATAACCCCCCATGCAGCAGAGGTTCACCTCGATAGCACAAGCATGACCATATTCATAGCAGCACTGTTTACAATAGCAAAGTCATGGAATCAACCCAAATGTCCAACAGTTGACGAGTGGATAAGGAAACAGTGGTACATCTATACAATGGAGTACTATTCAGCCATCAAAAATGATGAATTACTGAAATTTGCCGGGAAATGGATGTCATTAGAAACCATTATATTAAGTATCCCAAACCCAGAAAGTTAAGCACCGTATGTACTCCCTAGTAGGTGGCTCCTAGTACCAAACTCACCCAGCCCACATTGAGACACTCAAAGATAAACCTATGTAATACAGTAATTGCAAGGATTTTGAACAGGAGGGATGGGGTTGGAGGGCCACACCAGACACAAGGAGAGAGGGGACCATGTTACAGCAGAGAAAATAGGCCTCCAAAGAATGCAAGTAAGTAATGTGACACCTGGTTAAGTTCTCAGACATTCATTCCTGATCATTTACAACTAAGGGGGAATGATCTCACCAGAAGGGGAGGGCATATAGTCTGGCAGATGAAAGATGTAAGATGGCAAATTTGTGACTGACCCCTCCCTCACCAAGATTTCCTGCTTTTTTTACATCTACCCTTGAATGTGCTATTATAACAAGACTCCAGTTTAACAGCTTTTGGTCTCTGACCAGGGGGTGACATACAGTGCCCATCAGGATGGAGTGAAGAGCATTGCAGGAGCAGCAAAACTGCAAAAGAAAATCAACAAACCACAATTCAGAACTTCAGAGACTTTGTATCAACCACATAGAACTAGGCCAGACTAATCTTCATCCTGAAGCTCAGGGACATTGTAAGAGCAAAAGGATGGGAGGAGCAATGATTTGCAAGATTCTCCACACTAGTTTGGGCCGAAGTAATCATAATAGGACTTTGCATGCCCTGCGCAATGTCCAACACACTATTGACCTCACAAAGTCTAGCATCAGCTAAAAGCACCAAGATCCTTGGAGGCAAGGGATTGACAGCCACAGTAGTGTTCCTATGCTTAAGGGGAACACGAGAAAGCATTCAGGGAAATGCCACTGGGTCCTTGTACGTCATCAGAGAGGAGGACCAAGAGGAGAGTTAGGCATACACAATAAAGGACTCTCTGGGAATTGGGGGGGAGGCACTGGGGGATGGGGAGGGAGGGAGGGGGAGCAGGGGGTTCGGGGGGAGGAGGAGGGAGGGAGGGAACTCGTCTACTTAGTAAGTTTGTATGAGCGGAAATAATAAAAAATGTATTAAAAAAAGGGTCAACTACAAAATCTGTTTCATGTTTATTATGTGTTAGATATATTTGCATATCTGCAGACAAACACATTTCAAAATTATTGCATCTCTTGCTTGTCACATATTTTCAGGTTATCATCACCTGCAGTTAGAGAAATTCAAGCTCAGAATTGGATGAATGAGCACATCAAGAACATATTCAGTTCATGGCAAAACACCAAGGCTGAACATCTCTTTTCAAGCTATGAAACAAAACAAGAAGTGAAATATCTGGTGACTATTTCAGATGTTTAAAAACCACAGGTCTGAGTGTCCAATTCAATGCAGGTAATGATTTCTGTGGCTCCCTTTGTGCAAACCATTGTATTTGAGGCAAGTATCAGGGAGTTCATGGTGTGGGTGCATTAGATATGATCAATATCTAGCAGAGCGCTATAAATAGCAACATCTCAACAACTATTTCCTAGGGGCTCAGTAATTTTTTTTCCTCCAATGTATGAATCATTCACACAAGACAAATTTAGGTCAGTTTAAAACTTGTAGCTGATTTCTTGTGGGGTGGCATATCTGTAATCTTAGGACATGGTAGACTAGGGAAGGAGGATTGAAAGTTTTGGTAGCTGGAATATATAGTGAGTTGCTATCTTAAAATTTTTTTAAGTAAAATGTATAACTTCCTACAACATTCAAAACGCAAAAATTAAACTTGTGATTTCACTACATGAAATAAATTTTACAAATGCACTCCTCCAGCTTTGAACACTAACCCCAAACTTTATAGTGAAAGTCATGGAAAACTTTTGAACCACCTACTCATGATTCAGACACAGAGCAGTGATGCCATGAATGTCAGTTACCAACTCTGCATTTCTTGTGATTCTAGTGCATGTGGTAATATGAAGTCTAGATATAATAGTTTGCAGCTGAAGAAAAACATTTTTCCATGCCTTCTCCTTCATAAGCATATATGTTATGGGATACAACCATTGCCCTCATTGTAGTCTTCCTAGTTCACTCCTAGTCCTCTTGGTAGATAGCAGCCAGACCATGAGTCAACTTGTATCATTCTCCAACAGAAGAAGTCAGGACTAATTTCCCTTCTCTTACCAGTACTTACATAAATGTAAATTAAATTCTGTTTTAAAGAGCTACTCTTGGCTTCTGACCAAATGGGAGATGATTATGGAATATTCATATACTTTAAAATATTACATAATGTTGCCTGTACATTTAATGCTAAATTAATGATGGTGGATGAATGGTTTTGGCCTAATCTAAATTATATGTACTGTATTCTGCTCATGGAGAGACAGGAAGTCATCCTATCTCATGTCCTAAACCAACACTGTAAGAGAGGTGCCTGAGTAGCTACAATACACGGCTTGTGGCTTGCTGGGTGATTACATGTCAGGATTATTAACCCCTATTGCCTTGGACTGAGTATTTAGAAGTCAATAATTCTTCATTTTTTTTTCTTCATCTGTAATATGATTCTAATTTTCTTTAGTGGAAATGTGTGTGGTAGCCTTTTCTAGATACATGTATGTTTTGATATGCCAAGGTCACACCAAAGATGCCAACTCAAATGTGAAGACTAGCTATGACAGAAGTGGGTATGGGAGTGAGCGTCATTTTACTTACAATACCCTAGAGTTCAGTAAATTTGACTGGTGAATTTCCTTCTTCTGATGAGATTTTCTACTCAACTTTCTTATCTAAATCTCCTTTTAATAGAGCTGCCATTGAGAAAAACTGGGGCTGAGCTTCCCAAAGAAGGAAGAAAGAAAAATCTGACTGCTTGTGTTATTGTGTTGTATGCTTCTCAGGGCACGATTTTAGGCAATCCTATTGTCTCTCATCTTTACACCAACCAATTCTTATAAAATTTATAGGAACCAGGGAACTGCAACATTACTTTCTCCAAAGGATATTTAAAGTCACTCACCTGCTTACCTTTTGGATGATCTGACTTTGAACTTCTTTAATCTACACTACGTTGGGTCCTTTGCTGCATATCCCTTGCTATGTTCCTGACACACACCAAGCATGTCCCACCACAGAAATGTTGCATAAGTGACTCTAACTGCTGAGGGAACATGGCACTCTCCTCTGGTCAAGCTCCAATGCTGTCACAAGACAAACTATAAATCTCTACTTATTATTAGTTCCCAGGACAGGGTGGCACATGCCAGCCAGTGTAAAGCAGCTTCCTTTATTGTTTGTATAAAATCTTGGTTTTTGTTCAATTGTTCCTGTTATCTTTTGTTTCATTTTCCCCTCAGGACTATTGTAATATAGCAGCTAATATGTCTATGATCTCCTACACTCAGGGACATGTGCTAAAGTTTTTGGTCCTAATAAGAACTAATGAACTTACATCTTCAATGAACTGATAAATTTCAGAGCTAGGAATTGAGCTCACAAAGTCTACTTCCAAAGATAATACTTTTTAAATATAAACATTTTATAATGCAAAATGGATATGTGTGGTTGTGCACAATTGTGTGCATGCTCATGTGTATGTGTGTGAGTGTGTGGTGTGTGTGTGCAATATACATGTTTAATGTTTATCTTTTTCTCAACTGAAACAATGTAAGGCAAGGGGACCATATTAATTTTGTTAGTTACTGTATCTCCAAAACAGTATTTGGTAAACAATGGGCACTCAAATTAAGATAGGCAGAGAGCTGAAAGAAAAAAGAATGAATGAACAACTAAGTCTGTTCTGAAACAGCACTATCTTAGTTTCTCTGCTGTTGTGCTAAAATATTCTGGAGAAAAGAGCAACTTAAGGGAGAAAGGAAAGATAAAGTGACAGAGGCCTAAAGTATTTGGTCTCATGTCATTTGCAATTGGGAAGCCAAGAGTAGTGAATTATTGCATGTTCTCATCTCACTTCCTATTTTTCTTCCAGGGAACACCCACCTTGTAGAAATAGTGCCATTCACAGCAAGAGGTCTTAGCTTCAATTCATAAAATCAAGATAAACCCTCACACAGTCCACATTGAGTTTAGATAATCTCCTGCAGGTTTAACCACAGGCCTGTCTCCTAGGTGATTCTAGATATTGTCAAGTTGACAATTAGCATTTGCCATCAGAGCTTCAACAGTACTTCACTATCAGCAGCCCAGAATGAATGCTAACATTCACAGAAACAAAACCTAAACTCCATTCTCAAGGTGCAAGATGGAGGAAGTGGTCCAAAACTGGACTGTGTAACAACCATATTTCAAGATGAATTCCATGAAAGACATGACTGCTGAGCTAGAAATAAGGTTCAGGTAAATGTTTGTGCTGCTGAAGCAAACAGAAACCTCAGTGCAGAATTAATGGACTAAAGGCTAGCAATGGGACAGACTTCATGGAAATCTTGTTCAAGGTTTGCAACTGCAAATCAAATCAGTGAGTTACTGTAACAAACTAATACTAGGTAAGTGTTGTAAATAGATGCAGTATGGATTAGTAATATTAAGAAGAAAACACTAGCCATGGTCTGATCTTAATTCTAACAAGTTGTTTGGTTTCAGAGTGACAGAATGACAAACAGAAACCTAGCTCCCGAGAGGTTAGGGATTACAGAGACGGACACGATTTCCTCTCTTTCAATTGAATGTAATTTGGGATCATTGGAGGCTGGAAGTGAAAGGTGACAGACAAGTGAAAATGGACCTGAGGGTTCAGAAGAAGAACTCTGAGTGACTACTGACTCACAGTGAGTTCTGTAAATGGTACTTGAGAAATGAGACTTTAACAGAGCACAGATATTGCTTCTGTGTACAGACCAAGCATTCATGGGCTCATGTTTGCAGAAACATGAATTATACTTCTGTGCCTCTGATTTGTAACTACACCTGTACTCCTCAGAAATGCTAACAGACAAATATAAATTTAGATACAAAGGAAAATCTAATAAGAAGAGCGTTTGAATGTGTAAGAAATGTCTAATTTTTTGCAGTCATTAAGACTGGAAGAACATGCTTATAGTAATTAGGTAAGATGGATTTCGAGGCTGAACACCACCCACAATTTGTGTAGTCTGGGGGTCAGGCGGGCAGCTGCAGAAACTGCTCAGCTAATTATGAGAATTCACTGTTCGTTAATAGAATCTCTCTCCACAAACAGCAGCTGTGTGTTTGCTCACGCAAATTATTAATTCTGGCCTCGCCTCAGCTGCAAGTTTCTGCTGCGAGAAAAGGAATCCTCAGGCAGAAGTGTCAGTTATCACCCAACTGATCCCAAGGAGAGGAGAGAAATATGAAATGAAGGAAAAAAAATCCGCTAATCACAGGTGTATAAAGATTTTGCATCTACCTCCCTTTTCTGCCTTTCACTCCCAAACAATTGAATGCCAATTTTGGAACTCATTAATCTGTAGGCAACCTAGCGAGATCTAATTTATACCTGTCAGGCGCAATGGGCAGCAGCTAATAGGAAAGTAATTGCAATATAGTTCTGCTTCCCCCACTTGATAGTATGCAAGATTTTAATGACAGCCCTTCCCTATTGGAGTATCAGACTGGCCAACAGACATATTCTCTCCTTTGTAGAGAGTCACACTAGGGACAAAAGAGATGTGTCCTTGGGTTTTATTATCTACTGCAAATAAAGTGATAAAAACATAGTAAGTGGAGTGTGGATTTTCATCTCTTTATTCTGTAGAAGAGCCTAAAGCAGCGTCCCTGAATCACATAAACTCAGACCTAAGTAGTCTTATGTTTTCTCTTGTTGTTTTTAAAAAAATCTCATTGGAATGTAATTCATAAAATGTTATCCTATATTTCAAGCTCAGCTGAATAGCTATATTCTATGATGGCATAGTTAGAAATATAAGGGCCCATATAGAGACTTGGAGTTTATCATAGACATTAGACTATTTACAAATAAAGGCTATAATTTTATGCACAAAAAGGAAATTGTATCTATTCCATTTCTCATTTTCTTTTCCCCAGGTTTTCTTGAATGGAACCTTTCTATGAATAAATTAAGAAAATCAAAGTTACTTAACTCTACAGAAAATATTTGATAATCTTTTACTCAAGCATGTCTTCCTATGTCTTCATTTATTGTTCCAATGGTTAATCTTCAACATGATCCTCTGCTTCTGATGGGACCTAGAAGGAGAATTGCTTCTGGAACATGAAGCTTGCTTTGAAATCCCTGGTGCTACATATATTCCTGGCTAGCTTTGCACAGATGTATTAGCATATAAACCTTCATGTGGTTATGACAGAACCTGATAGACATTTTGGCACTTTAGAAGGAGCTCTACCAATCATCCTTGTTACTACTTGGTGAAGAAAAACTGAAAGTGCTTCTGAAGGAAGCGTACATCGAAATGCAATTGTCTCAATGGAATGCAGAGAGAAAATGGCTGCTCATGCACAATATATGTCATCCTTGTTTCAAAACCAAATTCAATCAACCACCTAGAACTAGGCCAGCTTAATCTCTCCCCATCCTGAAGCTCAGGGAAATTTGCGGAAGAGGGGGCGGTAAGAGTGTAAGAACAAAAGGATGGGAGGAGCAATGATATGTAAGTTACTCCATACAAGTTAGGGCTGAAGCAATCATAATTGGACTTTACATGCCCTGTGCATTGTCCAACACACTATTGGCCCCACAAAGTCTAGCATCTGCTAAAGGCACCAAGATCTTTGGAGGCAAGGGATTGGCAGCCACAGCAGTGTTCCTATACCTAAGGGGAACATGGGAAAGGGTTCAGGGAAATGCCACTGGGTCCTTGTACGTCATCGGAGAGGAGGGCCCAGAGGAAAATCAGGCATGCACAAGAAAGGACTCTCTGGGAATTGGGGCGGGAGGCACTGGGGGATGGGAAGGGAAGGGGGTCGGGAGGAGGAGCAGGGGGTACGGGGGGAGGAGGAGGGAGGGAGGGAACTGGTGTACCTATTAAGTTTGTATGAGCTGAAATAAAAAAAAAAACAAATTCAGCTCTTCTGTAGGGGCATTCACTTTGAGCTGAATAATCTCTCTTTAGGCATTGCAGAAAAAACATAAGTAAAACAAAATCCTTATCTACAAGCCACTACCTCAGAAATGACAACAAACAGTGCCACAGTGTGTGTTTGTTTGTTTGTTTGTTTGTTTGCTTGTTTGCATCAGAGGACCCACACTGTAATAGGCACAATTGCAGACCATAGTGAAGTAGCATGGATGTGGCAAAGGGAAACAGAAAACAGCCCTGGACCCTTCTTCAAAGATGTTCACAACCTAGGAAAAAAATATTTCTTTCCTTGGCATCTTAGTTTTTCCTTTCTGCAAGCTAACACTAGAATAGACCTTCTCAGGCATCTTTTCCAAGTCTTAAAACTATATGATTTTACTTAAATTTAAGAAACATGGATTTCAAAATCACCATTATGTTAAATTCTGGACTTCAGTAAATAAGGATAATTGAGAACTACATCAACTGTTTCAAAGGAGAAGTCCATTAAAACAAGAAACAATGAACTTTCAATAGTGAGCTCTAAAATCTGTTTGTTGTGCCTTCTAGGTAGAAATTAAAAATTACCCAGGGAAATTAGTCCATGTTTATCGCTTAAATCGCTGACTCAGGTCAAACATTAGTTGAGTATTTCACATTCTGAGCATTTCTGCTCAAAATTACAAAGTGCACGTCCTATATACATCAGAAAGACTTTCTGAAGACTAAATACATGTGAGCTGTTTTCATTACTACAGGATAAACTGTCTAATTTGCCTGATCACAAGAAGAAAATGTACTGTGTTACTAAGAACAGTTAAGAGTACTCGAAGGGTTCTGCTTAATGGAGTACTATTTGAGACTTAGGGAAACTAAGTCAGGCACCCAAGCAATTCATTCATTCATTAGAGACATGATGTGACCTATCTTCATGTAGTATCATGCAATTTCTTTTCCTGCACATGGCACAATCTATAGAGATACAAGACCTTGCAGAAGAAGTGGTAGTGAAGGATTTAATGCTGGGAGAAAGGTTCATGCTATGTGCTGACTTAAGTCTCACTTCCCATTTTGCTTCCTAGTCTCAACTCTAGAGATCTTAAATAGATATTCACACTTACAAAGGAAAATATCATGTCTTCCTTTTTCCATTATGAATGTATTCTTGGCAGAAAAACTGTCCCTTTTTTGTTATGTATTTGTTTAGACAGTCTCAGTTGTAAGAGCTCAAGCTGGGCTCGAATTTGCAATCCCCCTGCCTCAGCTCCAGAGCACTGGGATGATTGTGTGCCACTGTGATTGGTGATATTTTTCCATAATGAGACTTAAATGGGAACAACATTAAGGTTGGTTCTATGCTGCAATGGGCTTGTCATCTTCAAAGTCACTTCGTTTCTTATTCCTAACTTTACACCCCACCACCACCTTATGTATAAGCTTGTTATAAGAAAATCCTAACTCAAACAACAACATTATCTCAGATTTAGCATCTTTGCTCTTAACTACAAAAATAAATCCTGGCTTGTAAAACATTTCCACTATTTTTATCTCCCCAGGACAATCTTAATGACTTGAAACTATATTATGGTCTGTGAAGACCAAGGGAAAGGGTCTAGGATTTACATTCTATTATTTTTGACTAATATAAATGGAATATCCATTTCAAAACCTTGAAATTATGGATCATAGAAAAGCCAGTGAACAAATAGTAAACTTTCTAAGTAATAAACCATGTGTTTTTGAAATAGGAGTCCATTATATATACTCAGGAAAGTATCATCATCTCTCTCTGTGCCACCAACTGGGACAATTTGCCCATTCTGGAGGATATACATCCAGCCCAGGCTACATGCTTGGTCAGTTAATGCTGACTGTCAGTATTCTGGCCTCCTTACAGAATAGTTCCTTGATCTACAAAAGCTAGTATCTCAAGAGAAAGGAAGTAGAAGCCATTTTTTTATGTGTAAGTGATTTTATTTAAGTATCAATTTTACCTACATATCTTATTGGTAAAGCTACCATGGAGCCCGGATTGAGGGTGAGGGAATGTGGATTTCACAATTTGATAGAAAAGGGTTTCAAAAAAGATGGGGAGGCTGTGTTTTAAAACTGCCACCATAAATGTTCAGTATAGGAAGATTTCATTTTTAAATATACTGGGCAACATCTATTTAATATAAAATAAAGGTAGTTGCTCATGAGATTGTAGGACCAGCTGAAGAAGCACGATCTATGCTTGTTGTCTGTCCTCTGATGACTTCCAGGGGAAGACTATTTATAGTAGTCTGAGAAACACAGGATGCCAATGCAGAGAAAGGGCATAGTCACTGCTCACATCCAGAAACATTAGAAAATGGACATCTACTTTTTGAATGGGGAAATTATATCAAGAAGGCACCACTGCTGTACTACTTCAAAGTACCCGGAAGGCTGGAGCATGCAATGTTGTGGTGGGGAAGCTCCAGCCATAATGTGAGTTAACTACAAACACAGCAATTTTCTAACTTTGGCATGTATCAGAATCACAGCATGCACTTGATAAGTTATAGATTGTTGGACGAAACCAACAATTACTGGATAATTTGTGATTCAGTAGGTTGTGCAAAAAATTTACACAAGAAGAAATTTATACAAAAAGAATTTTTATATAAAAAAATTTATACGAGAAGTTCCCAGATGTTACTGCTGCTGGTCCAGGTGGCAGGCCTGAATCCCAGATGCTGCTGCTGTGGTCCAGGTGTTGCACTTGAATCCCAGATGCTACCACTGTTGGCTCAGACACCACATTTAAATAATGACCCATAGGCCTAAAGACATAGGAAAATGGCTTTCCTCCCATCTACCATCCAATCTTTTGCTGAGTGTAATAGATAAAAACTGAGATGAAACCAGAATTGTGGTTGTGAAGCAGCATAAAAATATAGTTTTAAAATTCTTCACCTATTAGAAAAAGTTATAATGGAAGATGAGGGAGAAAACCAAGAGATTATCACTTAATCCATTGTATTATGAGTGTATTTTCAGAAATTCAAAATGGGTTAGTAGTCACTATCTACTTGACTGTCCACATTGCAGTTATTATAAAAGTACTAAAATCACTGATGCGAATATAATAGATTCCAATTCTTTTTGTATGAACACGTGAAGATTCAGTTTAGATGAAATTTTCCATGTTCAGAGGTCTGAAAATATATCAGCACACATCTGCATTTTGTATGTTAAGAGAAACTGATGTGTCTACATTACCATAAGTGAAACTACCATTTTCTCAAATAGAAATTGAAAAGTAGGACCTAGAATTATTATTTGTTGATTTTCTTTGCAAGTAAGGTTTTGACACAAGGGTTTTCTCTTTTAATAATCCTTTCCTTTTCCATAGAGCGGCTTTGGTGCCTTTGCATCTGATCTTCTTCCACACATTCCATATTTCAAGCAGAAACTTGGAGCTGAGGACATTTGTATTCAGTGTTCGTCTGAAGAATGTAGAGATGAATGTTCTGCTGTTTGCCGAGTTGGTCTTCATTTGATTAAATAATATGTTTGCATGGAAGAAAAGAAGAAAGCCGAGCCGGTCTTAGGAGGAGTTCAGTCACAAGTAGACGAGAAGCAGGAACATCTGCTACACAGCACGTCTCTCGGGTGCTGATGCATTGCGCAATGATTATTTAACAGGTGGAACAACCTCATTATTCAGTAAGGTGGGGAGGGTTAAGACATTCCCAGGAGAGGCAAAAGTGGAAGCCAAATGAGAGCAACCCAGGTAGGTATACCCAAAGGCATGGGAGTGTTTCTAAGCTTCAGGCTTGATAAACTTATTGCCTTTCTTCATAAACAACTATGGTTCCTTTTTATTATTTTAATAACAAAGCTGAGAGAATTTCTTACCAAAGAGTATTTGGCTTCTTTAATTAAGTAGATCTGCATCTGTAGCACAGAATTTTAACTAACTAATCCATAATTCAATCCTGAAGTCAGGATCCATATCTCTTAGTGCCACTAGGCAATAATCAATATTTTTAAATGGCCACATAAATTAGGACACCAATAAGAGACTTTCTGGAAGAAAATAGTCATCCCCTGGCTACCTCTTGATAAATGTTTACAAAAACCACTGTCAGCAAAAGTAGCTACTGTTTAGCTCACCTTGACTGAAATATGTCTTCCCAACATGTCTGCCCAGGCAGTGTGCTGTTTCTCTTACTGAATTCAGTAATTAAAAAAAAAAAAAAATAGCAATGAGTTCAAAGTGAAGAGTAAGAAAGGGTACTGATAAATGGCCCCTACTTAAATATGTTAAAAATGTAGGTAAATGAAAGAGATTTGTAAGTGTAGAAGTGTCTCCTTTGGGATGGAACAGAACAGAGTTCTCTTCCATATCTCATCACACTAGCTCATGCCTGGTTCAACTGGAAATCAATCACTTAGAGGAGTCCAGAACGATTTGTCACCATCACTAATGTGACACTTTGATTAACCCTCTAGTGGAGCTCATTGTTTGCAGTATGCAAATTCACTAAAAAATAACATGCATTTTCAAAAATATTTATGCATGGGGGTGTGAGAGAGAGAAGAGATTAGGTACCTGTGTGCCACAGCATACATGCGAAAGTTACAGGACAACTTTTGGAAGTAAAATCTCTCCTTTCACCATGTAGCTGTCGAGATTCGAAATTAAATTGCCGGCTTTGCCCACAGTCTGTTGAGTCATCTCGCCAGCCCTAACATGTATTTTAAAAATTTTTTTATTCAGGAAAAAATTCATTTAATAACCAGGTCAAGTGTGGTCTTCACAATGACTTTCTTACTATACTACAATTAATGTAAATGTTTCAAGCTTAAATAAGATTAATCTTTATTTTGGAACAGTATCAAAGGTTCAGATGTATGGCACACACTGCAAAGAATGAAAGAATGAGGTAAAGAGGAGCAGAAAATGGAAACATGGGGTAATGGAGGCAGAAACCTCATTCCACCGGCCTGATTAACACAGTAAATGAGAAACAGCAGGGTCTACATACTTTCAGTTTTAATCTTTGTTCTTTAATTTGCTTCCATCTAGGTGCAGAAGAAAATGAGTCTTTGTGTTAATGGGCTAAGGTGAAGGGCTCTGCTTAATGTCAATGTCAATTTTTTAAAGTTGTAGTTTTATTTAAGGAGCAATATTGAGATAATGCAGGTAGAAATAATCATGGTTAATTAAAATTACCTTTATTGTGATTTTTAGTTATGAGGAGAATTATTTGTGCAGCTATTATTCTGTGTGGTCTTTGGGCAGTGATTGGTGAAACAATAAAGGTATAAAATTGTCAGAATCAAGATGGGGGCTAGAAAAGATAAACACAGAAGTCATGCAGGATTACAGCCAGGGACACCTCAGTGGTTTGGAAAGGATGTGACTTATCATCTGCCCATTTACTTTTCCACTCATTCAAAGCATATTTATTGAGAATATAGCTCAGTGATAGAGCATTTGCCTAACGGGTGTGAGGGTGTGGGTTCAATCAGCAGCTCTGCAATAAATAAATGAATAAATAAAATTACTGACTGTCCATTAAGTGCTTAGTGTTTGCTTTCATAGTCCATATAGTGACTGAGACAGGAGGCAAAGGAAGACAAAGAGACTTCTCACTACCTAGAAAAATAGGTAGATAAGTCAAGTTCAGAAAGTAATGACCCATGAAAAATAGAAGTAGTGCTATGCTTCTTCAACGATGTAGAAAGCACTTAAACATGACAATTGAATAAAGGCGGGACATGGGAACATAACTGGTAGATAGAAAAGCAGAAAGTCTGGTGAGCAGAAAGTTCAGGTGAAGGAAGTAATTACAAAGGGAAAATAGGCTCGTGAGTACAAACCTTGAGTGTATGGGAATCAATCAGTGAGAGTTTAGAAAAAATGATTGACCAAAGGGTTGTGCTTCAAAACAAATCATGAGGGAGGACTGACTGAAGACATTGGAAGGAGAGAGACTTAGCAGATCCTTATCAAGTGAAGCAAGGTAGCACATAAAGTAGGCCTGGGAAAGCAATGGGAAAGGACAACTGTTGAGACATTAGCCATAGACCCAAATGTAATAGAATAACTAAAGATGACACCCCAGTTTTAGTTCAGGGAAACACAAAGATACAACGGTGTCCTGCCTAGAGCAATGGTGCAGGAAACTGATTTTTCAGAAAAAGTGGCAGCTTTAGTTTTGTTTAAGGCATCTGCGACTAGCCAGATGTCCAACAAAGAGCTGAAAACTCAAAACCAGATCTTTAAGAACAACTTTGAGAACTCAGCCATCAGGAGAACTCTGAAGTGCTTGGTGACTGACTAAAGCTTGCTGGTCACAGCTCCTTTCATGTTCACATTCACGATGTTAAGGTTAACGTAATGGATCATTTGTAGTAGCCCAATGTTGGTGATTAACAGCCATGTCCGTTCTGGTTGGTCAGTGCACATATTTAGTTTGTTCAGAATCCGGCTGTGTTTTATATTTAATACTACTCTTGGATATGTATGTACCAAATAGGAAAGTGATGCTTGAATAAGTTTGGGAAAGTTTACAATGCACAAGCCAGGAAGAGCTAGAGATGGAATTCATATCCTATTCTCAGGTTGCTTGCCTTTCATCAGCAAAGCCCCACAGCATTCCACATATTTGGTGAGATGCAACATTGTTTTCCTTGGGACTAGAGATTTATGGGAATATTCTTTTTCACCAAAATAGAGCTGCTTAACATACACACACACACACACACACACACACACACACAAAGAATTTGATTAAACTCTCTTAATTTAATTTCTTGGTGTTTAAAATTCAAGAACTTCTTTAGGTTTCCTAAAATAGAATGTTCTGTTACACTTGTTTTTTTATTAAAATGATTAAACAGGATAAAATATGCTTCTAATTAAGTGGATTGTAATGTGGAGCAGATTTCAAAATGTGGAAGCTCAACTCCATTTTCATAGTTCTGGGTTGTGTTTCACCTTCCATTTTAGCTGATGTAATGTGATAGTGACAAGTGTCAACTTGACAGTTGAAGCTCTGGGCACAGTTGTGAAAAATTAGCAGTTGATAAGGAATCCTGAGTGCGCCTAACTGATGTTTAACTGATGAAGGTCCGGCCCATAGTAGGTGGGAGTATTTCCTAGGCAGGTGAATGAGATGGAAGGAGGTAATTCAGCAAGTTGGCATTTTTGGCACACTTGGGCAGACATGCCATCTGACAAGTTAGGTTTATCCCTCTTGCAGCAGTACTGTGGATATGGTATGACCAGTTTCCTTTGCACCTTGTGTTGGTATGAACTCCCATGCCAAGCTAGCTAATCATTGCAAAAGGGCAATCATAAGCCACAAAAAAACACCTTGTTCTCTTAAACCATTTAATCTTGAATTTAGCAACAACATATAGAGTAAGTGGAACAGCTCAATTTCTACACTTTTTTGTCCCAAAATCCCCATTACTCATCTTTCTCTCTGCATTCCAAGCTTGGGCCGAAAATTAATGCTATATCTTGCATTAAGTCCTGTCTCTTAGAGTTTGTTTCCTCTCTTTCTAATCAACGTCTCTGACATTGTGTCAGTGTCCGACCTTAATACTTTAATATGTATACCCATTCTTGATGCACTCAACAAAATTTGTCCTTACATCCAATGATTCACATGATCTGTAATGTTTATTTATAAAAAATTTTAGACTTTTTGCCCATTGTTTATATACCTTTGAGAGATTTCTTAATATTTTTATCAAAATATTTTTACGTATTCTTTATTTTATTAACTTATTTTCATTTTATTATTGCTTTACTTTTATTTTTGGGGCTATTATTCATTTTTACCTTCAGGATTCGATCTACTTTCATTTTTTGACTCCTTATTACCTTTGATTTTCATTCACTTTTACTTCTATGACTTTCAAGAATCATTATCAGTTCTTTCCAACCAGACTATAACTACTAGTACCTAAACTATGTCTATTTAGAAAAGTAATTTCCACCAACTTCCCTTTTTCAACAATGAGACCACTGATGTTTTTAATAAATAAATAAAAACTTAGCTGTGCAAGGCTTTCATGTGCAATGTGGCATGTTTATCAACACCCTCGCTCCTTGGCTACTATACATCAGTAACATCCTATCACCCCAAAATACACATGCATATACATTGAAGCAAATCAAACTTTCAGAAACACTGTTAATGCCACCTCCAGAAAGGAACCATTGTCACAAAAACTGATCTACTAGTTTATTGCAAGATAGTGGTCAGACAATAGGAAGGGCTACTAAATTTGGGGTTAAGTGCTGAATCTTACTTTTGCTAGCTTATAACTCAAAACATACAATTGCATTTTATGCTTCTTTAGTTTTCTTATTTTGTATCAGAGAGTTAACAATTACCCTCCCTAGCTTGATGATCTAATAGAACAATGTGTGTAAACCCACTGTTACATTAGATAGTATCTAAATAATAACTATCACTTTATTTTTTCTTTTTGAGAAAACAAACATAAAAAATCTTTAGAATTATGTTGGATCAAATAACAAGTCCAACAAGAATTATGTTGGAACAGGTAATGATTTCTTAAGAGAAAAAATTACCTCACATTTCTAATTAACTAAGTTACCCACCCACCCTTTCTAATTTCCTAGACTATGAAGGAAACAGTCAAAGAGCATGGTTAACATTAGAAAACTTCAAACTCCCAGTTTTCTCTTTGGCTTTCAAATCCCTCTTGTCCAAAGTAATTAGTATGTCAAGAAGCAGAAAGAATTATGGTTATGATGGCTCAAAGTTGAAATGCCATCCTTTGGGCAGGCAGCAATATTATTTTAATATAAAATAAATACATTGAGAGTAATTATTATGTGCCACCAATTTTAGGTCTGAAAGATTTTTGTGTAGAAACAATTTAATGTCTCAGTTTTAACATGTTAACATATAATACAAAAAATGGAGAAAAAACATACTTAATATGAGGACAGTGTACTTAACTTCTAAAGTAAAAAAAAAAATCCAACAGGAACATCTTAGAATAATTTGCTTCTATCCAAGAAAGAAAGAAAGAAAAGAAAGAAAGAGAGAGAGAGAGAGAGAAAGCTTACCCCTTAGTAAGGTAAGATTCCAATGACTTACCTTACCATTCATTTATGCCTTTGCTCACATTATATCTCAATCAAGTACCACTTTAGTTAAGTGACCCCTTTAAATAATCTCATTTATACCTGTATGCATTTTCTTTAACTTGGTCTAGTTTTCTTATACCAACATGTGTTGTTTATGCATGTAAGCTGAGGTTTCCACATAATAGGGAACATTTCAAGACCATAATGATACCCCCTGAAATAAATTATTTAATATAGTTTTGAAAAAAGAGTATAGCAACTCTTCTGGGTAATTGATGTGCGGTAAGCTACAGCATCAGTTGTATATTCATTTTTCTCCAATGTATGCAATTATCCACTCAGCCTGCACCCATTAATATTATTTTTCTTCCTAAACTGGAAGTATTTAAAGCCATTAGAAAATAATCCAAAGAATTCTATTTGCTGAATAAATTTTAATTTGCATGGCACCAGGAATTTTTTATTAATGGGAAATAAATTATTGCAATCTTTGGGAAGGAGACAAGTTAATAGCTTTGTGAAAAGCAATGGAGAGAAAATGATCTTGAAAAGGTCAGGTCTCCTGTCACAGTGTCTTTATGCACAATTAAAACAAGTCAAGAAAGTGGCTATATAATCAGGACCATGAATATGCATTATATCCTAATGAGAGTGTGAAGATGTAGCAGGCTTAGTGCTAAAGTCATGGTGGGGTGGTGACATAAAAATGGTAATTTGTGATGTAGTATTTAACTGTGTTTCTCATTCTTATGGAAAACTTAACTCTTTGGTAGCTAGTCCTTCAGCTCTTGATAAATTCAGGCACATTCTTCTTTCCTGGAACAATGACAGACACCATTCTGTCCATTTGTGGGAGACACAGAAGTCAAACATGATCCCTGTTACACATGAATCAACTAATGAACTAAAATGTTCCTTTTGCCATTCAGTGCTTTGATCTTTCGCATAGTTGTGTGTGCCTGCGCGCACACACACAGATGCATTTTAATTCAAAATAAAATCCTCAGCCAGTCTTGCCCTGGGCTATCCATATTGCCTTTATGTTGCTGTCAGCCCTCTTCTTTCTTTTCATCCCATAAGACATTGTGTAAATTCCCAACAAATGACAAGGGGAAAAAATAACCTTTCCCCTTAATGGAATTTTAAAAATCCCAGCAGTTCTTATCTTGAATACCAGAGTGTAGGACATATTGTTTATAGGAGTGCTCTTTCTGTAGGAAAAGCCTTTAGAAATGACAAGAGGAGAAGTAACCGGCAGCATCAAGAAGTTAACTTAAGTTCTTAAGTGGTCAATTACCTCTGGGTAATGGCTGTGTCGCTGGGCCGGGCTGCTGCAGCTCTGTGTGCTATTGAGCCATTTCTGGCTATTCTACATTTTAATTGAAAAGCAGTATGAACATTCTGATTCAGTGGTCATTTAATAAAAGATAATGATCACTGAACAATGATTCTGATTAGCTAATGGCCATTTAAAGGTTTATAGAACCTTTCACAATTCTGCCTGCTTATTCCAGAATATTAATAGAAGACCTTGAACTAATGAGATTTTGGTTCTTATCTTAGCGGGAAGGAGAAGCAAAAAAAAAAAAAAAAAAAAGAAGAAGAAGAAAAGCAAGACTTTCTTTTCCTGCCTTTTTTTGGCTGGCACAACTTACACTGTGAACCAGTGAGTCGAAGGTCTTCGAAGTCAGAACTGCAGTGGGGGTTGGGGAGAGCTCTGTCCAGCTCTGCGGGAAGTGAACAGCCAGCCATCTCCTTAACCAAGTTCCAGTTTTGAAGGTGATTTTCCTGTCAGTTGATTGTGGGCTTTATGTCTCAGAGTGGGTGAGGCAAGTGTGAGGAGACACCCTTTCTTCTGAGTAGCATGAAAACCTACCTCCATGCCATCCTTTCACTGCAAGCCAAGCTGGGTATCTTCTTTGCTCTTCCTTTGCTGATGGATTTTCAACAATTAGAGATTTGATAATTTAAAATAGCTGCCTGAGCATGCATATAATAGAAAGCTATAAAGCTTTATAAAAGGGATTCAGAGGCAAATTTTAGCCCTGCAGAATTTTCCCCATGCTTAGCCCTGCTCACAGGAATATCTAATACCATGTACTGAATAATTTATTGGGCCTAGAACTTAAGCGTAGGCAGAATGAATTTCTTTCTATTTCATAAGCACAAATCTTATTTTACCTTACCCACTGAGCATACCCAGCTGGCTAGAGGAGTCAGGGACTCAAACAAAAGAGGTGTCTCATATAACAGAGGGGTTGAGACAACCCCTAACTAGTACTAGGATATCAGCAAGCATACTTTGTACTACATAGTAGGTATACTAAAAATTGCCCTGAAAATACTCAATTATTTGAAAATCATATAAAAAGTGTGATTTGAACAGTGACCTCCTCTGAGATAGAAAACTTATTTCATCACCCAAGGACTGTACGCCTTGAGCAGAGGTTCTAAGATGTTTAACCAGTGACTTGTTAACAATTAAAATTCTAAATGTTGACAATCTTGGACCATTTTGAGAAATAAGTGCATAAAGGGATTTTTTAAACTTTTTTTATTATTATTTATTTATTCAATTGTGCATGTGTGCGTATGTATGTGTGTGCGCATGTGTGTATGTGTGTGTGCAGAACCACGGACAAATTCGGGAACCACCATGAACGCCTCCACCTCCTTCTCTGCCCCGGGATTCACAGGCTCGGTCCTACCAGGACCAGAAGCACAGGCCGCCCCCGCTTCCGCCTGGCGTCTATTCGTGGGATCTGGGATCCGAACTCAGGACCTTCTGCCTGCAAGGCAGATGCTTAACCCCTGAGCCATCTCTCTAGCCCGCATAAAGGGATTTTTGAATTAGTTAATTGTCATAGTTAGATACAGGTGTCAACTTGATGATTAATGGTTGAACTCTGGGCACATTTATGGAGAATTAATAGTTGAGCTAAGTCCAGAGGGGACTTGCAGGAGATTGTCTAGTTGAGGGGAAGCCTAGCCCATGGTGCATGGGACCAATTACTGATCAGGTGAGTAAGATGGAGGTAATTGGCTGAGAAAGTTAGCATCCTTCTGTATAGAGTTTGCTATTTAGTATCCATGTGATTTAGACAGGCTAACATTGTGAATTTCAATCACCTTTGAACTGAAGAAGGCACAATAGCTGCATCATAGAACCATAACAAAAATATGTAAACTACTTAGCCTTATGTCTATTACACAGCACAAAATTAATGAGATTACTTTTCCTTTCTTTCTCTCCACCCAGAGCAGATCACAAGGAAGTAAGGCACTTTGCCCGTTTTTGTGACACTTCCTTATTAATCCAATACCTCACAGTGATATGTTAAGGTGAAGTTCAGTGAATCCTTAGCAAGAGGAAATTATGAAAAATTTCCACTTTCTTCCTCCGGAGATATGAGACCATTTAATTCCTTGAATGAGAAGAGAAATAAGCAGGAGTTCCTTGGAAACTATAGCTGTGATTCCTCCTGATTCTCAACAACCCCCATCTCCCTTCCCCTCTCCATTTACATAGTGTGAGAGTGGGAAAAGGGTGGGGTTATGTCCAGACAGACAAAACTGTGATCTTTGTCAGAAGACAGATGGAGTAGCAGATTCTCTCTGCTTTTCTTAGGGAAAAAATATAGGGCCAGAAGAAGACACCATCAACACTAATAATAAAAAGCAAAATGTAAGGAAAAAACCCTGAAAGATAAATGTCACAGAATCTGTCTAGTGAGACGTAAGTGAATAAAGCACTTGTCCCACTATCATGAAGGACTGAGTTTGTTTGGATCCTTAGAACCCAAGAAAGAGACAATCAGATGTTTTGACTGCCTGTAATCCCAGTATTCTACAAGTAAATGGGGGAGAGATGGTCAACTAGTCCAACTGGGGGAAAAACTCTGGGTTAAACTGGGAGACTCTGCCTTAATAATAAAAATGAAAAGCTATAGAGGAAGACATCTGATACCAACTTTGATCCTCCACAAGCACATACACATATATGCATATGCACTTATGCACATGTGTGCCATATATGTGCAAATCCACAAATCCACAAGTCCCACCACATAAAAACAAACAATCCAAAATAAGTCTACAGAAAGACTCCCACATAATCATGAGTATCTACATCAATTCATTAAAGAGCAAATGCAGAAACATAACCTTAACCAAATCTTTAAAAGAATGAATATTCTTATTTACTAAGTTTAATGATTCATGACAACATAAGTTAGTAACATATTGATCAAGCCGATTCTATAAATGTTGGGACAATTCTCAAAACACCATTTTATACACATTTCTTTCTATGTGTGTGACATTTCTGTGTGTACATGTGTGTGCGTGCGTGTGCACATATTCAGAAAGCACTTGAGAATATATCCAACATGACATCGTTCACTCATTGAGTAGCTAGCAACTGAAGGCCTAAGTGGGCTTCATATTGTTAAAATAATTATTCCTTTGGCTACTATTAAGCAGGAAACAAACCAACAAATGATTTCCATGAATTTTATTATCAGATACAATTGAAGAAAGTCACTTAGTTTTTCATAACTGCTTTTCTGCATTGCATCGGATTTCGTGTTACCAGCCACTGAAGCACATATTTCTTAAATTATGCTTCCCATTTGAGAGACGAAAACCTTGAGGCACCACAGAGCTGTACGATTGGGTAAACCATATATGCAATTACTCTTAAGGCTAGAACTTGACGGTATGATTGTGTTCTTAGACAATGCTAATTGATTACAAGGAGTGCCTTAGGGCTAGAATAAAAGAATAATATGTAAGTAGTGAGTACTCTTCTGGGTTTTCCTGCTGCTTTTAAGTCACTAAATCAAAACACCATTTGATTCAGTGTCTATTTTCTGTGCTGTTCTCATATGCAAGATATTTTGTAACATTTTTATTATTATTTCTGCTCATACAAACTTAATAGGTACACTATTTTCCCTCCGTCCCTACTCCTCCCCCAAACCCTTTGCTCCCCCTCCCCTCACCCCTCCTTCCCCATCCTCCAGTGCCCCCTCCCATCCCCAGAGAGTCCTTTAATGTGCATGCCAGACTCTCCTCTGGGCCCTCTTCTCCGATGACGTACAAGGACCCAGTGGCATTTCCCTGAACCCTTTCCTGTGTTCCCCTTAAGCATAGGAACACTACTGTGGCTGTCAATCCCTTGCCTCCAAGGATCTTGGTGCCTTTAGCAGATGCTAGACTTTGTGAGGTCAATAATGTGTTGGACATTGCACAGGGCATGCAAAGTCCAATTATGATTGCTTCGGCCCTAACTTGTGTGGAGTAACTTGCAAATCATTGCTTCTCCCATCCTTTTGCTCTTACAATCTTACAGCCCCCTCTTCCGCAAATTTCCCTGAGCTTCAGGATGGGGAGAGATTAGTCTGGCCTAGTTCTAGGTGATTGATATAGAGTCTCTGAAGTTCTGGATTGTGGTTTGTTGATTTTCTTTTGCAGTTTTGATGCTCCTGCAATGCCCTTCACTCCATCCTGATGGGCACTGTATGTTACCCCCTGGTCAGAGACAAAAAGCTGTTAAACTGGAGTCTTGTTATAAGAGCACATTCAAGGGTAGATGTAATAAAAGTAGGAAACCACAGTGAGGGAGGGGTCAATCACCCATTTGCAAAATGGTTACTTTTTATCTGCCAGACTATATGCCCTCCCCTTCTGGTGAGATCATACCCTGTCAGTTGTAAATGATCAGGAAGGAACGTCTGAGAACTTAACCAGATGTCTCATTACTTACTTGCAGTCCTTGATGGGGGCCTATTTTCTCTGCTGTAACATGGTCACCTCTCTCCTTGTTTCTGGTGTGGCCCTCCAACCCCATCCCTCCTGTTCATAATCCTTGGAATTACTGTAGGTATTACATAGATTTATCTTTGAGTGTCTCAAGGCGGGCTGGGTGAGTTTGGTACTAGCAGCCACCTATGAGGAAGAATATACGGCGCTTAATTTTCTGGGTTTGGGATACTTCACTTAATATAATTGTTTCTAATGACATCCATTTCCCGGCAAATTCCAGTAATCCATCATTTTTGATGGCTGAGTAGTACTCCACTGTATAGATGTACCACATTTTCTTTATCCACTCATCAACTGTTGGACATTTGGGTTGATTCCATGACTTTGCTATTGTAAACAGTGCTGCTATGAATATGGTCGTGCTTGTGCTATCGAGGTGAACCTCTGCTGTATGGGGGGTTATTCCCAAAAGTGGAATAGCAGGGTATATGCAAGATTTTTTTTTACATTTTTTATTTCCGCTCATACAAACTTAATAGGTAGACCAGTTCCCTCCCCCCTCCTCCTCCCCCTGAACCCCCTGCTCTCCCCTCCCTCCCTCCCCATCTCCCAGTGCCTCCCCCCCAATTCCCAGAGAGTCCTTCATTGTGTATGCCTAACTCTCCTCTTAGTCCTCCTTTCCGATGACGTACAAGGACCCAGTGGCATTTCCCTGAACCCTTTCTCATGTTCCCCTTAAGCATAGGAACACTACTGTGGCTGTCAATCCCTTGCCTCCAAGGATCTTGGTGCCTTTAGCCAATGCTAGACTTTGTGAGGTCAATAGTGTGATGGACATGGCGCAGGGCATGCAAAGTCCTATTATGATTGCTTCAGCCCTAACTAGTGTGGAGACTCTTCAAATCATTGTTCCCCCATCCTTTTGCTCTTACAGTCTTACTGCCCCCTCTTCCGCAAATGTCCCTGAGCTTCAGGATGGGGGGTATGCAAGATATTTTTTAAGATGTTGAATTAGGTGATGCCAAGTTTTTTATTTTTCCTTCAAGAAATTTACAAACTAATGAAATTCAGTGACCTTCAGGCTTATAAACATCTTCAATGTGTTCATTGTTTCGGGTGTTCTATTTACCCCTAGTTGTATGAAAACAAAACCTTCTCTTTAGTATATATTTACATAGTATATATGTAAGAATATGTCATAACATACATGTCCTCATGTTTCTGTTCCTTAGCCCTCTCATGGGTTGGCCTCTCAGTGAAATTCTGATGTAGTCGAGTTCAGATCCTAAACACTCAACAAACATCCCAAGTGTCTACATGCCAGTGACGAGGATCCTGCCTTGAGAAGTACTGCTTCTGTCTTCCTCCTCCTCACTAGCTCACCCTGCGGCTGATTTGGTTCTGATGAGATATAGGATGCCAGAGTCTTGCCTATTGGTTCCAGCATTCACACTAACGCTGAGAAAGCAGCATTGGCTGTCAAGGAAAGTTCGCATTAGAAATGACTTCCTTTAAGATGAGAAAATCTACAGGAAAGATTCTGATCAGAGTAATGAAGTAAGAGAGTTTCTAAAGTAGAAGAGGTAAGCTCTCAAGATAAAAATAAGGAGCTGGGGCTGATATAGCAATTATTCTGCATTTTGCTGATAAATTTGCAACCAAACGGTTTATAGGGGAACAAAGGATTTCATGCCCTTTTATGATTGTCTAGTTACAGGTCTTGATCCTGCTTGGCAGCAGAGTCCACACTAACACTAGATGCCAAGAGATCTGGCCATACCAGTATCCATATAACCATAGGACTTCTGGACAATCCTTACTTGAAAGACCAACATGTCTGGTCAAGCACATGGAAGGATGCCAACTTCTTTATCCATTTCCTCCATCTTACCCACCTGTCCAGGGCCTATACACCATGGACTGGACCCTTCCCCATCTATCAGACAATCTCTTGCAGTCTTCCCTGGTTCTTCACAATTGTGTACGGAGCTCCAACCTTCAATTGTCAAGTTGACAAAGGTATTTGTGACAGTTGTATATGGTCACTAGGTAGTCCAGTAAGAAATCAGACAGCATTGGTTTAAAGAGAGAATTTAAAGACCAAGACCAAGCCTAAGGCAGACAAGCAAGCTTAATACGTATACTCCCATCCTTAGAGCTAATGTTGAAGTAAAAAAGAAATAAATATCTGTCAATGAGTGGCAAAATGTTTGCCAGTTATATTGAAATAAAAATGGTAATTGTTGAACTATATAAAATACTTAATGAAGAAATATCCTTGAATAGGACTTCAATACTCAATGGTATTAGCTCTCTCTGGAGCAAAGTATGGAAGATTAGAAACTCCTTGGGGAGAAAAACACACATATTTCATATATGTATTCAAATGACAAGATGGCTAGATATGTAGGTCATTGAAAGAGCACTGCCCTATGCCTGTACAAGTTCCTGGGATCAGTGAGAGAGAAAAAAATTTATATTTATAGTCTTTTAGAACTTAATTGTGAAATAAAAACTGCCTCTATATAAGATGAATATATAATTATACTAGTAAAATAATTAACAATATAAATATAATTAATGTCTATCACATCATATACTTTTATGGGAAGTTCTTTTATAAATTTCAAATGTACAATATAATGCTAATAAATCTAAACCATGCTTTAACTCTACTGTATATAGAATCTCCAGAATGTGTTGATTCTGGGTAGCTGAATCCTTGTGTTTTATGATTAATAACTTTCAATCTTTTCCCCCAGTTCCTGGAAACTATTTTACTTTATATATATATAGTATATGATTTTATATATATATAATGTATGATTTTTGCTTTTGCTGGTTTCAAATATATCTAGAGAACACATACATTTTCTTTTTTGAGCCTGGATTATTTTACCTAGCATAAAGTCTTCCAGGTTAATATATGCTATCACAAATGAAAGATTTCATTTGTTGTCTGAGTAAAAGTTGTCTGAGTAAAAGTGGTTAATGTTCATGTGTTCACTATTCATTTAACATAGGTGGATGCCTAGGTTGATTGCATATCTCTACTGCATGAGTCATACAACAGTAAACATGAAAATGGGGATCTTGATTATTTTAGTATATAATAATGAAGATATCTTATTGGCACAAATATTTGCAGTACGGTGAACTATTGATTTATGTGTGCTTTCTTCATATTCAAATTCATCCACTTTTTCAAGAAATATGTATTGTTTGCTACTGAACAAGAAATAACATTCAACCAAAGGAGGGAGTAGACTGGGCCCACATAGGGATGGGAGGAAGGGTGGGTAGGGACAGGTGGGAACAGGAGGGAAGGGAGGGAGAAAGGGAAGGGGGAATGAGGGAGGTGGAGCATGTATATAATAATGTAAATTTCATAAATTTATTTCAAAAAAAGAAATAGTGTTCAAAAATAAAACAATTCTGCCTAAGAAGCTCTTCAATAGATTATGAAAGAATAAAGAATTTATAGTTAGTAAACCTGAAAAGCTAGTGTTATGAAGGCCTGAGAACTAAGACCTTAGTAAACCTCAAGTAACTCAGGGAATGTGGAGTGAGGATGAAGATTTAAAGAATTGTACAATGAACTCTGTGGACGAGAGGGTGAGAGTATGTAGGAGGTATAAACAGCTGTGCGAGGCAAGGAGAATAGAGAGATCTTGATGTGTTTGGAGATTTGCAGAGACAAGAACCTGAAGAAACCAGTAGAGACTTGCTCTTGCTGGAAGTACCTTCAAATTATGCAAGTAAGTTCAAATAATTTTTTTCTTATGGGAATAGAGACATACTGAACTAATTTTAAGCACAAAATGACATTATATAAGGGGGATCATTCTTGCCAATCTATGAACAAATAGTGGAATGAGGTTGATGCCAAGCAAACACTGATTGATCATGGAAGGCTTGGTTCATCTCTAAACATTATCATGGGAACATGGAGAGCTCCACAGAGGTTCAAATGATGAACTTAAACTTACTCTATTTGTGTTTCAGAAGGATTATTCGAGGGGCTGGAGAGGTGGGTCAGGGGTTAAGCCTCTGCCTTGCAGGCGGAAGGTCCTGAGTTCGGATCCTAGACTTCACGTATAGAAGTCGGGCGGAAGCGGGGGCGGCCTGCGTTTCTGGTCCTGGTAGGGCGGAGCCTGTGAATCCCTGGGCAGAGTAAACAAGGAGGAGGTGGAGGTGGTCCATGGTGGTTCCCAAATTCATCTATGGTTTTACACACACACACACACATACACTCACACACACGCACAACTGAATAAATAAAAAATAAAATACTCTAAAATAAATATTATATTTAGAAGGATTATTCGGGAAGACAGGCAAAAGTGGCTTTGAAAGAAACAAGGCTGGGAATAGGTCAAGAACCTTGAATTGGAGCAACAAGGAGAGTGGGAACAAAGATCTGAGTTCTATGCAAGATAAAGTCCAAAGAAAGCAGCCACATCAAGATGGCGTGAACAGGAAATCTAAGTGTAGGATACCTAGATTTTTAAAGTCTGGGGAATACAACATCAAACACAGGCTCCAATGCTGAGAGGAAGATAATAGGTTATATTCTGTTGAGTTCAATGCTGCTTAGAGAATGGAATGACACTTACTAAGCAGATCCAATTACCCACAAAACTCATGACTTAGTTGACAAGACTCTTGCTCATGCAGGTTGCTACCAGGTCTAACCCAGTAAAGATGTATTAATAGTTTGAGTTTTATTTTTCCCATTCTCTTTTCATAAAAGGAGCACCTAAGCTTTAAGCTTTAGAGACACGGCTTTTGGGGGTGAATGACCATGCATATCCAAACCTCTGAAGAAGGCAGGATTCATAACAGCATACAGAGTGTAAAAACAGAACTTAGCAGAATGTTATTACACCAGGTACTTGTTTGAATAAATGAGCTGTCACATGTCACTTAATTATTGAATTTAATAATTTAATATAAGATGTTCAGTTTAATGAGTATTCAATAAATACAAGGGTTAATGGACTTTGTGCTAACTGATGACTCTCTTATTTTCACATATTCTTTCTGGAACATTGCAAAAAGACCATTGAATTGATACATAATTGATCTAGAACATTAAATTTCCTTGAACTGTGAAAGTCTCAGTCATTATAGTAGTGTGACAGTTACATCCAAGCCACTTGGAATAGGTTCGCTGGAAGCTTGACAGAAACCTACTCAGCTTTCCTGCTAAGTTTGTCTTCATTACTTCTCTTTAATGACTCGTCTTGATTATTTCTATCCTGGAAAAGGCACTTTTTCTTTCATGCTCCTGTATTTATTACTAACACATTAATTACAGATCTTGTCAAAAACATGGTTCTCAGAACAGCTTTAGTGGGCGGTGGTGGAACCTTAGAGAGGTGAAGCCTAATGGTGGGTTTCAGCCACTGGTGATGTGCATTTAACACCACTTAAAAGGATAGTAAGACCCTATGTTCTTCATTTTCACATCCTAGTCAAGAGATAGGCTACAGGGAACTGAGAAACATAGAGAGCAGTTGTCACATGTGCTCCTCACTCATTTGGAGCAAGCACGGTACCAATCACACTTGTCGTGTAGCTGTGTACCTTGGTATGCAACATGCTCCCAGCCATGATGTAATACATTGCCCCATGCCCCAAAGCAGTGGAGCCACGAAGCAGTGGAGCCAATTGGTATCACCGTGAACCGAGACAACTCTTTTTCTGAGGAAGTCAGCAGAGTGTGATGGTTTGGAATTTAAAGCTTCCTACAAAGCTATGCCAAAAGCATGGGTCACTAGCTTTTGATACTATTGAAAGGAAGTTGTGTCACTAAAGAGATACTGGGCTCTGGCCATTTCTTTACTTTGTTTCTAGTCACCATGGATTGAATAGTTTTGTTTCCAGGATATGGACTGTGATCATGAATTGAAAACTCTAAAATCATGAGCCAAAATAAATCTTTCTTATTAGTTGTTACCTCAGGTATTTTGTGACAGTAATGGAAGATAGCCTAAAACTAACAGCGAGCTGAATAACGTAACACTTCATGGCTCATAAATGACATATCCCTCCCTTCCAGAGACCAAGGGTTAACAAATTATAGTCCTGGCACTATATAGTCTATCACCTGAAATTGTAAAATCAGTTTTACAGGAAGATAGTCACATCAATTCATATGTTTGTTTTCTGACTGTTTTTGTGCTCTATAAATGGAACCGAGTGGTTGTTATAGAGACTTATGGCTACCAAAGTCTAAAATATTTACTATGGTGTGTTGCAGAAAAGGCTTACTGATTCCTGACCTACAGAATTATTCTGGAGAGAGGCTGGGGATATAGATCAGCATTTGTTAAAGAGTTTTCAATGCAAACCAAGGAACTAGAGTTTAAGTCTCCAGATCTCATATAAAAATGCCAGACAGGCAACATGGCATGTCTGTAATTCTAACACCAGAGTACATAGTCTAGGCTCCTCAGAGCAAGACATGTAGCTAGAATAACTTTAATGGAATAATCTGATTTTAATTGGAGACCAAATCTCATAACAGTAAGGTGGAAAAGCAATCAAGGATGACTCTACATGTCATTCTCAATTCTCCATTATTATGCACACTCATATGCATGCACACACACCCACAATTACCTACCTACATACAAAAACATACATACACATACATATGCTCTATACACATATACACATGAAAAGTCAAAAACATATTCAGAAAAATTAGCATGGCTTATCACATTGCAAATATGTAACAAATTACTCAGAATAGGAAGCACTCAAAGATATTGATGTTGAATGGAGGTGTAAGACATTCCTTTCACCTGCCATCATTAGATTTTCCATCACACTGTCATTTTATATTACTGTCTGATATTTTTAGTGTCCTTATACGTTACTGTATGCTTTTTAATGTTTTAAGGCAATCTAAGATGTTTCCAAAGAGGAAAGCTGAAGTTATTGAATTAGTTTTATTGAGGATGTTGAAAATTCAAAATTTCAAAATTAAACAATTGAATGGGGACTGGGAATCTCCAGAAAATAAGAAAGAGGGTTCAGTATGTGTGAATGAATAAGTTTCTCTTTCTCTCTTTCTTCCTCTCTGATTTTCCTCTCTCCATTCACAGTGAAGAGAGATGATCACAAAAAAACCACTCATTGTTTACCTTCTTAACTTCAAATTAATAAAAAGAATTTTCAGTCAAGGTAATACAATAATAATAGCAACGAGCGACCTTATAAATGATAGATTTATAAGTAAACTTCATGGTAAGATGTATGAGTTTGTTCCCTTCCTCCAGAAATTCCTAAATGACATGGAACCTAATCTAGCCTTCTATTTATCAGCAAGTTTGTCTGCTCAATGTCCTGATTTCTGAAAGAGTAACAGACACAGGAACAAAAACTGTGTCAGTGTTTATCCTCTGCTTGTCCTTTCAGAATCACATAAAATACAAGGATTAAGAGAGTAACATCAATTCTGCTTTATTTCATGAACCCCATGATCTAAATGCTCAGGATGTCAAAACCACTGGCATCATTAAACTTTGCAGGCTTCTTTGATGGTTACAAAGAAGGTGATTTTAAAAACAGGGAAAAATAGATGAGAACTATTCCTTTTATGCTTATGAATCATGAAGTTGAAAGTCAATTTACTGATTAAAAATCCAGGCAGTCTATTTATCCTCCTCCTGGATGCAGACTGATGGTATACATTTCCTGCTTACATTGATATGAAAACTGCAGCAACATTACAAATACATGACCGCATGGAAGCCTAGGTGTTATAAGCTTAGATTCCAAGACTAAATTGGAGGAAAATTATCATTTAGGGATAGTTATATTAATATGCCCTCTTCAACTATTCCTTTTATTCATCGATGATAGTTTAGAGACTATTTATGAAATGACTATGATTCTCTCTTCCTAAGACTCTTTGCAATATGGCCTTAACTTCTCTCTCATCGAGATCCTGTGGATCTACTCTCAGTTACATCTTTAACTAATGTTGTAGAAGTAATGCTGTAAGACTTCCAAGTCCCTCTCTGAAAAGACCCATAGTCTTCTTTCTTTTTTTTTTTTTTTTGAGACCACCAAAGCTACAGTAATCATATGCTTTTAAATCTCAAGGGATAGATACTGCATGGAAGGGGAGTTCCAGGATTGCAATGCAATCCTGCCATTCTAATTAGACACTCCAGATAACTATAGCTTCAATGCATGAACAGTAGACTGTCTAGTCAACACAAGTATTAAATTGTTGATGCTTTAAGCCATGAAACTTTGCATTCATTTATGATCACACAATATTTGACTGATTCCAAAGTCAAGAATATTCTAAAGAATGCACTTGTAGAAGAATTTAATCATGATTTTTCCATAATTATCCTTGTGGCATTGGTAGACAAAATCATATCATTCTGTTTTATCTCCCCTGCCATTATGCTTGTTGATTTTAGAGGTCAAAATACCATTACTCTCGATAGTGCCATATTATTTTTTTGTGCATGAAAAGAAAATGCTTTGAGCTTCTCCTTCAGAATCCACTATACAATAAAGTTTTGTGATGTTCCAGCATCTCAAAAGTATTCTGATTGGCATCCTTAACGTGTTCAATGTCTTTTCAGATTATTCTATTGTTTTCTTTTCTATCTCTCTTGGTTAACTGAGAATTTATTTTATCTTTAATGTTTACATGCAAGTTTTTGCTTTTTAGATCATCATCAGCTCAAAGATCTTTAATGGAAGGCAATGGAAGGGCCCAGGAGAGGAAGAAACATCAGTCCAGGGAAGATTTGGACCTAATTTGCAACCCTTCCCTGAGGCATGAACATGCTTCTTCCTGGAGGGCTCAGGATCCTTCTTTGTTTATCTTTTGCTCACAGGGCCTGAGACTGTATGTCAGTGCCTGGTTCTCTCTTCCCCAGAAATATTTATCTCATCTGAGCCAGACTTCCCCTAGGAAAGGTCAGGCAGTGAGATTCAAAGACTGAGTTCTGGCCAGACCCCTTCTCCAGGGCAATAGTAACTGGCAAGTAGTTCAAAATGATAGACTGTGTCTGATTGTTTACCCTGCTGTTTTATCATTTGGTAAATAATTACTGGGAAACTAGCATACTTATGTTGCTGTAATGCTGCTCTATGTGGGAGCTCAATTGCTGCTGCCAGGGGATGAGTACAATTTTGATTTTAAGGCTTAACTGTTCGCAGACCCTTAATTCACCTCTAGTTGCGGCATCTGGCTTGTGTTCCACAAGCCAGTCTCTAGTCGTTCTTCTTCACTTGTCTCTTTTGAGTAGTACAAGAGCACCACTCAGCCTCACCTGCAGGAAGGAACATTCCAGCACCACCAGATCAAGTGTGAGTTGTTCCTCCAGACTCTGAAGGCGCTCATGACCTCTCACCTCACCTCGCCATTCTGGTTGATCTGACATCATTGCTTCCCGAAGTGACTGATCTGACACCACTTCACCCACAGTGACTCTCTGCATATCTTCTGTCTCCCACAGCACAAACATACCCCTAAATAATGCGGCTATCACTTTTACTATATGCAAGGCTCTGTGGCAAGAACTTGATAAATATTTGCTCATCAAATGTTACATTATCCTTACCATCATGCTAAGTCTTGTCTTGAAGCAGTGTGTTTCAAGTGACCCTTCATAACCATTTTTCTTGGAATATGACCTCAAACTCCAAGTACTTACTATAAGAATCTAATATTCCTTGTGTCCCTTCTCCCAATTCCAAAAGAAGCACAGCATTCACTAGCACCACAAACATCCAGGTAAGCCTTGGGGTTATTATTACCTATATTTAGTCTTGTTTTTCCCGATAGTTCCTACATTTGTTTACTTAGGAAGCTTTTTCCTGTAGTGGAATACCTTTTGTAAACAGCAGCATGGAAGTAAAAGAAGACAGCAACATTCTGAGATTCTCTCTAAGAGTTCATGAAAAGCCTTCCATGGGATTGGCAAAAAGAACAGCTCATATTCAGGGTCTCTTTGGTTTTATATATACTTTTCCAGGCTTTGCTGGTCTGCAATAGGAAGCCCCCTTTTCACATGGAGGCCTCTCATTCGAGTTTCCACAGCAATTTATAAGAAGCTTACTTTAAACGTATGAGCAGGAGGTCTTTACAGACTCACTCTCTTCCTAAAGCCAGAGGATATTAGGCTCTGTCTGTGGTATGTGCATCTTCTCTAATTAGAGTGATCTGCTTGTTATCTGGTGTCTGGGTTCTGGGTGATCTGGTTTCTCTTGTGGTGCAGGGAGGATAGAGTCTTTAAATCTCCTTTTGGCAGGAAGCATAGCTTCCTGATATGGATCTAAACAGGAAAATCCATCTCTCTTTAGGCAGAAACCCAGATACCAGAGCACTTCCTTTTGAACACTTGGACCCAGCAGTAAATGGAGGTAAGAGAAGATAGGTATACACTCCTAATATTTCTAATGATTTTCTTGATCTGTTTGATGACAGAATAACTGGAAAAATATTATAAGTACTATGTTCCCACCAGCCAATAGCAATCTCTTTAAAGGGATAGGACAAAGCCATATGATAGGAGGGACAAGGGAAAAGTGACAACAACAAAGTTATTTAATAGAAATAGTTGTGATCATTTACATTTACTCTCAGTTTTGTTGGCAGGCAACTGAATATATTTGTTATTCCTGTGGCACAAGGAATGGTCCTACCTATATTTTTTCATGTCTAAACTAGCAGATATTCCATACAGCATCATGAAATATTGAAGCAAAATAAATTTTTTATTTTGTTTTTTCCTACATGGATATAATGAATTTATATTTTTGCCCTTAATACCCAATCCTGTTTTCCAGTCCTTTCCCCCATAATCCTCCCTCTTTCCTGCCAGACGCCTTTCTACTGTCAAGACTTTTCACCTGTGTGGCTCATTGTATTTCATCTAATCTGCCTTTGATGACATACGCCTGACATGACTCACTCTTGAGCAAGTATCAAAGATCAGTAGGTATGCAACCAAGAAAAGCACTTTCTTTCCTGTCAGCTTTAGTCATCAGTCTTTCACAGAGTTGAGGAGCTTTTTGGGATCTTTTCGCTTTCATAGTGAGATGTTGACAGGGCAGTTTCCATGAAGTTCTTGTGAAAGTATGAGTATCTGCCATGAAATTATGGACTTGTCATGTTCAGGAGAAAATGTTTGGCATAACACTGTCTCACTTCAAGTTCTTAACAATCTTACTGACCCCTCTTCCCCTATGTTCTCTGACTTTTCTGTTGGGGATGAGTATGGTTTAGATGTCTTGGTTAGGGTCAGGTAGTCTGCAGACACTTATTTTCTGCATTTTGGTTGGTTGAAGAAAAAAAAATATTGTCATTCTGAAATTATCTACTTGGGATACTCTTTAACATACTTCTATAATGCACCATTGTACCCAAGAAGTTTCTGAAATCATGGAAAAGTTCTGTGACCCACATTGTTGAACAAGGTAGCCACATGTTCCTTCTGAAAACCAGAAATGTGGCTACTCTGGAAGAAGAACTGAATTTTAAATTTCCTTCCAATTAGTTAGTAGTTATTTGTAACTCGTGGATACCATGCTAGGAAGTGCAGCTCTATGAAATTTGCAGTTGAGTTAGCCAACAGAAATATTTTTTATTATGGTTATTTATGTTTCCCCAATCATACAAACTTAATAGGTATCCTGTACCCTCCCTCCCCCCACCTCTCCCCAGTCCCCCTTGCATCTTCCCCCCTTTTTCCCTTCCTTTCACCTACCTTCCCTCCCTTGCTTCCAGTATTCCCCTCTTCCCCCCTCCCATTCCCTGGAGCATCCTCCACTCTAATGAGGTATAAGGACTCAGTGGCATAGCCTGGAGCCCTTTCTTGTGCTCCCCTTTAGTATGGAAACACTATTGGGACTGTTAATCCCTTGCCTCTAAAGATTCTAGTGCCTGTGATCCATGCTAGACTTTGGGGGGTCATTGACATGTCAGTTATTGCACAGGTCACGCAAAGTCCGATTATGGCTACTGCGGCCTTAACTTGTGTGGAGTATCTTGTGTATCATTGCTCCTCCCCATCTTTAGACTCTTACAATCTTACTGCCCCCTCTTCCACAAATTTCCCTGAGCTTTAGGGTGGGGAGAGATTTGGCTGGTCTGGTTCCAGGTGAATAATGTAAGGTCTTTGGTGTTCTGAATTGTGGTTTGTTGTTTTTAGTTTTGCTTTTCCTGCACTGCCCTTGGCTCCATCCTGATTGGTATTGAAGGTCACCGCCTAGCCAGAGATAAAAGGCTGTTTAAAAGGAGTCTTACTATAAGAGTAGATTCAAAGGTAGATGGAATAGGAGTAGGAGACCACAGTGTGGGGGAGGGGATAAGGAGAAAGGGGATCATGCTACAGCAGAGAAAATAGGTCACCATCAAGTATTTCAAGTAAGTACTGAGACATCTGGTTAAGCTTACTCACTTTCCTTCCTGATCACTTGCAATTGAAGGGGTTTGATCTCACCAGTAAGTGAGGGCATAGAGTCTGGCCAATATATGGTAGTCAGCAGAAATGTTAAAACAAATTAATAATATTAAGTGAAAACACATGAATCATAATCTGAAGTCTGCAATGTAAGTCTTTCCTTACCATAATCTTTCTATATGAATTATCCACCCGGGGATACAGCAAATATGGATAATCAAGCATGCATCAAATAGCAGAGAACAAGATAGACAAGGTGGAAAAATGAACTAGCTGCATCTGGGACAGGTTGTCACAGAATAAGAAACAAAACACACAATTCAGCCAATGCTGACTAATGAGTTAAATGAGAACATTAAGTACCCTCAAGTCCAGACATTTAAATTAATTATAGAGTTTCTTTCTCTGACCTTAAAATTAACAATGAAAAGATAAAGCTAAACCTAGCACTTGCTTGGCAATGAACTCTGTCTTTATTTTAGGCCTAGTTTCCCTTCTAGATTCTACCTTTATGGTCCTGTGTCCCAGTAGATTCAGAAGTCTGTGCATTCAAAACAAAAAGTGTCTTCACTTAGACTCCCGAAGCTTAACTTTAGCTTTGGGTTGGCTTCCACTTAACTTTTAGCCATTTGTTTTCTTGTACCTTCAGCACTTTGAAAAACAAAATTGAAATGTCAATAAAAAAAATATTGCCAAATACATTGGCACATTATAAAGGCCACTGGGGAGAATTTGACAGCCAGTGATAAAGTTAAATTCAAAATGGCATAAGTACATACAATTGGCTGAAGTTAGCATAATTTACTAGTCAATATCACAGCCCTTAAAAATATCACAAATCAGAAGGTTATAAGTCATTATATGAAAGTTAAGATATAATATTCTTTCCAGGACTAGAAAGATGGCTCACAAGCAGAAGGTCCTGAGTTTGGATCCCAATTCCCACATAAAAAATGCTGGGTGGAAACATCAGTGGTTTGCACTTCTGGCCCTGGTTGGGGGAGCCTGGGAAAGCCCAGAGTGAAGCAAGAAGGAGGTAGAAGCAATCCAAGATGATTCCCAAAATCACCCTTGGTCATACAGGGACATACACTGCCATCTGACACACACACATACACACACACACACACACACCATATACATAAAATAAATAAATAAAATATAATCTCACCAGAAGGGGAGGGCATATAGTCTGGCAGATGAAAGGTGATCATTTTGCAAATGGGTGACTGACCCCTCCCTCACTGAGGTTTCCTGCTTTTATTACATCTACCCTTGACTGTGCTATTATAACAAGACTCCAGTTTAACAGTTTTTTGTCTCTGACCAGGGGGTGACATACAGTGCCCATCAGGAGCAGCAAAACTGCAAAAGAAAATCAACAAACCACCATCCAGAACTTCAGAGACTCCATATCAACCACATAGAACTAAGCCAGCCTAATCTCCTCCCATCCTGAAGCTCAAGGACATTTGCGGAAGAGGGAGCGGTAAGATTGTAAGAGCAAAAGGATGGGAGGAGCAATGATCTGAAGATTCTCCACACTAGTTAGGGCTGAAGAAATCATAATAGGACTTTGCATGCCCTGCGCAATGTCCAACACACTATTGACCTCACAAAGTCTAGCATCGGCTAAAGGCACCAAGATCCTTGGAGGCAAGGGATTGACAGCCACATTAGTGTTCCTATGCTTAAGGGGAACACGAGAAAGGGTTCAGGGAAATGCCACTGGGTCCTTGTACGTCATCAGAGAGGAGGACCAAGAGGAGAGTTAGGCATACACAATAAAGGACTCTCTGGGAATTAGGGGGGAGGCACTGGGAGACGGGGAGGGAGGGAAGGGGAACAGGGGGTTCAGGGGGAGGAGGAGGGGGAGAGGGAACTGGTCTACCTATTAAGTTTGTATGAGTGGAAATAATAATAAAAATGTTAAAAAATTTTAAAAAATATATAAAAATATTCTTTCCAAACATTAGCAGAGTAAATTAAATGGATGAAGCAAAGAAATACAGATGGAAAAAAATGTCGGGACAGCAAAATACAAAAGAAAAGAAATACAATAGTTGAAAATATGAGTGAAATAGCCAGACACCAGCAGGAAATAGATTCTTTAAAGTCATATATCTAGAATCTGATTTGGGGTTTAACTGAAAAGTAAAAGTATAAGAAAAAAGCATTGTTATCAAAATGTGTTCTCTTTGCAGATATGTGGCTTGATTCTTACATGATATGAGAACTGTGGGTAAGTCAAAAAGCTCACATAGCTTTTAGTCTTATCTCCCCAGCCAGTTATTAGCCAATCCTTTTTTAAAGTCTAGCATCAAATGGATGCCCCCCCCAAAAAAGCCTATTTTATTTGTTTCACTGCAAAAATGATATTTTTTGCTCTCAAGTTAAAAACAATTAGAAAAATCACTTAAATCCTTTATTAAGCTATTTTCTGCTTTCTAAGAAAAATCCTCATGCAGTTCATTTATTTCCCAACTTAGATTTGTCTCCTCAAATTCTCTAATCTCTGGTCTTTTACCTTCTAATATGAAAGGAAACAGTACATGGAAGATTTTTGTAGTTCTATCATTTTGACTTAGTCTTGTTCCGAATATGTAAAATGATAAAATGATGAGGGGGAATGTCACAACTCAGCTATTTATTCAAACCTTGTCGGAGACCTGGATGGTCAATCAGGATGCAGCCAAGGACAGTGCAGGAAGAGCAAAGCTGAAAACAACAACAAACTATAGTTTAGAACACCAAAGACCCTACAAAGTTCACCCAGAATCTGACCAGCCTCCCATTCTGAAGCTCAGGGAACCTTGCAAAAGAGGGGGTGGCAAGACTGTAAGAGCCTAAAGATGGGGAGGACCACTGATGGACAAGATACTCCACTCAAGTTTAGGCTGAGGCAGCCAGGATATTGTACCAATGTGATTTGACCTTGCCTGACCTACACAATGGCTGATATGTCAACAAACCTCCATAGACTAACACCGATCTCAGGGGAGAAGGCTTCAGGCAGCAAGATCCTTAGAGGCAAGAGGTTAGATAGATATACCAGAGTTCCCATATTAGTGTGCAGCCCAAGAAGCAGCCTCAAGTATGTCAAAGAGTCCTGAATCCTCACTAGTGTAGATGACTCAGAAGGAAATTCAGCACCCGTATAAGCAGATGTTTTGGAGGGTGGGAGGGAGCAGGCGGGAAACACCAAGAAAAGAGAGGGAGGGAGGAAAGGGGGCAGATATAGAGAGATGGGAGGAAAAGTGGGATGGGAAGAACAGCAAAGGGGAAAGGAGGGAAGAGGGATAGGGGAAGGGGGGGACTAGGGTACTTACCCACTAGGTGTTAAAAAAAAAGACAACAGAAAGTTCACTCTGCCTTTACCACATGAAGACACAAAAAAGAGATCCCACTAGGAACCAAATCCTTTCCCATATTTAGACCTTGAACATGGATTTGAAGCATTTAGAATGGGAGAAAATAAAATTCAGTTTTATAGCTACAAAAAAAAAAAAAAAACCACAAAACACCTGGGTTGATGTGTTGGCTCCATGGGTAAAGGCACTTGCTCCCAGGACTGACAACCTGAGTTTAATCCCTAGAACCCTCATGGTGGAAGGAGAGAACTAACTCCCACAAATTGCCTTCTGACTTTTGTAATGCATGCCATAGTGAACTTAAATTTATTCATCCACACACTCACAAACAAAATAAAAAAGAAAATATTCCCTAAACTTCACTGAATCTCTCATTTGTCTTCAGCCATCAGCACAGTTGTCTAGTCCATGTTACATGATGATTTAGAATTCTTCCAATATCAGTAAAGAGAGATTGCTGAGTCACAACCTGATTAAAGCAAAGCAGGTGTTGTGCCCACCCAGTTACCACCCAAAGAGGAGATGAGAACTTCTCAATTCTCATTTAATGAGACATGGAATGCCAGTCAACAGTAGTATGAGCTGGACCTGGAGTAACTGAAGGGACCCAGATCCTACGATGAACCATCCCCAACCTTGAGGCTTGTAATAGTCAGTCATCTGTTCCACTGTAGATGTCATGGCTAGCTGTGTGAAATATGATAGGCCCATATCATTTTGCTACAAATGTAAATTTCAGTAATTTATAGATTACTGTTTGGTTATTTATGTTTTGAAAGTATGTAAATATATATCTATAGATTTAATTCATGCTATAAGTAATGTATTTTTTGATTAATTCCATTTACCCAGAAGTCCCTAAAATACAAACTGCCTGCTAAACTATGCAGATGAACTCTGTACTGTACTCCACTAAAAGTGGAGTTTTTTCTTTGGCTTCTTCCTTTTTTTTTATACATTTTTTATTATTATAGGCACACCAGTTCCCTCCCTCCCTCCTCCCCCCCGAACCCCTTGCTCCCCCTCGCCTCATCCCTCCCTCCCCATCCCCCAGTGCCTCCCATCCCAGTTCCCAGAGAGTCCTTTCTTGTGCATGCCTGACTCTCCTCTAAGCCCTCCTCTCCGATGACATACAAGGACCCAGTAGCATTTCCCTGAACCCTTTCCCATGTTCCCCTTAAGCATAGGAACACTACTGTGGCCATCAATCCCTTGCCTCCAAGGATCTTGGTGCCTTTAGCACCAAGCATACGGCGCTTTGTGAGGTCAATAGTGTGTTGGACATTGCACAGGGCATGCAAAGTCCAATTATGATTGCTTCGGCCCTAACTTTTATGGAGTATCTTGCAAATCATTGTTCCTCCCATCATTTTGCTCTTACACTCTTACCGCCCCCCTCTTCTGCAAATGTCCCTGAGCTTCAGGATATGGAGAGATTAGTCTGGCCTAGTTCTAGGTGGTTGATATAGAGTCTCTGAAGTTCTGGATTGTGGTTTGTTGATTTTCTTTTGCAGTTTTGCTGCTCCTGCAATGCCCTTCACTCCACCATGATGGGCACTGTATGTCACCCCCTTGCCAGAGACAAAAAGCTGTTAAACTGGAGTCTTATTATAAGAGCACATTCAAGGGTAGATGTAATAAAAGTAGGAAACCTCAGTGAGGGAGGGGTCAATCACCCATTTGCAAAATGGTTACTTTTTATCTGCCAAACTATATGCCCACCACTTCTGGTGAGATCATACCCCCTTAGTTGTAAATGATCAGGAACGAACGTCTGTGAACTTAACCAGGCGTCACATTACTTACTTGCAGTCCTTGATGGAGGCCTATTTTCTCTATTGTAACATGGTCACTTCTCTCCTTGTTTCTGGTGTGGCCCTTCAACCTCATCTCTCTTGTTCATAATCCTTGCAATTACTGTAGGTAATACATAGATTTACCTATGAGTGTCTCAAAGTGGGCTGGGTGGGTTTAGTACTAGGAGCCACCTATGAGGGAGTACATACGGCACTTAATTTTCTGGGTTTGGGATACTTCACTTAATATAATTGTTTCTAATGACATCCATTTCCCGGCAAATTCCAGTAATTCATCATTTTTGATGGCTGAGTAGTACTCCATTGTATAGATATACCACTGTTTCCTTATCCACTCGTCAACTGTTGGACATTTGGTTTGATTCCATGACTTTGCTATTGTAAACAGTGCTGCTATAAACATGGTCGTCCTTGTGCTATCGAGGTGAACCTCTGCTCTATGGGGGGTTATTCCCAAAAGTGGAATCACAGGGTCATATGGCATTTCAATCTTTAATTTCTTTAAGAATCTCCAGACGGCTCACCAGAGTGGCTGTATGAGCCTGCATTCCCACCAGCAAAGTAGGAGAGTTCCCCTCTCTCCACATCCTCTCCAGCAGTTGGTGTTGTTTGTGTTGTGCATTTTTGCCATCCTGACCGGGGTGAGATGATATCTCAGGGAAGTCTTCATTTGCATTTCCCTGATGGCTAAAGAAGTGGAGCATTTTTTAAGATATTTGTTAGACATTTTAATTTCATCCCTGGTAAAATTTCTTTTAAGTTCCAGGACCCATTTTTTAATTGGGCCATTGGTTTCCTTGGTGTTTAGTTTTCTAAGTTCTTTGTGCACTCTAGACAGTAGAGCTCTGTCAGATATGTGGCTAGTGAAGATTTTCTCCCATTCTGTGGGTTGCCTTTGAGCTCGCGTTACAATCTCTTTATCTGAACAGAAGCTCTTTAATTTCACAAGATCCCAACTGTTGAGAGTTGGTAGCAGTGACTGTGCCATTGGATGTCTGTTTAGGAACTGTTGGCCTAGCCCAATCAGCTCGAGGGAGTTCCCTATCCTTTCAACTATGGTTTTTATAGTCTCCGGCCTGATATCAAGGTCCTTGATCCATTTGGAATTAAGTCTTGTACATGGTGACAAGTATGGGTCCAGCTTTAATCTTCTGCATGTGGAGATCCAGTTTTGCCAGCAGCATTTGTTGAAGATGCTGTTTTTTTTTTTTTTTCCATTGGATTCTTTGGGCCCCTTTGTCAAAGATCAAATGGCTGTAATTTTGTGGGCTTATATCTGGGTCTTCAATCCTTATCCATTGATCTGTGTGTCTATTTTGGAGCCAGTACCAGGCTGTCTTTATAACTATGGATTTGTAATATAGACTAAGGTTCGGTATGGTAATACCTCCAGCAGTGTTTTTGTTACTCAGGATTGTCTTTGCTATCCTGGGTCTTTTGTACTTCCATATGAATTTTGAAATTGTTTGGTCAACTTCTTTGAAGAATTGCTTTGGGATTTTAATTGGTATAGCATTGAATTTGTATATTGCCTTTGGTAGTATGGTCATTTTTACAATGTTGATTCTGCCAATCCAGGAACATGGGAGGTCTTTCCACCTTCTGGTGTCTTCTGCAATTTCTTTCTTTAGGGTTGTAACGTTTTCATTGTAAAGGTCTTTTACCTCCTTGGTTAGGTTTATACCAAGGTATTTCATTTTTTTAGGGGCTATAGTAAATGGGATTCGTTTCTCTCAAGGCTTTTTCACTTCTTTCATGCTGGGCATATAGGAAGGGCTCTGATTTTTGCACATTTATTTTGTATCCTGCCTCCCTGCTGAACTTCTCAATTAGTTCCAGGAGCTTCCTGGTAGAGTTTTTGGGATCACTCAGGTATAAGATCATGTCATCTGCAAATAGGGATAGCTTGACTTCTTCCTTGTCTTTGGCTCCTTCTTAAAGTTGACTTGGATCTACTTTTTTGCTAATGTCAATCATTGGACATTGTTTTACAAGAACCTTCTTCCTCCCAAATCATCATAAATTATGAGTTCATTAATTGGAGATGGCAAGATAAATATCTTCCATAACTTGAAATATAAATCTTGTTGAAACTGGGATACAGAATGATTCATTTGAATCCTTTCAAGTACCATTCCCATAGACATAAGAAAGCTAATTTTTTACTCACTAATTTAAAAATAAGTTAGTAATTAAAATAAGACCCTGAGGTCTTATAGGACTTAAATCTCTGTAAATTCCCAATACCAGAAATATAACTACAATAGCATATATTTCATACATAACATTTAAAAATCTTTTTCCTGAAGTATCAGCATAAAACAGCAAATATGAACTCCATACAAATGTAAATTAAAAATCTAGTGATCCTTTCATGGAAAGATATGTTCACAGAATAATTTCAATCATGAAATATGTTGGTACACTCATTAACTCATGGGAATTGGCCATCTGGCACATGATACCCTTACTGATTTGAAAAGAAAATAAGTCCTTTTCTCAAAATGCTTTCAATTCAATATGCTGAGCAGTCATTAGTAGAATACTCACTGTTGGGTAGAAACACAAGGAAATAAGATCTGGGGCATAGAAACAAGTCATCCTTAAAAAGTTATTAGAGTTCCAATGACATTGATAAAAGACCAAAGAACCATCTTTTTCCTAACCAAAGACTCCATAACAAAGGAAACATCTGTACATGAAAAAGAGGTCTCACTCCCAGGCATTTCAAGTCCATCTGTCTATCTGTAGAGCATTAATAACATTCCATATATTAACAACTACTCATTCTATCCATAGATGTAGTATTGGGAAGTGATGCTCCCCAGCACAAAACTGACATGAGCACTGATGTACAGTCCAGGTTCACCTGAATTTTTGGGATACATAAGCAGGGACAAAAGCAGGAGGCACTTTTTCACTTTACATAAATGGATGAGTAGCCAGATATCTAGAATATGTCCTAGGATATCTGGGATAGAGATACCCATAAGTAACAAGGGTTATTTTAATATCCCCAATCTGAGTCATAGTAGACTATGACTTTAAGCAATATAAACCTTATATATATATATATATATATATATATATATAGTATACACACACACACACACACCATTAACTAAGAATCTGAAAAAGTAAGCATTTTGTTCTCTCGCAAAACTATTTTTTATTTATGTGATAGAAACAGCAAAGAACAGAAAGAAAATAAGAACCAGAGGGAATTTAGAAGTGTTAAGGGCTTCAGTAAGAACACAATCTGACTCCATGGTTTTTCAAAGGAAAGGAATGGGTTAAGTGTCTTAAATCATGGATGGAATCAGATGGATGCTCAGCTAAGAAAGTGATTCACTCTTTATTCATTACTCATTCACTTCTCTGCTTTCACTCTCCTCTCCTTGAAGACTCCTGTTTGTCACACCTATGAATTATGCAGTTTGTTCCCTTTTGCTTCCAAACCTTTGCTCATATTTCTATTTCAGCTTAAACAAGGGTTGCTTTGCTGTTGCTGTTTACTTGTTTGCTTCTTTTGGTTTTCCAGCTGGTTTATTTTACTATGTGAGTATTGGATCTTTAGTACCTAGTTTGAATTCATTGAACTCTTCCTCTAGGATTGTTAATCTTGGTTGTCGATTTTATTAGACCTGGAATTAGCTAAAAAATCAGACATCAAACCACCTAAAGAGATTATTTGGATTAAGATATTTGAAATATAATGACTAATTGAAAATCTAGGTGCCGCCTTCCAGTATATAAAAGGAAATGCAAGAAGCAACTCCCTCTTTCTCTTGCCCTGTGTTTGGCAAGCTTATCTTTTTTTGCTACTGCCATTATTTGTTGTATCAGAATCAGTCTTTCAGCCCTCCAATGTATGAAGTCTAGAAACTCTCTAAGAATCCTCCGGTGTTCCATACCAGACTGGGAATGCTTAAATATTCAACAGTTGACGTAAGCAACTATAGTCGTACTACTTAAACCATGTCTTATAACTCCATCTACTAAATTCTCTAGATAGATAGATAGAAAGATAGATAGATAGATAGATAGATAGATAGATACATACATACATACATACATACATACATACATACATAGATAGACAGACAGATAAATTATTCATTCAATGGACTCTGTTCCTCTAGAGTATCCTGGCTTAAAAACAATCTGGAACTTTCTAGCTGTATCCTGAAAGCATCTCTTGATAAAGTAGAAAAGGAAAAGATGAAAATACCAAGCTTCGGATGAATACAAATAAAATAAAGGTTTATAAGTATGCCCTGGAATAGAATCTGCACTGCCGCAGCAATATGTCTCAAGTTGCCGAAAGTCGGAAAACCAAGTTCTCATTATAAGATTGACAGATTTACAATGCAAATTAAAATCCCAGCTTTCAAGGGTGTGGACAGTTAACATGAGAGCACTAATTGGAAAGAAGTGGGATTCTGAAATCTTAAATGATGATGTGTGGAAGGATCCAACTGAGGTCACTGAACTCCCAAATTTTGATGGTTTTATTGCACTTGGGAAAGTAGTCTCCTCTACCTTAGTAGAGAATGGCTTCTCATTTTTACC